>LR738715.1:32658189-32742047 GCA_902687465.1 Secale cereale | reverse complement strand
AAGCTCCCAAATGCGGCGCAACCGAAGAAGGGCAAGACATCCGCGAAGAAGAACAAGGCGGCGGACGGCTCCGGGACCTCTAAGGCGTCGAGGAAGAAGCTTGAAGGGCGTACGACGGGCGCGGCGGCTACCGAAGCGCCGACGAGCTCACTTGTTGAGCCGGCGGCCGACGTGCACAATGTGTTCGAGGAAATGCCCGAAAGGTAGAAAATTTCCCCAACTTATTTTTTGTTGTTATTTTTTGAATGCATACATATAGATAGCTTATTTGCATTGTTCTATATACTATGTAGTCTCAACGATGATGCATACATGTCAAATATGGGTGTTGGCTCCAACAATTCGCATTGGTCTCAAACCAATGACATGCACTTCGATGATCATGAGTTCGAGGTGGACGAGGATGGTGAGGGCATTGTCGACACACCGAAATTAAGAGCGGGCAATTACACCAACGCTGAAGACATCTTACTATGCAACACTTGGTTGCAAGTGTCGAGGGATCCATCCGTTATAGGTGATCAAAGTAGAGATGCTTATTGACTTCGGATGAAGGAACACTTTGATGTTCGCAACGTGAGTGGAATTGACCGCTCCGATCGATCTCTTCGGTCCTGGTGGTCGACAATCAACAAGGATTATCAAAAGTGGGCAGCCGCACAAAAGGTGGTGGACAAGTTGAACCCAAGTGGCACTAATGCGGACGATAGAGTAAGTGTCATTTCATCCATGTTCATCATACTTGTTGTTGGTGTTTGAGTGCTAACTTGTTTTGTCTTCATGTAGTGCAATATTGCACAAAACTTGTTGAAAGGAGAGGAGAAGAGGACCAAGAAGGGGAAGATCAAGAAAGGAAGGCCATTTACCTTGCCTCATTGTTATGACGTGTTGAAGGATGATGAGAAATGAAAGAAGCGTGATGATATAGATGATTTGGATTTGAGCAACAAACGCAAGCGAACAATTGAGTTGGATGATGATGAGGAGGAGGATGCATCAAGTGATGACGGCAAGAGAAGCCCCACATCCAACTCGATTTCATACTCGAAGCCAAAACGACCGGATGGAACCAAGAAAGACGCAAAAGAAAATAAGAAGAGGAAAGGAGATAGTGAGCTAAACAATGCTATGGAAGCTATTGTGAAGGCAAGAAAAGAAGCCAACGATGTGAGGAAAATGACAAGGAACCAAGATTCCGCGGCCGAGGAGAGGAGGTTAGCAGCCCAGGAGAGGAGGGTGGCGACCGAGGAGAGGAAGGTGGCTTTGGAGGAGAGGAAGGTGAGCATGGAGGAGCGATCTAGATTATTGGATTGGAAGAAGCACTTGCTCTTCTTGGACACATCTATCCTCAGTGAGGCGCAAAAGGAGTATATCAATCTAGCCCGTGAAAAAGTCTTGATCCAAAAAAGAGCCATCGCGCCATGAGTGGCTGTGGCCTTGGCGGCATAGGTGGCGGTGGCCTTGGTGCCATGGGAGGCATGGGTGGCTTCGGAGCTACCATGGGCGGCTGATACGTCCAAAACGTATTTATAATTTCTGCTTGATCCATGCCACTTTTGGGTGATATTGCTATGATATTTATACACTTCCATACACTTTTGATCATATTTGGACTAACCTACTAATCCAGTGCACCCCAGTGCCAGTTTCTGTTTTCGGCTGTTTTTGTATTTCAGGTTTTCACATTACGAGAACTGCCAGGAAAAATCCAGAAAAATTATATAAAAAATCAGCGTTCCAGAACCTACCTTGCGCCCGAAGGACAGCCGGGGGGGGGGGGGCACCAGGGCCCCAAGCGCCCTGGCGGCGCCCCCCCGGGCCGCGCCGGGGGGGCGCCTAGGCCCCCCGAGCCCCGTCTGGTGCCCCCCTTTGGCATATATTTAGAGCGTCCTTCGAAACCCTCGGGACGGGAACTCTTTTTCGCGATCTCATATCTGTTCCGCCGCCGCCGCCGCTTCCAAGATCGGGAGCACCAGGAGAACTCTTCCCGGCACCCTGCCGGAGGGGAGGATCACCACCGGGAGCTTCTCCACCACCATGGACGCCTCCCGGATGACTTGTGAGTAGTCTCCCTTGGACCATGAGTCCATGACCAGTAGCTATGTGATGTTCTCCTCCCGTTCTTGTGCTTCACTAATTAGTCCTCGTGAGCTGCCCTACATGATCGAGGCACATATATAATCCTTATGCTGTTGCTATGATGAGTTTGCTGGGATCCGATGGATTATGAGATTATGTTCAGATTGTGTATGAGTAATATATTTGATCTACCTCTTTTATATTTATGTTCATAAGTAATTCTTGCATGTTCTCCGTTGTTATTTATTGCTTTGGCCAAGTAATACGTAGTGACTCCAAGAGGGAACGTTATGCTCGATTGTGGGTTCATGCCCCTCGATGACTAGCTTGAGTGACAGAAACATGAGTCTAGGGGATGTGCTTTTGCCACAAGGGGGGAAACAACGGTGCTTGTGCCCGCGGGTGCAAGGATTGTTTACTTTACACAAAGTTCTTTTAATGCAGTTGTCTGTTGCATTGAGTTTACACTATGGGTGGGACTCGCAACTTAATACCAGCGAGATGTTCTGGATAGATATCTCAAGGTGGATGATTAGTAGTAGATATTGATGGATTTCGGTCTACTTACTTTGGGGTACCACCCATGCTTTGAACCTCAACCTTTCTTGCAATGTAGTCAGCATTGGTTTGCGTTCGTGGTCCTGTCAATTGCCTAGCTGTAATTCGTTTACCTCACATAGCTGTTCTATCATCTTTTGGGAGAGAGACATCACTAGTGAACATCATGAGACTCCGGTCCATATTACCATCATTGATCACATCCGCTATTTAATTTTCGTTATTATTTACTATTGCAAACATTATCTATCACTACTATCATTTGCGTTTAATCCTTTGTGAACTACAAGGCCGGAGGGATTGACAATCTCTCTGTACTCGTTGGGAGCAAAGTTATTTGTATCTGTGTGCAGGTCCATGTTGATTGCTAATATCTGGCGCTGTTAGCAGTTGACACCTACTTGTTGAACCTAGGAGTCTCTGGGGATTCGATCCTTGGCATCTTTGCTAAGGGAAAAACTTCCACAACACTGCATCTTACACCTTCCACTTGGGGTAACCAACGAGGGGTTAGAGGCCCATCAAGAAGTTTTTCTGGCGCCGTTGCCGGGGACTCCACTCTTCAGGATAGGGGAGTTGCATGCTATCTTTTACCTTTGCTTTTTAGACTTGTTAGTTTACCTTTCATTTTTGCTTTAGTACCTTTTTATCGAAAATCACAAAAATAGTTATCTTGCTTGCTTGCTACCATGGGTTCCACCGAGAACACCAAGTTGTGTGACTTCACTAGTCACAACAACGATGACTTTATCAGCACACCTATCACTACACCTGCCACTTCAGCACCTTCATATGAAATTAAACCTGCTTTACTGAACTTAGTCATGAAAGATCAATTCTCCGTTGCTGAAGATGATGCTGCTTTACACTTAAACAACTTTGATGAACTTTGTGATATGCAAAAGTACCAAGAAATAGATGGTAATATTGTTAAGCTTAAGCTTTTTCCTTTCTCCTTGAGAGGAGGAGCTTAAATTTGGTTTCAGTCTTTGCCTAGAAATAGCATAGATTCATGAGACAAGTGCAAAGATGCTTTTATCGGAAAATACTATCCACCTGCTAAGATTATCCAACTTAGAAGTAACATAATGAATTTTAAACAATTGGATAATGAACACGTTGCCCAAGGTTGGGAACGTATGAAATCTCTTATCAAGAACTGCCCTACTCACGGTTTGACTACTTGGATGGTTATCCAAACTTTTTATGCAGGCTTGAACTTTACCTCGCGGAACTTGTTAGATTCGGCCGCGGGAGGAACTTTTATGTCAACTACACTTGGTGCTGCCACAAAGCTTCTCGACGAGATGATGACCAACTATTCCCAATGGCACACCGAACGCGCTCCAACAGGTAGGAAGGTAAACTCTGTCGAGGAGATTTCCTCCTTAAATGAAAAAGTTGACTTAATCATGTCTCTACTTTCGAAGCAATCTACTGTTGATCCTCGTGATGTTCCTTTAAATTCTTTGATTGCTCAAGAACAAGTAGATGTGAACTTTATCTCTAGAAACAATTTTAACAACAATGCTTATAGGAGTAATTTTGGTAACAATCCTAGACCGTTCCCCTCTAATTCTTATGGGAACAACAATGCTTATCCTATCACCAAGAACTCCACTACTGAACTAGAGACCATGCTTAAATATTTCATCACTACCCAAAAAGCCTTTAATAAGAGTGTAGAAGAAAGACTACATAAACTAGATGATCTTTCTTTTAAGGTAGACCATTTAGCCAATGAGGTAAAATTGCTAAAAATTAAAACTTCTCCTCTCGAGGAGAGGGAAGTCACTCCTATAAATGCTATTCAAGTGCAAATTAATGAAAACATTAGGATGATGGCTAAACTTAAAGAGAGATGGGCTAGAGAAAGGGAGGAAGAAGATAGAATTAAGAGCCTTCCTACCCACCACACTGTTGCTACTATCCAAGTTGTTGAGGATATCCAAACTCTTAGCACCCAATGTACTCCTGGTCCCATTGGACCTATTAATGGTGATGCTATGACTATAGAAACTACCAAACAAGTGAACCTAAAGGACACCACTACCACTTTACTTGATGCTCGTGACCTTGATTTTGACAATTGCACTCTTACCGAAGTTATTGATTTCCTTCACAAGATGTCTAGAGACCCCCACACTAGCACGCTTAACCTTGCCTTCACAGAGCATATCACTAATGGTCTCATCAAAGCTAGGGAGGAGAAACTTAGAGTAGAAGCCTCCATACCTAGAAAGCTAGAAGATGGTTGGGATCCTCTGATAAAAATTAAATTGAATGACTTCTCTTGCTATGCATTATGTGATGTTGGAGCTAGTACCTCTGTTATGCCCAAAAGAATATATGATATGCTTAAATTGAAACCTTATGATTCTTGTTCTTTTGGTGTTCGTCTCGTTGATTCTTCCATAAAGAAACCTTTGGGGAGGATCGACGATGTTCTTATCGTTGTTAATGATAACTAGCAAAGTGGCCCGCTCTTCGCGCGGGCTAGTACTTAATATAGTTTGGTTGAAATAAATTCATATTCACCAATTGTTTGGGCTGGTCGTGAAGTTGTGATTTTAAAGATATCAAAGTTACCCCTTTAATATTTTTGGCGAGATATCTGGAGGCTATGTTGTTGTTGAAATGTTTTTGTGCTATGTGCTCGAATCCATGGGCTTGCCTGATGGCGCTGCAGTGATGTGTACATGGTGTGTGTCTGGCTTGACAATCCCGTTTAGGCATATTAATGTTAATTATTTTTAGTACATAATGTTTCCCTGAGAAGTATTATAGGCATCACATTTTTGGGGTGATTTTGTAGAGATCATATTTTTTTGTTCATATGCCCATGAAGTATATGTTAGCATGGAATTATACTTTAAAAGGTTTGCATCACCAAATATTACATAATTTACTCTAAAAATACGTACATGCACTAAACTTTTTCCCTAGACGATGTGCATTGATCATATGTGCTTTTTTTTTTAATTCATGGCTGATTTTTCTAGAACAATTTATAGCTGATTATTTGTGCTTTTTGTAGTAAAATATTTTTTTCATACTGGAATGATTAGTTTGGCTTTTAGACCAACAGGCTCACGTAGATGCACATATCATTCAAACATCTCTCGCGCTACATGGTCCACATCTTCACACAATGGCTGGTCTTGCCTGATCCCCTTTGTCCCATTTCTCCTTTCCTTCCTTTCTGCGTTGACTCCCGTGTTGCTGCTACCGACTGATGTCTAGCTACTCATAGAGCAAAGATACCCTCCATTTCTCTGTTTACTGCTAGATTCATGTCGCATGTTGATGTCCAGCTACGCAAAGAGAAACGTTGGTGCTGTTGTTGTTGATTCATTGTGGGAATGGATCTCATCTCTCGTAGCCAGATTTGATCCGGACTGAGTTCATCCTACAGAAGACACACCCATATTAGTTAAAATCAAGGACAGCCGACACGTCGTCTTTGTCCTCCATAGCGGTTGCCATCTTCGGCCTGAATGTCCAACTTTTTTCCCTTTACTGTTCATTACATATTTCCCCCTTCTTATCCTTTCCCTATGTTTGTACTGTTGAACCGATGTAACAAAGGTAGTGAATTTTTTTTATGCCTATCCACTTTATTCGTGCTTGGAAACGATATTCGCAGTTGCCCCCGTGCCCATATTCATATTCAGGCTCTCAAATATGTAATGAGCCTCAAATATCAGATAATATTGAGCATTGATGTCAGGTATGAATGAGTTGTTTCCATCGAATGGAGATGCACATTTCCATTATGCATATCAGTAGACCGTATCCATCCTGCCATATAATGTTAGCATTGATATGTTAGTTACTATTTTGAAGATAGTTTGTAGTATTCAACTTTTTCATGTACTTATTCTCGTCCAATAAAAGGTCAGTAGCAACATCTTGCTAAAGAATAACTACAATAGAAGTGTTTTTCCATGCCTTTGGCATATTTATTTATATACTATTACCCTTAGTCCATCACTTTATTGCGACTCTTGAGAATGCTACATATAGTTCTTCATGTGCAAACACATGTTTAGGTTGATATTGGTCCAATTTTTGGATCAACGGGGTTCACCTCCCCTTATTTATTTGTTGTCATCATACGATTGAACTAATAAATTAAGTAAGGTGGTTTTTGTTAGTGACTAACCTTCTAGTTCATGTTTTTGTAACACCCCATGTTGGCTGCCTCATGCCTAGAAGGCGGGTACTCAGTAGCACCCCAAGCACAATACCTATAGCCAAGATCGATGAAGTTAGTGGATCGGAGGCTTGGAGATTGAGTGAGAATAGTGTCCTGGACAAGATTTTTGTTTACCTTGGAGAAGGGGATCGGGAATTGATGCCTTGAACATAGGTTTTTCTTTCTACAAAAAGTGCTTAGGAGTTGATAGTTTTTCTTTGTAGCTAGGCGGCGGCGAAGAGACCTCGGATCCCGAAGAAAGACTGGTAGCGCTTGTGCAGAGACTCATTGCAACAACCGCTACATGAAGTTGATGACATAGGGGACGGCAAAATCTGTAAGTAGTTTTCTTTGTACATGAAATGCAGCTAAAAAAAGATATATGAGATGTAGTGCTATTTGAAGGAAAATATATAGTAGTAGCTGTGTTGTACGTGAGATGTGGTAGCTTTTGTCTTGGTTTTGTTTTGAGGACGTGAGATCTACAACATGAGATGTGGTATTTTTTATTTTATTTTGTAGAATGTGAGATCCAGTAGTTTTTCTAGCTTATTCATCTAATAAGTGTACATAGAATAAATCGGATCCACCAGTTTTACATGTAGTACGTGAGATCTTCTAGTTTTTTTTCTTTTAGTTTTATTTCAACGGACATGCAGATAGATATAAGGTTTGTACGTTTTTTTAATTGCATATATTCTTTATTTTACGATGGAGCAGCACGTACCAGCTAGGTTTTTTTTAAGGACATGCACATAGATATAAGTTGCATACGTTTCTTTAGTTGCATGTAATATTTATTTTAGGATGGAGCTGCACGTACGCTAAGGATAGTTGTCTTTTTTTTTTATAAACAACATGCAGATAGATATCAGGTGTGTATGTTTTTTTAATTGCATCTAATCTTTATTTTAGTATGGAGCGGCACGTACAGCCTAAGGATAGCTGCAGTTTTTTTTTTTTTTTTTGAGATTGAGCCCTCTTAGATCTAATCCATTAATTATGTCTTTTAAGTTATGGGTCCACCAAATCAACGACCAGATGTTTCTAATTATTGTGGTAATTTTTAGCTTATTTATCTTTTTTCTGATTAACCCGTCAAGCGCTTTTTATATATAATAGATTATGTTCCCGTTGATTTCACTATTATGGATATTGAATGTGATCCTTCATGTCCAATTATTTTGGGACGTCCCTTTTTACGCACCGTTGGTGCTATCATTGACATGAAAGAGGGTAATATAAAATTTCAGTTTCCTCTCAAGAAAGGAATGTAACACTTCCCTCGAAAGAAGATCAAGTTACCTTTTGAGTCCGTTGTACGGGCTAGCTATTCTTTTACGCTTGATAAAACTTGATCTCTATGCATTATGCCTAGCTTAAAGGCATAAAAGAAAGCGCTTTTGGGAGGCAGCCCACATGAATAAAAATTTTATATTTTGATTTTGTTGTGTCTTGATGTTTTTTACTGCTGTAGCATCATCATTGTATCTTTGCTTTTCATATTTGTGCCAAGTATAGCCTCTGATTGCTAGAAAGTTCAAAAGTTGTGAGGTGCTGTCCAGGAAACAGATTCTGTCCTTGGATAGAAAAATTCGTATAAAATCACCAGATCATCTTTTTGGTCTGAATTTTTTCGACAGCGTTCTCTATATAATTGTCTTTCGTGCGTCTGTTCTGAGTTTTTTGATTTGAGTTGCAGAAGTATCCTGAACAGATCAATTACTACCTGATGTTCTGTTTTTCACAGATTCTGTCCTGTTTTGCCTTTCCTTCATTTTGCAAATCAAGAGCTTGTTTTTTTTTTCTTTGCAAAAACCTTTTGGCAATCTTGAGAAACAGTAAAACTTCAAGAATATCTTTATTTCCAGCAATGTACAATTATTTTATTAAGGGTACTAACCTCGCTAATCAGATTATGATGAGTTATGTATGAAGGGAGTTTTCAAGTGTGCGAGGGAAGATGATAAAAAGATTCAGGAGTGTCAAGCGCTCAAGCTTGGGGATGCCCCCGTGCACCCCCAAGAAATATTCAAGGAGACTCAAGCGTCTAAGCTTGGGGATGCCCCCGTGCATCCCCTTCTCCATCAACATTATCAGTTCGTCTTTCGTTACGCTATATTTTTATCACTTCATGTGTTATGTGCTATGCTTGGAGCGTCTTGCTTTTAGTTTTCTTTTTAGTTTTTCATAACGAGTCGGAACTCAGCTTTCTTTATGTGGGAGAGAAACACGCTCCACTTCTACCTAGAACATAACATAGAATTTTCATGTCTATCTTTACTGTGTGTGTTCTTTGTCTTTCAATAGCTACTATCATGTTGAGCTCTTAGTTTTCATGCTTATCTTTTTAAAGAGCTTTTGTTTAGTTGGTTGCTTGAACTCTCTTTAGTTATCATGCTTATCTTATTAAGAGAGTTTGCTTCTGTTGCATTGGTTGATATGTCTATGATAAAGATGCTACGTGCATAATGGCGCTTAGTAGTTCAGGTTTTCTTATGGTTAGTCTCAAATAGCTGGGGGGTTCCCAATGTGTTATTGGAATACCAACATGGTTTGTTTGCCTATGATGTGGTATGGTTTAGTAATATCTTCCTTCAAGAATTTATTTTGATTGACTTGGCGTATGCTCACGCATATTTAAGACTGTAAAGAAAGTCTGTCAAGCCTTAATGATCTTTTATTTCTGAGTAGCGATATAACTTACATGCCTAATTCAATGTTGCTTTGTCGCTCTGCATGATTATGACCGTCATTGCTCTCTTAGTTGGTCGCTCCCAGTCTTTTGCTAACCTCCACCTGTACTAAGCGAACTAACTTTGCAATACATAGCTCATGGGAAAGTAGCTTAAAAACTATTGTGGTAAAGAATATGTTGCCTATGTATCTTATTTCTTATAAGTTACTTGCTGAGCGGTAACCATGTTTCTGGGGACGCCATCAACTGTTACACTTTTGTTGAATATCATGTGAGTTGCTATGCATGTTCGTCTTGTCTGAAGTAAGGGTGATTAGCCATGGGTTGAATGGTTGAATATGCATATTGTTAGAGAAGAATATTGGGCCGCCAACCAAAGCCATGTATCATGGTGGAAGTTTTAGCTTGGACATTAATCCTCAATCTCTTATGAGAATATGCTTATGCATTAAACAGGAGTCCATCATCTATTTTCTATGTTGTCCCGGTATGGATGTCCTCAAGTTGAGATCTATCAAAAACGAGAAATCGAATGCGATCTATCTCCTTGGACCTTTGTACAGGTGGCATAGAGGTACCCCTTTGTGACACTTGGTTGAAACATATGTAATGCAATGATAACCCATGGAAATCCGAGCTAATTAGGACAAGGTGCGAGCACTATTGGTATTCGATGGATGAGGCTTGCAACTTATAGGATGTCTTATGCATGACACATATGAAGTACTACTACCGTTGACAAAATTGCTTCTATGTTTTCAAAATAAAAATCTCTAGCACATAACCATTCTTTTACTTTTTGAGTCTCCACCTTCTTTTAAAGCACCAACTACTGAGAGCATGATTGTCATTCTGAGTGTAATGTGCATTGTCCCAAAGTAGCATTGTCTTTTGCATGATTGTGATATCGTTTATTTTGAAATCATTGTATCTAGTCATCACTTAAACCTTGAAGGTGCCCCTGCATTTATGTTTTGCTTCACTAAAGGGGGCAAGCTAGATATCACTTTATCATATTTGCACATCATGTTCATTGCAAATATTTTTGATATTTCAGTTTCATATTGTAAAACTTTCAGCTCTTTGTGATTTTCTCATGAGGCAACTTAATTACTATAGATTCATTGTCTCAGTAAGCTTTTGTCATTTGACTATAAAAAGTTCTATATGGTTAATAGCATATCACCACAGAAATTATTCTTGTTATCATTTACCTACTCGAGGACGAGCAGGAATTAAGCTTGGGGATGTTGATACATCCAAAACGTATCTATAATTTCTGCTTGCTCCATGCCACTTTTGGGTGATATTGCTATGATATTTATACACTTCCATACACTTTTGATATTTGGACTAACCTACTAATCCAGTGCACCCTAGTGCCAGTTTCTGTTTTCGGCTATTTTTGTATTTCACGTTTTCACATTACGAGAACTGCCAGGAAAAATCCAGAAAAATTATATAAAAAATCAGCGTTCCAGAACCTACCTTGCGCCCGAAGGACAGCCGGGGGGGGGAGGGGGGGCCACCAGGGCGCCCCCCCTGGGCCGCGCCGGGGTGCGCCAGGGCCCCCCGAGCCCCGTCTGGTGCCCCTCTTTGGCATATATTTAGAGCGTTCTTCGAAACCCTCGGGACGGGAACTCTTTTTCGCGATCTCATCTCTGTTCCGCCGCCGCCGCCGCTTCCAAGATCGGGAGCACCAGGAGAACTCTTCCCGGCACCCTGCCGGAGGGGAGGATCACCACCGGGAGCTTCTCCACCACCATGGACGCCTCCTGGATGACTTGTGAGTAGTCTCCCTTGGACCATGAGTCCATGACCAGTAGCTATGTGATGTTCTCCTCCCGTTCTTGTGCTTCACTAATTAGTCCTCGTGAGCTGCCCTACATGATCGAGGCACATATGTAATCCTTATGCTGTTGCTGTGATGAGTTTGCTGGGATCCGATGGATTATGAGA
Organism: Secale cereale; assembly: GCA_902687465.1. Lineage (NCBI taxonomy): Eukaryota > Viridiplantae > Streptophyta > Magnoliopsida > Poales > Poaceae > Secale > Secale cereale. The sequence goes on along the minus strand of LR738715.1, from coordinate 32,730,555 downwards.
TTATGTTCAGATTGTGTATGAGTAATATATTTGGTCTACCTCTTTTATATTTATGTTCATAAGTAATTCTTGCATGTTCTCCGTTGTTATTTATTGCTTTGGCCAAGTAATACGTAGGGACTCCAAGAGGGAACGTTATGCTCGATTATGGGTTCATGCCCCTCGATGACTAGCTTGAGTGACAAAAACATGAGTCTAGGGGATGTGCTGTTGCCACAAGGGGGAAAACAACGGTGCTTGTGCCCGCGGGTGCAAGGATTGTTTACTTTACGTAAATTCTTTTAATGCAGTTGTCTGTTGCATTGAGTTTACACTATGGGTGGGACTCACAACTTCATACCAGCGAGATGTTCTGGATAGATATCTCAAGGTGGATGATTAGTAGTAGATATTGATGGATTTTGGTCTACTTTGGCGTACCGCCCATGCTTTGAACCTCAACCTTTCTTGCAATGTAGTCATCATTGGTTTGCGTTCGTGGTCCTGTCAATTGCCCAGCTGTAATTCGTTTACCTCACATAGCTGTTTTATCGTCTTTTGGGAGAGAGACATCACTAGTGAACATCATGAGACTCCGGTCCATATTACCATCATTGATCACATCCGCTATTTACTTTTCGTTATTATTTACTATTGCAAACATTATCTATCACTACTATCATTTGCGTTTAATCCTTTGTGAACTACAAGGCCGGAGGGATTGACAACCTCTCTGTACTCGTTGGGAGCAAAGTTATTTGTATCTGTGTGCAGGTCCACGTTGATTGCTAATATCTGGCGCCGTTAGCAGTTGACACCTACTTGTTGAACCTAGGAGTCTCTGGGGATTCGATCCTTGGCATCTTTGCTAAGGGAAAAACTTCCACAACACTGCATCTTACACCTTCCACTTGGGGTAACCAACGAGGGGTTAGAGGCCCATCAGCGGCATGGGTGCCATGAGTGGCTTTGGAGCTACAATGGAGACCATGGGTGGCTTTGGAGCACCTACCGGCGCCATGGCCGGCATGAGAGGCATGGAGTTTTGTGTCTCTCATGGGAGGCATGGATGCACCTCCGGCCGCCATGGGCGGAATGTCTTCTGGTGTGCCTCACACACCTTCTCATGAAGATGCCGTTGAACATCTTGCCAACACCGTCGGAGCTTCACGTGATGCGGCGCGCTACAATGATGAGGAGGAGGAAGAATCGTCTTCGGAGGAGTCGGATGAATCGGAGGAAGATGAGGACGAGGCTTGATTGTTGATTTGTCTTTCGTTTGTGTCATGAACTTGCTTTGCATTTTGAACTTGGTTGAATAAAGTTGTGGGCATGAATTTGAACTTGTGGGCATGAACTGTTATTCATCAACTTGTTTGTGTGAAATTATATGCCATGTTCATTGCATTTTGAATGTTTGAAATCCATTTTGTGTCCGAAATGCAACATATGGCATGTGTCGGCGAGTCACGCGCGCGGTATTTTTGCGCGCTGCTGGAGCTACGCTCGCGCGCTACATTTTAGCGCGGTTGCTGGAGCTAGCGCTGCCCGCCGCGCCAAACCAGGCGATGGGCGTGCATCAAAGTAGTTTTTTGCGCGTGGCGCATTGGGCGGCTATTGGAGTTGCTCTTATATATATAAGAGCAACTTCAACAGGGCGACACATTTCGTCCGCCCACGCCTGTTTGGGTCGCCGTGCACAAAACGATGGCCTAACACACCAATCCATTCTCAATACTCGTCTGCTTCGCGTCCGTGCCCACATGGTGGACGACCAACGACCGAGCGCAATCATATTTATAACGACCATTGACAGCATACACACGTGTCAGCCAGTGAAAGCGTCCATTTTTAATCCACGTGTGCGCGGGGAGGGGGGGGGGCTCATCCACTTCCCCTTTCGTCCACATATGACCCCCTCGTGCTTCCTCGCCGGCGACAACCAAAACCCTAGACACAGGGTTCTTCAGCAGCAGTGGCTCCGGCAAGAGCAAGGGGTAGTTCACCCTCGACGCGTCTTCCTCCTCCTCCTCCGCTAGCGCCTGCCCACCAAGTGAGGCAGCGTCTGCAACACCCCGATGGACCAAGCGCGGTGGCACTCGGAGTTCAGACAGTCGCTGTCGTACCCCGAAATTATGCTGGTGCACCACGGGCACCTCGATCTGTAGCGGATCCCGGTGCTGCGGTCGCGGCGGACGCACGCCGAGGAGCTACGCAGCTCACGCTGGAGCAACAACGGATGCCGAAGTACGGTGCAGGCTCTCCCCATTGGGAGGTTTGGTTTGCCCTCGAGCACGAGGAGCAACGGTGGCTCGACGTGCAACACCACCACGTCACCCCCCGCCACCCCCCGTCGTCGAGCCAGAGGAGTGGGAGGACGAGCCTGCCTACCAGGCGGCGTTGGCGGTGACCTTGGAGAATTCCATCGAGGAGGAGCAGCTGAAGGCGGAAACGAAGGACGCGAACTTCCAGGCGAGGCTGGCGGAGGCCATCGCCCTTTCCGCGGCTGATACGTTCATTTTGCATCATGTTTTTATGTTGATATTTATTGCATTATGGACTGTTATTTCATTTTATGGTACAATACTTATGCATTTTCTCTCTTATTTTACAAGATTTATACGAAGACACAGAATGCTGACAGCTGAAATTCTGGACCGAAAAGAAGCAGATCTGAGATACATATTCTACACAACTGCAAATGTTCTGAAACTTTACGAAGAATTGTTTTAGAATAAAAAAAATTGGACGAAGAAACAACAGAAGGGGACCCACCAGGTGGCCACAAGCCTGGGGCGCGCCCTACCCCCAGGCCGCTCCCCCTGAGCTTGTGGCCCCCTGGCCATCGTCTGGTGTCCATCTTCTGGTATATGTGGGATTTTCACCTAGAAAAAATCATAAGGAAGCTTTCGAAACGAAGCGTCATCGTCTCAAGGCGAAACTTGGGCAGAAGCAATCTAAAGCTCCGGCAAAGCTGTTTTGCCGAGAAAATTTCCCTCCGAAAGGAGAAAATGGAAGCGATCGTGATCACCAGCAATCCTCTCATAGGGGAATATGGGACGTTGCTGTAACAAAAACTGTGGATGATGCGACCGGTGTACTCGTCCGCACTTCTATCCTTTCTCACTGCTTGCTTGGCGTCCATGCAGATCCAGAATAGCACGTGAGTTGTTCGTACAAAAGCCTTTGGTCTCTGTGTGTCAGCGTGTTCGCGTCCCTAATCATCAATTGTTGGTGGGCGATTGTTTGTCCCTAATTGCAACTTTTACGCACTGCCTGTGCGTCCGTGCGTGCTTGTCGACTGTCGTGGCACAGAACTAACATGATGTGGCAGGCTCCCTTTGCCACTAATTAGCCCGTCACATCAGAATTACCATTATCCGAAGCCACTGTACCCCCGCCGGAATTAGAAACCCCGTCCTGTGCGTGGTGCACCAGCTGCGTTCCTACGCCACGTATCGTACGTGAGTTTGGGGTGCATGGCAAAGAGACGGGCATGCAGTTTTTCTCCCGTCGTATGAGCTCAATCATCACATGCACGCAGATGCAGACGTGTTTGGTCCGTCTAGGATGCACATCACATGCATGTGCGGGCCCAAGTCAGCCCAATCAGTCTGCATGCACGGCCCACTGACTAGCGGCTGCTGTCCTAGCACATTTAGCAGCTGGATCCATGCACGTGACTGGCCCCGGCCGGGCGGCCGTGTCAGCTCAGCCGTCCACTTGCAACAAGCTACAGTACTGCCCACCAACGGATGGACGCGTACACACAAGTGCACAGGTTGGGCTCGAAGCTACAGTACATGTTCGCACGAGTTGTAGTGGCCGCTGTCCTCGGGACATGCAATGCTCGTGGTCGTGCCAGTGCCCGAACCATGCATGCCTATTGCTTTGCTAGGCCACACTACAAAATTTACCTGGGGTAGCCAAGTGTAGTGTGGGTGGGCGAGTCAGCTGAGCCTGAGCTGCACGACCGCTTTCAATCAATGAGTGGCCCGTGGTCTGCGCGCCGCGCGCCATGCTGTCGGCGGTGGTCACGGCGTCCGTGCGAGGTGCCACAGAAACACATGGGGAAATCGTGTACTACGACTACGTGTCCGTGAATCGCCGGGAAAGCCGTCGTCTAGCTAGCGTCTGGAGTCGTGCCTGCATGTGCCATGCATGCCAGCTCTGCTTGCCTGGGCGAGTGTACCCGGTCGATCTGGCGTGTGTTCACCCACACCCAGAGCAGCACGTGAGTTGTCCATCTCACTACTGTGGTTCGTGGGTAGGGTGCAGTGTCAGCGTTCTCTCTCTCTCTCTCTCTCTCTGTCTGATACTGTAGTAGTATCGGGCTCGGCCTATCATGCCCACGCACGTGGGCGTGCTACCTTTCTGCAGACAAGTGGAGTCGTTGATGAAAGGTTTATCCCGAGGAGACCTAATATACAGAGTAAACAAAACAAAGGTAATACTACAAACTAAAATGTTCTACTACTTGCGAACCAATTTATGGTTGGAAGGTTAGGTCAACAATGGTATCAAGTCATGTTGCTCGCATTTATCCTAGATTTATTTCAGGATTTTCGGCGATGCATGTTCAATGGGAGAATACGTTCCTGTGGACTACGAGACGTCTACGGTGACTTCGTAATAAAAATCAAGTTGATATGTCGGCCAGTCTCTCGAAGGTGCTCATAGGGGAAGGGTGTGCATGTGTGTCTTCATAGGAATGAGTGTAGGTGCTCGTAAGGGCACTTAGGGCAAATACAATAATGTGACATAAGCAGACTGTAAAGAATATAATAATATATCTTGTTTGGTTGGAGGAGAGAGGAGAAGAGAGAGAAGAGAAGCGGGCTCTTGGTTAGTAGCCGGCTGCAACACGAGACCCAAAACTCTTTGTGAGAATATAATGTGGGCCAACTATTGATAAACTAGTACACATTTAATACTTACTATTGTACACGCCGGCTAAGAGGTTGGCTGTAGATGACATGTCAACTCCTTATAGCCGATCGTTGGTTGTATTATTAACCATGCTCTTAGAGATAATTTTGTTACGTAAGGCCCTACCACGTATATGGATTAAGTCTAGATGACTGTGGAGGGACCGGGAAGAATCAACGGCCGGACGTACCCCTTTGGACGTCTTGATGCTTTTTTTTAATATAGTACAAACGAAGATGTTCGCATACGCTCAACTCTATGAATGTACGCACACACACACCCTATTGTTATGAGCACACCTGAGATAATGAGCCGACATAACATTTTGTGATTAACGAAGTTGCCATATACATCTACATACTCGACGAGAACGGCTCCTCCCGCTGAACACGCATCGACCAAAATAAATGTAGAAAAATACGACTACCAATGCCAACTTTAGCATTTGAACTCTGATGAGTTGGTTCCACCACAAGAAAGCTAATCATCCAAGCTGCGCTTAGTTTGTTGGATGCCCTGACGTTGTAGTGACCCGCGTAGATGCATCCAAAAAACCCGTAACATGCTAAATTGAATATATATGTGCCCGAGATTCACACACATACACACACGCACATGCACACGCGCACACACACACTGATTGGACAAGCTAATTGGACATGAGCTGCCTGCTTGCCCCTTCTTAAGCCTTTGCGTCTTCATGTTTATTGGTGTTGTCCTAGCTAGAAGTATCATTTGCCGCTATGATGTCGACGCAAGGCAGAGTCGAGCTTCCATACAACGTCGTCCGCTGTGACGGTGAAACCCTCGTCTACCTGAAAGGAAATAAATATAGACTAGTTAGTAGAATGGAATGTAAATATTTGTTTAATTTTTATCAGTAAACAATATAAGACGCAGTTCAACTATCGATTCTTAAGTTTAATATATGGCTTATAGGAATAGAATGTATGTGTGTACGCTCAAAGAGATGAGTGTATATGAGCGTCTTTGATTATATGTAGTTCTCTAATTTTTCTTTATTTTCGATCATGCATAAATTATACAATATTTTGTACGGGCCACAAGTTATCTGCTATCACTAGAGTTACTATATTTCTTCACATCGCAAAATGTCACCAAAAAAGCAAAAAAAAAAAGTTCATACGGTAAAAAGTACCAATCTATGTATAAATAAGTAAATTTGAGTGAAGTGGTGAACTCGCCTTGGCCATGAGGTTTATGATCAAAGTGGAAGCCGGGAAAGACACAACATTGGTGTGCGTAATGCTAAGGTGGAGCCCCTCGACCTCGGCGAGCAACGTGACTAGGACCCCTTTGCCGTCCTGGCAGTGGATCCTCACCATCACATTGCTCTCCGAGATCCTCGCCTCGATCTCCGGCAACGGGATGCTTGTCGTCGGTGGACCTCCTCCAGCCGCTGCTGACGGCGGCGGTGACGGGCAGCCATCATAGTCGTTGGAGATGCAGGGCCTCTTCACTAGTACCACCGAGTCGATGCTCCTCACGTCACGGTCCTGGAGTGCCTTGAGCTTCTCCTGCTGCTCCTTGACGTACCTCACGGCGTCCGACAGGATGGTCGCCTTGTCCATCTGAGCGCAAAATCAATTTGGTCAATGCTGGGCTGCTGACCTGCTGAACTGAGTGATGCTACCACAAGATTATTTGTGTGAGAAATGTATGGACCTTCTTGAGGCCGGGGATGACGGTGGAGAGCTCGATGAAGCGCCGGTTGATCTTCTCCCGGCGCTTCCGCTCCGCCATGACGTGTTCCTGCACGGTCGGCACCGTCCCCGTGCTGGCGCCCGAGGATTTCCTCGACGGCGGCGACCTGTGCGCCAGCTCCGGCACGACGTGGCTGGGGACTGCGGGCGGGCTCGGGGTGGCCTCGATAATGCTGGGTATGGCCGAGGTGAAGTTCCAGCTCGCGGCCGGGTAGTTGGTGCTGCAGTTGGACGACCAGCCGTCGTTCTCCACGGCCACCGCGGCGCCGCTGTCGCCTGAGCTCCAGCTGTCGGTGGCTCCGTGTAGGTGGGCCGCCATGTGCGTGCCGTTCTGCAGCGCCGCCGAGTTGTCGAGCTCTTCTAGGAGTGACGACGGGAAGACGTGTCCGGCGGCGGCGCCGACGTCCTGCTCCTGCTCAAGCGTCTCCATTGCCCACTGGATGAACATGTTGGAGTCGTCCATGCTCGCTCGATCCCCAGCCGGCTATTCTACCTGATCGAATCTCTCCAAAATAAATGATATATACAGCACAGTTTATACAAAACGAGTGGATCAATGGATCTAATTTGTAAATCACACACACACACACACACACTTACCTGACGAGAAGACATCCTTGCATTGCAAATGATTGCACAGTCAAGTACGAAGAACACATCCTTGCATTGCAGATGGTATCCGAATCCCTCTCTCTTAAGCTTTTACTTGTTCGATGGGTAGTATATATATAGCTAAGTTCCGGCAAGGGCAGGGCCGGTTGGGTTGGGGTTCTTGCTAGCTACTGTACTATGGGAAACAAGAAGCATCTTCTGTGTGGAACAAGAAGATACCCCTATCACGTGCACCTTACCTCAGCAAACCTCTTTTCAGTGTATCATTAGTCATTTCCGGGCTAATCTCCTTTGCAGGCATGGCTTATTAGTCCTTGATTATTTTTGGAGGCATGTATGCTTTCGTGAAGATATTGCATTTCAGTTTTAAATATATTATAGCTCTCCTGCTGCCTAAGGGTACTGTCTTGGAAATCGATAAACGTTGTAGGGCCTTTTTCTGGGCGGGTCAGGATAAAGTTTCGGGGGGCCAGTGTAAAGTGGCTTGGGAGTTTGTGTGTGCGCCGTTCTCTCGAGGGGGTCTAGGTTTTTCTTCTCTGCATCACTTAAACTCTTGCCTTCTGCTTTCCCACCTAAATAAGCTTCACTCAACCTTTGATTCTGGGACTCGATCCCAACTCGCAGTCAAGTATGGATGGTCTGATAGCAGGGACCTTGATACGCCTCACCCTTTAGAATCTAATGTCTGGCACGACATTGCCAAGGGGCTTGAATTTTTCCGATCAATCACCAAGGTGCATATTGGCAATGGTACGACCACCGCCTTTTGGCTGGACCTCTGGGTTCAGAACTCCACACAAAATCTTGCAACAGTTTTCCCTGCTCTTTTCTCCCATACACTAAGACCATCCGCCTCCGTTGCACGGGTACTGAACATTCCGACTTTTAATCTGGATTTGGTGCCTCGCCTTTCTCATGTCGCTGAACTGGAACTAGAAAACCTACGCGCTATGCTGGCAACTGTCTCCTTAAATATGCAGGTACAAGACAAACGAATTGGGCGTATCGACGGCAAGCCGCTGACTTGCAACTCGGCTTACAAGGCTATTTGGAGCGACATGCCTCTCGACTACTTCGCTACGGCCATTTGGAAAAATTATGCACCCAACAAATGCAGAATTTTTCTATGGCTCGCAAGTAAAAATCGACTCTTCACCAACGAAAGACGCTTCAAAAGGGGCCTAACGGACTCCAACTGCTGCCCGTTCTGCCCAGCCGCTGAATCAACGAGCCACTTGTTCTTTCAATGTCTAGATCTTCGTCCTCTTTGGCGGGAGCTGAGCTCTCTTTCTGATGCAATACCATCGGACCTACAGCACCTTTGGGGAATGGACCTGGCCAACAGACCACGATCAACGGTCATCATCGCTGTGCTTTGGAACGTCTGGAAAAGAAGAAATGCAAAAGTTTTTAGGCAGGAACTGCAGCCTATCCATCTCATCGCCCGCTCCGCTGCAGACGACCTCATGCTTTGGTCTAACAGATGCTCAAACGAGCAGGCCGTGAACCTTTTGCGTGATTGGTGTACTATGTTGTTCCACTTATCTATGAGATTGTAACCCACTTGTAACCCTATTGTTTCTGTATCTTACCTCCTACCCCATCTCTCTTCCGATGTAAATGTACTCTATCTTATAATGAAATGGTTCAGGCCGGCGTAAGCCCGCCGTAGCACCGTCAAAAAAAAATATTATAGCTTTTGAATAAAGGTCAAATTTGTTTTTCGTTTGCATACTTGCGTTCCTTGCGACGAGGACTCAGAAACATGATCACTCACGAATACATGTTAGACATGTCTTAAAATTTCACCAAGTCAACTATTAAAAATTGATAAGAATTAAACATAATAAAAATAAATCATAATATTAAGTTTACGATTTGGTTCAAATATAGGTGCCAACTGTATTACAAAGCAACCAACGATAGGTGCTGGGACGGAAGCAGCACAGTCACGCCCAAAAGAAACGAAAGAGAAAACGAAAAAGAAACAAATGCAAACAGCGACGGATCAACGAAAACGACGAAGACCCACAACCGCTGCGCCCACCGGAGAATTCCACCACACTCCAAGCACTCCGGACCGCCGCATACCAAGCAACACCTTCAAGAAGGATCGCGACGCGGACGACGCTGCTGTCTGGACAAGTCCTAGGGTTTCCCCCGGTACGCAGAGGATTGCGGGGGAAGGGGCAAACCTGACGCCCTTCAAGAAGGCACGGCGGCGCCCACAGACGTCACCGCGTCGGTGCCGGACAAGCCGACAAGGATTTCTCCTGACCACCAACCACCACTACTCCAGACGATCCATCGTGCGGCACCAAAGACGCCGCCCACCAACATGCGCCACCACGTGCAGGCCCCATGGCCGTCTCCCCGTGGCAAACGAAGCAAGACCGGCGGGAAAAGAGAAGGCAACCGGGAACGAGGGGCGACAACAACAGCAGCCACGCGGGAGGGGACAACCTCCACCGCCCGTGGCGGGAACCGGCCGGACGTAGCAACAGGGGCAAACCAGGCCATAGCGACCAAATCGACCGAGGGAAAGGGGAGGCGGAGACGTGGCCCATGGCCACGACCGGCGCTGTGCCGGCTCCAGCTCCCCCGCGAAACCATGTTTCGCCCCCGCGCCGAAGGCCCAGATAGGCCCGGCCGAGCTCGAGACGGGCTCGTGAAGCCCCCGTCGCCGCCCTGCAGTAGACTAGCCGCCGTCGCCGCCATACCCCGCACAAGTCACCTTGCCGTCCGCCGGAGACGCCGCAGAGGAGCGCCGGCCAGGCCCGTCCAGAGCCAGAGGGGGCCCAAAAGGGCCCAGATCTGGGCCGGGAGGGCACCGCCGCCAGCCACCACGACGCCCCGCCGGCAAGCAGCGACGCCGCCGCCACCGGATCTGCCGCCGCCAAAGTACGCCACCGCTAGCCGCCAGCGGCCCGAGCCGTGGCGCTGCGCGGGGAGAAAGGACGGGGCCGCCGCCGCCGGCACCACACGAGCAAGGCCCGGTGGTCCAGGCCGGTGGCGGCGGGAGGGGGAGAAGGGGAGGGGAGGCGCTGGGAAGGGCGTGGAGGAAGCCCCCGGTCGCCTAGTGGAGGCGACGTGGGGGTACGGTGGAGAGAGGAGGGGGGAGGGGGAAGGGAGGGGGTTGGGGGACGGGGGGACTAGTGGCGGCGGGCGCCGGCCACGGCCGCGGCTACCTGTGACGGGGGAGCCGGCGGCGGCGCGGGCGAAACCCTAGGGAGGGGGAGGGACCGACACGGTCTGATCCGCGATTCCCTACATATCATCAAGCGCACATGCAAGTATTCTACTTTTGACATTCCACTGTATGCAAGCTCTCCATGTCATTATTTTATTTTACTTTATGTTTTGGCAACAAATAATTGAATTTGAATGTCACAAGGTAATATAATATGCATCCATCCTCCATTTAACTGTAGGTTTCTCACCGTCATATGGTGTGGTAATATTGTCATATATTCTAATTTTAATTTAGATAACTTCAATGCTATAAATTTTCACAGCAATGCGTGAATGAGTGGCGTGAATTACGGAGACCGGATCGGGGCGATCCTGAGGCGATCGGCGGACGGAGACGGGAGGGGCAGCCTCTCGGCGGTAGTGCTGGAGCCAAAGTGCGCGAGGGAGGACGACACGAAACAGGGATACCACCACAAGGAAGGAGATCCGCAGGAAGAGAGGGAAACATGGATCGAGACGAGGAACAGGATTCACAGGCGATCGGGCACACGGAGGGAAGGGGAAGGAAATCAGCACACCACCGGGAAAGCCATGCGAGATCAAAGCATGGAGAGAATCAGGGGCAAGATGGAACAACTGCGAAAGGATCTGAGTAAGAGGATGAAGGAAAGGAATCGGGAAGAAAAGGAAAAGATGGATAGAATTCCTCACACAGGCAATCCGCCGGATCGTGGAGGGGTCCCGGAGCCAAATCCCACCGAACATGGAGCAAATTGGGAAGCAGGAAATCAAAGAATCCCGGTCCTGAGCACGGGAAAGATGGAGGCAGGTGACACAGTGGGAGGTATAAAGGAACGAACAGCCGGGAGAATGCAACACCAAGAACACCCAACCCACAGCGCAATATCTCATCAGATCGTAGTCATGGCGGACCGGGACCCCCGCAAGAACAAGGCGCCGCTGGTCCAGGAAGGGGTGGCGTCAAGCGGCAAGTGTGGATCAGGCGAGAAACAGTGGGAGTACGGTGGTCCGTCCAGGATCTGCGACGACCTGTACTGCACCCCTGTGGCCCAAGGAGCACCGGCGGCGAAGGATGCAGGGCAAGGCGGCGATGGACCGATGGTGACCCCTCTGCTCCCTGTCAGCATGGGGGAGCAGAAAACTGCTGTCGTCGGCCTGGACCTATCCAGGCAGAGGGCGGCGATGAGCTCAAGATGGATCGCCATCGGTTTGTTTTTCTCTGTGCAGTTGTTCAGTGTAAGCGGGCTCTTTCAGGACCTGAAGAACAAATGGGGATTGCGGGGGCGCCTCAACTACTCTCCGCTCAAGAACAATAGGTTCCTCCTTGAGTTCGAGAGGGAGGGTGACCTCCGCTTCATCCTCAACAATGGGCCTTGGTCGCACAAGGGCGATGCTTTTCTGATGGTGGCGGTGGACGGGACCGCGCGACCAGGGGATGTGGAGGTGGCACACATGCCAATCTGGGCACGCATCTTCGACGCTCCTCCAATCATGTTCTTCGACGCGGTGGCGCGCAAACTGGGTGAAAAACTAGGTGAGGTGATCGAGGTTGACTCGGACAAAGAAGGCAGGATCTGGGGCGAGTCAATAAGAGTTAGGGTCAAGCACGATGTGGATGAGCCGCTGCGTAACAGGATAGAATTTCATGACTTAGGGGAAGATGTGTGGTATCGCCTCAATGTAAAATATGAGAGGCTTCCCCGTTTTTGTAGCTTTTGCGGTCTCCTAGGGCATGGCCAACGCGAATGTAAGCTGCCGGCAAACCTTCAGAAGATGAGGTTTTCGGCGGCGCTGCGTGCCTCCCCGTTCAAGAGAAGTAGCAGTAGGGGTGGATTCATAGTTCCGGAAACGGCCAGTGCCAGACGTTTCCTCCTATTTGAAGCAGAGGGAGGGAGCGAAGCAAGATCAAGCCCGGCAAGGCAGGCGTCCGGGAAAGACAGTAAGATCCCGGAGTATGTCCTGGCTGACCCCTTGGTGCAGGAAGCGATTGCGGCAGTTAGCGCTATCAAGCTCGGCTCAGAAAGGGTCGACAAAGGGGCACATGCGCCGATGAACTGGACAGCAGAGGGAGATGATGCAGCGGTGAACCACAAGGAGGAGTTGAAGAACAGAAGCAAAAACCAGCACGCGGTGCTTGTCAAGGCAAAGGAGGCCGGACAAGAGAAGGTGGTCAGTGACGACTCCCCAAAGTTCCCCCCGGGCTTTGAACCTGCGGGTGCCAATGGCAAACCCATGGTGGACACTTCGCACCCACCGGGGACAGTGATTCAGACGGTACCTGGGGCCGGGATGATGGACACAAAAATAGTCTCTGGTGGCCAAGCCATGGATGCAGGTGCGCAGGGAAAAAAGGAGATGACTGGCTGGCCTCCAGCAACTTCGGGCGCGGGAGATCAAAGCAACCGGAATGTGGAGCTGATTGCAATGCCTGCAGCACACGGGGCCAACCTTTTGAACAAGCTAATCCGCAGGAAGAGGCGGGATGGGAAGATCAAGACAGCAGCGTCAGTATTGGGAAAAAGAGGAGACCGTCAGCAAATCGGGGAAACCAAGGGTGAGGAAGGGCAGGGAGGAAACGACACAGAGGGCCAGAAGAAAATGAGGAATGCAGCGGAACAGGAAGGAATGGAAGACAGTGGGAATGTGGAAGTTCAGGAAGCTACCGGGCCAGGGGCTCCCGGTGAACTGACGGACGCGGATGCCAGCGTCCGTCAGGAGCCATGAAGATTCTAAGTTGGAACTGCCGGGGCCTGGGGCAGCCCCGGACAGTTCAAGAGCTGGCGTGTCTGGTAAGCACGCATCGCCCGTCTATCGTTTTTCTTTCAGAAACTAGACAGAATAAAGAAAAGGTTAGCGGCATTAGATGGAGGATAGGGCTCAAGAACTACATACTTCATGATGGCAGAGGAAAAGGAGCCGGAATTGCTTTGTACTGGGATGAAACAGTTGAAATAAAGAAGCTATCTGTTGGCCCTCGCTATATTGATGTGTTGGTGCGGAATAACCCGAATGATCATTGGTGGAGAGGTACTTTCGTGTACGGCGAACCAAAAGCACATGAGAGGATTCATATGTGGAACCTCCTTAAGCGTATCAAATACAACTCTAACGCACCATGGCTTGTAATCGGGGATTTTAATGAAACTCTTTGGCAAAGTGAGCATTTATCAGCCGCCAAACGATCGGAAAAGCAAATGGCCGAATTCAGAGAAACCCTTGACTGTTGCAACCTGCATGACCTTGGATATCGGGGACCAGTGTGGACATATGATAATAGGCAACAGGGGCGGAACAATGTAAAAGCAAGACTGGATAGGGGAGTGGCATCGACAACATGGACTAATCGATACAGGAATGCCCAAGTAGAACACATTTGTTCTACCAGGTCGGATCACCTGCCGCTGCTGCTATCCTTTGGCAAAAGGCTCCAGTACAGAAAGAAAAAAGAGTTTAGGTACGAGGTCCTCTGGGAAAGGGAAGAATCGCTACAGGCTACAATCGAGGAAACATGGAAAGGGGCAGGGCAAGCTTCGAACCTACAGGACATCAGGAATAAACTGTGCACCCTACAGGATAGTCTATCAAGGTGGAGCTCTATTAAGATTGGCTCTGTAACTCGCAAAACAGACAAGCTTAGAGGAAGGCTGCGGGTCCTAATGAACAGACCTCCAACCCAAGCAAATGATAAGGAAATTGGGTTGGTAACAAAAGAGTTGGATGAACTGCTACTAAGAGAGGAAATGTTATGGCGGCAAAGGTCGAGAGCCACGTACCTGCGCGAGGGGGACCGGAATACAGAATGGTTTCACCGCCAAGCCACATGGAGAAAGAAGCAGAACACAATAACGAAACTAATGACAGAAGATGGCAAATGGGTAGAACAAAAAGAGGAGCTCCATAAAACAGCCACAAATTTCTTCAAGGAATTGTATACCCAGGACAAGAACATCAACCCCCAGGCGCTGTTGGAATTGGTCGATGAGCTAGTAAGCCCTGAAATGAACGATGTACTAGAGAAAGAATTCAGTGAAAAAGAAATAAGCGATGCACTCTTTCAGATAGGGCCCCTAAAAGCACCAGGCCCTGATGGTTTTCATGCAAGGTTTTACCAAAGGAATTGGGGTGTTCTCAAGGAAGAGGTAGTGGGGGCAGTAAAGAGATTTTTTGCAGATGGAGTGATGCCAAAGGGGGTGAACGAAACAGCAATAGTGTTAATACCCAAGGGGAATGATCCAAAAAGCTTGAAGGATTTCAGACCAATCAGTCTGTGTAACGTGATCTACAAGGTCATCTCAAAATGCCTAGTGAACCGGCTTCGGCCATTCCTAGACGACCTCATCTCGGAGACACAGAGCGCATTCATCCCGGGACGCATGATCACAGATAACGCACTGATCGCCTTCGAATGTTTTCATAAAATTCAGCATAGTAAAAACCCCCAGAACACTTTCTGCGCATACAAGCTCGATCTAGCCAAAGCATATGATAGGGTGAATTGGGACTTCCTTGAAGGAGTCTTGAACAGGTATGGTTTCAGCAAGAAATGGGTTGCTTGGGTTATGGTGTGTGTTCGGTCAGTGCAGTACACAGTGAAGTTTAATGGAGAACTACTGGAAAGTTTCAATCCAACGAGGGGACTAAGGCAAGGAGACCCTTTAAGCCCGTATTTGTTTTTGTTTGTGGCAGAGGGCTTAAATCGTAGTCTGCAGAAGGAGGTGGAGAGTGGTAATATCACGCCGATCAAAATTGCTCGAGGGAGCCCAGGTATCTCAAATTTGCTGTTTGCGGACGACAGTTTGCTCTTTTTCAAAGCGTCTGTGGACCAAGCAAAGGCGGTTAAGAAAACATTGGATGTTTTTCAAAAGTGCACGGGACAGCTGTTGAGTGCAAATAAGTGCTCACTACTTGTTAGTGAGAAATGCCCAAGTGATCTCCAAAACAGGATTAGACAGGTCCTAGAGGTTGAAGCGTCCACCTTCGAGAGTAAGTACCTCGGACTCCCCACCCCGGAAGGCAGAATGAAAGATGGACAATTCCAACCTATCATGGAACGCTTCATGAAAAGATGCAGCAATTGGTCGGGCAGACACATGTCTTATGCGGCGAAGGAGGTGCACGTTAAAGCGGAGATTCAGGCCTTGCCGACATTTACCATGGGTGTTTTCAAGTTGTCTGCAGGTTTCTGCGAAAAATACGAACGGTTAATTCGTGAATTCTGGTGGGGAAAGGAGGATGACCATCAAAAGGTCCATTGGATGGCATGGGACAAGCTAACAAAACCAAAAAGAGGTGGAGGCATCGGATTCAGAGATATGCATCTATTCAACCAAGCATTGCTGGCCAGACAAGGATGGAGACTGATCCAGAACCCAGAGAGCTTATGTGCTAGAGTACTAAAATCAAAATACTATCCCAATGGTGATCTGCTAGACACGGTATTTGCAACCGATGCGTCACAAACATGGAGAGGCATTGAGTTCGGCCTCGAGCTACTCAAACAGGGGCTGATATGGAGAGTTGGAAATGGAAAGAATATTCAGATCCAGAGGGATCAATGGATACCGCGGGGAGAAGGGCTACGAGCTGCAAATTTCACCCGTAGATCCCGGCTGAGATGGGTGAATCAACTCATTAACCCCAACACAAGCAGGTGGAACGAGGGTCTCATTCAGCAGATCTTCAACCCTTGTGATGCTAATGAGATACTCAAGATTAAGATCCCGCAGAGAGAGACGGAGGACTGTGTGGCGTGGCATTATGAGAAATCCGGTTTGTTCACTGTGAGGAGCGCCTATAATCTTGCGATGCGACTCAAGGGTACTGGGCCACAATCATCAACATCAGTGGCAAGTGCGGATGATCGAAGTATTTGGGATGCCATTTGGAAGGCGGGAGTGCCCGCGAAGATAAAGGTTTTTGCATGGCGAGCGGCCACCAATACCCTAGCAACTAAGGTCAACAAGTGCAAGCGCACCCTAGCCACAACAAAGATTTGTGATATATGCGGCAATGCGGAAGAGAACGAGTACCACGCTGTGGTAGCCTGCACTAAAAGCAGAGCTCTTCGCCAAGCAATGAGAGAGCACTGGACCCTACCCAAGGAAAAGGATTTTTGGTACACCGGCGAAGATTGGCTACAGGGTATCCTGAATGCAAGTAATGGGAATATGAGGGACAAAATTCTCATGTTGCTGTGGCGGGCTTGGTATCTCCGGGATGACATTGTACATGGAAGCGGAAAGGAGACCATATCGTCCTCTGTAATGTTCTTGCTACGGTATGAGCAAGAGGTGAATAAAGCAAAAGACAAATCAGAAGTAGCTATGAACTCAGGTGGCCTAAACCTCTTTGGAGCTCAGCAAGGTATACAACCAGAAACTAACGCAAGTAAATGGATCCCGCCACCAGCAGGAAGAGCAAAGCTGAACACCGACGCGGCTTTTGACCCAGACACTGGAGTAAGCACTGGGGGAGCCGTTGCCAGGAATAACCTGGGCCAGGTCTACCTATCGATGGGATGTACTCTGAACCAATGTGCCTCGGTGGAGGAAGCTGAGGGATTAGCGCTGCTGCAAGGCCTGAAGGAATTGGCCAAATACTACAAGGGGCCGATTCAGGTGGAAGTAGACTGCATGTTTTTGGCAAGCGCACTGAAGACCGGCACTGCGAACAGATCAAGTCTGTTTCCCATCGTTGCAGATATTGGATCAGTGCTGACTAATTTCAGTGACCACGAAATAGGTTGGGCCAGGAGGGATCAGAACAAAGTAGCACATAGTATAGCGAGACGCTCCAGGAGCTCTGGGGACTTCGTTAAACTGGGGTCAGTGCCACAAGACTTGCTAGAGATCCTGGCAAATGATTGTAATGTGTGTGCTTAACCCGTTTTCGGGTGATGCTCAAAAAAAAAAAAAAAAAAATTTCACAGCAATGCAATGAGGGTTATCTAGTTATTAGAAAGAAAAATAGGCATTGATTGAGTAAGGCCCAGACGTGGCTGACTCCCGGCCAGGTATTGGTTGGTTTATTATGGAGACCCGCAACAAACTGCTCTGTCCTTTCTGTTACGAGCATGTCATTTCAGACTGTTGTAAATTGCAATGTAAAAACGTGCCAAAGATTAGGCAATTCCATAGGCCGCATTAGGCTAGCTTAGACTAGGTAGTACCTTACTACCAATGCTTACCAGCAGAATCTTTCTTGTAATCTTGTAAACACGTGGACAAATGTGTTTGTACCAATGTTTTATGTGTGACAGCGGATACAGTGCCAAGGACATTGTCTTAATCATGTGCCACTGGGCCACCTTGCAATTAAATTGTCGTACCCACACACGTACTGCTGGAGTGCTGGCTAGGGCCTACGGGGCATATATTTGCGCTAGGCAAGGAACTGCCAGCCACGGTTCCTGTTGTTGCATGCATTGCGATATGTCTTTGAGCGATGGTTGTACCCAAAAACCTGTCAGTGTCTGTATTTCCGCTTTGTTGCTTGTTTCAAAATGAAACATGTTAGGCCTTGTGCAATGCAAAGTGCTTAGGAGAAGCACTTGAAGAAATAAACCAGACTTTTCTTAAACATCGGTGCTTATTTGTACAGGGTAAACACTTAACTAGGCGTCTCTTCAGTAGAAATAGGCATGGGTGTTTCAAAAAAGCTCGGATTATTTTCTGAAGTACCTCCCTAAGCATGTAGCATCGTACAAGGCCTTAGCGTGCGTTCATACTAGCTTCTCTATCATCGAGCATTAGTATAAAGAGGAATTGGTGCATCTATTTACACATGCAAGACATATTTCTAAAAGGGAAAGTTGTGAATGTGCTGCACGGCAGGAACACACTTTACCTAGGCGACGGTTGTACCCAACCCTGTGCCTCTCCAATTCCTGTTTGTGTTTCCTTTTTGTTACTTCTTTCAAATTGAAAGATGCCAGCCTGCACTCATATGGAAAACACATAGGAGCTCCCGGGTGCTCCACCCCCGCATGGGAATATTAAATTCACGAAAACACCTGAAAATTTAAGAAAAACCTAGAATTTGATGATACCAAACCTGGGTGCCCACTCTACTCTCATGTGAAGTTTCATGAAAAAAATACCAGGAAGTGGATCCGTGGCAAAGGCAAAACAGTCCGACCTCTATGATTCATCCAAACAGTGTTTTCTATACATAGTATTTTGTGTGTGTTTTCTTTACTAAGAATAAGTTTCATGGTATTTTTTTTTTCTTCAGAAAACTTCACACGGGAGCAGACTAAGCACACATGTTTGATATTCCAAAATTGTAGATCTTTTCGAACATATGCACGATATTAGTATATGATTCTTCTCATTATGAGTAACCTATAAAAGTAGTAACATAGACTACTCTCCAACATATACATGATATTAGTCTAAGTTACTCTCCACTGACTAGCCTTATGTGCACTTAAGAGCATCTCCAGCCGCGCCCCTAAGACGCCTCCCATGACATCTTTTTAGGCTCGGTTTTAGACTCGGACGGCGCTTTTCGCCGAAAAACAGCCCAGCCACGCCCCCAACGCCCCCCATGACGTCAAAATAGCGCCGGCAAACCCAGGCGAAACCCAGTGCGCTGGGGTCTCTTGGGGACGCCGGCGGAAGTTTCGGCGAACCGCGTCTCACCACCTGTCCTTTTTCTTGGCCCACTTAACCATTCTCCTCACAAACTTTTGCTTGGGGTCGGCTGTGACTGGGAAGATGCCCTCTTTATTTCGCCGAATTCCGCCGGATGACCCCCAAGACCAGTGGCGGACCCAGGAATTGTTGACGCCCCAGGCGAACAACTAATGGCTAAAAACTACCCATGAAAAACTTCAGTTTGAAGACATACAAAAATCAATCTATGTTTTGCATAACTAATAAGAAACCAAACATGATATTCAATAGCAGAATTTGTTCCATGATGGGTCAACTAATAAAGCAAGAGAAATCAAAAGACAATATGTGGCATAGATAAATGATACAGAAGATTGATACCAAATCAAATGATTGGTTGATCTGAGCCTCCCATGACTACATCTTCAATAGCAGACATCGCTAAACCTTCAATCATCAATTTTGAAATGCAAATCAGTGCATAATATAGCAGGCAAAAGTAATTAACAATAGATGCAAAATGTAAATACTTACGTGTTGGACGAGGCAAAACACCTTTACGTGTGCGATAACATTGAAATCGCTCAATGATCTTGGATTCTTCGATACTAACAAATACATATCTCTCAATGTAACATACCATTCTATGATTCATCCAATCATCACCCATTTTGTTTCTCAATCTGGTCTTGATAATGCTCATTGCTGAGAATGCCCTTTCCACGGTTGCGGTTGCAACAGGTAAAATCAATGCTAACTCAACCAGACGGTAAACTAAGGGAAAAGTTGTGTGCATATCACTTTTAACCATATTCATGGCAAGATGACCAAGATCATTGCAATTCATCAAATGTGGATCACCTCTTGCTTCCCGAATGAATGAGTCTAGTTGGTTTCTAAGGACAAAAGTAACTTCATATGTAGACCCTTCTAGCAAGATCTCTAATGTCTGGATCTAACTCCTCAATTGGTATTCTCTTACCTGGGTCAGATTCAACATCACCGGGTTTGAGTTTAGCTCTAACATTAGGGGTATCACTTGTTTGAGCTGAAGGACCCGTTTCTGCAGTTTCGGTGGTTCGAACTTGAAAAAAAGAATTCAATGTCTTGTTTCTTTTGCTCATCTTGAGCTCCTGTAAAATTTTAGAGAAACAAAAATTTCTTACTGTCAAAATTGATTTCTACATGACAACATCTAACAAACAGAATAACAGTGGCATCTAGTAACTAAAATCATCATCATCCAACAAAAACAGGGCATCAAGCCATCAAGAATTACCTCCTCGCTGGACGCCGGACCGGGCAGCCTGCAGGCTGCTGCCTCGCGCGGCCGCGCCCTAACCGGGTCCTCTGCCTGACTGCCTCGCGCCCTCGCCGCCTCGCCGGACGTCGAACCGGCAGCGGCAGCGCCGCAATGGCCTCGCCGGGCGCTTACACGGGGAGCGCTGGAAGTGTGGAAGGGTGCAGGGGGGATCCGGACGAAGGGAAGAGGCTGACCGGTGACGGCGGGCGGCGACCGACGCGGCTTAGGGTTCGTCGAGACTGAATCGGGATCGGGGGAAGTGGGGAACGGCTGTTCGTGTGGTGCGTGCGTGCCTTTCCTTGTGCGGGTGCGTGGCCTGGGCGGCCTGCCGGCTAGGCGCCTGGGCCTGTTCGCCTGGGCCTGGTCTGCCTGGGCTTGGACCTGGGCTGCGCCCCAGGCCAAAGTTTTTTTTTTTTAAAATATAGGCCTACGAATTTTTCGAGGCCCCAGGCAATGGCCTGGGCTGCCTGGGGCCCAAATCCGCTCATGCCCAAGACACCGGCGCTTTTGGTTCCGTGATGTTCTTGGGGTGCCAACGGCTGAAGGTTCGGTGATGTTTTTGGGTGCCAACGACTGAAGATGCCCTTAGGATGCTCAAATGTGTGTGCCACTTGTTGAAGCTAAAGCTGCAGCCACACCAGAATTAACCTGCTAGCTAGGGTGCACGCTCATGCATGCACGTACGTGCTAGGACCTGGCCGAGTCAGCTCATCTTGCATTGCAGGGTCCACTAATTAGTGGCGATCGGCGACTAGTCAGGAGCCTGCGCGCCCGCGTACCATGTTGTGGCAGGCGGAACACGTTACATACGTACGACGTGCCGCAGCACCGTAATTAACCAACACGCGGGAATTAATGTCTGGTTTGTGCAGTAGTAGTATTACGGTAAAAAATATTAAACACAGTATAGACGTAATCGCTCATACATACGCGCACACACTTAACTCTGTGAACGCACGTACGCACACCTTATCCCTATGAGCACCTTCGGGAGATTGAGCCGGCATATCATCTTGAGATTTTACGAAGTCACCATAGACGCCTCGTAGTCGACGGGAACGTCTTCTCCCGCTGAAAGCATGTCGCCGAAAATCCTGAAATAAATTCAGAATAAATGCGAGCACCAGAACTTGAACCTTGGAAGACTAGGGATACCGCTGTCCACCTAACCATCTCAACCACAAGTTGATTCGCTAGTATTACGGTAATTAAAAGCCGTTGCAGTGCTTAGCCCCGGCACTTGGGACAGTAATAACTGCGGCCCGGTTAAGTACTCCAGATCTAACTGTTTTGCTTGCAAGTGTTCACCCAGGTACTCCATAATTTTGTCCATGGACGAATTATTGCTGACAGCTAAGACTAGAGTACCCGATCGATCATTGGGTGTCATGCCAACTCGGACATGCTCCTCGTCTGCAGACGAGCAGTACTACATAAATTGCATGATAATTTCTAACCGGGCCTCTACGTAACGGATCGACGGAGACCATATGCCATAAATGGCAAGCATGCTGTCCCGACAGGACACCGAGAGATGGGGGACACGAAGCATATCCTATTTAGATTCTTTTTAGCAACATATCATATTTAGATGAGTTAATTGCACAGAAATACCGTAATGAGGACATTACAAACAAATTGATAATTTTATGTGTCAGTACCAACTTTAGAGCGAGTCGTTGCAAAAAAGGCTAAAACCGATGTTTACACGTATTCAGGCCTGGCCCGGGGGGGCCCCGGGCCCCCAAAATTGAGGGGTCCCTCCCTAGGTTTGTAGCCTAAAGTATGTGCCGTGGAATCAAGCAAAGGTAGCGATTCTTCCTATTCCATAGCAATCTCCAGATCGGACATCGTCTTTTTCTCTCTTAATTTCTTTCCTAATTCCGATCGCCAGTTCGCCACCTAGTCGATGCCGATCTCTATTCCTGTGCTTTCGGATCGCAAGATGCAGTCAGTACTAGGCGGCGCTGCTTTCTCTCCCAGCTTCAGGTGACGAACATGCACATAGGCATCGCTGATTCGTCGAGCGCTAGAACCAGACGCAAGTCCACATCGTCTATAGGCTCATCGCTTAGCGCCCTACATACCACCAACGATGATCCAATCCATCCAGGTACTCCCTCCGTCTAGGTGTATAAGTCACCTTACGAAAACCAAAGAATCTCAAAACACTTAGGCACGATGCATTAACCCTCACCTCGTTTATTATTTTTTGACATGAATAAAGAAATCAACCACTAAGAGATGTGGGGCGCGTGTGCTATCAATGAATTGAGACTATCAAACACGACATGCAGTGGTCAGTTCATTGTATGCATTTCTATTAATTAGCAAATAAACATTAAGTTCTCTCGTTTTCCTCTCCGCCTTGATTGCGGTGCACAACCTATGATAACTTATTCACCTAGACGGAGGGAGTATATTATATTACTAATGGTCCCTATGCCCTACTCCCTATGAGTTTAGTACTACTGATTAAGTAATTTATCGTTTGCATACATGGTGCATAGCTGGCACCTATTAATCTTTGATGCCATTTTTTCTTTATTTTTAACACGTTGAAAACAGACAAAACAGTGTTTAGATAAGTTGATACAATCAGAGGGACGCTCTTGATAAAAATTTCAAAACTAATATCGGTGCTTCGCTGATCCCAAATGGTGAACCGAGGATTGTTGTGGAGGAAGAGGAGCAAATTGACAGGAATTCTGAATATGCACAAGAGGAAAATGTTGATATCGATATCAGTGACAAAAATGTAACCGGCCCTAATAGTATAATTATTTGAACAGGTGCACAAACACAATCTGCTAGTGTTGATGATCATCCGGTTTTCCTTTTTTTAATAAAAGATTATCAATTTAACTTTGTCTAATAGTGCAATGTCTACTATTGAAATTTTCAAACATGTGAAATCAACGTTTATCCTAATGCATGTATTGCTTATCATCTCATTTACAATGCATATAACTGTCGCATCGGTCGAAAGAAGTTTTACAAAGATAGAATTATTGAAGAACTATTTGAGATCAACAATGACACTACGAAGTTTAAATGGTTTGGAAAAAGTATGCATCAAGAGGAAATTATTTGATGAGATTGACCTCGGCCCGGTCGTAAGTGACTATGCATCGAGGAATTTTAGAATTTTTAAATGTAAAATCTATAATTATTTCATATGTATATTGTTTTGATGTATTTAAGTGATTATCGGTAATATTTCATATGTACATATGTCATTTATTATCTATTTTTTTTATTCTAGAGGCCCCTAGTTTTGGATTCACCCCGGGCCACAAAATTTCAGGACCGGCCCTGAGGTCAGCGTTGGTGGTTGTTTTTATTTGTGTATCCATGGCGTTTTTCTTTTGCCCTCCTCCTCCAGATATTGAGGAGAAGTGATGCCTGAATGAACCACAACCACACTGGTCTTGTCATTCAAGCTTTCGCCGTAGGAAGTTTCTATGTAAGGGCATGTATAAGGGCATGTACAATGGTTCTATCTTAAGAGTGTCACGTATGATAAATGATAAGGTGGATGAGAGAGAAATCATAAGAGAAGGCTTGTCTTCTCTTATTTAAAAAAAGTTAAGAGATGATCTCTTAGCACAATTTGTCTCACCATGTTTTTAGGAATAACTAATTATTGAAGATAAGGCTAAGAGATGACCCATTATAGACATCTTTTTTTGTCATATCTAATTTACATGCAAAACTTAAGATAAGACTATCCTATCAACCATTGTACATGCCCTAATGGTTCTATCTTAAGAGTGCCATGTAGGATAAATGATGAGGTGAAGGAGAGAGGGGTCGTAGGAGAAGGCTTGTCTTCTCTTAGATCTCTAGCACAATTTGTCTCACCTTATTTTTAGAAACAACTAATTATTAAAAATAAAGCTAAGAGATGACTAATTGTAGACATGTTTTTTTATCATCTCTAATTTACATGTAAAAACTTAAGATAAGATTATCTTATCAAATATTGTGCATGCCCTGCGTATGCTTCCAGTGCAGTCTGTTGGATTTAGAAGGTCGTTGTCGCCGTTGTACAGGAAGTGAGCTGGATCAAGCAAAACGCGGAAAGAGTGGAGCACGCGTTTGCAACCACGCGGGGTGATATGGATGATCACTGTCTGCCTGTCCTATTTAAGTTTGCACCTGCCCCTCTCCTCCTGCGATGATAGATACAAATACACAAATACAAATAGAGCAGTAAATAATACTTTCTCCCTTCGAAAATAAGTGTCTCCATTTTATACCAATTTTAGTACAAATTTAGAGCAACTTCAATGGGGCGACCCATTTCGTCTGCGGCCGTCCGTTTTTCGTCCATTTTTGGGCATGATTTACGTCGGCGCGGACACGCGGCGGACGCGCGCGCTCGCCTAGTCCTGTCCCCGGACCCGCCGGTCTGTGGCACATTGGCCTCCCCTCCCCCGGCCAAGAAGCAACCCTCGCCCCGCCTGCTCCGTCACCGACGTCGTCGCCCATTTGTGCCGGCGACTCTTCCAGCTGTCGCCGCCTCCACATCCGTCCCTGCCCCCAGTCGCCCGCCGCCACCGTTTTGCCGCCGGGTAGCAAACTGGTTCCCGCCGCCGCTTCCCCCATTGCCCAGCCGCCCGCGACCAAGAAGACGCCTCGCCGTCCCCGCCACATACGACCGGCACGCTCGTCGGACGCCGTCACACTCGTCGGATGCCGGCAGGGCAGCTAGCTGTCTATGGGCGCCGCGTCTCCCCTCGCCGGCCGTCTCCTTCTTCGGCGCCCGCAAGTTGTTCGACAGTTTGCCAAGGTACGAAAATGGACTCCGCCGACGAGTTCTTTTTCCACAATTTCATTTGCGACTCCGACGATTCGTCGTCCGACGACGAGGAGGAGATATTGCGTGCCGTGTTGGTCCATCACCACCTCAACAACCAGCGGCCGTTGTTCCGTGGCTCCATTCCGGGCCACCTTCCGGCGTTGAATCGTAACCGAGAGAGCGAGCATTTCGTTCTCTGGAAGGACTACTTTGATACAACAAACACGTTGTTCAAACATCACAAATTTCGCCGCAGGTTCCGTATGAGTAGGCATGTTTTCAACCGTATTAGAGAGGGAGTGGTCGGCTATGATGACTACTTCGAGTGCAAAGAGGATGATGTCGGCAAGATTGGTTTCTCCTCTTATCAGAAATGCATTGCCGCCATCCGAATGCTTGCATACGGAGTGCCCGGTGATCTCATTGACGAGTTTGTCCATATGAGCGAGTCTACATGCCTAGAGTCCCTGTATAAGTTCTGCAAGGCTGTGATTGCTGTGTTTGGCCCTGAGTACTTGAGAGAGCCAACAGCCGAAGATACAGCCCGTTTGTTAGCGATGAATGCTAGCAGGGGCTTTCCGGGGATGCTTGGCAGCATAGACTGCATGCACTGGGAGTGGAAGAACTGCCCATCTGCTTGGCAAGGGCAGTATAAGGGACATGTCAGGGCTTGCAATGTCCTACTTGAGGCCGTGGCGTCTCAAGATCTCTGGATCTGGCACTCTTTCTTTGACATGGCTGGATCACACAATGATATCAACGTGCTTCAGCGCTCGCCGGTGTTTGCTAGGCTTGCCGAAGGCAACAGCCCACTGGTGAACTTTACTGTCAACGGCCACAACTACGACAAAGGGTACTATTTGGGTGACGGTATCTATCCTCAGTGGACCACTATTGTAAAGACAATACCCAACCCTGTCGGAGAGAAAATAAAAAGATTTGCCCAAGAGCAAGAGAGTGCTATAAAGGATGTCGAGCGTGCCTTTGGTGTTTTGCAATCTCGATGGGGCATCGACCGGTATCCTGCTAATACTTGGAGCACGTAGAAACTATGGGAGGAGACGACTGCTTGTGTGATCATGCATAATATGATCGTAGAAGACGAGCGACCGGAACGTCTGTACGATCAAGGCTTTCAGTTTCAGGGTGAGAATGTTGTGCCTGAGCATGGAGTAGCGGCAACATTTGAGCAGTTCACTCAGTTTCATGAAGACATGCGTGATGGGGAAACTCACGTGCAACTGCAAAATGATTTGGTTGAGCATATGTGGACTCATGTTGGCAACCAATAGATGTATCTTCTTTTATTCGTTTGCAAAACTATGTGAAACATTTTTATTTTTCTTCGGCCTGTAAAACCTATACTATTTATTTAGGTGGCTAAACTATTTTGCTTGTTAAATTTGTACAATATGTTCAATGCAATATATAATTAGGCGGTCAGCCGGCCACGCCTGCAAATATGGGTCGACGCGTTGGACGTGCTGCCGACCCATATGAAAAATAGGGCGGACGGCCGACCCAAACGAACAAAAAGCGGATAAAATTATCGTCCGTTTGGATCGACGCGTTGGAGTTGCTCTTAGTATAAAATTGAATCATTTATTCTGAAACAAAGGAAATACTACGTTCTTTGTAAAGTTGCGTCTGAAAAATGGTTGTGGCATTTAGAGGCCGCCTGTTGCTCGTTTGCTCTTCCATTTTTCAGAGCCACCGGGCAACAAACCCCATACACAATGGCACATGCATGAAACGCTTGCTCATCCCCTGCTTTCCGTCGTCATCGCAACAGTCAACTGTACTTTGATTTTGTTCCAAAATCTCCATCCTTCGTGTGTGCCCGATTGCTCGCGCCATCTGCTGAAAAATCCTTCTCGCAGTAACCGATTCGTCATTCGTGGTCCTGATTCGTTGCAACCGAGTGGTTCTGACCGGTTGTGTCTTGTGCCGTGCAAATTTCTGTGATATTTGTATCTTCTAAGTTGTTTGTCATGCAAATTCACAAGAGCCTCTCTAAATTAGGAAACATCTCTGAAACAAAGCCTAAGCTGGAATTGCTCCTCTGAATGCAGCCTGTCCTCATCATACTAGACCCCGGTGGTCTTTTATTAGCCCTGCTCCTTCTACCAGAGGGGATTACAAAGTTGGTCCATTTCCATCATCATCAGCTTCAAAGCCTGCATCATCCTCTTCTAAAGATGGATACCGGTCCTCATTCATACTTCTGGAACCACTAGAGTGGGACCTACTTGTAGGCCCAGGCCTTTTTACCTTCTTCTCAACAGGCCCAGGAACTGCAATCTCTTGACAGTCATCACCCTCTTCCTTCAAGTCAATGTCATATAAATCTTCAGGGTTTGTGTCCCCTTCACAGTGTGTACTACTCATGTATTGAGCTTTCTTCCTCTTAATGTTAGAAATTGTTTCTTTCAGATCATTGTCCACTGTCCTCCTCTGTTCTTGTCCTCTCGCTACACTATCTTCTTCTTTATACTCCATTGACTCTGATTCTTCTTCTTCTGCATCTAGGAGGTCCACATGAGCTACAAAATCTTCATCAAATACCGAGTCATCATCTTCATCATATGTGTCCTCATTTGATGCATGCTCCTCATCTGTATAAAACTGGAAATCTGCATAATTAACACTAACTTGAGGGTTAACCTGCTGCAATGCATTATTTTCCTACTCTGCATCTGCCATCTCTGGCTCAATTGGGTCATTCTGTGTCCCAAGAAGTAACTGGCATGGTGGAGGAACTGCTTTAAATTGGCATATAGTTCACGCTTTATTGTGTACCAAAAAAATATGATGAGCCAACATAATCATATGTTTTTTTGTGCACATCACCTGACTCATTAACAACAAATACAACAGGTGGGTCCACTGTTAAGTCTTCATTTGTTTCAGCTGGGCCCACTTCTTCATCTTCTGCATTTTTTGTGAATTGGGATTGCTTAATATGGAACCTCCCCTCTTTAACATACAAACACAATGTCTGACTAGTTTTAAATTGATTAATCATCTCATCTACTTCAGTGTTGTTTCTGATGACAAAAATCCCTTGTAGCCCTATGCCTTCCTTCCTCAAGTTAGCAAATACTGTCATCACTTCCATATCCATTTCTGACCTTCTCATTAAGCAAACTGCCATAACTGATGTCTCTCTCATACATCTTCACTAGGGCATACTTTTTTGCAGCATCTTTAGAAGGAAACTGAAAATAACATCATTTCCAGTACAGTGCCACAATAAAATCTATGCCAGATTCACAGATAAAACAAAGTCACGACAATAAGATCTATGACAGATGCAGTAAACACTATGATACATTAAGTAATTCACAGACAATACAAAGTAACAACATTTTGAATATAATTTAATTTAGATAAATGCAGACATTATAGCTACCATTTAATTCAGACAAACGCAGACAGTATAGCTACCATTTACTTGAGACAAAAAAATAGCAACTTGTAAATGATATTGCTACAATCAAACTTGTAAATGCAGATAGTATAGCTACCATAAAATAGGTAGCACAGCTAGAACTAACCCACATTATCCTAACTAAGAAGTGTTGCTACAACTAACCCTAGGTTGTTGTCACGGAGATTTACCTCGGTGGATATGGAGCGAAGGGGGGGGGGGGGTACTTCCTCCCCCAATGAATGAGCGGGTGCCGTAGCCTTGTCTGCCTCCTCCGCATACGGGGACGGCGGCGGCAAGACAACTTTTCCCCCGCCGACGAGTCTGAATCCAGGTCGCAGACGCCATTGAGGTTGGGCCCCAACTTGCCAACGGGGGCGCATTGCGGGCGGCGGCCACCAAAAGAACGAGCACAGCCGCCATCGAGACCTTCTCGGCCATCGCCACCGACGGAGCTGGCCGCCATGAGTCGCGCGGGAGGAAACTGAATCAGGGTTTGGAGGAAACGGCGGGAGGGTGACCTAAGACACGGGCAAGGCAACATGTGTCTTCCTCCGTCTAACGGTGCCTGTCAGCCCGGGCCATGTCGACCCGACAGATGGGACCCTGTTGGGGAACGTAGCATTTCAAAAAAATTCCTACGATCACGCAAGATCTATCTACTAGAAGCATAGCAACGAGCGGGAAGAGTGTGTCTACGTACCCTCGTAGACCGGAAGCGGAAGCGTCTAGTGACGCGGTTGATGTAGTCGAACTTTCTTCGCGATCCAACCGATCAAGCACCGAACGTACGGAGCCTCCGCGTTCAGCACACGTTCAACTTGATGACGTCCCACGAGCTCTTGATTCAGTAGAACCTCGCGGGAGATTTTCGTCAGCACGACGGCATGGTGACGGTTATGATGAAGTTACCTTCGCAGGGCTTCGCCTAAGCGCTGCAACGATATGACCGAGGTCTGTTTCTGTGGAGAGGGGCACCGCACACGGTTGGGAGAGATCAACTGATCAACTTGTGTGTCTAGAGGTGCCCCCTGCTCCCGTATATAAAGGAGCAAGGGGGGAGGCCGGCCGGCTCCTATGTAGTGCCCTAGAGGGCCAATCCTACTAGGAATAGGATTCCAATCCTATTCGTAGTAGGAGTCCACCAAGAAGGAGAGAGGGGGGAGGAAGGAGTGGGAGAGGGAGAAGGAAAGGGGCGCCGCCCCCTCTCATTTCCTTGTCCAATTTGGACCAAGGGGGAGGGGCGCGTGGCCCAACCCTGGCCGGCCCTCTCTCTCTCTCTCCACTCAAGGCCCATGTGGCCCATTAGTTCCCCGGGGGGTTCTGGTAACCCCCCGGCACTCCGGTTTAATCTGAAACCTTTCCGAAACACTTCCGGTGTACGAATATAGTCGTCCAATATATCAATCTTTATGTCTCGGACATTCCGAGACTCCTCGTCATGTCCGTGATCTCATCTGGGACTCCGAACTACCTTCGGTACATCAAAACTCATAAACTCATAATACCGATCGTCATCAAACGTTAAGCGTGCGGACCCTATGGGTTCGGGAACTATGTAGACATGACCGAGACACATCTCCGGTCAATAACCAATAGCGGAACCTGGATTCTCATATTGGTTCCTACATATTTTACGAAGATCTTTATCGGTCAAACCGCATAACAACATACGTTGTTCCCTTTGTCATCGGTATGTTACTTGCCCGAGATTCGATCGTCGGTATCACCATACCTAGTTAACCTCGTTACCGGCAAGTCTCTTTACTCGTTCCGTAATACACCATCTTGTGACTAACTCATTAGTCATTTGCTTGCAAGGCTTATTATGATGTGTATTACCGAGAGGGCCCAGAGATACCTCTCCGACACTCGGAGTGACAAATCCTATTCTTGATCTATGCCAACACCACGAACACCTTCGGAGACACCTGTAGAGCATCTTTATAATCACCCAGTTACGTTGTGACATTTGATAGCACACAAGGTGTTCCTCCGGTATTAGGGAGTTGCATAATCTCATAGTCATAGGAACATGTATAAGTCATGCAGAAAGCAATAGCAGTAAAACTAAAGGATCGTAGTGCTAAGCTAACGGATGGGTCTTGTCGATCACATCATTCTCCTAATGATTTGATCACGTTGATCAAATGATAACTCATGTCTATGGTTAGGAAACATAACCATCTTTGATCAATGATCTAGTCTAGTAGAGGCATACTAGGGACACTCTGTTTTGTCTATGTATTCACACATGTACTAAGTTTCCAGTTAATACAATTCTAGCATGAATAATAAACATTTATCATGATATGAGGAAATAAATAATAACTTTATTATTGCCTCTTGGGCATATTTCCTTCAGTCTCCCACTTGCACTAGAGTCAATAATCTAGATCACATCACCATGTGATTAACACCAATAGTTCACATCACCATGTGACTAACACCCATAGTTCTCATCGCCATGCGACCAATACCCAAAGGGTTTACTAGAGTCAACAATCTAGTTCACATCGTCATGTGATTAACACCCAAAGAGTACTAAGGTGTGATCATGTTTTGCTTCGTGAGAGAAGTTTAGTCAGCGGGTCTGTTACATTCATATCCGTATGTATTATCCGTTTTGAAAAAAAATCCATATGTATTTTGCAAATTTCTATGTCTACAACGCTCTGCATGGAGCTACTCTAGCTAATTGCTCCCACTTTTAATACGCATCCAGATTGATACTTAGAGTCATCTGGATTAGTGTCAAAGCTTGCATTAGTGTAACTCTTTACGACGAACTCTTTATCACCTCCATTATCGAGAAACATTTCCTTAGTCATCCAGTAACTAAGGACAATTTTGACCGCTATCCAGTGATCTACTCCTAGATCAAAATTGTACTCCCTTCCAAACTTTGGGCATGGCATACAATAGGTCTGGTATACAACATGGCATACTTTATAGAACCTATGGCTGAGGCATAGGGAATGACTTTCATTCTCTCTCTATCTTCTGAAGTGGTCAGGCATTGAGTCTTACTCAACTTCACACCTTTCAACACATGCAAGAACTCTTTCTTTGACTATTCCATTTTGAACTACTTCAAAAACCTGTCAAGGTATGTACTCATTCAAAAAACTTATCAAGCGTCTTGATCTATCTCTATAGATCTTGATGCTCAATATGTAAGCAGCTTCACCGAGATCTTTCTTTGAAAAATTCCTTTCAAACACTCCTTTATGCTTTCCAGAAAATTCTACATCATTTCCGATCGACAATATGTCATTCACATATACTTATCAGAAAGGTTGTAGTGCTCCCACTCACTTTCTTGTAAATACAGGCTTCACCACAAGTCTGTATAAAACTATATGCTTTGATCAACTTATCAAAGCGTATATTCCAACTCCGAGATGCTTGCACCAGTCCATAGATGGATCGCTGGAGCTTGCACATTTTGTTAGTACCTTTAGTATTGACAAAACCTTCTGGTTGCATCATATATAACTCTTCTTTAATAAATCCATTAAAGGATGCAGTTTTGTTATCCATTTGCCAGATTTCATAAAATGCAGCAATTGCTAACATGATTCGGACAGACTTAAGCATCGCTAGGAGTGAGAAAATTTCATCGTAGTCAACACCTTGAACTTGTCGAAAAACCTTTCGCAACAAGTCGAGCTTTGTAGACAGTAACATTACCATCGGCGTCAGTCTTCCTCTTAAAGATCCATTCATTTTCAATGGCTTGCCGATCATCGGGCAAGTCAACCAAAGTCCACACTTTGTTCTCATACATGGATCCCATCTCAGATTTCATGGCTTCAAGCCATTTTGCGGAATCTGGGCTCATCATCGCTTCCTCATAGTTCATAGGATCATCATGGTCTAGTAACATGACTTCCAGAACTGGGTTACCATACCACTCTGGTGCGGAACGTACTCTAGTTGATCTACGAAGTTCAACAGTAATTTGATCTGAAGTTTCATGATCATCATCATTAGCTTCCTCACTAACTGGTGTAGGAATCACTGGAACTAGTTTCTGTGATGTACTACTATCCAATTCGGTAGAAGGTACAATTACCTCATCAAGTTCCACTTTCCTCCCACTCATTTCTTTCGAGAGAAACTCCTTCTCTAGAAAGTATCCATTTTTATTAACGAATATCTTTCCTTTGGATCCGTGATAGAAGGTGTACCCAACAGTGTCCTTTGGGTATCCTATGAAGACACATTTCCCCGACTTGGGTTTGAGCTTATCAGGTTGAAGCTTTTTCACATAAGCATCGCAGCCCCAAACTTTAAGAAACAAAAACTTTGGTTTCTTGCCAAACCACAGTTCATAAGGCGTCGTCACAACGGATTTAGATGGTGCCCTTATTTAACGTGAATGCAGCTGTCTCTAATGCATAACCCAAAACGATAGTGGTAAATCGGTAAGAGACATCATAGATCGCACCATATCTAAGAAAGTACGATTTATGACGTTCAGACACACCATTACGCTATGGTGTTTCAGGTGGCGTGAGTTGTGAAACTATTTCACATTGTTTTAAATGAAGACCAAACTCGTAACTCAAATATTTGTCTCCGCTATCAGATCGTAGAAAACTTTATTTTCTTGTTAAGATGATTCTCTACTTCACTCTGAATTTTTTTTGAACTTTTCAAATGTTTTAGACTTGTGCTTCATCAAGTAGATATACTCATATCTGCTCAAATCATCTGTGAAGGTCAGAAAATACCCGTCGCGAGCCTCAACACTCATCGGACCGCATACATCAGTATGTATTGTTTCCAATAATTCAGTTGCTCGCTCCATTGTTCCGGAGAACGGAGTTTTAGTCATCTCGCCCATAAGGCATGGTTCGCAAGCACCAATTGATTCATAATCAAGTGATTCCAAAAGCCCATCAGCATGGAGTTTCTTCATGCGCTTTACACCAATATGACCTAAACGACAGTGCCACAAATAAGTTGCACTATCATTATCAACTTTGCATCTTTTGGCTTCAATATTATGAATATGTGTATTACTACGATCGAGATCCAACAAACTATTTTCATTGGGTGTATGACCATCGAAGGTTTTATTCATGTAAATAGAACAAAAATTATTCTATGACTTTAAATGAATAACCGTATTGCAAAAAATATGATCAAATCATATTCATGCTCAACGCAAATGCCAAATAACATTTATTTAGGTTCTACACTAATCCCGAAAGTATAGGGAGTGTGCGATGATGATCATATCAATCTTGGAACCACTTCCAAGACACATCGTTACTTCACCTTTAACTAGTCTCTGTTCATTCTGCAACTCTCATTTCGAGTTACTAATTTTTGCAATTGAACCGGTATCAAATACCCAGGGGTTGCTATGAACACTAGTAAAGTACACATCAATATTCTGTATATCAAATATACCTTTGTTCACTTTGCCATCCTTCTTATCCGCCAAGTATCCAGGGCAGTTCCACTTCCAGTGACCATTTCTTTTGCACCAGAAGCACGTAGTTTCAGGCTTGAGTTTAACTTTGGGTTTCTTCACGGGAGTGACAACTTGCTTGTCATTCTTCTTGAAGTTCCCCTTCTATCCCTTTGCCCTTTACTTGAAACAAGTGGTCTTGTTAACCATCAACACTTGATGCTCTTTCTTGATTTCTACCTTCGCCGATTTCAGCATCACGTAAAGCTCGGGAATTACTTTCGCCATCCCTTGCATATTATAGTTCATCACGAAGTTCTAGTAACTTGAGATAGTGACTATAGAACTTTGTCAATCACTATCTTATCTGGAAGATTAACTCCCACTTGATTCAAGCAATTGTAGTACCCAAACAATCTGAGCACATGCTCACTGGTTCAGCTATTCTCCTCCATCTTGTAGGCAAAGTACTGCCAGAGGTCCCATACCTCTCGACACGGGCATGAGTATGAAATACTAATTTGAACTCTTGGAACATCTTATATGCTCCGTGGCGTTCAAAACGTTTTTGAAGTCCCGGTTCTAAGCCGTAAAGCATGGTGCACTAAACTATTAAGTAGATATCATATTGAGCTTTGCTAAATCATAACGTTTGCATCTGCTCCTGCAATAGATCTGTCACCTAGCGGTGCATCAAGGACATAATACTTCTGTGCAGAAATGAGGATAATCCTAAGATCGCGGACCTAGCACGCATCATTGCTACTAACATCTTTCAACTTAGCCTTCTCTAGGAATGCATTAAAATTCAAAGGAACGGTAGCACGGGCCATTGATCTACAATAACATAGATATGCAAAAACTATCAGGACTAAGTTCATGATAAATTAAATTTCAATTTAATCATATTACTAAAGAACTCCCCCTTAGATAGACATCCCTCTAGTCATCTAAATGATCACGTGATCCAAATCAACTAAACCATGTTTGATCATCACGTGAGATGGAGTAGTTTTTGATACGTCTCCAACTTATATATAATTTTTTATTGTTCCATGCTATTATTTATGAAGTCTTGTATGTTTAATGGGCTTTATCATTCACTTTTATATCATTTTTGGGAATAACCGACTAACCCAAAGGCCCAGTCAAGATTGCTGTTTTTTGCCTGTTTCAGGGTTTTGCAGAAAAAGAATATCAAACGGAGTCCAAACGGAATGAAACCTTCGTGAGAGATATTTTTGGAGAAAATCACGCACGTGGAGCTTGAGGACCAAGTCAGGGGACAGAGGGCTGGCCATCGAGGATGGGGGGCGCGCCTCCCTTCCCAGGGCGTGCCCCCTGCCTCGAGGCCCCCTCAAGTGGCCCCCGGTGCCCTCCTTCTTCCTATATAAGTCCACGTACCCCAGAAACTCCGTGAACAGAGAGAAAAACCCTAATTCCACCGCCGTAGCTTCTGTTCCTGTGGAGATCCCATCTTGGAGCTTGTTCCGGAGCTCCACCAGAGGGGGATCCATCACGGAGGCCTTCATCATCATCATCATCGCCCTCACCATGAGTTGTGAGTAGTTTACCACAGACCTTTGGGTCCATAGCTAGTATCTAGATGGCTTCTTCTCTCTCTGGATCTCAATACAAAGTTCTCCTCGGTCTTCGAGGAGATCTATTCGATGTAATCTCTTTTTGTGGTGTGTTTGTCGAGATCCGATGAATTGTGAGTTTATGATCAAGGTTATCTATGAAAGATATTTGGTTCTTCTCTGAACTTTTTATGTATGCTCATAATATCCTTGCAAGTCTCTTCGAATTATTGGTTTGGTTTTGCCTACTAGATCTATAGTTCTTGCAATGGGAGAAGTGCTTGGCTTTGGGTTCAATCTTGCGGTGTCCTTTCCCAGTGACAGTAGGGGCAGCAAGGCACTTATTGTATTGTTGCCATCGAGGATAAAAATATGGGGTTTATGTCATATTGCTTGGGTTTATCCCTCTACATCATGTCATCTTGCTTAAGGCGTTACTCTGTTCTTATGAACTCAATACACTAGATGCAGGCTGGATAGCGGTCGATGTGTGGAGTAATAGTAGTAGATGCAGGCAGGAATCGGTCTACTTGTCTCGGACGTGATGCCTATATACAATGATCATGCCTAGATAGTCTCATAATTATTCGCTTTTCTATCAACTAGCAAAGTGGCCCGCTTGATGCGCGGGCTAGGATTTTATGAAGTTAAATATTTAGAATATATTATTTGTTTTTTACAAAGGAACATTGAAACCAAATGTGGCGATAGTTTTAAATATAAGGATTTTGTGAACATAGTTTTTTCTTTGGTAAGTTTGGGTTTCTGTTGATACATAAATACATGTGTTGTCTGGTAATTATGACTTTCTAATTATGCAAGCCAGACAAACTGATCGACAACATTCTTACTATTATATTTGTATTTTTGTGCAGACATGTTGATCATGTTGCTTAGTTTTTTCTGTAAAAAGAAATTTAATAGTTCTGATTGTTCCTGTAGTCATTGGTTAATTTTATACCGGTGTGCAAGGTTGGCATATTTATTTAGTAATATTGTACTTAAATTAATTTAGTTTATTTATATAGTACATACATTTCCATAAAAACTTTGTTGGTAGGTATTTTGTTCCATAGACGTGGACCCGTTAGAACTAAAGATGGCTTATATGTTGAACTTAGTTTGTTATCAGATTTTTTTTACATAGTTTTCAGCAGTACCAAGGGTGGAAACTGAGAGAGCAAACCTTTTTCTTATTACCAACTAACCCTTGATATATTTGGCATCATTTGTTCTCATAGTACCAACGTGCATTTACAAAATGTCATCTGTTTGATGGATCCCATCAATATGATTCTTCACTTTCCCATTATGTAGTCTTGATTAATATATAATAGTAGCATATGAGAAACATGTCTGATTGCATTGTACATATGAAATTTGACAATGTCTTGACGCTCTCAGTATTGATTTGCATTAAATAATAGGCTTGTACAATCAAGAATCACATACTGTAGATTGTTGATGTTTGGTAGTAATGATTTATTTCCACTTGTTGATGCATGTTTGAAATACTTTGGCACAGTAGTACACCATATTCTACCTGCCATATCATGTTAGAATAGGTAAGTCAAATATGAAGTGGCCTCCTTTAGTGAAAGAAACATCATGCTGAAATCATGTTATTCATTCATTCCATTAGAATATGTTTGTATAGACTATATTCTTGACGGAATCATCCTCATCGCAACTTTCATCATTTACCATTAATACAGTCCATCCTTTTTTGTTACTCTTGAGAAGGCTACATATAACTATCCATGTGTGAAAACTTGTTCATGTAGATATAGTCTTACCTACTTTAGAGATTGTCCCTGGCTTTTGTTGATAGTCATAGCAAATAAACTAATATATGATATTGTGTACTTTTTAGAACAAATGGCAATGTTGATTTAGTTGGTGAGATGAATATGCTTGCAATATATGACTTTCTACCCCATGTGTTTCAGTTATTATCTATGTGCTTCTACGAATCTTTACCAAGTTGAAAATCGCCATCCATGTACCATTGCATAACCCAGCACTTTGGTTGATATACAAAGTGGCACTGGGTGGAGGAAGTTGAACCGAAGTGTTGTTTGCTGGAGGAAGATGATGTAGATGTGATATTCTAAAATCGTGCAGAATTGAAACAATGGGTTTTTGCACAATGGAGAGATATTTTGTTTGGAGAGATCGAATCCCCATATATTTTCAGTGAGTTTTGGTTTTTTTTGGAAAAGTTCGCGTCTATGTTTATCGGTGAGAATTTATATTTGTCTGGAGAGATTGATGTAGAAGTCATACTCTAAGATATTGCACGATGAAAGAGAGATTTTTTTTGATATGTTTGCCAATGTGAGATTTTGGTCGCGTAGAGAGATAATCTATTTGGAGTGATCCAATCTATATATATTACATGTGAGAGTTTGGATTGGTTTTGAGAGATTGCACCTATGTTCATCTGCGAAAATTTATATTTGTTTCGAGAGATTTCATCTATGTACGCAAAAGTAGCCTTCCCAGATCTAGCTCATATGAGCTCGAGTGAAGAGTGAAATTCAAAAATAATGAAAATAAACTCAAAATATTCTGAAATCTATTATATATAAAAAGTACGTAAATTTTCATCAAGAAATAACATTCGTGGTGGCTGTGACAAAAAAAATCAACACTCCAAAAACAGCTCCTTTGGAGAATCATTTGTTTCTTTTTGCCATGACTTACACGAATATCATTTCACATTGAGTCATATGTTGCCACAAAAAAATTCAGATTTTTCGAATCGTATTTTACGGTTCACCGAGCTCATATGAGCTCGAGCTTAGTTTATCCATGTCCCTATGTGCGCCATTGGTTGGAGGAAGTTGACCTGAACTGTTGTTCATCGTTGGAAGATGGTGTAGAAGTTGTACTCAAAAATATCGCAAGATGGAAAGAGAATTTCTTGGATGCCCTAGAGTTTATATATAAGTATGCGAATGTGAGATTTTTGTTGTGTGGAGAGATATTTCTATTTGGAGATATCAAATCTTTGCATATTATCGGTGAGTGTTTGGATGTGTTGGGTAGGACAGATTGCATCAATGATTATCGGTCATTTAGTTTTGAGAGATTGCACCTATGTTTATCGGCGACAATTTATATTTGTTTCGAGAGATTGCATCTATGTACGCAAAAGTAGCCTTCTCAGATC
This sequence comes from Secale cereale, assembly GCA_902687465.1. Classification (NCBI taxonomy): domain Eukaryota; kingdom Viridiplantae; phylum Streptophyta; class Magnoliopsida; order Poales; family Poaceae; genus Secale; species Secale cereale. Next base: position 32,691,766 of record LR738715.1, on the reverse strand, counting down.
TAGCTCATATGAACTCGAGTGAACATTGAAATTCAAAAATAATGAAAATAAGTTCAAAGTATTCCGAAATCTAGTATATATAAAAAGTACGTAAATTTTCATCACGAAATAACATTCGTGCTGGCCGTGACAAAAAAAAATCAACACTCCAAAAATAGCTCTTTTGGAGCAATCATTTGTTTCTTTTTGCCATGACTTACACGAATATCATTTCACATTGAGTCATATGTTGCCACAAAAAGAATTCAGATTTTTTGAATCATATTTTACGGTTCACCGAGCTCATATGAACTCGAGCTCAGTTTATCCATGTCCCTATGTGCGCCACTGGTTGGAGGAAGTTCACCTGAACTGTTGTTCATCGTCGGAAGATGGTGTAGAAGTTGTACTCTAAAATATCGCAAGATGAAAAGATATTTTTTTGGATGCCCTAGATTTTATATATAAGTATGCGAATGTGAGATTTTTGTTGTGTGGAGAGATATATCTATTTGGAGATATCAAATCTTTGCATATTATCGGTCAGTGTTTGGATGTGTTGGGCAGGACAGATTGCATCAATGTTTATCGGTGATTTGTTTGGAGAGATTGCATCTGTGTACATGATAGTGTGTTTTTCTCGAAGGATTTTGGGAGTTCTGGCCATATTTGGTTGTCGAGAGATCTTACACTATGCATAATTTAATATTTTAACTATGCTCTCTCAGGGAGGGAATAGCTTAATCGCTCAGTTTCTGGTTGCTCGGTTTTTTTATGATCTGATTGCTGTATATTTTATCGCTTATTTTTTGTTGTGGGGTCGCTCGGATTTGTTTGGAGAGATAGCATCAATGTACAGAATTGTGTTTTTTTTTGGAAAGCACATGGACAGTATGCGAATTGGCCCATCCATAGTGAATTTTTTTTGGAAAGAGAATTTTTTGGATGCCCTAGATTTTATATATAAGTATGCGAATGTGAGATTTCTTGGGATGGTCTGATCGCTCATTTTTACTGTCGCTCAGCTTTTACGTGTACGTCTATGTTTTTTTTTTAACTTTTTGAGATGGCTTAGTCGCTCAGTTTCTTTTGAATAGTCTGGTCTCTTAGTTTTCTTTTTCTTGAGGGGTCAGTTATTTTGTGTGGGATAGATCGCTCTTTTTCTGTGGATGGTGGCCCGGTGGGATGGTCCAAACTTTTGTGAACGTGAAGTGGACGCTTAGTTATTTTTTTTTAAGAGGTTAGTTTTTTTGTGTGGATTGATCGCTCCTTTTTTGGATGGTGACCTGGTGGGACGGTCCAACCTTTTGTGAACGTGAAGGATTGTCATTTTTTTCTCATGTTACGGTCCCACATGGTTTATGAATATCTAATGGTTGTACTTTTTTGATTGGAAATAGGCACATTAAATTAAAGGTCGGATGTTTCTAATTATTGTGGGATTTTCTAAACTAATTATCTTTATTCTGGTGATCCCGTCAAGTACTTTTTATATATAATAGATTGCTCGACAGTAATTTGTTAACCCGTCGTAGAATATCGCTATCATGAGAGAAGCCACTAGAGAAAACTATGGCCCCCGGGGTCTATTCTCAACATATCAATCTACATCTACTTTACTTTTATCGCTTTTATTTGCTGTTTTCATAAACTAAAAATACCAAAAATATAATCTATCATCTCTATCAGATCTCATTCTCGTAAGTGACCGTAAAGGGATTGACAACCCCTTATCGCGTTGGCTGCGAAGTTCTTATTTGTTTGTGCAGGTGCGAGTGACTCGCGCGTGGTGTCCTACTGGATTGATACCTTGGTTCTCAAAAACTGAGGGAAATACTTACGCTACTGTGCTTCATCTCCCTTTCCTCTTCGAGGGAATACAATGCAAGCTCAAGAGGTAGCAAGAAGAATTTCTGGCGCCGTTGCCGGGGAGGCTTACACAAAAGTCATATACCAAGTACCTATCACAAACCCTTATCCTTCGCATTACATTTATTTGCCTCTCGTTTTCCTCTCCTCCACTTCACCCTTGCCGTTTTATTTGCCCTTCTTCCGTCGTGTGTTTATCGTTCGCGCGCTTGCTTCTTGTTTGCTTGTGTGTTGCTTGCTTGCTTGTCATCATGTCTAGCACACCTATCATCATCACCACTCCCGAGAGTGAGGTCCTCAACTTTAAACAAAGGGAGGAAGAAAACTTAAAAGATGCTTGGTATAGAATTTGCAATGCTCAAAATAGATCTAATAGGAAGCTTTCCACTTCCGTGCTTCTTCGCAATTTTTATGTTGGCATAACTCCGTGGAATAGATTCATCTTAGACACCATTACCAGAGGGAATTTCTTGGGTAGCCACACCGTTGATTCTTATAAAGCTATGACTGAATTATTTGGCTCACCACCCCTTATGGTTAATGGGGCCGTTTTAACTTTGGAGCATGTTATGCAAAGAATAGAAATCATTGAAAACAAAGTTGCTATGGTAGAATTGGTAGAGAACTTGGATAGAAAAATTCATAATGAAATCACCCAATATGGATCCAAGGTAGGAGTTGTTCTTAAAAACCTTAAGGAAAAGGAGCCCATAGTTAAAGAAAAGCTAGATCAGGATTCTACTAGAATCAATAAACTTGAGGATGTTATCACTAATGTGGGTTCTACTCTTTCCGCTATAAAAACTAATCCAAATACCTATACTAAATTATCTAAGTTCATGTATGTCCCTAAAGACAAGGGTGAAACATCTAGACTTGCGGATCTCAAATCCATAAGTGTTCACCCTAATTTTCTTACTTTTGCAAGAGACCCTTTTGACACTTTAGAATTTCTTCATTTCTTGCCCAAGAGTTTGATTATTCATAGGGACAAAGAAGTGCCCAAGAACCATAAGTGCTTAATCAAAGAATATCCTTCCAAGGATGGCAATACCTAGATCTATCTTGTATCGTGCCTAGCTAGGGGCGTAAAACGATAGCTCTTGTTGGGAGGAAACCCAATTTTTTGTTTTTTGTTTTTGTTTCTGTTAGGGAATAAATATTGCATCTAGCCTCTGATTAGATATGGTTTCATGTTTTGTTTAGTGTTTGTGCCAAGTAGAACCTTTGGGACGACTTGTGTGAAGTTTATGTGATCTTGCTGTGAAAAACAGAATCGTTAGCGCTTGCTAAAGTAGTCTTCAGATTTTACTGGAACGTGCTTTTTAGTTGATTCGTTTTGCAGATGATTGGTAGACAAATTACGCAAATTTACCAATTTAGTTTGAATTTTTTGGAGTTCCAGAAGTAGGCGAAACCTGCAGATTACTACAGACTGTTCTGTTTTTGACAGATTCTGTTTTTCGTGTGTTGTTTGCTTATTCCGATGCATCTATGAGTAGTATTGGAGGATATGAACCATAGAGAAGTTGGAATACAGTAGGTTTAACACCAATATAAACAAAGAATGAATTAATTTATGTACCTTTGAGTAGTTGTTTGCTCTCTTTTACTAACGGAGCTCACGAGAATTTTTGTCTAAGTTTTGTGTTGTGAAGTTTTCAAGTTTTGAGTATTGCTTTGATGGACTATGGAACAAGGAGTAGCAAAGTCCTAAGCTTGGGGATGCCCATGGCACCCCAAGTAAATTCAAGATAATCAAAAGCCTAAGCTTGGGGATGCCCCGGGAAGGCATCCCCTCTTTCGTCTTCATCCATCGGTAACTATACTTGGAGCTATATTTTTATTCGCAACATGTTATGTGTTTTGCTTGGGGCGTCTTGTATAATTTGAGTCTTTGCTTGTTAGTTTTCCACAATCATCCTTGCTGGACACACCTATTTGAGAGAGTTCAATATGGCCTAGAAATTGTTAGAACACTCTATATGCTTCACATATATCTTTTGAGTTGAATAGTTTTGCTCTAGTGCTTCACTTATATCTTTTAGAGCACGGTGGTGGTAATATTTTGTAGAAATTGTTGAACTCTCATGCTTCACTTATATACTTTCGAGAGTCTATTAAAACAGCATGGTAATGTGTTTAGGCTAAAGAAACTAGTCTTCACATGATAAACATCCAATGTCAATGTAGTAAAAAAATTCACACCAAGTGCATTGAATAGAATGAGATGTTGGATGCTTCATAATTGTTTTGAGATATGAGGATAGTGATATTAGAGTCATGCTAGTGGAGTTATTATGAAATTGAGGAATACTTGTGTTAAGGTTAGTGATTCCTGTATCATGCACGTATGGTGAACCGCTATGTGACAAAGTTAGAGCATGAGGTATTTGTAGAGTGCCAACCTTTGTGTGGAGGCCGGGGGCGCGCGATGGTTAACTCCTACCAACCTCCCCTCTAGGAGCACGCGCTGATTGCTTTGTTTTGATGACTCGTAGATTTTTGCAATAAGTATATGAGTTCTTATGACTAATGTTGAGTCCATGGATTATACGCACTCTCACCCTTCCACCATTGCTAGCCTCTCTTGTACCGTGCAACTTTCACCGGTGCCATAAACCCACTATATATCCTTCCTCAAAACAGCCACCATATTGTTCCTCAAAACAGCCACCATACCTACCTATCATGGCATTTCCATAGCCATTCCGAGATATATATTGCCATGCAACTTTCCACCGTTCCGTTTGTATGACACACATCATATTGTCATATTGCCATGCATGATCATGTAGTTGACATCGTAGTTGTGGCAAAGCCACCATGCATAATTTTTCATATATGTCGCCCTTGATTCATTGCATATCCCGGTACACCGCCGGAGGCATTCATGTAGAGTCATATTTGTTGTAGTATCGAGTTGTAATAAAAAGTGTGATGATCATCATTATTAGAGCATTGTCCCATGTGAGGAAAGGCCAATAAAAAAAAGAGATGGCCCAAAAAAAATATAGAGAGGGGCTAATAAAAAAAAGGAGAGAAAGCCCCTCCAAAAAAATATGAGAGAAAAGAGAGAAGGGACAATTGCTACTATCTTTTTCCACACTTGTGCTTCAAAGTAGCACCATGTTCTTCATTGTAGAGAGTCTCATGCTTAGTCACTTTCATATACTAGTGGAAATTTTCATTATACAACTTGGCTTGTATATTCCAACGATGCGCTTCCTCAAATGCCCTAGGTCTTCATGAGCAAGCAAGTTGGATGCACACCCACTAGTTTCTTTTGTTGAGCTTTCATTCATATCTAGCTCTAGTGCATCCGTTGCATGGCAATCCCTACTCACTCACATTGATATCTATTGATGGGCATCTCCATAGCCCGTTGATACGCCGAGTCGATGTGAGGCTATCTCCCTCCTTTTTGTCTTCTCCACAACCACCTCTATTCCACCCATAATGCTATATCCATGGCTCACGCTCATGTATTGCGTGAAAGTTGAAAGGTTTGAAAAGATAGAGTATGAAAACAAATGCTTGGCTGAAATCGGGGTTGTGCATAATATGAATATTTTGTGTGATGAAGAGGGAGCATTGCCAGACTATATGAATTTGTAGGGATAACTTTCTTTAGCCATAGTATTTTGAGAAGACATGATTGCTTTGTTAGTATGCTTGAAGTATTGTTATTTCTTATGTCAATATAGACTTTTATCTTGAATCTTTCAGATCTGAACATTCATGCCACAATTAAGAGAATTACATTGAAAAACTATATTGGTTAGCATTCCACATCAAAAATTATTTCTTTATCATTTACCTCCTCGAGGGTGGGGGGCGCGCCCCCTGCCTCGAGGCCCCCTCAAGTGGCCCCCGGTTCCCTCCTTCTTCCTATATAAGTCCACGTACCCCAGAAACTCCGTGAACAGAGAGAAAACCTTAATTCCACCGCCGTAGCTTCTGTTCCCGTGGAGATCCCATCTTGGAGCCTGTTCCGGAGCTCCACCGGAGGGGGATCCATCACGGAGGCCTTCATCACCATCATCATCATCGCCCTCACCATGAGTTGTGAGTAGTTTACCACAGACCTTCGGGTCCATAGCTAGTATCTAGATGGCTTCTTCTCTCTCTTTGGATCTCAATACAAAGTTCTCCTCGGTCTTCGAGGAGATCTATTCGATGTAATCTCTTTTTGCGGTGTGTTTGTTGAGATCCGATGAATTGTGAGTTTATGATCAAGGTTATCTATGAAAGATATTTGGTTCTTCTCTGAACTTTTTATGTGTGCTCATAATATCCTTGCAAGTCTCTTTGAATTATTGGTTTGGTTTGGCCTACTAGATCTGTACTTCTTGCAATGGGAGAAGTGCTTGCCTTTGGGTTCAATCTTGCGGTGTCCTTTCCTAATGACAGTAGGGGCAGCAAGGCACGTATTGTATTGTTGCCATCGAGGATAAAAAGATGGGGTTTATATCATATTGCTTGAGTTTATCCCTCTACATCATGTCATCTTGCTTAAGGCGTTACTCTGTTCTTATGAACTCAATACACTAGATGCATGCTGGATGGCGGTCGATGTGTGGAGTAATAGTAGTAGATGCAGGCAGGAGTCGGTCTACTTGTCTCGGAAGTGATGCCTATATACAATGATCATTCCTAGATAGTCTCATAATTATTCGCTTTTCTATCAATTGCTCGACAATAATTTGTTTACCCGCCGTAGAATATCGCTATCATGAGAGAAGCCACTAGAGAAAACTATGGCCCCCGGGTCTATACTCAACATATCAATCTGTTGGAAATATGCCCTAGAGGCAATAATAAAATGGTTATTATTATATTTACTTGTTCATGATAATTGTCTGTTATTCATGCTTGAATTGTATTATCCGGAAACAGTGATACATATGTGAATACATAGACCACAACGTGTCCCTGGTAAACCTCTAGTTGTTAGCTCGTTGATCAACAGATGGTTACGGTTTCTTGACCATGGACATTGGATGTCATTGATAACGGGATCACATCATTAGGAGAATGATGTGATGGACAAGACCCAATCTTAAGCCTAGCACAAGATCGTGTAGTTCGTAATGCTAAAGCTTTTCCAATGTCAAGTATCTTTTCCTTAGACCATGAGGTTGTGCAACTCCCGCATACCGTAGGGCTACATTGGGTGCGCCAAACGTCACAACATAATTGGGTGGCTATAAAGGTACACAATGGGTATCTCCGAAAGTACCTATTGGGTTGGCACGAACCGAGACTGGGATTTGTCACTCCGTATGACGGAGGAGCATATATGGGCCCACTTGGTAAGACATCATCATAATGAGCTCAATGTGACTAAGGTGTTGGTCACGGGATGATGTATTATGAAACGAGTAAAGAGACTTGCCATGACGAGATTGAACAAGGTATCGGTATACCGACAATCGAATCTCGGGCAAGTACTATACCGATAGACAAAGGGAATTGTATACGGGATTGATTGAATCTTTGACATCATGGTTCATCTGATGAGATCATCGAGGAGCATGTAGGAACCAACATGGGTATCCAGATCCCGCTGTTGGTTATTGACCGGAGAGTTGTCTCGGTCATGTCTACGTGTCTCCCGAACCCGTAGGGTCTACACACTTAAGGTTCGGTGACGCTAGGGTTGTAGAGATACATGCATGTGGTAACCCAAATGTTGTTCGGAGTCCCGGATGAGATCCCGGAAGCCACGAGGAGTTCCGGAAAGGTCCGGAGGTAAAGAATTATATATAGGAAGTCCAGTTTCGGCCACCGGGAGAGTTTCGGGGGTCACCGATATTGTACCGGGACCACCAGAAGGGTCCCGGGGGTCCATCGGGTGGGGCCACCTATCCCGGAGGGCCCCATGGGCTGAAAGGGGAAGGGAACCAGCCCATAGTGGGCTGGTGCGTCCCCCTTGGGCCTTCCCCTGCGCCTAGGGTTGGGAACCCTAGGGGTGGGGGGCGCCCACATGACTTGGGGGGCAAGCCCCCCTAGGCCGCCGCCCCCTAGAGATCCCATCTCTAGGGCCGGCGCACCCCCAAGGACCCCTATATAAAGTGGGGGGGGAGGGAGGGCAGCCACACCCTAGCCCCTGGCGCCTCCCTCTCCCTCCCTAGACACCCGTTCCTCCTCCCGCAGCGCTTGGCGAAGCCCTGCAGGAATACCGCCGCATCCACCACCACGCCGTCGTGCTGCTAGATCTCCATCAACCTCTCCTCCCCCCTTGCTAGATCAAGAAGGAGGAGAGGTCGCTGCTCCGTACGTGTGTTGAACGCGAAGGTGCCATCCGTTCGGCGCTAGGATCATCGGTGATTTGGATCACGACGAGTACGACTCCATCATCCACGTTCTTTTGAACGCCTGCGCTCGCGATCTACAAGGGTATGTAGATGCACTCCCCTTTCCCTCGTTGCTAGATGACTCCTTACGATCGGATCGTGGAGGTGAATATTTAAGTCACGAATTTGGCACGCACCTAAGGAACTGTGGAATTGTTTCAAAATTGACAGCGCCCGGAACACCTCAGCGTAATGGTGTGTCCGAACGTCGTAATCGTACTCTGTTGGACATGGTGCGATCCATGATGTCTCTCACCAACTTACCGCTATCTTTTCGGGGTTATGCTTTAGAGACTGCCGCATTCACTTTAAATAGGGCTCCGTCTAAATCCGTTGAGACGACACCGTATGAACTTTGGTTTGGCAAGAAACCTAAGCTATCGTTTCTGAAAGTTTGGGGTTGCGATGCTTATGTCAAGAAACTTGAACCTGAAAAGCTCAAACCCAAATCGGAAAAATGCGTCTTCATAGGATACCCAAAGGAAACTATTGGGTACACCTTCTACCTCAGATCCGAAGGCAAGGTCTTCGTTGCCAAGAATGGATCCTTTCTGAAGAAAGAGTTTCTCTCGAAAAAAGTGAGTGGGAGGAAAGTGGAACTTGATGAGGTGACAGTCACCCCTCCCGAACCGGAGAGTAGCGCAGCGCAGGAAGATGTTCCTGTGGTGCCTGCACCAACTAGGGAGGAAGTTAATGATGATGATCATGAAGCTTCAGATCAAGTTACTACTGAACTTCGAAGGTCCACAAGGACACGTTCCGCTCCAGAGTGGTACGGCAACCCTGTCATGGAAATCATGTTGTTAAACAACGGTGAACCTTCGAACTATGAAGAAGCGATGGCGGGCCTGGATTCCAACAAATGGCTTGAAGCCATGAAATCCGAGATAGGAATCATGTATGAAAACAAAGTATGGACTTTGGTGGACTTGCCCGATGATCGGCACGCCATAGAAAACAAATGGATCTTTAAGAAGAAGACTGACGCGGATGGTAACGTGACCATCTATAAGGCTCGACTTGTCGCTAAAGGTTATCGACAAGTTCAAGGGATTGACTACGATGAGACTTTCTCTCCCGTAGCGATGCTAAAGTCTGTCCGAATCATGTTAGCAATTGCCGCATTCTATGATTATGAGATATGGCAGATGGACGTCAAAACGGCATTCCTTAATGGCTTCCTCAAGGAAGAACTGTATATGATGCAGCCGGAATGTTTTGTCGATCCTGAGAATGCTAACAAAGTATGCAAGCTTCAACGCTCAATCTATGGCATGGTGCAGGCATCTCGGAGTTGGAATATACGCTTTAATGATGTGATCAAAGCGTTTGGGTTTATACAGACTTGGGGAGAAGCCTGTATTTACAAGAAAGTGAGTGGGAGCTCTGTAGCATTTCTCATATTATATGTGGATGATATATTGCTGATGGGAAATGATGTAGAATTCTTGGAAAGCATAAAGGCCTACTTGAATAAGAGTTTTTCAATGAAGGACCTTGGAGAAGCTGCTCATATTAGGCATCAAGATTTATAGGGATAGATCGAGACGCCTCATTGGTCTTTCACAAAGCACATACCTTGATAAGATATTGAAGAAGTTCAATATAGATCAGTCCAAGAAAGGGTTCTTGCCTGTATTGCAAGGTATGAGATTGAGCATGGCTCAATCCCCGACCATGGCAGAAGATAGAGAAAAGATGAGTGTCATCCCCTATGCCTCAGCCATAGGTACTATTATGTATGCCATGCTGTGTACCAGACTTGATGTGAACCTTGCCATAAGTTTGGTGGGGAGGTACGAAAGTGATCCCGGTATGGAACACTGGACATCGGTCAAGAACATCCTGAAGTACATGAAAAGGACTAAGGATATGTTTCTCGTTTATGGAGGTGACGAAGAGCTCGTCGTAAAGGGTTATGTCGATGCTAGCTTCGACACAGTTCTGGATGACTCCAAGTCACAAACCGGATACGTGTATATTTTGAATGGTGGGGCAGTCAGCTGGTGCAGTTGCAAGCAAAGCGTCGTGGCGCATTCTACATTTGAAGCGGAGTACATAGCTGCTTGCGAAGCAGCGCATGAAGGAGTCTGGATGAAGGAGTTCATCACCGACCTAGGAGTTATTCCAAGCGCGTCGGGCCCGATGACTCTCTTCTGTGACAACACTAGAGCTATTGCCATTGCCAAGGAGCCCAGGTTTCACAAGAAGACCAAGCACATCAAGCGCCATTTCAACTCCATCCGGAATTATATTCAAGATGAAGACATAGATATTTGTAAAGTGCATACGGATCTGAATGTCGCAGATCCATTGACTAAACCTCTTCCACGAGCAGAACATGATCAACACCAGAACTCTATGGATGTTCGATTCATCACAATGTAACTAGATTATTGACTCTAGTGCAAGTGGGAGACTGTTGGAAATATGCCCTAGAGGCAATAATAAAATGGTTATTATTATATTTCCTTGTTCATGATAATTGTCTGTTATTCATGCTTGAATTGTATTATCCGGAAACAGTGATACATGTGTGAATACATAGACCATAACGTGTCCCTGGTAAACCTCTAGTTGCTAGCTCGTTGATCAACAAATGGTTACGGTTTCCTGACCATGGACATTGGATGTAATTGATAATGGGATCACATCATTAGGAGAATGATGTGATGGACAAGAACCAATCTTAAGCCTAGCACAAGATCGTGTAGTTCGTAATGCTAAAGCTTTTCCAATGTCAAGTATCTTTTCCTTAGGCCATGAGGTTGTGCAACTCCCGGATACCGTAGGGATACTTTGGGTGTGCCAAACGTCACAATGTAACTGGGTGGCTATAAAGGTACATAACGGGTATCTTCGAAAGTATCTGTTGGGTTGACACGAACCGAGACTGGGATTTGTCACTCCGTATGACGGAGAGGTATCTATGGGCCCACTCGGTAAGACATCATCATAATGAGATCAATGTGACTAAGGTGTTGGTCATGGGATGATGTATTACGGAACAAGTAAAGAGACTTGCCATGACGAGATTGAACAAGGTATCGGTATACCGACGATCGAATCTCGGGCAAGTACTATACCGATAGACAAAGGGAATTGTATACGGATTGATTGAATCCTTGACACCATGGTTCATCCGATGAGATCATCGAGGAGCATGTAGGAACCAACATGGGTATCCAGATCCCGCTATTGGTTATTGATCGGAGAGTCGTCTCGGTCATGTCTACGTGTCTCCCGAACCCGTAGGGTCTACACACTTAAGGTTCGGTGACGCTAGGGTTGTAGAGATATATGCATGCGGTAAACCGAATGTTGTTCGGAGTCCCGGATGAGATCCCGGACGTCACGAGGAGTTCCGAAATGGTCTGGAGTTAAAGAATTATATATATGAAGTCCAGTTTCGGCCACCGGGAGAGTTTCGGGGGCACCGGTATTGTACCAGGGCCACCGGAAGGGTCCCGGGGGTCCACCGGGTGGGGCCACCTATCCCGGAGGGCCCCATGGGCTGAAAGGGGAAGGGAACCAGCCCATAGTGGGCTGGTGCGCCCCCCTTGGGCCTTCCCCTGCGCCTAGGGTTGGGAACCCTAGGGGTGGGGGCGCCCACATGACTTGGGGGGCAAGCCCCCCCTAGGCCGCCGCCCCCCTAGAGATCCCATCTCTAGGGCCGGCGCACCCCCTAGGCCCCCTATATAAAGTGGGGGGAGGGAGGGCAGCCGCACCCTGGCCCCTGGCGCCTCCCTCTCCCTCCCGTGACACCCGTTCCTCCTCCCCGCAGCGCTTGGCGAAGCTCTGCAGGAATACCGCTGCATCCACCACCACGCCGTCATGCTGCTGGATATCCATCAGCCTCTCCTCCCCCCTTGCTGGATCAAGAAGGAGGAGACGTCGCTGCTCCGTACGTGTGTTGAACGCGAAGGTGCTGTCCGTTCGGCGCTAGGATCATCAATGATTTGGATCACGACGAGTACGACTCCATCATCCACGTTCTCTTGAACGCTTCTGCTCGCGATCTACAAGGGTATGTAGATGCACTCCCCTTTCGCTCGTTGCTAGATGACTCCTTAGATTGATCTTGGTGAAGCGTAGAATTTTTTTGATTTCTGCTACGTTCCCCAACACAATCTACATCTACTTTACTTTTATCGCTTTTATTTGCTGTTTTCATAAACTAAAAATACCAAAAATATAAACTATCATCTCTATCAGATCTCACTCTCGTAAGTGACCGTAAAGGGATTGACAACCCCTTATCGCGTTGGCTACGAAGTTCTTATTTTTTGTGCAGGTGCGAGGGACTCGCGCGTGGTCTCCTACTAGATTGATACCTTGGTTCTCAAAAATTGAGGCAAACAACACACGAAAAACAGAATCTATCAAAAATAGAATAGTCTCTAGTAATCAGCAGGTTTCGCCTACTTCTGGAACTCCAAAAAATTCAAATTAAATTGGTAAATTTGCGGAATTTGTCTACCAATCATCTGCAAACAAATAAGAACTTCGCAGCCAACGCGATATGAGGTTGTCAATCCCTTTACGGTCACTTACGAAAGTGAGATCTGATAAAGATGATAGTTGATATTTTTGGTATTTTTGGTTTATAAGAACAACAAATAAAAGCGATAAAAGTAAAGTACAAGTAGATTGATATGTTGAGAATAGACCCGGGGGCCATAGTGTTCTCTAGTGGCTTCTCTCATGATAGCGATATTCTACGGCGGGTAAACAAATTACTATCAAGCAATTGATAGAAAAGCGAATAATTATGAGACTATCTAGGCATGATCATTCTATATCAGCATCACGTCCGAGACAAGTAGACCGACTCCTGCCTACATCTACTACTATTACTCCACACATCGACCACTATCCATCATGCATCTAGTGTATTGAGTTCATAAGAACAGAGTAACGCCTTAAGCAAGATGACATGATGTAGAGGGATAAACTCAAGAAATATGACATAAACCCCATATTTTTCCACAATGGAAACAATACAATACGTGCCTTGCTGTCCCTACTGTCACTGGGAAAGGACACCACAAGATTGAACCCAAAGTCAAGCACTTCTCCCATTGCAAGAACTATAGATCTAGTAGGCCAAACCAAACCAATATTTTGAAGAGACTTGCAAGGATATTATGAGCACACATAAAAAGTTCAGAGAAGAACCAAATATCTTTCATAGATAACCTTGATCATAAACTCATAATTCATGGGATCTCGACAAACACACCGCAAAAAGAGACTACATCAAATAGATCTCCTTGAAGACCGATGAGAACTTTGTATTGAGATCCAGAGAGAGAGAGAAGAAGCCATCTAGATACTAGCTATGGACCCGAAGGTCTGTGGTAAACTACTCACAAGTCATGGTGAGGGCGACGATGATGATGAAGAAGAACTCCGTGATGGATCCCCCTCCAGTGGAGCTCCGGAACAGGCTCCAAGATGGGATCTCATGGGAACAGAAGGTTACGGCGGTGGAATTAGGGTTTTCTCTCTGTTGTCGAAGGTTTCGGGGTACGTAGACTTATATAGGAAGAAAGAGGTCACCGGGGGACGCTCGAGGGGGCCACGAGACAGGGGGCGCACCCTGGGAAGGGGGGGGGGGCGCCCCCCACCCTCATGGGCAGCCCCTCGATCTCCTGATGTGGTTCTCAAGCTCCATGTGCGTGATTTTCTCCAAAAATATCTCTCGCGAAGGTTTCATTCCGTTTGGACTCCGTTTGATATTCTTTTTCTGCAAAACCATGAAACAGGCAAAAAACAACAATCTGGACTGGGCCTTTGGGTTAGTAGGTTAGTCCCAAAAATGATATAGAAGTGTATGATAAAGCCCAATAAACATGCAAGACTTGATAAATAATAACATGGAACAATCAAAAATTATAGATACGTTGGAGACATATAAGTGTCTCGGCACGACGAACTTTCGCAACGGTGCATACTTAGGGAGAACACTTGTACCTTGAAATTTTGTAAGGGGTCATCTTATAATGCTACCGCCGTACTAGGCAAAATAAGAAGCATAATAAGATAAACATCACGTGCAATCAAAATATGTGACATGATATGGCCATCATCATCTTGTGCTTTTGATGTCCATCTCCAAGGCACTGTCATGATCACCATCGTCACCGGCGCGACACCTTGATCTCCATCGTAGCATCGTTGTCGTCTCGCCAACTATTGCTTCCACGACTATCGCTACCGCTTAGTGATAAACTAAAGCAATTACATGACGATTGTATTTCATACAATAAAGCGACAACCATATGGCTCCTGCCAGTTGCCGATAACTTTAAAAAACATGATCATCTCATACAATAATGTATAACTTATCATGTCTAGACCACATCACATCACAACATGCCCTCCAAAAACAAGTTTGACGTCCTCTACTTTGTTCACTACTAGAAAAACGGCTATAGGTAATATCACTGTTAGTGGCGCACCAGAGATGTGGTGCGCCACTACTATATAGCAGTGGCGCACCACAAACAGGTGCTCCACTAATAGTGACATTACTAGTGGCGCACCAGGTGTGGGGTGCGCCACTACTATGTTTTTGAACAGTAACCAGCCATGCCCAGGCTTACCAGTGGCGCACCAGGACAAGGTACGCCACTACTATTTTTGATAGTAGTGGCGCACCTTGCCCTGGTGCGCCACTGGTAAGGCTGGGCATGGTGGTCCAAAAAAAAACATAGCAGTGGCGCACCCCTTCACTGGTGCGCCACTAGTATTCCTGGCTACTAGTGGCGCACCAGTGAAGGGGTGCGCCACTGGTAACCTGGGAGCAGTAGCTATAATTAGGCAGCCACACCTACCACACACTCACTTTCCCCCCTCCACCAAAACAAATCTGGTCGTCTTGCTCCTCCTCCTCACCTCATTTGCACCATTGATTCACCCAAATTAAGTGGTTAAATTTCCTTTTTTTGATAGGTAAGTAAGGGGAAAGCTTTCTTTATGTTCTAGATCTACTTTTCTCTCCGTCTCCAACAACGTACACACTTTTTATGGCCTAGAGATGTACGTATGTTTGTGGTGTTGCATATGTTTGTGTTTGCAGGTACCGGTATTTGAAATGCGATAGTTGCCAATATTTTGCCGGAATGTTGATTCATTTCCGTTTCGGCGAGAATTTGGCACTATGCCAATATTTTTTGGTACATATATATCATTCATCACATCCTTTTGGCCATATCACATCACACGGCACATGCTGCAAGAACAAGTTAGACGCTCTCTAATTGTTGTTGCAAGTTTTACGTGGCTGCTACGGGCTTAGCAAGAACTGTTCTTACCTACGCATACAAAAACCACAACAATTTTTCGTCAAGTATGTGCTGTTTTAACCTTCACAAGGACCGGGCATAGCCACACTCGATTCAACTAAAGTTGGAGAATCTGACACCCGCCAGCCACATGTGTGCGAAGCACGTCGGTAGAACCAGTCTTGTGTAAGCGTACGCGTAATGTCGGTCCGGGCCACTTCATTCAACAATACCACCGAATCAAAGTATGACATGCTGGTAAGCACTATGACTAGTATCGTCCACAACTCACTTGTGTTCTACTCGTGCATATCATCTACGCATAGACCTGGCTCTGATGCCACTTTTGGGTAACGTAGTATTTCAAAAAAGTTCCTACGATCATGCAAGATCTATCTACTGGAAGCATAGCAACGAGCGGAGAGAGTGTGTCTACATATCCTCGTAGACCGGAAGCGGAAGCTTCTAGTAACGTGGTTGATGTAGTCGAACTTTCTTCCCGATCCAACCAATCAAGCACCGAACGTACGGAGCCTCCGCGTTCATCACACGTTCAGCTTGATGACGTCCCATGAGCTCTTGATCCAGTAGAACCTCGCGGGAGAGTTTCGTTAGCACGACGGCGTGGTGACGGATATGATGAAGTTACCGTCGTAGGGCTTCGCCTAAGCGCTGCAATGATATGACCGAGGTGTGTTTCTGTGGAGAGGGGCACCACACACGGTTTGGAGAGATCAACTGATCATCTTGTGTGTCTAGAGGTGCCCCCTGCCCCCGTATATAAAGTAGCAAGGGGAGAGGCCGGCCGGCTCCTATGGCACGACCTAGAGGGCCAATCCTGCTAGGAATAGGATTTCAATCCTATTCCTAGTAGGAGTCCACTAAGAAGGAGAGAGGGGGAAGGAAGGAGAGGGAGAGGGAGAAGGAAAGGGGCGCCGCCCCCCTCTCCCTTCCTTGTCCAATTCGGACCAAGGGGGAGGGGTGCGCGGCCCAGCCCTGGCCGGCTCTCTCTATCTCTACTCAAGGCCCATGTGGCCCATTAGTTCCTCGCGGGGTTCCGGTAACCCCCCCCCCCCCCCCCCCCCCCCGGCACTCCGGTTTAATCCGAAACCTTTCCGAAACACTTCCGGTGTCCGAATATAGTCGTCCAATATATCAATCTTTATGTCTCAGACATTCCGAGACTCCTCGTCATGTTCGTAATCTCATCCGGGACTCCGAACTACCTTCGGTACATCAAAACTCATAAACTCATAATACCGATCGTCATCAAACATTAATCGTGCGGACCCTACGGGTTCGAGAACTATGTAGACATGACCAAGACACATCTCCGATCAATAACCAATAGCGGAACCTGGATGATCATATTGGTTCCTACATATTCTACGAAGATCTTTATCGGTCAAACCGCATAACAACATATGTTGTTCCCTTTGTCATCGGTATGTTACTTACCCGAGATTCGATCGTCGGTATCACCATACCTAGTTAATCTCGTTACCGGCAAGTCTCTTTACTCGTTCTGTAATACATCATCTCATGACTAACTCATTAGTCATTTGCTTGCAAGGCTTATTATGATGTGTATTACTGAGAGGGCCCAACGATACCTCTCCGACACTCGGAGTGACAAATCCTATTCTTGATCTATGCCAACACCACGAACACCTTCGGAGACACCTGTAGAGCATCTTTATAATCACCCAGTTACATTGTGACGTTTGATAGCACACAAGATGTTCCTCCGGTATTCGGGAGTTGCATAATCTCATAGTCATAGGAACATGTATAAGTCATGAAGAAAGCAATAGCAGTAAAACTAATTGATCATAGTGCTAAGCTAACAGATGGGTCTTGTCCATCACATCATTCTCCTAATGATGTGATCCCGTTGATAAAATGACAACTCATGTCTATGGCTAGGAAACATAACCATCTTTGATCAATGAGCTAGTCTAGTAGAGGCATACTAGGGACACTCTATTTTGTCTATGTATTCACACATGTACTAAGTTTCCAATTAATACAATTCTGGCATGAATAATAAAAATTTATCATGATATAAGGAAATAAATAACAACTTTATTATTGCTTCTAGGGCATATTTCCTTCAGACCCACCTGTTGGTTTCGCTTTTTTCGCGGCGAAATCCATCCGTCAGTGATCCGCGTTACGCATCAAACTCAAAAATGATGATTTTTTGTGACCTGACTCAAATCTGTTACCAAGTTGTTACCCTAGCCCCAAGTGTGATGGTTTTGGGTAAATAACTCCCCGCGCAACCACCATACTGTCATGCACCTCCACTAACCCTCACATTCATTGACTGTGTCGTCGCCACGTAGGACCTCGGTCGATGGAACATGCCTAATCTTTGTCACGTCGGACCATGCCATGCTTAATCTCTGTCCTATTTAAATACAAATGCATGCCATCACATCATTAAGCGCATGCAACTTATCCAGTGCCATGGCAGCCGTCTGTGTACCCGTGAGGCAGTCCTCCGCTCCGACTCGTGGGTGACGTGCTGTGAACTTACACTAATGGTGAGGGCGGCAAAGCAAGAGGCGGCGTATGATGGTGTTGTCTAATACAGATCTATCACCGGCTGCTGCTTGTGAGGATGATGCGGTGCTGCCAGAGCATCCCAAGGGATTTTGGCGATGCCGATGACCTTTCACCTTTGTGAGTGGCTTTATCACGTGTGCAATGCTGCTGGAATAACGGAAAGTGGAAGCGACAACACAAGATGACTTCGGTTTTGGTGGTGCTTCTCAGGTACCCGGTCTCGAGCTCCGGTGTGAAAATCCTAGGTGTGACCCTGGTCTGTTATACCTGGCAATGGCGATGGTTTCCATCGTTATCTTGTTGAAGACATTGCTTGGATCATGCTCGGACTTTATCTCCAGGGTGAAAGACCATGATCTAGCCTTCAGTGGTTGGAGCAGGCAACGACGACGCTTGAGCGTCGTTTCCTTCTTGAAGAGTCAAGACGTTGCTTTTGGAGGACATTTATCGTATTCCTTGTGTTGTCAAGTGGTGGTTGGTGCCCATGGCCGCTGTTGTTTTTCCTCGTTCACTGTCTTGATTGCTTCTGTTTTTTTTTCTCTTCATCCCGACATAGCTTTGGTCTTGTATGACTTTGCTATCTGCTAGCAGGATTGTGCGTGTGCGTGTGCGTGTGCGTGTGCGTGTGTGTGTGTGTGTGCGCGTGTGTGCGTGTGTGCGTGTGTGCGTGTGTGTTAGTGTTGGCTATATGTATCTTAGTTGTGCAGAGGCCGGGTGCGTGTTCATAGTGCATGTATCCCCTTGAAACTACGTATGAATCAATAAAAACTGCCTTTTATCGAAAAACTTATCCATTTTCAATTTTCATCGTATACAAGCTCTCCATATCATCAAGCGCACATGCAAGTATTCCACTTTTCACATTCCACTGTATGCAAGCTCTCCATGTCATTATTTTATTTTACTTTATGTTTTGGCAACAAATAATTGAATTTGAATGTCACAAGGTAATATAATATGCATCCATCCTCCATTTAACTGTAGGTTTCTCACCGTCATATGGTGTTGTAATATTGTCATATATTCTAATTTTAATTTAGATAACTTCAATGCTATAAATTTTCACAGCAATGCAATGAGGGTTATCTACTCATTAGAAAGAAAAATAGGCATTGATTGAGTAAATCTCAGACGTGGCTGACTCCCGGCCAGGTATTGGTTGGTTTATTATGGAGACCCGCAACAAACTGCTCTGTCCTTTCAGTTACGAGCATGTCATTTCAGACTGCTGTAAATTGCAACTTTTGTTACTGTGTAAAAACGTGCCAAAGATTAGGCCTCATTAGGCTAGCTTAGACTAGGTAGTACCTTACTGTACCAATGCTTGCCAGCAGAATCTTTCTTGTAATCTTGTAAACACGTGGACAAATGTGTTTGTACCAATGTTTTATGTGTGACAGCAGATACAATGCCAAGGACATTTGTCTTAATCATGTGCCGCTGGGCCATCTTGCAATTATATTGTCGTAGACACACACGTACTGCTGGCTAGGGCCTACAGGGAATATATTTGCGCTAGGCAAGGAACTGCCAGCGACGGTTCCTGTTGTTGCATGCATTGCGATATGTCTTTGAGTCCCCAACCCTGCCAGTGACTTTATTTCCTCTTTGTTGCTTGTTTCAAAATGAAACATGTTAGACCTTGTACAATGCAATCTCGCAAAAAAAAAAAAAAGACCTTGTACAATGCAAGGTGCTTAGAAGAGGTACTTGAAGAAATAAACAAGATTTTCCTTAAGAACCTATGCTTATTTATACATGATAGACACTTGACGTCTCTTCTGTAGAAATATGCATGGGTGATTCCAAAAAATCCAGATTATTTTTGTATGTACCTCCCTAAGCATCTTGCATCGTACGAGGCCTTAGCGGTGCATTCATACTAGCTTCTCTATCATCGAGCATTAGTAACTAATAAAGAGGAATTGGTACATCTATTTACACATACAAGACATATTTCTAAAAGGGAGAGTTGTGAATGTGCTACACGGCAGGAACACACTTTATCTAGGCGACGGTTGTACCCAACCCTGTGCCTCACCAATTCCTGTTTGTGTTTCCTCTTTGTTACTTCTTTCAAATTGAAAGATGTCAGCCTCCACTCATATGGAAAACACATAGGAGCTCTCGGGTGCTCCACTCCCCTATGGGAATATTAAATAAAAAAAACAGCCAAAAGTTTAAGAAAAACCTAGAATTTGAGGATATCAAACTTGGGTGCCCATACATAGTTTTTGATATTTTCCATACATAGTTTTTGTCTTTTTTACTAAGAATAAGTTTCGTGATATTTTTTTTCACAAAACTGCACACGGGAGTAGACAAAGCACACATGTTTGATATTCCAAAATTCTAGATCTTTTTGAACATATGCACGATATCGGTATATGATTCTCCCCACTACGAGTAACCTATGAAAGTTGTAACATAGACTACTTTCCGACATATACATGACATTAGTCATTGGTCTAAGTTACTGCCCACTGACTAGCCTTATGTGCAGGTACGGTGCTCAACTGTGTGTGCCACTTGTTGAAGCTAAAGCTGCAGCCACACCAGAATTAACCTGCTAGCTAGGGTGCACGCTCATGCACGCACGTACGTGATAGGACCGTGGGACCTGGCCGAGTCAGCTTATCTTGCATTGCATGGTCCGGTCAAATTCACTGTTTTGACCTTTTTTCATTAGTTTAGCACAATCTGACCCTACGTGCAAAAGTTTTTTGGATCTGATCCTTTTTCTAACGTTATTGTCTATGGTGGTAGGTTAACACACACCTACCGCCAAGGCCTTTGGCGGTAGGATTTACCTGCATCGTCATCTTCTTTTTTGCAAAAAGGACCCTACCGTCACTGTCTATGGCGGTAGGATGTGTTACCCTACCGCCATAGCCTATGACGGTAGGGTCCTTTTTGCAAAAAATGAATCTTTTATTGCATGTATGTCCTTATTATAATTACATGCATACCCCTACCGTCAAAGACTGTGGCGGTAGGGTCTTTTTCACACCGAACGGACGTGACGGTGTAAGTAAATCCTACCGCCAAAGGTTAGATACAGAAAAAAGTTGCACATAGCCATAGGGTTAAATCGTGCTTAAGTTATAGATATAGAAAGGATCAAACCAGTGAATTTGGCCGCATGGTCCACTAATTAGTAGCGATCGATCGGCGACTAGTCAGCAGTCTGCGCGCCCGCTTACCATGTTGTGGCAGGCGTAACACGTTACATACGTACGACGTGCCGCAGCACTGTAATTAACCAACACACGGGAATTAATGTCTGGTTTGTGCAGTGGTATCACGGTAATTAAAAGCCGTTGCAGTGCCTGGCCCTGGCACTTGGGACGGTAATAACTGCGGCCTGGTTAAGTACTCCAGATCTCATTACTGTTTTGCTTGCATGTGTTCAGTTCACCCAGGTAGCACATGAGTTGTCTATGGACGAATTATTGAGTACCCGATCGATCATTGCGTGTCATGCCAACTCCGACATGCTCCTCTTCTGCAGACGAGCAGTACTAGTACATAAATTGCATGATAATTTCTTACCAGCCATCTACGTAAGGCTGGTCATAATGGGGTGGAACTTAGGAGTAACATCACATATTTCAATACAACGTTGCTTATGTGGCACATATTTAATGAAGAGTGAGATGCTTGTAGTAACTAGCTAAGTTACCGGAACATCACACACTTCAAGAAACAATGAGTCTATAAGCTAATAAATGCATCATTGCATGACACTACCTACATGTTCCTACCCACTGTGGAGGTAGTAACATAGTCTAGATAAGTGTGTATGTTACTACCTTATGTTCCTGCCCATTGTGACCAGCCTAACGGATCGACGGAGACCATATGCCATAAATGGCAAGCATGTTGTCCCGACAGAGCATATCCTATTTAGATTATTTTTTGAGCAACATATCCTATTTAGATGAGTTAATTGCACATAAGTATCATAATTAGGGCATTACAAGAAGATTGGTAATTTATACGTGTTAGTATCAACTTTAGAGTGAGACGTTGCAAAAATACTAAAACCACTGTTTATACTTATTCAGGGCCGGCCGCCCCGGGCCCCCAAAATTGAGGGTGCCCTCCCCAGGTCTGTAGCCTAAAGTATGTGCCGTGGAATCAGGGAAAGATAGCGATTCTTCCTATTCCATAGCAATCTCCAGATCGTACGCGGTCTTTTTCTCTCTTAATTTCTTTCCTAATTCTGATCGCCAGTTCGCCAAATAGTCGATGCCGATCTCTATTCCCGTGCTTCCGGATCGCAAGTTGCAGTCAGTACTAGGTGGCGCTGCTTTCTCTCCCGACTCCAGGCGACGAACGTGTACACAGGCATCGCCGATTCGTCGAGCGCTAGAGACAGACGTGAGTCCACATCGTCTATAGGTTCATCGCTAAACGCCCTACATACCACAAACGATGATCTAATTAATCTAAGGTACTCCCTCCATTTCTTTTTAGTCTGCATATAAGATTTGGTCAAAGTCAAACTTTGTAAACTTTGACTACCTTTATAGAAGAAAATATCAACATCTGCAGTTCTAAAGTTATATGTTATGAGAATTAATTTCATCATGCATCTAATAATATTAATTTCATAGTGTGAATGTTGATATCTTTTTCTACAAAGCTAGTCAAACTTTATAATGTTTGACTTTGACCAAATCTTATATGTAAACTAAATAGAAACGGACGGAGTATATTATATTACTACTCGTCCCTACGCCCTACTCCCTATGAGTTTAGTACCACTAGGTAAGTAATTTATCATTTGCATACATGGTGCACACTACTCGGCCCTGTTGTAAGTGACTATGCATAGAGGAATTTTGGAATTTTTTAAAGGTAAAATCTATAATTATTTCATATGTATATTATTTTGATGTACTCAAGTGATTATCGGTAATATTTCATACGTGCATATATCCTTTATTATTACTATATTTTTTATTCTAGAGGCCCCTAGTTTTGGATTCGCCCCGGGCCCCAAAATTTCAGGACCGGCCCTACGGTCAGCGTATATCCATGGCGTTGGTGGTTGTTTTTATTTGTGTATCCATGGCGTTTATCTTTTGCCCTCCTCCTCCAGATATTGAGGAGAAGTGATGCGTGAATGAACCACAACCACACTGGTCTTGTCATTCGAGCTTTCGCCGTAGGAAGTTTCCGTGTAAGTATTTATTATGCGTATGCTTGCAGTGCAGTCTGTTGATTCACAAGGTCGTTGTCGCCTCTTTACAGGAAGTGGGTTGCATCAAGCAAAACGCGAAAAGAGTGGAGCACGCGTTGGGGCATGTACAATGGTTGATAAGGTAATCTTATTTTAAATTTTGCATGTAAATTAGAGATGACAAGAAAACATGTCTACAATCATCTCTTAGTCTTATCTTCAATAATTAGTTGTTCCTAAAAACATGGTGAGAAAAATTGTGCTAAGAGATCATCTCTTGTCTTCTCTTTAATAAAAGTAGACAAACCTTCTCTTATGATTTCTCTCTCCTACACCTCATCATTTATTCTAGGTGCCACTCTTAAGATAGAATCATTATACATGTCTTTATGTTTTTTGTTGGTTGGAAGTTGCAACCACGCGGGGTGATATGGATGATCGCCCATCCTATTTATGTTTGCACATGGCCCCCCTCCTCCCGCCATGATGGATACAGTGGCGGAGCCAAGGGGGGACGACCAGGGGCCAGCCCCCCCCCCCCAAGGATCGAGCGATATACTTGGAGACGTACATGCCAATGGCCGGCACAGTCATCTGCGTGCTCAACTCGCGCCTCAACACCGCCATGGTCTCCGTCCTACTGCGCCACTCTGAGGCTAGGGTCATCTTCGTTGATTCCGCGTTGCTCGACGTCGCGCGGAAGGCCATCTGCCTTGTGTCCGACGCCGGGGCCACAACCCCCATTGTCATCTGGTGAGCAGAGGCAGATTGCCCGAGTTCGCGGTCCGGTCACCGGCGGACGAGAACGAGCCAATCACCCTCAACTACATGTCCGGGACGACGTCTGTAAGTATCTGTAGTCGACGGGAACGTCTCCCCCCACTGAACACGCATCACCAGGACCTGAACCCTATTAGGATGGGGATACCATTGCCCTCATAACCATCCAACCACAGCTTGGTTCGTGCAAGCTCTGAATTAGTACTGCTAACTGCTGCTCTATCATCCCCTAATCTCTGTGATGATTGCAATCCATGTTTGGTTTGAAATAGTTGGAGTGAATCACAAAATTATTGGATTCAGAAATCGCTGACACTGTGTATGTATCGATCGGATGGAAGATCCATGTGCCGGTAACTCTTACACGGACTGCATATTCATATGCTAAATTTGTCTCATTATCTTCATCATTTTTCTAGGCTTTTGGTTCGATATTCAGCCATCATTTTCTCATCCTCACTTCCGGTACAACTCGCAAAATAAAACCAGCCACGTTCTAGGTTGTAAAACCAGCGAATTGCATTCATGATCTGCGGTGGGATCATTTTGGTCCCTAAACTATACAAGTGATTATTTGGGTCTCTGAACTCCGGTTACTACATTGTATGTAAGCCTCTGGACACAGCCGCTCACTTGCACAACCCCTGAAGTAGATGCGCAACTGGCAGTCCTGATCGCATGAGCAAATTGCCATGAAGCAATAAGGGCCACCATCCATGAAGAAGACACCGGCCGCCACACTCCACACATATCACAGGTGTAAGAGCATCTCCAGCCATGCCCCAACACGCCTTCCCCAAGCCTTTTTTTGCGCCGGCGGTTGAAAATCGGCCCAGCCGCGCCCCCATAATCTCATTTAGCGCCGGCTTGGGCCGAAAAAACAGCCGGCGGTCCCGAGCCGAACCCAAGCGCCCGGGGGTCGCTTGGGGACGCCGGCACAAGCGAAAAGCGGCGTGGGGCCATTCTGTCGACGAGATGATGGCCTTTTCCTGCCGTTTCTTCCCGCTTTCCCCTGTCTTCCCTCCCATTCTCCCTCCCTCCCGCCATTCGCCCCTCTCCCCTCCCCCATCCCGCCGCCATGCCGCCGAGGAAGTACGCAGCATCCCGCGCCGCGACGAATGGCCCCTTCCAGCCGAAGCAGAGGAAGCAGAGACCGTCGCCGTCAAAGCCGCCGGGCATGACTAACGCCGACTAGAAGGCAGAAGTTCAACTCCGAGAAGCTGTCACCACCGACAGGCGGAACATGGCGAACGCCAAGAGGGCCTGTGACTTGGCGGCGGCGGCGGCCTCGACGACGCTCGACCACGAACAAACCGAGATGTCTCGCGCGGGCATGATGCATCCGCCCGGCGGCCAAGGGCCATATGTGTCCTGGCACTAGTAGAAAACATGGCTTTGGTTCGGGCCTGGCTAGCCCATTAGTCCCAGCTCACTCACGAACCGGGACCAATGGGCCTCACTCCTGGCCCACACCCATTTGTTCCGGTTCGTCGCTGGAACCGGGACAGAAGGGTGGCCTTCTGTCCCGATTCCTGTCACGAACCGGGACCAATTGGTTGCCAATATATACCACATCGCCGGCGAGCAGAGCACTCCACACGGCTCTGTTTTTTCTGGCCGGCGAGAGGAGAGCTTTGTGTGGCGCTCTAGCTCACCTCCCATATATATATGCACATGAGGTGTTCGATGAAATGCCCGAGCCACACTAGTTAAGCTTTCTCCTCTTGAAGCTCGAACTCCAAGCTCCATTTTCTCCGAGATTTGGCTAGGTTTAGCGGTCTGTAACATCCCGTCGTCGATCACCGCCGCCGATCTCGTCGCCGGCACCACCGTGGTGAGATATGCATGTACTTTGAATTTAATGTGATGATGAACTTATATTAATCCGATCACTTATCTATCCATGATGTTCTGTAATGGTTTCTGACACACTTAATTATATATAAATGCAAGCAGATGAACCGGCAATGGATGTACGGTGACAGACGCACCTCCGAGTACATTAATGGCGTGCATAATTTTCTCGAAGTGGCTAAGGCAAAAGCAGAATGGTTTTATGTGTTGTCCATGCACTAGCTGTGGGAATACGAGGTCTTACTCTGACTCAAAAACCCTTCACACCCACCTTCTTTATAAGGGTTTCATGCCACACTATAATGTTTGGACCAAGCACGGAGAAATAGGGGTTATGATGGAAGACAATGAAGAAGAAGAGGACGATGACAACTATGTGCCCCCTGAATATGGTGATGCTGCAATGGGGAAAGCTGCTGAAGGTCAAGAGGAACCAGACGATGTTGCGCCCGACGATGATCTCCGTCGGGTCATTGTTATTGCAAGGAGACAGTGCGAAAGTGAAAAGGGGAAACTGAAGTTTGATCGCATGTTGGAGGATTAAAAAAAATGGTTGTACCCCAATTGCGAAGATGGCAACACGAAGCTCGGTACCGTACTGGAATTGCTGCAGTGGAAGGCAGAGAATGGTGTGCCTGACAAAGGATTTAAGAAGCTACTCAAAATATTGAAGAAGAAGCTTCCAAAGGATAACGAATTGCCCGACAGCACGTACGCAACAAAGAAGGTCGTATGCCCTCTAGGATTGGAGGTGCATAAGATACATGCATGCCCTAATGACTGCATCATGTACCACGGGGCGTATGAGGATTTGAACACATGCCCGGTATTCGGTGCATTGCGGTATAAGATCAGACGAGATGACCCTCGTGATGTTGACGACGAGCGCCCAAGGAAGAGGGTTCCTGCCAAGGTGATGTGGTATGCTCCTATAATACCACGGTTGAAACGTCTGTTCAGAAATAAAGAGCATGCCAAGTTGATGCGATGGCACGCAGAGGACCGTAAGAAAGACGAGAAGTTGAGAGCACCCGCTGACAGGGGTCGCAGTGGAGAAAAATCGAGAGAACGTACTGGGAGGAGTTTGCAGGTGACGCAAGGAACGTATGGTTTGGTTTAAGCGCGGATGGCATTAATCCTTTTGGGGAGCAGAGCAGCAATCACATCACCTGGCCCGTGACTCTATGTATCTATAACCTTCATCCTTGACTATGCATGAAGCAGAAGTTCATTATGATGCCAATACTCATCCAAGGCCCTAAGCAACCCGGCAACGACATTGATGTGTACCTAAGACCATTAGTTGAAGAACTTTTACAACTGTGGAATGGACAAGGTGTACGTGTGTGGGATGAGGCCAACCAGGAGGAATATGACTTACATGCGTTGCTGTTTGTAACCATCAATGATTGGCCTGCTCTCAGTAACCTTTCAAGACAAACAAATAAGGGATACCATGTATGCACGCACTGTTTAGATGACACCCAAAGTATATACCTGGACAGATGCAGGAAGAATGTGTACCTGAGGCATCGTCGATTTCTTCCGACCAACCATCAATGTCGAAAGAAAGGCAAGCATTTCAAAGACGAGGCAGATCACCGGAAGAAGCCCGCCATGCGTACCGGTGATCACGTACTTGCTATGGTCAATGATTTACAGGTAATCTTTGGAAAGGGTCCCGGTGGACTATCTGTTCCGAATGACGCTGAGGGACGCGCACCCATGTGGATGAAAAATTCTATATTTTGGGACCTACCCTACTGAAAAAACCTAGAGGTCCGCTCTTCAATCGACGTGATGCACGTGACGAAGAACCTTTGTGTGAACCTGCTAGGCTTTTTGGGCGTGTATCGGAAGACAAAAGATACGCCGGAGAACCGGGAGGACCTGCAACGTTTGCACGAAAAAGACGGCCTGCCTCCAAAGCAGTATGAAGGTCCCGCCAGCTACGCTCTTACCAAAGAAGAGAAGGAATCTTCTTTGCATGCCTGCTCAGTATGAAGGTCCTGTCTGGCTTCTCGTCTAATATAAAGGGGATACTAAATATGGCAGAGAAAAAGTTCAAAGACCTAAAGTGTCATGACTGCCACGTGATTATGACGCAACTTCTTCCAGTTGCACTGAGGGGGCTTCTACCGGAAAACGTCCGATTAGCCATTGTGAAGCTATGTGCATTCCTCAATGCAATCTCTCAGAAGGTGATCGATCCAGAAATCATACCAAGGCTAAGTAGTGATGTGGTGCAATGTCTTGTCAGTTTCGAGCTAGTGTTCCCACCATCCTTCTTCAATATCATGACACACGTCCTAGTTCATCTAGTCTACGAGATTGTCATTCTGGGCCCCGTATTTCTACTCAATATGTTCCCCTTTGAGAGGTTCATGGGAGTCCTAAATAAATATGTCCGTAACCGCGCTAGGCCAGAAGGAAGCATCTCCATGGGCCATCAAACAAAGGATCTCATTGGGTTTTGTGTTGACTTCATTCCTGGCCTTAAGAAGATTGGTCTCCCTAAATCGTGGTATGAGGGGAGATTGACCGGAAAAGGCACACTTGGAGGGGAGTAAATAATATGCAGGGACGGGCATTCTTGGTCTGAAGCACACTACACAGTTCTACAGAACTCTATCCTGGTGACCCCGTATGTCGATGAACACAAGAACAGTCTGCGCTCCAAACACCCGGAGCAGTGTGACGACTAGATTACATGTGAACACATCAAGACTTTTGGCAGTTGGTAGGAAACACGTCTCAGAGGTGACAACACTGTTTGTGATGAGCTTTACTCGTTATCCAAGGGACCATCTTCGATTGTATTCACTTACAAAGTATACGAGATAAATGGGAATACATTTTACACGATCGCCCAAGATCAAAAGAGCACCAACCAAAACAGCGGTGTCCGTTTTGATGGAGCAACCAAGAAGGGAAAGTACACATATTATGGTTACATAGTGGACATATGGGAACTTGACTACGGACATGATTTTAAGGTCCCTTTGTTTAAGTGCAAATGGGTCAATCTGTCAGGAAGCGGGGTACATGTAGACCCAAATTACGGAATGACAACTGTGGATCTGAACAACCTTGGGTACACAGACGAATCGTTCGTCCTAGCCAATGATGCGGCATAGGTTTTCTATGTGAAGGGCATGTCTACAAAAACCAGAAAAAGAAAAGATATGGAAGCGAACACATCATACGATGAGCCAAAGCGCCAGATAGTTCTTTCAGGAAAAAGAGACATCATGGGAGTGGAGGGCAAAGACAGACATTTCCGAAGATTATGAAAAGTTTCATTAAATTCCCCCCTTCAAAGTCAAGGCTGACCCAAACACCCTAATAAACGATGAAGATTATCCATGGTTACGACGCAATAAGCAAAAGGACGCAAGCAAAGAAAAAGTGAAGACTTTCTCTCCACAACTATTATGATGATGGCTCTGATCTAGAATATCACTGCAGTTATATGTGAAGAAATGAAATCCCTTAGTAAAAGATGATGACTTTCTCTCCACAACTATTATGATGATGCCTTTTTTGCACATGCTAAGTTAGTGAAATGATGATGCCATGCCAACTTTCAACATTTTCAGAGTTCATTTGAAATGTTTTTCAATTTCAGGGTCATTTAGCTCAAAGAATGAACTAATATAAAAAAGAATGAACTGGAAAACTTTTATGAAACTCTAATAGCAAAAACAATAAGCTAAAAGAATTAACTAGAAAACTTTAATGAAACTCTAATAGAAAAAAGAATGAACTAGAAAACTTTAATGAAACTCTAATAGCTAAAGGAATCAACCAAAAAGATTTTATAAACCTCTAGTATTAGTGAAACTATAATTATATAAAATTTATGCACTAAAATTATCAAAGTATTTTCTGTTCAAAACATTAAAAGAAAAAATAATTATCATAAAATAAATAAAAAAGCAAAAAATAAAATAAAATAAGTAAGTAGAATAAATATAAAATAAATAAGTAGAAACAAAGTAAAATAAATAAAATAAATAAAAATAGCAACAGTAAGTATTTTGTTGAAAGTAGAAACAAAACTAAAAAATAAAGCAACAAAGAAAAAAAATATAAAAATGCTACCTACTCGGCCACCACGGCCTGAATACGACTAGAAACCCAACCGTGGGACAGGATTCAGGCCCGTAGAAAGCCCAGCAGGCCCACATGCATAGTAGTGTCAGTTTAGGCCCATAGGCCTACAGTTCAGAGGAGTTCAAGATGGAAGAGACAACGGGGCTCATAAACAGGTGCTCGTCGCTCTCAGCTAGCGAGGTGGGACTAAACTCCCACCACCACGCAGTTGTGCACATGCTATTGGTACCGGTTGGTGGCTGGAACCGGGAGCAATGCTCCGTCTATATAAGCAGAACTTGTGAAATTTTCGTTTCAGTTCGTCTTCCCCGCCCCGACGCCGCCGCCAGGCTGCTCCTCCTCGCCGTCGGCGTCGCCACGCCCTGCCCCGTCGCCGCCCGCTCCTCCTCGCCGTCGCCGACGCCTCCCCGACCTTGTCGTCGCCGATGCCTCCCCGACCTCGCCGTCGCCTCCCCGACGCCTTCCCGCGCCCCTGCCCCGTCCCGCGCCTCTGCCTCATCCCCGACCTCGCTATCACCGCCTGCTGCTTGTCGCCGATGCCGCCCTCAGGGAGCACACCGCATTCCCCCGCTCCCCTGCCCCCCCCCCCGCCGCCACCGCGGGCGGCCTCTGCATTTTTTTATATATAAATTTTTAGTAAATGGATATGTACGCATATTGTTTTTCTAAAATATATGTTGATGTATGGATGTATGTATGTTTGTTGATGTATGGATATGTGTGCATATTTTTTTCATAATTTTTCATAATTGTTTTTGTTCATATATATGATTTTATTTTGTTCATGAGAGAGGCGGGGACGTCGAGGAAGTTGTACTGCTTAGGGTTAGGGTCGTCGAGGATGAAGGAAAATAAGGAAAAAGAAGAAAAGAGGAAGAAGGAAGAAGGAGAAGAAGAGGACAAAATAAATAAGAAGAGGAACTAGAAGAAAAAAAAGAGGAGAAGAAGAAAAAATAGATTTTTTCTATTTTTTTTTCTTCTCCTCTATTTCTTCTTCTTCTCCTCTTTTTTCTTTCTTCTATTTCTTCTTCTTCTTCTTCTCCTCTATATATTCCTTTCTTCTCCTCTTTTTTTTTCTTCTTCCTCTTCTTATTTCTTATCGGGTATGTCTTTATCGATATACCCCCTCCCCGATAACTTCGACATGAGGGGGGGGGGGTCGATATACCATCTCCCCGATAACTTCGACATGAGGGAGGGAGGGGTCGCCGAGGGGTCGAGGGTCGCACTACTAGAAAAAGGCCTACTAATGGCGCACCTAATTTGGCCATTAATGGCGCATTAGTGGTGCGCCATTAGTGCCACGCCATTAGTATATTTTACTAATGGCGCACCTCTGGTGCGTCATTAGTATCTGGTATACTAATGGCGCACCACAGATACGCCATTAGTATACACAACAGTGCGCCATTAGTATGCCTCCTAGCGCACCACAGATACGCCATTAGTATACACAACAGTGCGCCATTAGTATGCCTCCCAGGGGGCCATGTATACCCAGGTGCTTTGACATACTAATGGCGCACAACAACAAGATGCGCCATTAGTAACTTCGGCATAGTAATGGCGCACTGTCTAATGATGCGCCATTAGTATCCTTTGGCATACTAATGGCGCACTGTGATGTGATGCGCCATTAGTATGAATATTAGGTTTTTTTAATTTTTTTATTTTTTGTTTTTTGCACAGGTTACAAAATGTATAATTGGACAGAATATAGACAGCACACATCAACAACAGATTCATTGAATACAATAGAAGATTAGTCTCTGAATACAATTCATCATATTAGTCTCCGAATACAATTCATCATATTAGTCTCCGAATTGAAAAGACCGAACAAAGATAGAACATTATATTACAAGTCTCGAGACCGCGAGTAGCGAGTCTGTCTTCACATTACAAGTCGATATCGATCATCTAAACTACCATCACATAGAAGAGAGCTGCAGTCATCACGATGAGCATCATCACGATGAAACTCGTCTTCATCCGGTTCCTCCAACACTCCCTCCCCTCTCCCGCTAGATAGCGGGTGTATCTAGATTCGGCCTCGGCCCTAGTGGTGTACCCTTTGTAACTGTTACCGCTGAATCGGTGAACCTGTCTCCGACACTCCTCCCAGTTGTCGTAGACTCCGGGAACCTTACCCTTGTACACGACATACGACGGCATCGCTATGCACTAGCCAAACAAAACGTTAGTACCAATTCACAGACAATACATAAGCAATATATAAGTATGCAACAGAATGATCGAAAGAGAAAAGCAACACATTAATAGCATCGATTACATCTAAGTTGAACGACTCTCGAAACCAAAGAGACATACTACAAGTTCATTAAAGTTTAATTACAACATGAGCCAATCGATGTTTCAGAACTAGACACAACATCACTGCTTTCGACTCGACTCAAGGGACCAGAGCGTGGATGAAGCCGCCGTCTATCGTGGGAGTCATGAAATCACGGGCGTTGTCAGCCTGCATTTGTAGCATTATGTCGATGTCACAGATTTCTGAGGTAGAACTGCCCGAGGTATGAAGGACATCTTGATGGATGATTTCCGCAAACTCCGACTGGATGCGAAAGAATTCTTGTCTGATGTCCGCGTCCTGGATTGCCGACACGCTCGCGGCCCAATCTTTGAGTTTACTCGATAGCAGAAGTTGATGATAGCCCCGTACGATCGTCCGCATGTGATGGATGGCGTAGTAGGCACCCTTCTGACTGCCAGGCGGCTGCTTGACGCAGCAGAACGTCGTATTGTGGGAGAACACGTGCTTGCCGTACTTACGTACTGTCCTGGTGAAGGTGCCTCCAGATTTGGCGTAGCCGGGGAGAACATCATCAAGAACCTTCTTGACATTTGTGTAGTCTACGTTCGACTGACAGTCCGGGTCGAAATACGTGGCCATGGAATATTTGGGGCTTAGGAGGATGAGCGTGCAATGTGTGTCACTGCAGAAAACACGGAATGTTAAAAGAAAAACGATCGAAATCTAAGAATTCATATGTTACGGGGCGGTTGAGGGGATGACTTACTCGGGAAAGTAATGCACGAGGAAGTTATCCTTATCTCGGTTTGCCAGAATGACGCCTTCGAGGTAAGAACTCGCGACTTGCCGGTCCCCAGCGCTGCCCAAGATCTTGGCACACATGTAGAAGGGGTCGACTATCACGATGTCCGGGGTGTTGTCGCGAATGATCCGCATTTCCATACTCAGCGAAAATAGCCGAACGAAGGTGTAGTGCAGCGGATGAAGGTTCAACATAGCGTGGATGTCATCAAACCGCATGACGATTGATACGTCCAAAACGTATCTATAATTTCTGCTTGCTCCATCCCTCTTTTGGGTGATATTGCTATGATATTTATACACTTCCATACACTTTTGATCATATTTGGACTAACCTATTAACTCAGTGGACCCCAGTGCCAGTTTCTGTTTTCTGCTGTTTTTGTATTTCAGTTTTTCCCATTACGAGAACTGCCAGAAAAATCCCGGAAAAATTATATAAAAAATCAGCGTTCCAGAAGGTTCCCGGTAGCCAAAGTACAGCCAGGGGGGG
>LR738715.1:32645958-32658008 GCA_902687465.1 Secale cereale | reverse complement strand
GGCGCCTGGGCCCCCCGAGCCTCGTCTGGTGCCCCCCTTTGGCATATATTTAGACCGTCTCCCAAAACCCTCGAGACGTAAACCCTTTTTCGCGATCTCATCTCTGTTCCGCCGCCGCCGCCGCTTCCAAGATCGGGAGCACCAGGAGAACCCTTCCCGGCACCCTGCCGGAGGGGAGGATCACTACCGGGAGCTTCTCCACCACCATGGACGCCTCCCGGATGAGTTGTGAGTAGTCTCCCTTGGACCATGGGTCCATGACCAGTAGCTATGTGATGTTCTCCTCCCGTTCTTGTGCTTCACTAATTAGTCCTCGTGAGCTGCCCTACATGATCGAGGCACATATGTAATCCTTATGCTGTTGCTATGATGAGTTTGCTGGGATCCGATGGATTATGAGATTATGTTCAGATTGTGTTTGAGTAATATATTTGATTCACCTCTTTTATATTTATGTTCGTAAGTAATTCTTGCATGTTCTCCGTTGTTATTTATTGCTTTGGCCAAGTAGTAGGTAGTGACTCCAAGAGGGAACGTTATGCTTGATTGTGGGTTCATGCCCCTCGATGACTAGCTTGAGTGACAGAAACATGAGTCTAGGGGATGTGTTGTTGCCACAAGGGGGAAAAATGCTTGTGCCCGCGGGTGCAAGGATTGTTTACTTTACGCAAAGTTCTTTTAATGCAGTTGTCTGTTGCTTTGAGTTTACACTATGGGTGGGACTCGCAACTTAATACCAGCGAGATGTTCTGGATAGATATCTCAAGGTGGATGATTAGTAGTAGATGCGGATGGATTTCGGTCTACTTACCTCGGCGTACCGCCCATGCTTTGAACCTCTACCTTTCTTGCAATATAATTAGCATTGGTTTGCGCACATAATTCTGTCAATTGCCCAGCTGTAATTCGTTTACCTCACATAGCTGTTTTATCGTCTTTTGGGAGAGAGACATCACTAGTGAACATCATGGGACCCCGGTCCATATTACCATCATCGATCACATCCACTATTTACTTTACGCTTTTACTTACTATTGCAACATTACCTATCACTATTATCACTTGCGTTTGATCCTTTGTAAACTACAAGGCCGGAGGGATTGACAACCTCTCTGTACTCGTTGGGAGCAAAGTTATTTGTATCTGTGTGCAGGTCCACGTTGATTGCTAATATCTGGCGCCGTTAGCAGTTGACACCTTCTTGTTGAAACTGGGAGTCTCAGGGAAATCGATCCTTGGTATTGCCAAGGGAAAACTTCCGCTACACTGCATCTCAAACCTTCCACTTGGGGTAACCAACGAGGGGCGAGAAGCCATCAAGCAAAGTTTTCTGGCGCCGTTGCCGGGGAAGTGAGTGCTTGAAGGTATATCTTTAGATCTTGCAATTAAATCTTTTTGTTTTTTGTTTTTATTTCACTAGTTATGCTTATGGACAACCTTGCTATTGGATCGTTGCTTGTGGGAAGACGCCCCACACCTGTGGTGGTTGCTCCTCCCCCTACTGAAATTGTGCCCTATAAAATACCAGCTGGTATTATCGATTATGTTTTGGCTAATCGTTATGCAGGAGACAGACATCCCGGTGAACACTTGCTATATCTGTCACAATTATGTTCATTATTTAAGCTTGCAGGTGTATCAAGGGAGTTTGTCATGAGGAAATTGTTCGCCGTATCACTTATAGATAAAGCTTCAGATTGGTATAAGCTTCTCGATAACGCGCACTTGCTTGATTGGCAAGAGCTTATGTCTCTCTTTTATACTAAGTTTTATCCTCTTTATGAAATTCATCGAGACAGGAACTATATCTATAACTTTAGGTCTCATGACGGAGAGAGCGTAGCTCAAGCTTGGGGGAGACTGAAAACGTTAATGCTAAAAAGTCCTAACCATGGGCTCCCCAAAGATGCTTATGTGGAGAGTAAGAGTACCTTTTTGCATGTGGATCATGGTAACAATGCTTTATGTGATGCTTATATTGTTGAGTTTATTCGTGATCCCACTGAAAATTATTATGAGAAGGGAACATATGCTTATAGATATTTCAATAATATCAAGTTCCCTCTCTTTATGTTGAAGGTTTTGAAGCTGCACTTGTTTTGTCTTCCTATGCTTATTGCTTTGTGCTTCAATGAATTATTCTATTGCAATATTCCTATGCATAGGAATCATGTTAGGCTTAAATGTGTTTGGTATTTGCTTCTTGATGCTCTCTTTTGTTCTTCAACTCTTATTCCTACGAGAGCATCATTAAAGTCTTATGCCTAGCTTAAAGGCATAAAAGAAAGCGCTTTTGGGAGGCAGCCCACAATGAATAAATTTTATTTTGTTTTTGTTGTGTCTTGATGTTGTTACTACTGTAGCATCATCATTGTATCTTTGCTTTTAAATTTTGTGCCAAGTATAGCCTCTGATTGCAAGAAAGTTCAAAAGTTGTGACGTGCTGTGCAGGAAACAGATTCTGTCCTTGGATAGAAAAATTCGTATAAAATCACCAGATCATCTTTTTGGTCTGAATTGTTTCTACAGGGTGCTCTATATAATTGTCTTTCGTGCGTCTGTTCTGAGTTTTTTGATTAGAGTTGCAGAAGTGCCCCGGAAAAATCATTTACTACCTGCTGTTCTGTTTTTCACAGATTCTGTCCTGTTTTGCCTTTCCTTCATTTTGCAAACCTAGAGCTTGCTTTTTCTTTGCAATTTTTTTTGGCAATCTTGAGAAACAGTAGAACTTCAAGAATATCTTTATTTCCAGCAAGGAACAATTATTTTATTATGGGTACTAACCTCGCTAATCAGATTATGATGAGTTATGTATAAAGGGAGTTTTCAAGTGTGCGAGGGAAGATGATAAAAAGATTCAGGAGTCTTAAACGCTCAAGCTTGGGGATGCCCCCGTGCACCCCCAAGAAATATTCAAGGAGACTCAAGCGTCTAAGCTTGGGGATGCCCCCGTGCATCCCCTTCTCCATCAACATTATCAGTTCGTCTTTCGTTCCACTATATTTTAATCACTTCATGTGTTATGTGCTATGCTTGGAGCGTCTTGTTTTAGTTTTCCTTTTAGTTTTCTTTAGATTTTCATAACGAGTCAGAACTCAGCTTTCTTTATGTGGGAGAGAAACACGCTCCACTTCTACCTAGAACATAACATAGAATTTTCATGTCTATCCTTGCTGTGTGTGTTCTTTGTCTTTTAATAGCTACTATCATGCTTATTTCTTAGTATTCATGCTTATCTTTTTAAAGAGCTTTTGTTTAGTTGGTTGCTTGAACTCTCTTTAGTTATCATGATTATCTTGTTAAGAGAGTTTGCTTCCGTGGCATCGGTTGATATGTCTATGATAAAGATGCTACGTGCATAATGGCGCTTAGTAGTTCATGTTTTCTTATGGTTAGTCTCAAATAGCTGGGGGGTTCCCGATGTGTTATTGGAGTACCAACATGATTTGTTTGCCTATGATGTGGTATGGTTTAGTAATATCTTCCTTCGAGAATTTATTTTGATTGACTTGGCGTATGCTCACGCATATCTAAGACTGTAAAGAAAGTCTGTCAAGCCTTGATGATCTTTTGTTTCTGAGTAGCGATATAACTTCCATGCCTGATTCAATGTTGCTTTGTCGCTCTGCATGATTATGACCGTCAATGCTCTCTTAGTTGGTCGCTCCCAGTCTTTTGCTAACCTCCACCTGTACTAAGCGGACTGACTGCTTGTGCATCCACATTCTTTTATACCAGTTATGCCATATGAGTCCACCATACCTTCCTACATGGTATTTACCTGCCATTCCTAACGGAGACTTGCATGTACCATCTCGAAATTATTCAAATAAAAGCATTCCTATTTTGTGCCTCTGTTGTAAGTCCATGAGGAAGTAGTAGTTAATTCATAATCTTTTTAAGTTGGACAAGCTTCACCCCGGGATTGCATGTATAATGTGCAAACCCATAATACGAGAAGGAACTGGCATTGAGTGTGCCCGGCTAAAAATTAATATAACAAACAAACCCTCCTTCACGCTTTGTTCATGAGAAATCAGAAAACTTTGGCAGTGATAAACAAAGGAGATTAAGAGGATGTGATCGTCCTCATTCGGGAGCCGTTCCTCGAAACTTGTCCATCTCAAGAAGTGATTGAGTTGTCTGCTAGCATTCGTTGACGAAACATGCATGATCTAAAAAAATTATTATTACCTCTGTTTTAAAACCAAGAGCTCTGGTACATGTTTTGTCTTTGTTTCCGACTACGGGTTTTCAACCTTGCCAACAAAAGCCACGGTTCGAGAGTCTCCACCTTCTTTTAAAGCACCAACTACTGAGAGCATGATTGTCATTCTGAGTGTAATGTGCATTGTCCCAAAGTAGCATTGTCTTTTGCATGATTGTGATATCGTTTATTCTGAAATCATTGTATCTAGTCATCACTTAAACCTTGGAGGTGCCCCTGCATTTATGTTTTGCTTCACTAAAGGGGGCAAGCGAGATATCACTTTATCATATTTGCACACCATGTTCATTACAAATCTATTTGATGTTTCGGTATCATATTGTAAAACTTTCAGTTCTTTGTGATTTTCTCATGAGGCAACTTAATTACTATAGATTCATTGTCTCAGTAAGCTTTAGTCATATGACTATGAAAAAGTCCTATATGGTTAATAGCATGTCACCACAGAAATTATTCTTGTTATCATTTACCTACTCGAGGACGAGCAGGAATTAAGTTTGGGGATGTTGATACGTCCAAAACGTATCCATAATTTCTGCTTGCTCCATGCCTCTTTTGGGTGATATTGCTATGATATTTATACACTTCCATACACTTTTGATCATATTTGGACTAACCTATTAACTCAGTGCACCCCAGTGCCAGTTTCTGTTTTCTGCTGTTTTTTTATTTCAGTTTTTCCCATTACGAGAACTGCCAGAAAAATCCCGGAAAAATTATATAAAAAATCAGCATTCCAGAAAGTTCCCGGTAGCCAAAGTACAGCTGGGGGGGGGGGCACCAGGGCTCCAGGCGCCCTGGTGGCGCCCCCCTGGGCCGCGCCGGGGGGGCGCCTGGGCCCCCCGAGCCTCGTCTGGTGCCCCCCTTTGGCATATATT
This sequence comes from Secale cereale, assembly GCA_902687465.1. Lineage (NCBI taxonomy): Eukaryota > Viridiplantae > Streptophyta > Magnoliopsida > Poales > Poaceae > Secale > Secale cereale. Next base: position 32,652,902 of record LR738715.1, on the reverse strand, counting down.
TAGACCGTCTCCCAAAACCCTCGAGACGGAAACCCTTTTTCGCGATATCATCTCTGTTCCGCCGCCGCCGCCGCTTCCAAGATCGGGAGCACCAGGAGAACCCTTCCCGGCACCCTGCCGGAGGGGAGGATCACTACCGGGAGCTTCTCCACCACCATGGACGCCTCCCGGATGAGTTGTGAGTAGTCTCCCTTGGACCATGGGTCCATGACCAGTAGCTATGTGATGTTCTCCTCCCGTTCTTGTGCTTCACTAATTAGTCCTCGTGAGCTGCCCTACATGATCGAGGCACATATGTAATCCTTATGCTATTGCTATGATGAGTTTGCTGGGATCCGATGGATTATGAGATTATGTTCAGATTGTGTTTGAGTAATATATTTGATTCACCTCTTTTATATTTATGTTCGTAAGTAATTCCTGCATGTTCTCCGTTGTTATTTATTGCTTTGGCCAAGTAGTAGGTAGTGACTCCAAGAGGGAACGTTATGCTTGATTGTGGGTTCATGCCCCTCGATGACTAGCTTGAGTGACAGAAACATGAGTCTAGGGGATGTGTTGTTGCCACAAGGGGGAAAACAACGGTGCTTGTGCCCGCGGGTGCAAGGATTGTTTACTTTATGCAAAGTTCTTTTAATGCAGTTGTCAGTTGCTTTGAGTTTACACTATGGATGGGACTCGCAACTTAATACCAGCGAGATGTTCTGGATAGATATCTCAAGGTGGATGATTAGTAGGAGATGCAGATGGATTTCGGTCTACTTACCTCGGCGTACCGCCCATGCTTTGAACCTCTACCTTTCTTGCAATATAATTAGCATTGGTTTGCGCACATAATTCTGTCAATTGCCCAGCTGTAATTTGTTTACCTCACATAGCTGTTTTATCGTCTTTTGGGAGAGAGACATCACTAGTGAACATCATGGGACCCCGGTCCATATTACCATCATCGATCACATCCACTATTTACTTTACGCTTTTACTTACTATTGCAGCATTACCTATCACTATTATCACTTGCGTTTGATCCTTTGTAAACTACAAGGCCGGAGGGATTGACAACCTCTCTGTACTCGTTGGGAGCAAAGTTATTTGTATCTGTGTGCAGGTCCACGTTGATTGCTAATATCTGGCGCCGTTAGCAGTTGACACCTTCTTGTTGAAACTGGGAGTCTCAGGGAAATCGATCCTTGGTATTGCCAAGGGAAAACTTCCGCTACACTGCATCTCAAACCTTCCACTTGGGGTAACCAACGAGGGGCGAGAAGCCATCAACGATCGTACCCCCGATGGAGTTATCCACAAAGCCCTTGCCCTCTGGCACCTTTGCCGCGAAAACCGGGTATGCCACATCATTCTCTCTGAGACGCCGCTTCTCCAAACAAAGAACACTGTCATGCAGACTCCGGATAGCACCGGTTGCAACATCGAGCATATTTATCGGTAGCATCGTCCTACCCGCCAAATGCACCCTCCTCATTACATCCTCAGGTGAAGGTGGCCCGTCCTAAGAACGGATCGTACTCGGTGCCGGCTGGATCGCACCCTTGTTAGTCTTTCTTTTGCGTGCCTTCTTCTTCTCCTGTAATGGGACCGAGTTCTGCTCACAGACCGCCTTCTTGAGTGTGTTGGGGCTGATAATATTTCGCACCTCGCCTATCTGAGGCTCGGTGAAGTCGGCAGCTGGAGGCGTCTGCTGAGGGCTGAACGGTAGACGACACCTGTTGCAACTTGGCTTCTCCGCGGTACCAGCTAGATCGCGCACGTCTTTTGTTGGGTTGGGTTCTTGAGAAGGAGGCCCCATGAAGTCGCCACCGTACCCATGATCGGCAAAGTACTGATCGACGTTGGAAAATGTATCGTCGTCGTCGTCGTTCTGATCCTGTGCCATATGCATGTTTGGATCCAGTGGCATAGGGATGTCCGGCACCGTTGCGGCGGTCTTGCCATGGGGCCGACCTGGCGCCGGCACGACTGGCGGTGTTGTCTTTGGGGTGGTGTCCCCCGCCCCCAAACGAATCTGGCTCTTCGGCCAAAGCAGGGGCCAGCTCAGGCAGGCGCTGAGGGTCATCACGTCATCATCGTCGGCCCCGACGGGTCGAATCGGAGGTAACACCTTGTCCCAGCCTGGCAGCACCCGAACCAGTTGAACCCTAAACAAGTTGGGTGGCATCTGGGTACCATGGAACAAGGGGTTGCCCGGTTGAACGATTTTGCCCTTGGCGACATCGACCAACTCGTTGTTCACGAAGTGCAGGAGAGTGCACGGAACGTCGACGGCGCCCTGCGAAAACATGTAGGGCGTCAGGGATGCCCAGTCAAAGGCAAGGAGATGAAGTCCTCGACCGAGAGAGGCTTAATTAGTTACCGTGATGATGGCGTCGAGCTCGGCTAATGTCGAGGCACCGCCAACGGCGGGCGTGCAGTTGACGGAGGGGTCGCTTGCTGCAGAGGTGCCGGCCGGCGTACACCCGGGTGCATTAAGCTCCCGTGCCAGCGTTGGAGACACCAATGCCGCCTCCGCCGGAGACACCAATGGCCCCTCCATCGCGTCTTGCGAGTTGCTGGCCGTGAAGCTAGGAATCGGGGGCGGCCCCTGTTGGCCGCCCGCAATCCACACACTCAACCCCTCGATCAAGGTAGGCACAATGGCAGTGATCGTCGCTCCGAGCTGTTGTTGCACTTGCTCTTGGACAATCTCCGGAATCCGCGCCACCTGTGCCTTGAGTTCTTGAACCTCGCGCGCCTGGCTTTCCGAGTTGGTCTTTTTCTCCTTTCGCCCACCAGCGTTATAGTATGACGACCATTTTGTCGACAAGCCTTTGCCGGCCACCCGACCAGCTGACGTTGGCTTACTGAGCTTATCCTTGTTCTTCATTACATTCAACGCCCTATTTAGAGTCGTGTCCCAAGGGTTACTCTTAGTCGACCCCGCGCTACTGCTTTCAGTCGCCTGCAGAAGGAATGTGAACCATTTAGAATTTTGGCTTCATTAATTAGTATGCAACCATATGGAGCTAATTACGCGGGGGTGTATTCCTTACCAGAACAAGCTCAAGCGCCCTGGTCTTCGGATCCGTGGTAAGCTCCTTTGTTTTCGGGTCCTTCTTGTACCGGGCCCTGACAAAGTTCCTGGTCTGCTTGTCACCGTATTTATCGAAGAGGGGCGGTAGGCCTTGCTCGGCACGATCTGCCTCCTCCTTGTCCCATATAGGTTCCGCCACTCTGTAACCTCCGGGACCGAGTGTGTGTTCCCCTAAGTTCAGCTCCCGCATTTCTTTCCCCCACTGACTTGATTCGGAGTGTGCGGTGCTCGAGCAATTGATCTTGAAGTCGTTGTAGTCATCTTCGGTGATCGAAGGATTTTTCTCCTTGATCTTCTCATAACTCTCACCTTTCTCGATCATTCTCTTCACATTGCTTTTCCAAGTAGACAGGGCCTTGCTCATCTTCGTGAGGGCAGCATTGTTCACTTTATTCCCTTTGAGGCTTGTGTTTTCAAATTCAGCGGGGAACTTGTATCGTTCGTGGACCTTCGTGAAGAGGAGGTTGCGCAAATTCCCTCGGTCAGGATGCCTTAGGTTCTCGGTGTTGATCGAGACGGTGCTCCGGAGAATGCACCCGAGCTGAAGCGAGTACCCCTTGACTATTCGTTCGGGCGCCGTTGGATTCCCGTCGGAGTCCACTTCAGTAACTTCCTCCTTGAGGGTGCGGAGCACGGTCGGGCGCCGGTCCTTCCGTTGCCTCTTCGGTTGGCTGCCATCTGTGCGTGCGCCGCCATCATCAGTGGTGGCATCCTCGGCGGCACCATCAGTGGTGGCATCAGTGGGGTCATCCTCGGCGGTACCATCAGTGGTCTCAGGATCGGTGGGGAAGGCGGCGTCCTCATACAAGTGAGGTTGTTCCTCCATCTCCCGGGACAGCTCCCAGAATGCCTTGCCGCCCGAACCCCCGGCCTCATCGTTGTTGGCCATGTTTCTCTCTAAATAGGAACAAAGTTTGGTCAAAAAGTTGGTTATTGTCAAGGAACAAGATCATGGTCTCATCATTTAGGGTTTGTCGACACCGAGGCATCCTAAAAGCTAAGCTTTTATAATTGAGGGTTTTTCGACGCCGAGGCACCCTAAAAGCCTAAGCTTTCATCATTTCGGTTTTTATCCACACCGAGGCACCCTAAAAGCCAAGGTTTTATAATTTATGGTTTGTCGACACCGAGGCATCCTAAAAGCTATGTTGGGAAGGAGAATTCTAAGTTGGGCCTAATCACTTGGCTCTATTGCCGCCTATGGTTTAGTGCAGCTAGAATAAAGGGGCACTTGATCCTACTTAATTAACTATTAAGATACCCCGGCCCATGCATTAGTCACAAGTACCCCATATGTCCTATTTTTAGCAAAGTCATGCTAAAATTCACGGAAAATTTCAGCATGACCTTTGCTGAAAATAGGACATATGGAGTACCCGAATTTGCGGAACGGAAGTTAATCGACATTCCAGCAAACTCAAGGGCCTCTCGGGGTACCTGCAAAATCATCACGACACGATGGTCGGAGACAAAACCCAGCAAAAGCTGCTCCAGGTTCACCAATTGACTGATACTCATGGATAAGCAAAGCAAACTACTACTTCCAAAACAAGAACGAGACAAACTGATATATAATGTCAAGCATGTCTAATACCACCAGCTAATTGTAGCTTTTGCTTTTCAGTGCCAAATTCTAGCTAGTACCAGTAGTTTTTCTCTTCAGGTAAAATTAACAGCTAGCAGCAATTATTTTCAAATATATATACAAGACAGTAGGTAAAAGGAATTTATATGTGCCCACTGGACATTTTTATATTAACCTATAAGAGATACAACAAAATATATAAGAGAGACAGACACTTGCTGTAATAAAATGAGCCATATTTGCATTCCCTTCCAAAAATAAAGTTGTATGCGTTGACTTATTATTTATCAACCAAAAAAGACACGCGCATATATAGGGTAGCTGCTATTGTATATACACTTAACTTAATTTGACAGCTCCATCATGCATCAGCTGTAACTCAACTCTAACAGCAATTAAGCTAAGCAATTAACTACTAACTCTAACAGCAATTAAGCTAAGCAACTAGCATGCCAGGCCAGGCACCACCTCCAGCAAGCAAGTTTGTTTCTTGCTAGAGAGAGTTGGACCTTTGATTTTCTTTTTCAACCAGTTTTACAAGGAAGGAAGAAAATTCAACCAACTAGTAAAACTCAGGCACCTTCCTTCCTTCCTTCCTTCCTTCACATGATTGACTTCTCTTTCCCTCCCGTATGTATGTATGTATGTATGTATGTATGTATGTATTGAATTCATGCTCCACCCAATTGCTTCAAAAGTCCCAACTGATGGAGAGGTATATCTCAACAGCATGGATGTTTGATTTCAGATTCAGATAGATAGATAGATACTCCTCTAGTCCTACTCTATGGGAGAATTACTATTTGCAGACCTGCTAGATAAACCTGTCAAAAACACCAAACAAAGATAGTGCTCTGCATCCTCTCCTATTTCACCGTATTTCAGGCCCTACATGCTTTTCTTATTTACTCAGGGAAGACCAACTAACCTTCGAGACCATTAGCAATTGAGCTTCACAAAGATAAACCACATATACCAAGTTTACCATTGTCTTGCTGCACAACATATTCTCTGTTTTGCAAGAGGTATAAACTTGGACATTTTGATGCATTTGCTATGAGATTTTCCTTTGCCCGTTCAACATGATATAATTCATGGCAACTATATCATCTAACTTGGGCACTATCAGTAGAGAGTATACTGACTGAGATGTGGTGTGGCCTACAGGAGATTATCAAATGCTAGCAGTTAATTAATTAGCACTAAGATCAGATGCAGCAGCAACACAAGTTCAGATTCAGACTAAATTAACTGCTAATTTGACCTAGTTAACCTAGTTAATTAATTCGAGAGGGATTTGACCTAGTTAACCTAATTAATCCCTAGCAGTTAATTAATTTGACCTAGTTAACCTCCAGCAAGCAAGTTTGAACCTAATTTGACCTAAATTCGAGAGGGATTTGAACTAAACCTAGGAAAAGAGAGAAGAAGAGGGCATGGCCGGGAGGGAGGAGAGGAGGAAGATAGGAGAAGAGAGGCAGAGGGAGGAGGGTTACCTGAGCACGATGATGTGGTGGCCGGAGCGGAGATGACGGAGGGCGGAGACGACGAGCTTGGGGGAGGCGGGGATAGACGGCGGGGAGGTCGCGGGCCTCCTCTCCTGGTGGACGTGGAGCCTCCTGTCTTGGTGGACTGGACGAAGCCGGCCGGCGCTTACCTCCTGGATGTCCTCCCCGCGCGAAGGCGACGACGGCGAGCGGAGAGAGTGGAGGGGGCGGCGCATGGCGGGTGGTGGGGCGCGCGGGGGCGTGGGGGCGGCGGCGCGGGGGAGCTGCGGTGGTGGGGGGCGCGGGGGCACGGGGGCGGCGGGGGTGGAGTCGGGGAGAGAGAGGGGATAGGTTTGGGCCGGCCGGCGGGGAGGAAATATGGATGGTGGGGCGGCACAATACTAATGGCACACCATCCCTCGGTGCGCCATAAGTACATCCATACTAATGGCGCACCTCACCCTCGTGCGCCATTAGTATTTTTTTGTTTTCTGCTCGAGCCAACATGTTATCTTCCACCTGACCTGATCCACATCAAGTTCCCTCTACTAGCTCGACTGGTCAGCAGCCAGTTCTCACACCAGGAGGTCCTGTGTTTGATTCCCAGGCTCCACAATTTTTTTTATGCATTTAAAATGCTGTTTGATACTTATTTGTGTTTAAATATGTTCAAACTTGTTTAAATCATAACAGTAATATTTTTTTATAAAACAGTAATAATTTTTTAAAAAATATCATCAAACAGTAATGCCGGTGGAGCGGGGGAGGGTGCGGGGGGTGCGGGGCT
>LR738715.1:32600542-32645948 GCA_902687465.1 Secale cereale | reverse complement strand
AAAATATTCATGATAGTTCAAAAAGTGCCCATGAAATACAATCGAGAAATGAAGGCTACGATTTAAATACAATCGATCTTAGCTAGCTATCTGTTCACAATCTTCTTGCCCTTCTTTTTCGCAAATGGAGTTCTTCTGTGGAACGGACGTCCTTTAGGTAGGGTGGTCCTGCTTCTTCTTGTGGTGTATGCTGCTACTTCATCATCATCGTCATGTTCGATCCTCGGGTCGCCGTACTTGTCGAAGTCTTGCTCATTAGCTACTCCATCCATTCCGATGATCTTCCTTTTGCCTCTCCTCACGACAACACGACTGGGCTTTGACGGGTCGGTAATGAAGAAGCATTGGTTAACTTGGGAAGCCAGTACCCATGGCTCATTTTTCGCGGTGACGTTTGCGCCCGCGGTCTTGGATTTGGCTTCGGGTATAACCATGGTGGTGAAATACCAGTCTTCTTTTAGGACGCTCTTGGCCCATCTGACACGGAACATCGGGACCTTCTCTCCAGCGTAGCTCAGCTCCGAGATCTCCTCGATCCTTCCGTAGTATCTGTCCTTGTCATTACCGGTGTAGGATTCCATCGTTACCCCGGAGTTCTGATAACCATCGCTCTTCATATCCTTGGCCTCGGTGTAGAATGTGTAGCCGTTGATATCGTACGCCTCATAGGTCATCAGGTTATGCTCGCCGCCCTGTGACAAGGCGAATATGAGTTGTTCTTCCGCGGCAGAATCCTCATGTAAAGGGTACGACAGAAGCTTCTGCTTGAACCAACGCGTGAAACATGAGTTGTGCTCTTTGATTATATCTCCGTCCGTCCTCTGTTGGCCTCGGTCATTGTACGTCTTCTCAATAAAGGTTTTGTGCTCTACCACCCAAGGATCGACCACGTCTATGTGTTGTAGCGCAACTAGGTTTGCTCTTTCAAAGTCGGCGAGTCGACCTTCGAAGTCGACATGCATTTTGCGGCGACCCTCACGGTGACCCCATCCAGCGAGCCTGCCGAGGTGCCTGTTGACGGGCAGACCAACGGGGTTCTCGATGCCTAGATAATTCGTGAAGTAGGAGATGCACTCTCCGGTCAGAAAGCCCCTGGCTATGCTTCCCTCTGGACGTGACATGTTGCGAATGTATCCTTTGATGACACCATTCATCCTTTCGAACGGCATCATGCTGTGCAGGAACGTCGGCCCGAGTTGGATGATATCGTCCACGATAAGGACCAGCAGATGCACCATAACGTCGAAGAATGCGGGCGGGAAGTACATCTCAAGCTCGCATAGTATCACCACGATCTCTTCCTGTAGCCTTCTGAGTTGCCTCACGCCAACAGACTTCCGAGGGATGACGTCGAAAAAGTTGCATAGGCCAAATAGGGTTTTACGGACGTGTGCGTCCATGATCCCACAGAATGCAACTGGAAGTATCTGCGTCATCAGCACGTGACAGTCGTGAGACTTCATCCCGGTGAACTTCAGCTTCGCTAGGTCCAGGTATCTGCTTATCTTCCCCGCGTAACCGTAAGGAAGTTTTACTCCTACGAGGCAGGTGAAAAACTGCTCGATCTCCTCCTGACTTAGAGTGAAGCACGCGGGAGGGTAGTCATTTCCGGTCTTCTTGGCCTTTTTGCCTTTGCGATGACTTTCCATGTCCTGCTTCGCCTCATCATCATCATCATCATATATAGCGTGAAGCTCCTGCCTGATGCCCATTGATTTCAAGTCTGCCCTTGCTTTCGGCCCATCTTTGGTCCTCTCTGGCATGTTGAGCAGGGTACCAAGCAGACTCTCGCACACGTTCTTCGTGATATGCATTACATCAAGGCTCTGAGGCACATGGTGGATCTTCCAGTACGGCAAGTCCCAGAAAACAGACCTCGTTTTCCATACCTTCAGCAGCGGCTCTGGCGCCTTTCGCTTGTTTCCCGGCTCTAGCGCCTTTTGCTTCTTTCCCGGCAGTGGGCAATCTTTCCAATTTTTCAACAGCTCGTCTATTTCCTCGCCGCTCCTCATACGCGGGCGTCCTCGGGGTTCGGTTTCACCATCGAACAGATCCTTGCGTTTTCTCCACAGGTCATCGTCGCGAAGCCACCTTCGATGTCCCATGAACACGGTTTTCGAAGACCCGGGATCTCTATCTAGCTGGCGATACGTTGTGTCATCCATGCACCTGACGCATCCAGAAAATCCGTGGACCACCTGCCCCGCGACATATCCGTAACCGAGATAGTCGTGCACCGTCGTGAGCAGCGCGGCTCTCATAGGGAAATATTCTTTCTTTGCGGCGTCCCACGTATTGGCTGGCGTTTTCCACAGCGTGTCTAGCTCCTCTTTCAGCAGCCCCAGATACAGATTGATGTCGTTCCCTGGTTGTTTCGGTCCTTCAATTAGCATACTCATGTGAATGTACTTCCTTTTCATGCACAACCAGGGGGGAAGGTTGTACATCCACACAAACACAGGCCAGGTGCTATGTGTGCTTCTCTGGCTGCCAAACGGATTGACTCCATCAGTGCTCGCGCCCAGCACGATGTTCCTTGGATCGTTCCCAAATTCTAGGTCTTCGAAGTTCAACACTTGCCACTGGCTCGCATCCTTAGGGTGACTCAGCATCTTGTCTTTTTTATCTATCTCCGGATCATTTGTGTCATCTTCTCGCTTCTTCTCCTCCCTATCCGCTTGCCAACGCAGGAGCTTTGCTACCTTAGGGACCGCGAAATACCGCTGCAGACGAGGAGTGATCGGAAAGTACCACACCACTTTTCGAGGAGCTTTCTTCCTCTTCTTGTATCGAGTGACGCCGCACACCTGACATATGGTAGACTCCGCGTGCTCGTCCCAATAAATAATGCAATTTTTCATGCACACATGGTATTTCACGTGCGGTAAATCCAGAGGACACACGATTTTCTTCGCCTCCTCCAAACTGGTGGGGCACTTGTTCCCCTTGGGAAGACGTTCGTGCCAGAATGATATGTTCTCGTCGAAGCATGCGTCGGTCATTTTGTGTTTTACCTTCATCTCCAGAGCCATGAGCGTTACTTTCAGGCGGGTATCCTCGGGCCTGCATCCTTCATACAATGGAGTAACCGCGTCTAACTCAAGTTGATCCATCTTGGCTTTCTCTCGGGCGGCAGCTCTTGCGTTATCGGTCTGCTTGAGAAGCAACTCTTGAATATGAGGGTCCTGCACCTAGCCCATCGATGGCCCAGCGTCGTCTGCTCCGCTGGCATCATCGTCTTCATGATCATGCCCGTCGTCTGCTCCGGCATCTTCCTCATCATCATGTCCTGCATCTTCTACATGATGACTGTGTACAGCATCACCGTCGTGATCATCTCCTGGGGATTCTTCGTCTTCTCGCCCGCCCGAGCCGCGGTGGTTGTCTTGCTGCCCTTCCTCATTTCCTGCCCGGCCCCATGGACGACTTCGTAGTCATCTTCATCACCTTGCCACCGATAGCCATCCATGAAACCACGCAAGAGCAGGTGGTCCCGCACCTGCCCGGAATCCGGGTCCGCAATAAGGCTCTTCAGCTTGCATCTTTGAAACGGACATCTTATCTCCGTCTCGTTCTTTTGAAGCATCTCGGCCTTCGCGGACCTCAAAAACCTATTCACGATGCCTTCGGTCATCGTGCGCACCATGGTTGCCTGCGGGGTAGAGCAAAACGATATTTTAGAACCAAGAAAAAAATTGCCATTACTTTCCCTAAAAATAGGACAAAAAAGAATGCTTAATGCCAAAATTCTCACCGAAACGGAAATGAATCAACATTCCGGGAAAATATTGGCAACTATCGCATTTCAAATACCGGTACACCTCCAAACACAAACACATATGCAGCACAACAAACATATGCAACACCACGAACATACATAGATCTAGCTAGGCCATAAAAAGTGCATGTGCACATTGTTGTAGGGAGAACAACATAAATATAGCTTCCCTCCTTACTTACCTATCAAAACAAGGTAATTTAACCACTTAATTTGAATGAATCTATGATGGAAATGAGGTGAAAAAGAGGAGGGACCCGAGACAAGGAGGAGGTGGAGAGAATGAAGTGGGGAGAAAGTGAGTGTGGGTATAAGAGGCTGTCCAAAATATCTTGTTGCTGCCCACTTACTAATGACGCACACACTATAAATGTGCCATTAGTAATCAAGGTTACTAATGGCGCATCTTCAGTTAGTGCGCCATTACTAGTTTTGAAAAAAAAATAAAAAAAATACTAATGGCGCACTGTCCCACAGTGCGCCATTACTAGTTTAAACTAGTAATGGCGCACTGTGGAATAGTGCGCCATTAGTAGTTTTGCAAAAAAAGAATAGAAAATATAATAAAAAAAAGAACTTTAGTGGCGCACTTTCCTGCAGGTGCGCCATTACTAGTTACAACTAGTAATGGCGCACTGTGTCTGGATGCGCCATTACTAGTTACAACTAGTAATGGCGCACTGTGTCTGGATGCGCCATTAGTATGTTTCGACAGGCGCACTAGTTCAAAAAAAAACTTTTTGATACTAATGGCGCACCCTGGGCCAGGTGCGCCATTAGTAGTTTGAACTCTAGTGGCGTATCAGAGGTTGGTGCGCCATTAGTATATACTAATGGCGCACTGCTTGTCTGGTGCGCCATTAGTATCAATTCCATCTATAGCCCTTTTCCTAGTAGTGTCGATGAGGGTTCGAGGGTCGAGGGGTCGAGGGTCGCCGAGGGGTCGAGGGTCGACGAGGGTTCGAGGGTCGAGGGGTCGAGGGTCGCTGAGGGGTCGAGGGTCGAGGGTCGAGGGTAGAGGGTCGTGGATCACCGGGCGTTCATGAGAGAGGCGTTGCCGAGGCCACCCCAAACCCTAGAGAAGCCCCGAGGCCACTAATATGGTTCCTTGTTGTGATTAGCTAGCTAGGTCTACGTTTGCCACTAATATATCCATCTGTCATGTTTGTATAATAATTGCCATGTCGTAATATTTGCAGAAACTATGGAGATAGGACGAGGCGAGATAGCAGAATAGGTGTTGGGGGACATAATCGCAGACGGAGCTGTTGTCGAATTGTATATCAACGTTGATGTCTACACACGCTTCTATTCTTGTAGACTATGTTGGGCCTCCAAGCGCAGAGGTTTGTAGGACAGCAGCAATTTCCCTCAAGTGGATGACCTAAGGTTTATCGAACTCAGGGAAGTAGAGGTTGAAGATGGTCTCTCTCAAGCAACCCTGCAACTAAGATACAAGAAGTCTCTTGTGTCCCCAACACACCTAATACAACTAGGAGTTGTATAGGTGCACTAGTTCGGCGAAGAGATGGTAAAATATGGATGATAGGAGTGGCAAAGCAAAGTAATATAAATCTGTAATAAAAAGTGCAGCAAGCAAACAAGTGGTAAACGTGAGCACAATTGGTATTGCAATGGTGGAAACAAGGCCTAGGCTTCATACTTTCACTAGTGGCAACTCCCAACAACATTAACATAGTCTAATCACATGATATTTCCCATAAAACATGCAATGGAGACGTACCCAGAGGTCATTCCTTTGTGGTCAAGAGAGGACGAGAATTATGTAGGGCTACAAAAGCACACCTCAAAGTTCGTAGTTCTCAATCTATGGATTTCCCAATGTCACCGCGGCCATCCAAAGAGAGTACCACAATCACCACAACATATCTCAAGGATAGTCAAAGACAAGCACAAAGAGACTCTCAATCTTCAATCAACACACAAAAGAGGAAATCACCCATGAAAATATTCTTCTAATCCATGTCCAATAGACCGCTGTCAGCTTGGTCTCGGGGATTATACTAGATAAAGACAAGTGAGTACATCAATCCAATACATAGAGGAAGGGGAAATATCATGGGATCACCCTAGATTAACATAGCCTATGATCACAACGAAGATCACATCATGGAAGAGAGAATTGACCACATAGCTACTGGTAGAAACCTCAGCCCCGAGGAGGAACTACTCCCGCATCATGGAGGGAGGAAGCAACGTCGATGGAGATGAATCCGGGGGCACTTCCCCGTCCCGGCAGGATGCCGGCATAGGAATTATGGTCCCCCGAAACTTGGTGGCGATGGCGGCGGAGATCAGAATTGCTTCAGGAGAAAAGGGTTCTGGAATCAGGGTTTCCGCGACGAGAGGAATATATATGCGAAGGGGGGCAACCAGAGGCGGAGTTGGGGCCCCAGGCGCCCCCCTGGCGCGGCCAGGGGTGGGGCCGTGCCAGGTGGCCGCCTGGGCCACCCCTGGCTCCCCTTTGGCCCCGCTTTGGTTATTCGCGAAGCTTCCTGTACGCTGATTTTTCCTGTATTTTTCCCGGAATTTTTTGGACACTTTTAATATTGGGGAAACCTGAAATAGAAAAACAGCAGAAAACAGGAACTAGCACTGTGGTGCACTGGGTTAATAGATTAGTCCAAATATGATCAAAAGTGTATGGAAGTGCATCAATATCATAGCAATATCACACAAAAGAAGCATGGAGCAAGCAAAAATTATAGATACGTTTTGGACGTATCAACATCCCCAAGCTTAATTCCTGCTCGTCCTCGAGTAGGTAAATGATAACAAGCACAATTTCTGTGGTTACATGCTACCAAAGAGTCTTTCACAATCACATGACAAATGCTTATTGAGATAATGAATCTTTAGTAATTAAGTTGCCGTATGAGAATATCACAAAGAACTGAAAGTTTACAATATGATACTGAAACACCCAATAGATTTGTAGTGAGCATGGTGTGAAAACATGACAAAGTGATACCTCGCTTGCCCCCTTTAGTGAAGCAAAACATAAATGCAGGAGCACCTCCGAAGTTTAAGTGACGACTAGATACAATGATTTCAGAATAAGCGATATCACAATCATGCAGAAGACAATGGTATTTTGGGACAATGCACATTACACTCAGAATGACAATCATGCTCTCAATAGTTGGTGCTTTGAAGAAAGAAGGTGGAGACTCTCGAACCATGGATTTTGATGGCAAGGTTGAAAACCCGTGGCTGGAAGCAAAGACTAAACAAGTACCAGAGCTCGTGGTTTTAAAAACAAAGATAAAAAGCTTTTGGGAGGTGCATAATTCGTCAACGAATGCTAGTAGATAACCCAATTACTTCTTATGCTGGACAAGTTTCGAGGAACGGCTCCCACGCGGGGACGATCACATCCCCTTAATCTCATTTGTTTATCACTGCCAGAGTTTTCTGATTTCTCATGAACAAAGCGTGAAGGAGGGTTTGTTTGTTGCTATTATCTTTTGTGAGCTGGGCGCACTCATGCCAGTCCCTCCTCGTATTAGGGGTTTGCAGATTAGACATGCAATCCCGGGGTAAAATTTGTCCAACATAAGAAGATCATGAATTACCTACTGCTTCCTTATGAGCTAAAGCAGAGGCACAAAAGCGAAATGCTTTTGAATAATTTTGAGATGGTACAAGAAAGTCTTCGTTAGGAATGGCAAGTAAATACCATATATAGGAAGGTATGGTGGACTCATATGGCATAACTGGTTTCAAGGATTTTGGATGCACAAGCAGTCAGTCCGCTTAGTACAGGTGAAGGCTAGCAAAAGACTGGGAGCAACCAACTAAGAGAGCAATGACGGCCATAATCATGCAGAGCGACAAAGCAACATTGAATCGGGCATGGAAGTTATATCACTACTCAGAAATTAAAGATCATCAAGGCTTGATAGACTTTCTTTACAGTCTTAAATATGCGTGAGCATATGCCAAGTCAATCAAAATAAATTCTTGGAGGAAGATATCACTAAACCATACCACATCATAGGCAAACAAATCATGTTGGTACTTCAATAACACATTAAGAACCCCCAGCTATTTGAGACTAACCATAAGAAAACAGGAACTACTAAGCACCATTATGCACATAGCATTTTTATCATAGACATATCAACCAGTGCCACAGAAGCCAACTCTCTTAACAAGATAAGCATGATAACTCAAGAGAGTTCCAGAAGCAACAACCTAGACAAATGCTCTTAAAAAGATAAGCATGAAAACTAAGAGCTAAGCATGACATCAGCTATGAAAAGATAAAGAACACACAGAAGATACACATGCAAGCCTATGTTGTGTTCTACAGTGGAGTGGAGCGTGTTTCTCTCCCAAACAATAAAGGCTAGGATCCAACTTGTTAAGAACAGCAAGTAAAACTAAATAAACTAAAAAGGAAAGAGCAAGACGCTCCAAGCATAGCACATAACGCATGAAGTGATAAAAATATAGTGGAACGAAGGACGAACTGATAATTGTTGATGGAGAAGGGGATGCATGGGGGCATCCCCAAGCTTAGATGCTTGAGTCTCCTTGGATATTTCTTGGGGGTGCATGGGGGCATCCCCAAGCTTGAGCGTTTGACACTCCTGAATCTTCTTTTATCATCTTCCCTCGCACACTTGAAAACTCCCTTCATACATAACTCATCATAATCTGATTAGAGAGGTTAGTACCCACAATAAAATATTTTTTCTCTACTGGAAACAAAGATATTCTTGAAGGTCTACTGTTTCTCAAGATCTCCAAAAAGTTTTTGCAAAGAAAAAGCAAGCTTAAGGTCTGCAAAACGAAGAAAAGGCAAAACAGGGCAGAATCTGTGAAAAACAGACCAGCAGGTAGTAAATAATTTTTTTGGGGTACTTCTGCAACTCAAATCAAAAAAATCAGAACGGACGCTCGAAAGCCAATTGTATAGAGCATGCTGTCAAAAAAATTCAGATCAAAAAGATGATCTGGTGATTTTATTCGAATTTTTCTTTCCAAGGACATAATCTGTTTTCTGGACAGCATGTCACAACTTTTGAACTTTCTTGCAATCAGAGGCTAAAATTGGCACAAAGCTGAAAAATAAAGATACAATGGTGTTTCTACAGTAGTAACAAACATCAAGACCACTAAAAACTGAAAGAACAAACTGAAAGCAAAGATAACAGGGGTTGTCTCCCTAGAGCTCTTTCTTATAGCCATAAAGATAGGCTTAAGACTTTAATGATGCTCTCGTAGAAATAAGAGTTGAAGAAAAAAAGAGAGCATCAAGAAGCAAATACCAAACATATTTAAGCCTAACATGCTTCCTATGCATAGGAATATTGCAATAGAATAATTCATTGAAGCACAAAGCAATAAGCATAGGAAGACAAAACAAGTGCAGCTTCAAAACCTTCAACATAAAGAGAGGGAACTTGATATTATTGAAATATCTATAAGCATATGTTCCCTTCTCATAATAATTTTCAGTGGGATCACGAATAAACTCAACAATATAAGCATCACATAAAGCATTGTTACCATGATCCACATGCAAAAAGATACTCTTACTCTCCACATAAGCATAATCTTTCTCATTGGTAATAGTGGGAGTAGGACTATCATAAACAACTTGAACACTATAGATTAATTGTGTATTAGGAAGATGGTGTTCAACAAGGGAGTAATTCCCTCCATGATTATGACAAGTTTCATAAGGATAATTTCTCCTTATGTCATAGGTACCTTTATAATCACTATAGATTGGAGTTATAACATCATCATAGTAGAGAAGAGCATTATCATTGCTAGCAACTATATTTGTAAACATGTTGTCTTTATTCTTACTAGCAAAAGAATTATCAATTATCACATCACTAGTGGGTAAAGGATTTGCAATCCCATCATCCCCAAGCTTAGAGCTTTCCATATCATCACTTTCAGAGTTGGTACCAAAAAGATTTTCAAGATCATAAGTAGCATTATCATCATTTTTCCAATCACAATAAGTAACATGCATATCATAATCAAAATCATCTTCAATAGTACCTACGGACGTATCATCAAGATGATAATTAAGGCAATAAACTTCACCTTCTTCTTTAAACTTACAACCGTTAGGATAAAAGTTGATGGGAGGAATATGCTCAGGCCAGGTTGATACCCATTCTTCTTCCTTCTTGCTCCTCTTCCTCCTCCTCTTCTTTTTCTTCTTCTTCACCTTAGGAGGGAGTGGTTGGAGATGAAGCTTCTCCACATATCCTGGTTTATCATTAGAAACAATAGGGGAAACTTGGGAGAAACTCTCCTTTTTATTAGCAGAAATATAAGAAACATTTTTATACTTTGGTAAAGTTCCCTCCTTTCTAATCTTACTTATGTAATTATTTTGATGGCAATTAACAACACAATAGAGATGGCAATTTTGCAAAGTGTTTTTTATTGGGATAATTGATTTTATGCCCCTAGTTGGGTCACACTCGGCAGGTTTACCCCTAGTTTCCAGAAACACTTGTTCCTGCCCAAACCACTTTGCTCCTCTTATGCTTTTGCCCTTTGACCGTTTGACCATCACTTTGAAAACTTCATAAAAAATTCATACTAACACATAAAAATTCAAATAATATATCAAAATGTTCAGAAAAGCATCACCTATATGTGCATGTCATTTTCATTCATGAAAAAAGTGTTGTCTAGTCCCCATCTCAGTTTTGACCATTTTCATTCATGGGGACTAGCCATCACTTTTTCCATGAATGCAAATGCCATGCACATATAGGTGATGCTTTTCTGAAAATTTAGATATCTTATTTGAATTTTTCTGAGTGAGTATGAATTTTTTATGAAGTTTTCAAAGTGATGATCAAACGGTCAAAGGGCAAAAGCAAAAGAGGAGCAAAGTGGTTTGGGCAGGAACAAGTGTTTTCGGAAACTAGGGGTAAACCTGCCGAGTGGGACACAACTAAGGGCACCAAATTAATTATCCCTTTTTTATTCCTATGGCATTAACATCTAGCCAAGAAGTCTTTTCTGATAACTCTTCACACATCAAAAATAACATAAGCTCATCATAAAGATCAGGGGTGATCATGTTATCACACAACTGGTTAACAATTATGTTTTGAAAGTGCATGCATTGAAAATTAAAGTGACCCTCTATACAGCAAAGTTCACAAGTAAAAGGATAAAGGTCACACAATTCTCTAGCAATTTCATTTAAATCTTTGACCCAAGTGATTGTTCTTTCATGCTTATGTTGCTTACAATACTTCTCTTTTTCAATCATAGGCCTTTCACAAGGTCTATCCACTCCACAAAAATTAACATGCTTATATAAAACTTCATTTTTAAGAATTGGATCATGCATGTTGCAATCATCATGAACAATTTCATTTTCTTTGCAAATCTCTTTAAAAGGTTCATGATGCTTGATCCAATCCTCCTTAGGCATATTAAGATGTGAAGCAAAAGATTTGAGGAAATCAACAAGGAGTTGAGAATCAAGCCCAAACTTAGCACTAAACTTATTAAAACTTGTAGTTTCAACAAAGGACTTAATGCAATCATACTCATAAATTATACCTGACTCTTTACCTTTGTCATCTCCCAATCTTCAGTGTTGCATTGAATTCTTTCAAGGAGTTCCTGTCGTGGAAACAGCACGGCAGATGTCCGGTTTAGCGGACTTGAAGATGGAACCATCGCATGGGTTAGCTTGAAGGGGTTCATAGCACACAAAGGACACAGAGGGTTTATAGTAGTTCGGCCCCTTCGATGAAGGTAAAAGCCTACGTCTACCTTAATTCTATACATGGGTCCTTAGATCTCATGGGCCGTAGCCTTTACTAAATATTACAACCGAGTATAATATAACTAAGCCGGTTTACACTAGCCGGTTTATACCTGCTAGTCATATCCCTAACATTAGGCCCCAGAATGATTTGAACTTGTTCATATCAGTCTTCCTTGTTTTGTATAATTTTCTTCTGTCTTCACACTCTTGTAAACCGGCTCTGACGTCATCTTCGAGATTCACTAGATCTGACCGTGACATCATCTCCGCATTTAACGCTGTGAGCTGTACCGTAGCTTTGTTTAATGGTTACCCGAAAATCGAGGCGTCAAAAAGGATCTTTATCCGATCTTTACCTCCTCGAATCCCGCACCTGTCGCTTCGCATCTGTCCCTTCGCTTATAAATATCACCGTTCCCCTTCATTCTTCCTTCTTCTCGCCTCTTCTTCCTTCGTCCGCCGCCTGAGCCTCAAGAACTCCATTGACGCCCGAGCTTGAAGTGCCACCGTCGTCTCGTCGAGTCAAGACCTCCCTGGCCGCTGCATCAACCTGATTCGTCCAGAGAAACTCCGCCGTTGTCCTCCATTGCTCAGGTACGTCCTTTCTTCCTCATTACCGATCTGTATCTGCTAGTGTTCCTCCCTTGTTCTTCCGCCATTAGGGCTTCCAACGAAAGCTTCATCTTGTTCCTCGTAGATACTTACCTCATAGAAGATTTGCGACCTTTAGGCCCAGTTAACAGATCTTCCACTGATATTAGCTTTAGATCTCGACACTTATGCTTAATCCTATAGATTCATCTGCTTCGCATAAGATCCCTGACGTTTCTCCTCGTATCTTCTTGCACTTTATTTTTCTTTTCCTCGCACACCCAGATCTGTCCCACTTTAGCTGTTTACAAGGAAACTGTTTCTTCTCCTTTGTAGATCCATTAAATATACTCCGGTTTAAGCTGTATGACACGCTCTTGCAATAATTCAGAATTTGAACGCGACGGTTTAGCTGTCCCCTTTTTTTTACTGTCGTGAACCGGAAATGACATAGCTTACTGTAATTGCCGGTTTAACCATGCCATTAGTCCTCAGTTCAAACCGTTGCGTAACTTTCATAAATTTCCGGTTTATACTGCTGTACCCGCATAATCCGTTTTCTGCACTTTATCTTTTCCAGTACTTGTTCTTTCATTGCAATGGCCAAACAGTATGTCTCCTGCGATCTAGTCCCTTCTATCATCAGTGAGGAAGACTTGGTCAAAATTTCTGAAATTGGTACGTTAGGCCCTCAGTCTGTTTTGAAGTGGCGGGCCCCGGGGAATGAATGTCCTCCTACTCCTAGGTCCGGGGAGGTCATTGTGTTCTTTGACCACATATCTCGAGGCTTCTCTCCCCCCGGTTCAAAGTTTTTCCGGGATGTTCTTGCTGCCTTCCAACTCCCTCTGTTTCAAATATCTGTGACTTCCAAGTGTTTTCGGAGGTATATCTGCAAGAAGAACCGTCCGTCGATCTGTTCTGGGACTTCTTTCACTTAAATCGGCGCACAGAGTTCACCAGCGGACCACATCAGGAGCTCGGTGGCGTTAGTATCCAGAAGAGGAGAGACGTTGTTTTTCCTCACGCCGCTTTACACACGCATCCAAAGGATTGGAACAAGTCATGGTTTTATTGCATTGACACTTCTCCTGAAGGAGAGAACCCTCTGCCGGGTTATTGTGAAACCCGTATTCCGGAGGATCATCCTTTACCACAACGGCTCGGCTCTGTCGAGCAGACCCGGTTTTCATCACAGCTCTCCAAGTTAAGAGCTTTCATAGCTAATGGTTTGACTAGAACTGATTTTCTATGCTGTTGGTTGTCTTGGAGCATCCTTCCCTTGAGCCGGCGATCACAGCTGATGTGCCAATATTCTGGTAAACCGGATGATCCCCAAAGGTTTACCAAGGAAAAACTCTCTGAATCGAAGGTTATAGAATCAGCCAAGAAAATTCTCAATGTCTCCTTGGCAGACTGCAGCAAGGTCGGGTTAGCTCCATATTATAAGAAGAACAAGCTGCCTGCAGTAAGTTTTACCTTGCCCTGTATTCGTAACCCGTTTCTTTAAACCGTCTTTTCAATTGTCTTTCTTTCTTTTGATTAGGCTGATGACCCTTTCTGGAAGAGAAAGCCTCAGGAGAAAACCGGCAAACAAGCTCGCCGGAAAACTTTTGCCAATAAGAAAAGGAAAGCAGCTGTTGACGCCAGTTCTCCCACTAAAGATGATGATCCGGATTCCGAGGTATGATTTAATCCGGTTTGGATTTTGCTTTCTTGAACTTGTAATTGTATCTAACGATAACTTTTCCACAGGAGTTGCCTAAAGGTGATAATCCGGCCGAAGTTGAGGTAACCATTCTTTCCTCTGATTCAGAACCTCTTCCACAAAAAAGTCGTCGGACCGTCCGGAAATACCAATTTTCTCATCCTTATGCTCAGTTGGATCCTAATTTTATTTTGAAGAAACAACAGCATGAAGCTCTTCGCCGGACCACTCGCCATAGTGGCCTGGCAGTGGAATCATCCGGAATTTCTTTAACTCCGGCTCGAAAACGCCGTGCTGAGGTGATACTTTCTCCGACTCTTCTTCATCCCAAGGCCGGGCTTATCCGAAAACCTCTTAAACCGTCTGACCCTGATTATCAAGAAACTCCCCTGTCTTCTTCTGGTGAATCGACTGCCACACAGCTTCCTCCATTGAAACTGTCCCAGGGTAATTTTCTAACCTTTCCGGTTTATGATCTCTTTTTGCTTTATAATGTTAACTCATTTTGCATACTTTTCCCAGCAAACCAAAACCTAGTAAGAGATCCAAGGCAAACAAGCCTCCTGCTGAGACCACTGCAGATGATCCGGCTGATGATCCGGCAACGGTCGTTCCTCCAGAAGGCGAGCCTATAGCTCCTCTTGAAGATCCTGCGCCTACGGATCATGTCTCCGTCCCTGAAAATCTTACCGTTGAAGATGCCCATAATCCGCCAAGTCCGGCCCGGGTCAACTCTCCTCAGATTAATCCGGCCTCTCCTAATCCGGCCCATACTGCGACTCCCCCAAATGCACCTGCTTCTCCAGATGTTGTGGTGACTGGGACTGCCTTCGTTGCTCCAGCTAAGCCCACCGTTTTAGCCAAGAATACGGCTAAAACGGAGAAGTTATCTAAAGAAAAAGGCAAATGGAGTACTGAAGTATCCAACCTTGCTGATATGAGCGCCCAAGAAATTTATTCTGGGTATCTAAACCGGCTCCATAGCAGCCGAGACTATGAAGCAAGTTTGGTTAACTTAATGAGGGAGAAATATGAGGTAACCCTTTCCTTCTGACTCTGTACCTTTGATGTGCTTCTATCCCATAACAGCCCCCAAGTTCCGGTTTAGCTGCGTGCTGAAGGTGAACCGGAACTTGTAGTTTGAACAATTGATCTTTACATTAGCCCCCAAGTATCAAGTAGATAACTTGTTTATGTATTTGATACTTGTAAAAATTGCTGATGATACTTCAACTATCCATTAGCCCCCAAGTGTCAAGTAGACAACTTGTTTGTGTGCTTGAGACTTGTAATCCTGTAATTGCCGTTACTTATTGCTTCAACTGCCATTAGCCCCCAAGTGTCAAGTATACAACTTGTTTGTGTGCTTGAGACTTGTCTGATTTTTACCTCTTGTCTTTTAACTGTGCTTGCAGGCTGAGTTGAACCGGAATGCTGCTGAAATCAATGAACTTCGTAGCCGTCTTGCTGAAACAGAATCTGCCGCTTCAAAGGCTAAAAAAGATCTTCAGGTGAGTTTAAAGAGTGCTGAAGATCTGAAGAAATACTTTGAAGAAGAGCGGACCACTTTTGAGGTTCAAAAGAAAGATCTAGAGAAAAGGGTTCAGGACGCTGAAGGGGCGCTTAATCCGGTTACAGAAGAGTTGACCGGTTTAAAGCAGCAGGTTGAGATGATGACCACTGCAATCTTTGGTAAGTATAATCTGAACTCCTGGTTTACCCCTGTAATGTTCTAACTGTGCCGGTTTAACCGTTATATCTGTGTGCAGGGCGCCGTGTCTCCCATCTTGGGGATGATCTGCGGAAGAAGCTTAAAGCGTGTTACACCTTGGTCGAGCAGCTATATTCCGGCGCTCAGAGGATCATCAGTGCAACTTCTTTCGGCAAACCAGCCCCAACCACTATCCAGGACACGTTGAAGAAACTATCTATCTTGCCGGTTCGTCTTGAAGAAGTCAAACAATCTGCTGCCCGATGTGGTGCTCTTCTGGCCCTTACCAGGGCTAAGGCCTGGGTTCCGGATCTTGATCCGGAAGAAGCTTTAACCGGATTTCCTGACACAAAAGATGACGGCTCTGCCTTTACCGCAAAGGATCTCTATGCTTTGACGAAAGAGATGCGTCCCCTCGCCAGCAAGCTTGCAGCGGAATCTGACTTGTCCAGATATCATCCGGGATACAACTTGCAAAACGAGCGGGTGGAGCGGCCGGTTTATGACACCGTCAACTTAATCCCGCCGGTTCGTCCTCACACCTTCGCTCCTGACATAGAACCTTCTGAACTTATCAACGACGAGATGTATTTCCGGGCTTTGACGAAGCTTGACTGGCGTGTGCCGGACTTCCAACCGCTTCAGGAAGATGAAGATATTCCGGATCAAGGTGATGGCCAGCCGTCTCAGCGAGAAGGAGCATAATTCAAAGTTCATTGTTGTAACCGCAGTCTTTGTTTCACCAAACAATCTTTTTAATCCGTCAGGCTTGCTATGCCTTGTAATAGGATAGCTGAAACTTGAGCTGCCTTAATCCGGATGTTCTGTCTTATATGAATTTTTTTGCCGATCTCAACGTTGTCCGATGTTTACTTATCTTGCATATCCTCTGCTCCTTCTGAAATAATACTAAAAATATGTCCTAGTGGTTTACCACTGGACGGATTAAATTGTTCCCTTAAAACGACAAATAAGTATATCTTTATACCAGTAATAACTTTATACCTGAGATTATATACGCCCAACATTCTTAATCCGGTAGGACCTTAAAGTCGCTTGATGAAGACCTTCATGGATCCAATTAGAAACCCGAAAAACTCCGGTTCATCTTGATGATAAATTCCGGTTCATCTTGTTCTCCAAGACTTTGTTAAGAAATTCGTAGCTTTTTGCCTGATATATGATCCGGGTTTTAATGAACACCGGGTTACTCATGCTGGTATTCATGACCGAGACTTTCCACTTTATAGATAGGTGGTTAGCTTCTATAGCTGCTCCACTCCGGTTTAAAGGGTTATAAAACACAAACGCAAAAAGATGAAAATTTTGCAAATAAGACCATGTAGTCGAGGCTTTTTAGGAGCTTCCAGGCTCAAAGCAAGGTTCAGCCAATCAATGGGACGTGGTTTGTCCATCTCTTCCCAGGGGGCGTATAGAATCGCAAATAAAAATTGAGCCAATCAATGGGACGTGGTTTATCCAACTCTTCCCAGGGGGCCTAGCCAATCACTGAACGTGGCATTATCCAACTTTTCAGAGGGCCGATAGAATCGTACATAGAAATTGAGCCAATCACTGGTACATGGGCGTTACCATTCCCAAAGGGCCTCCATGGTTCCTCCTGAACCGGTGGGTAATTTAAACCAATCACTGAACGTGGAATTATCCAACTTTTCAGAGGGTCTCCAGGGTTCCTCCTGAACCGGTGGGTAATTTAAACCAATCACTGAACGTGGAATTATCCAACTTTTCAGAGGGTCTCTAGGGTTCCTCCTGAACCGGTGGGTAATTTAAACCAATCACTGAACGTGGAATTATCCAACTTTTCAGAGGGTCTCCAGGGTTCCTTCTGAACCGGTGGTTAATTTAAACCAATCACTGAACGTGGAATTATCCAACCTTTCAGAGGGTCTCCAGGGTTCCTCCTGAACCGGTGGGTAAATTGTGAAGCCTCCTCTCTTCGAACCGGATATGATCTCATGTTTTTTAGAGAGTTTCATTGCTCCTTTGCATACTCTGCAAAAAATCAATTTCTAAACCAACCAATATACTGAAATATAATCTTTGATAAAAAGCTTGTATGGTTGTCCTCACAAGATATCTGTATATGGAAAAAAGGGCTAAGCCCCCGGTTTACCGAGGGTGCCGGTTTATTCATTACTCATAATATATACATAGGATACATTGGAGCACGTAGCTCAAGTATAGTATGGCCGTAAATGGGCGATGTTCCACGGCCTCTTCGTCTCCTCTTCTGACGTCCGTGAGTCCTTGTGTTCTCGAATGTCCACCAGGTAATATGATCCGTTGTGTAGAGTCTTACTGATCACAAAGGGCCCTTCCCAAGGCGGGGATAGCTTGTGCATATCTGTTTGATCTTGGATGAGCCGGAGTACCAAGTCACCCTCCTGGAACGTCCTTGTTCTGACCCGGCGGCTATGATATCTGCGTAAGTCTTGTTGATAAATCACAGATCGTGCTGCAGCCATATCACGCTCTTCATCCAGCTGGTCTAAACTGTCCTGTCTTGATCCCTCGTTGATTGCTTCAACATAAGCCGTCACCCTTGGTGAATCATGACGTATATCGCTCGGAAGAACTGCTTCAGCACCATAAACCATGAGGAAAGGTGTGTAACCTGTAGGCCGGTTTGGTGTAGTATTGATACTCCAAAGAACAGATGGGAACTCCTCAACCCAACACCCTGGGGTTCTCTGCAAAG
This sequence comes from Secale cereale, assembly GCA_902687465.1. Classification (NCBI taxonomy): domain Eukaryota; kingdom Viridiplantae; phylum Streptophyta; class Magnoliopsida; order Poales; family Poaceae; genus Secale; species Secale cereale. The sequence goes on along the minus strand of LR738715.1, from coordinate 32,627,652 downwards.
GCGTCATAAGCCGGGGTTTGATACCTCGCAAAATCTCCTGATTTGCCCTTTCAGCCTGACCATTGGATTGTGGGTGAGCCACAGAAGACACGTCCAAACGAATATGCTCTCGTTGACAGAACTCTTCCATCTCACCCTGAGATAAATTGGTGCCATTGTCTGTGATGATTCTGTGTGGAAAGCCAAACCGGAATATTACTTTTTTGATGAATTTGACTGCCGTTGCCGCATCACACTTACTTATAGGCTCCGCTTCAACCCACTTTGTAAACTTATCTACTGCTACCAGTAGATGAGTTTTCTGATCTTGGGATCGCTTGAAAGGTCCAACCATATCAAGCCCCCAAGTCGCAAACGGCCAAGTTATTGGTATCATCCGGAGTTCTTGTGCTGGAACCAGAGCACGTCTTGAGAATTTCTGACAAGCGTCACACTTCCGGACCAGATCTGCCGCATCTGCATGAGCGTTAACCAATAAAAACCATGCTGGAATGCCTTAGCCACCAATGATTTTGAACCAGCATGATGACCACAATCCCCTTCATGAATCTCGCGAAGAATCTCACAACCTTCCTCAGCTGATACACACCGCTGAAACACTCCAGAAGTACTGCGATGGTGAAGCTCTCCGTTTGCAATCGTCATGGACTTAGAGCGCCGGATTATCTGTCGCGCTTTTTTTTCATCATCTGGTAACTCTCCTTGGCTCAGGTATGCCAAATAGGGCAGCGTCCAATCTAGAATAATATGGAGCGCTGCAACTAACTGTGCCTCTGGGTCAGGAACAGCTAGGTCTTCCTCAGACAGTATCTGAACCGAAGGACTGTGCAATTCAACCAAAAAAGTGTTTGGTGGCACCGGTTTACGTTGAGACCCTAGCCGGCTTAAAGCGTCGGCCGCTTCGTTCCTTCGCCGGTCTATGTGATCCACCTGATATCCTTTAAAGTATCCTGCGACTGCTTCAACTTCTCGTCTATAAGCCGCCATGAGGGGATCCCTTGAATCCCACTTGCCAGAAACTTGCTGTGCCACCAGATCTGAGTCGCCAAAGCACTTAACCCGGCTCAAGTTCATTTCCTTTGCTAGCCGCAAACCATGAAGTAGTGCTTCATATTCCGCTGCATTATTAGTGCAAGGAAACAATAAGCGGAGGACATAACAAAATTTATCACCTCTGGGGGAAGTTAAGACAACTCCAGCCCCCGAGCCCTCCAACTGTTTTGAACCGTCAAAGTGAATCGTCCAGTAAGTAAGATCCGGCTTCTCCTCAGGGGTCTGTAACTCTGTCCAATCATTGATGAAATCTACCAATGCCTGAGATTTTACAGCCGTGCGTGGTACATATTTCAACTCATGTGGGCTGAGCTCAATGGCCCACTTTGCTACTCTGCCCGTAGCTTCCCTGTTCTGGATTATATCCCCCAATGGTGCTGAACTAACCACAGTTATTGGATGACCTTGGAAATAGTGCTTCAACTTCCGGTTTGCCATGAACACACCATATACTAACTTCTGCCAATGAGGATATCTCTGCTTGGATTCAATGAGTACTTCACTCACATAGTAAACCGGACGCTGAACCGGGTACTCCTTCCCTGCTTCCTTGCGCTCAACCACGATTGCAACGCTAACTGCCCGTGCGTTAGCAGCGACGTATAACAGCAACGGCTCCTTGTCAATAGGAGCAGCTAAAACCGGTGGTTTTGCCAATTGCCGTTTCAGATCCTCAAACGCTATGTTTGCCTCATCACTCCATATAAACCGGTCTGTTTTCCTCAACATCTGGTAAAGTGGGATCGCCTTCTCTCCCAAACGGCTGATGAACCGGCTTAATGCTGTGATCCGGCCAGCTATGCGCTGAACATCGTTGATGCAAACCGGTTTAGTCAAAGATGTGATGGCCTTGATTTTCTCTGGGTTAGCTTCTATTCCTCTGTTTGAGACCAAGAATCCCTATAGCTTACCTGTCGGAACACCAAAAGCACACTTTTCCGGATTAAGCATCATCTTATAAGTTCGAAGATTATCAAAAGTTTCCTTAAGATCCTCTATCATTGTTCCTTCCTTCCTCGATTTGACCACAATGTCATCCACGTAGGCATGAACATTCCTCCCTATCTGCCCTTTCAAACAATTCTGAACGCAACGCTGATAAGTTGCTTGTGCACATTTAAGTCCAAAAGGCATAGACACATAGCAAAAGGCACCAAAAGGAGTTATGAAAGCCGTCTTCTCTTGGTCTTCAACTGCCATCTTGATCTGGTGATACCCTGAATATGCATCCAAAAAACTTAGCCGCTCACATCCCGCTGTGGCATCGATGATCTGATCAATGCGAGGGAGAGCAAAAGGATCAGTTGGGCAAGCTTTGTTGAGGTCTGTGTAGTCCACACACATTCTCCACTTCCCGTTCTTCTTTAACACCAGCACCGGATTAGCCAACCACTCCGGATGAAAAACTTCTACTATGAATCCTGCGGCCAAAAGCCTGGCCACTTCCTCTCCTATAGCCTTGCGCCTCTCCTCATTGAAGCGGCGTAGATACTGCTTGACCGGTTTAAACTTCGGATCAATATTAAGACTGTGCTCAGCGAGTTCCCTCGGTATACCTGGCATGTCAGAAGGTTTCCATGCAAAGATATCCCGGTTCTCACGGATGAACTCGATGAGCGCGCTTTCCTATTTGGGATCAAGGTTAGCACTGATAGTGAATTGCTTAGACGAATCTCCAGGCACAAAATCAATTTGCTTGGTCTCCTCTGCTGATTTAAACTTCAACGCCGGATCATGCTCGGTAGTTGGCTTCTTCAGCGGGGTCATATCTACCGGATCAACATTATCCTTATAAAATTTCAACTCTTCTGTGGCACATACTGCTTCTGCATAGGCTGCATCTCCTTCTTCACATTCCACCGCTATCTTGCGACTTCCATGAACCGTGATCGTGCCCTTATGACCCGGCATTTTAAGCTGCAAATAAACATAACACGGCCTAGCCATAAACTTAGCATAAACCGTTCTTCCAAACAGGGCGTGATACGGACTTTTGATTTTGACGACCTCGAAGGTGATCATCTCTGACCCGGAATCATACTCATTCCCAAAGGTAACTTCCAAGTCAATCTTTCCAACCGGATAAGCTGACTTACCTGGGACCACTCCATGAAACATTGTATTTGATTGCCTTAGCTTCTTATCCGTCAGACCCATACGACGGAAAGTTTCATAGTACAAGATATTAATACTGCTACCACCGTCCATGAGAACCTTAGTTAATTTGTAGCCTCCCACTTGGGGTGCTACCACCAAGGCTAAATGGCTCGGATTATCCACCCGCATCGGGTGGTCTTCTCTGCTCCACACAATGGGCTGCTCGGACCAGCGCAGAAATTGCTGTGTCGCCGGTTCAACTGCGTTAACGGCCCGTTTCAAAACCTTCTGATCCCTCTTACACAAACTTGTAGTGAAGACATGATACTGCCCACTGTTCAATTCCTTTGGATTACTCTGATATCCAGATTGCGGCTGCTGTTGCTGACGTTGTTGCTGCTGATTTCCCTGATTATTATAATTCCCTTGGCTCCGCTGCTGATTACTCTGATTATTGTAACCACCTTGATGATGCGACTGATTGCCCTGGCCATTATAATTCCCTTGATTATTCTGATTACCTGCCCGGTTTTGATAACCATTGCTATTACCCCTATATCCTGATCCGAAGCTGTTCCCCTGATGACCCGGACCATGAAATCCAGGACCTGAGCCGCCATTTGGAGGCCGATTGTGGGGATTGAAACGGCCCACTACTGCCTTCATAAGGGGTATGCACTCCCTCATGGTATGCTTTGCTAGTTTCCCCCTTACGCTATGCTTCGGACAAGGCTGATCTAACTCTTGATCCCAGAAAAGCTTTCCTCCGCCGGTTTGTGAAGGCGGATCTCCCAGGCTATGCTGAAAATCCCCTTGAGCTTGAGTGCTAGCCACGAAGTCAGAACCACCCTCTTCCTTCCGTTTGCCCAAAAAACTTGTGGTAGCCGGATTAATCTGCGCCGGTTTACCAGACTTGCTAACTTTCCCAGTCTTGTCTCCTTCTGCTTCTGGATACTTGGTATTATCAGAGTCTCCATATTTCACCAGGGCACTCATGAGAGTTCCCATATCATTGCAATCCCTTTTAAGCCGTCCGAGCTTTAACTTTAAAGATTCAAACCGGCAATTGTTCTCCAAAGTCACTATCGTCGTACTAGGATTGATACTATTCGAAGAGTGTAAAATCTCTGCTACTCTCCGTACCCAAGATGATGTAGACTCCTGCTCTCCTTGCACACAAGCTGCTAGATCCACCACTGACATCGGCTGTTTACATGTATCTTTGAAGTTTTTGATAAACTGGCTGCATAGTTCCCCCCATGATCGAATAGAGTTCGGGGGTAAAGCTTTCAGCCAGGTCCGGGCCGTACCTTCGAGCATCATAGTAAAATACTTAGCACAAGCCGATTCATCCACATTCAGCATCTCCATGGCCATCTCATAACTTTCTACCCAAGCTTCTGGAGCTAAATCTGCTGTGTAATTAGGCACCTTGCGGGGCCCCTTGAAATCTTTAGGCAGTTTGACACCCCGTAAAGCGGGGATAAGACACTGCACCCCGAAAGAACTCGTCGGAATCCCTGTTTCCGCTGTTGCGGTGTGAACCGGCGTTGTTTGACGAACCTCTTCCCGGGCTCCTGATCTAACCCGGTTTACATCTGGAGCTGGTGCCGCCGCACCCGCCGGATTATCCTGCCTGCGTTGATGCCTCCTGCGTTCACTTCTAGACACTTCTGGCTCCTCCCAATGCCTAGTATAACTTCGGCTGGGACGTGGTGTTGAATGTAGCCTTTCCCTGCTATGAGAATATGCTTGCTGCTGTATCAACGCCGTATTAAGCAGCTCCTTGACCCTGCGCGCCTCCATTGCCACCGGGGACGTCTCCTCCACAGGTAAAGCGGCCAAACGTGCAGCAACTGCCGCGATGTTATCCAAAGGGTTTGAATAATGACCTGGAGGGGCGGAAACGTAAGGTGTCGATGTAATCCGGCGATCACACTCTGCGGCGGGCTGCTGAACCGGCTCCTCCCTGGCAGGAGGTGCTCTTCGGCTTAGAACCGGATTATTACTGGTCCCAACCCCAGGCGTCCTGAATAGATTTGTTGCCTCATAAACCGGCGGCAGACGAGACTGGTATTTTCGTCCCCTTACTCCTTCCATAGAAGCTTGCTCCATCCTTAGGTAGAAAGCCTGATCATCCAGCTCCGCCTGTCTCGCTGCTATCCTCTCTCTCTCTGCCTTCAAATCTTCCTTTAATTGATCAATCCGGCCTTTCAACTGAAGGAGCTCTGCATCATGATGCGCCTTGTCTGCTGGAGCTACTGTTTCCACCGCTTTAGCTGTGAATTCATCCATCAAGGTGGATAGAACATCAGTAAGTGAGAGGGTCGTGCCGCTCCCCCCTACGCCAGCTTCAGCTGTTGTCCCGTTCACCGGGGGCTGCGAACCGGCCATAAAGACAGCCACCCGGTTTGGCGGGCCAAAGGGGACCGGAATACTGTTTCCATCGGACTCGCCTTCAGACCGGCCGTCCTGCAACTGATACAGAGACTCAGTTTCTCCGGATGAAGATTCGTCGTCTGAGTAGACAACTATTGCACCATCAGATTCCGATCCGTCCTCGGCTCGAACTCCGTGGATTGCTCCAACGAACACGTGCTTCATAGCGGGCTGAATCCGGGCCGATCTCGTACGCTGAGCCGATTCGACGATGTTGGGGAAGATGTCCGGCTCAGGTCCCGGTTCGCCTATTTTGCCAATGAAGACTTGGATGCCGCCGAAGGGAACCCGGTACCCGTATTCGATTGAATCGGCCTCCGGTCCCCAACCTGCGTCATCGATGTAGATCCGGCCGCGGCGACTTTTGGTCATCCGGCCGACCGCGTAACCCTTGAGCCCCTCAAAGCTGCCCTTCAAGAACTCGAAACCATCGTGCGGAGGCCCCACGGTGGGCGCCAACTGTCGTGGAAATAGCACGGCAGATGTCCGGTTTAGCGGACTTGAAGATGGAACCATCGCACGAGTTAGCTTGAAGGGGTTCATAGCACACAAAGGACACAGAAGGTTTATACTAGTTCGGCCCCTTCGATGAAGGTAAAAGCCTACGTCTAGTTGGTTTGGTATTGCTTGGGCGTCGGATTACAGGGAGCGGATTCGCTTGCCTGTGTCTCGACGGGTTGATTGTTGCTTGTCCCTGAACCGTCGCCGGGTCGTCCCTTTATATAGAGGTGACGCCGGGTCCGGTTTACAGAGTCCCGAGGCCGGCTCATACTTGTGTCCGCCTTGGTCTCTGTCTTTTCTTCCTTATCTCTCAAGTTTCATCGCTTGGCGGTTTACAAACCTTAATTCTATACATGGGTCCTAAGATCTCATGGGCCGTAGCCTTTACTAAATATTACAACCGAGTATAATATAACTAAGCCGGTTTACACTAGCCGGTTTATACCTGCTAGTCATATCCCTGACAGTTCCCATTTAGCATCAATCTTTTCGTTTGTGAAAGAACCCATAGAGGAAGCATCAAGCAAATCTTTATCCTGTCGAGAGAGCCTCGCATAGAAATTAGTAATAATGATATCTTTGGGGAACCCATGGTTAGGACATTTTAGCATTAACGTTTTCAGTCTCCCCCAAGCTTGAGCTATGCTCTCTCCGTCATGAGGATAGAAATTATAAACATAATTCCTATTCTCATGGACTTCATGAAGAGGATAAAACTATGAGTAAAAGAGAGACTGGATCTCTTCCCAATCCAGCAGGTGAGAGTCATCTAGTAGCCTATACCATTCCAATGCTTTTCCTTTCAGTGACAAGGCAAATAATTTCCTCATGACTCCATCTCTTGTCAAACCTGAAATCTTAAACAACTCACAAAGTTCTGTAAGTTTCAACAAATGAATACTAGGATTGACTGTCCCATCATAACACTCATTCCTAATTATTTCAATTATCCCAAGTGGTATTTGGAACGGGATACATTCAGTAGGTGGAGGAGACTTCTCTACCACGGGTGTGGTAAAGCGGCCTTCCCCAATCAGCGAACTAAGAGTGCGGTTTTCCATAAACATAACTAGTGAAACTAAAAACAAGAAACAAAAAGATTTAATTGGAAGATCTAAAGATATACCTTCAAACACTTACTTCCCCGGCAACGGCGCCAGAAATAGCTTGATGTCTACACACGCTTCTATTCTTGTAGACTATGTTGGGCCTCCAAGCGCAGAGGTTTGTAGGACAGCAGCAATTTCCCTCAAGTGGATGACCTAAGGTTTATCGAACTCTGGGAAGTAGAGGTTGAAGATGGTCTCTCTTAAGCAACCCTGCAACTAAGATACAAGAAGTCTCTTGTGTCCCCAACACACCTAATACAACTAGGAGTTGTATAGGTGCACTAGTTCGGCGAAGAGATGGTAAAATATGGATGATAGGAGTGGCAAAGCAAAGTAATATAAATCTGTAATAAAAAGTGCAGCAAGCAAACAAGTGGTAAACGTGAGCACAATTGGTATTGCAATGGTGGAAACAAGGCCTAGGCTTCATACTTTCACTAGTGGCAACTCCCAACAACATTAACATAGTCTAATCACATGATATTTCCCATAAAACATGCAATGGAGACGCACCCGGAGGTCATTCCTTTGTGGTCAAGAGAGGACGAGAATTATGTAGGGCTACAAAAGCACACCTCAAAGTTCGTAGTTCTCAATCTATGGATTTCCCAATGTCACCGCGACCATCCAAAGAGAGTACCACAATCACCACAACATATCTCAAGGATAGTCAAAGACAAGCACCAAGAGACTCTCAATCTTCAATCAACACACAAAAGAGGAAAAACCCATGAAAATATTCTTCTAATCCATGTCCAATAGACCGCTGTCACCTTGGTCTCGGGGATTATACTAGATAAAGACAAGTGAGTACATCAATCCAATACATAGAGGAAGGGAAAATATCATGGGATCACCCTAGATTAACATAGCCTATGATCACAACGAAGATCACATCATGGGAGAGAGAATTGACCACATAGCTACTGGTAGAAACCTCAGCCCCGAGGAGGAACTACTCCCGCATCATGGAGGGAGGAAGCAACGTCGATGGAGATGAATCCGGGGGCACTTCCCCGTCCCGGCAGGATGCCCGCACATGAATTCTGGTCCCCCGAAACTTGGTGGCGATGGCGGCGGAGATCGGAATTGCTTCTGGAGAAAAGGGTTCTGGAATTAGGGTTTCCGCGACGAGAGGAATATATATGCGAAGGGGGGCAACCAAAGGCGGAGTTGGGGCCCCAGGCGCCCCCCTGGCGCGGACAGGGGTGGGGCCGCGCTAGGTGGCCGCCTGGGCCACCCCTGGCTCTCCTCTGGCCCCGCTTTGGTTATTCGCGAAGCTTCCTGTACGCTGATTTTTCCTGTATTTTTCCCGGAATTTTTTGGGCACTTTTAATATTGGGGAAACCTGAAATAGAAAAACAGCAGAAAACAGGAACTGGCACTGTGGTGCACTTCGTTAATAGGTTAGTCCAAATATGATCAAAAGTGTATGGAAGTGCATCAATATCATAGCAATATCACACAAAAGAAGCATGGAGCAAGCCGAAATTATAGATACGTTTTGGACGTATCAAACGTCGACTACGATGGTCGTTTGGAAGGACATGGTGATGAAGAAGCAGGCTACGGTGATACAATGGAGGAGGAAACACATGATTATGATGGCTCCGGTGACCGATTACCGGTGGAAGAAGGACACCGTGATGACGGCTCCGGTGACCGAACAAAGCATAGCTAATTGATGCATTGATTGTTTTGGTATGTACATGTATTAACTCTCTTGTTTCTTCTTTTCTAACCCTCCGGATCGAGCCAAAGTTCGGTAAGGAGACGAGGCCCTAAGAAAAGGTTGTGCCAGGATGAAAATTTCATCATCGAAGAAATCGGGCGTGATGGCCTACCGAGTAAACCCGTCAAGGCCAAGGACGCATTTTCGGCTTAGTGCGGGGTTATTGTTAGGGACATGATCCCGATCAGCATCCACCTATGGTACAAGCCTAAGAACAAAGACCCTCAGAAGTCTTATGTCAACGATATTGAGAAAAATGATCTTTGAACCGCGTTGAAGGCCAATTTCACCCTACCGCCGGAGGAGGATCCGGAGAAGCCACCAGTTATAGAGCCATTGGTCAAGGAGGCCGCTCTTAAGAAGATGGGGGAACTATTCGAGAGGTGGAAGAATGAGCTGAATGCAAAGTTTGTCAAAAAAAACAAGACTCCAGAATTCACCGGCCGGTTTGAGAAGATCAGAGATCACTGGGACGCATTTGTGGCCCACAAGAAATCGGAAAAGAGTAAGCAGATGTCAGAGAGAAACAAGATAAATGATGCGATGAAGAAGCATCACCATCGCACGGGTCAGGTGGCTACCTCAAAGCCCGGCCGTTGTGGGCTAAGGCCGAGAATGACCTGCTTGCTAAAGGGGTCGAACCACAAACATTACATTGGCCAGACCGTTCAAGGACTTGGTTCTTAGGGGTTGGGGGAACCTTGGACCCTGTAACAGGGAAGTGCGTTTGGACGGACGAGCAACTTGCAATACCCATCAGCAAGCTTCAGTAGTATATCGAAGCAGCGCAGGAAGGGACGTTCGTTCCCGATAGAGAGAACGACGAGCTCACAATGGCCCTCGGGAATCCTGAGCACCCTGGACAGACACGAGGCACACCAGGCTCGCTTTCGTGGAAGGCTGGGTTTCCCGATGTAGGCGATTACAAATGTCGGGAGAGGAATAAGAAAGTGGATCAGAGCACTCTGCAGGCGCTACACGCAAGAGTAAAAGCGCTAGAGGACGAACGAGAAGTAGTTCGCAGGAAGCGACCTGCGGAAGCTACCCCGCCATCTCAACAGAAAAGCAGCGTGGCTTCCACCAAGCTGCTTGAGGAGCCTGTCTTCACGTCTCCTGCTAGCTACCCCGTGGATGCTATCACGGAGTCTCAACATTGCCACCTTATGACGCAATGGCTGCAATTGAAAGTCAAGGCGGCTGTAGGCTCTGTTTTTCCTGCTGAACCCGACACAAATTTTCACTGCCGTCCGATTCCAGAAGGATATGCTAGGGTGATGGTGGATCAAATAATGGAGGGGTTTGAGGATCTCGAGCTTGACCACCCTACCGGTGAAGGGGAGACTCGGCTGGGTTCTTCTCTGAAGACTCCATGCCTATGGCGGAAGGCCTCATCAACCTTCTGAACTGGACGCCTCCGCCTCCTCCGGCGAGTCAGTGCACTCCGCCTTCTCCGCCGCCTCCTCCTCCGGCAAGGGATCAGTGCACTACGCCTCCTTCTCCGGGTGCTCAGGCGTGTGGCGGCACTCCGCCTGCGCCGGCCCGTCTGAGCAGCCCGCCTCCTCCTCCGCCTCATCAGCAAGGCGTGAAGAGAGCCGACGATGCTCCGGCTGCTCCGGCGCGTGGTAGCACCCCGCCTCCTCCTCCGCCTCGTAAGCAACAAAAGAATGCAGCCGCAACCGCTGGGACTGCTCCGGCGTCTAGCAGTACAACCAGATGCAGGAGGCAATACAAATACGGTCCATCTCTCAGGCCTTTAGAGAAGTTAGCATACAAGAGGACCGACGATGAGAACGCGGAGATCTGTAAAGCCGGAGTGAAGGACTTTTTTGCAAAGAAACCTCCACCTCCAAAGCAGATGATAGATCCGGTGAGAGCAAAGCTCACTATTGATGCCCCGAGGAAACCACCACCGTCTCCGCCGAAAACCAACTATGAGCGCATTATTCAAAAGTCATATGTCGAAGCATCGCGGTCGGGAAGTACTTGCAGTGATCGCATGTTAGCACAAAAAGTGGGAAAAAATTCCCCAGCTCGGCGAACAAGAGAACCAATCGTGCCCCCCGCTCAAGGTGCCTAGCGACATCGTCCCTAGTCATCTGGGGATAGCGTCCGGTACCAATTTTGGAGATTACCTGCCTGATGATGTAGTTCTTAATGTGTTAGAGGTGGATGATCACCAATACCGGCACGGGAAGCCTCTCGTCAAAGATGCCAGTACTCTAACCACGATGATGCGAAGATTGCATGACTGGTACATGGATACCTGCATAGACTCTGGTGGCCAGGATACTTTGATGCTGAAAGTTAAAGATGACCACGACCTCGTTGGAATTGAGATGTTGTCTATTACATTTGAGGAGTCCTTCCAGTTTTTCAATCAAAAGGCCCTCGATAAACCAACGATCACTTGCTACTGTCTGTAAGTACTACTACTGTCATTAAGTCTCTATATATAGCTCAGCTCTTTCATTGCAAGTATATATAATTATCCTCACTATATTATGCAGATTGAAGATCATCGAATGTAGAAAAGTTGATATCTATGATATTGGGTTCATTAACACAAATATCATAGATGAATATCAGGTTCAACTTCATGCCAAAGAAGCCGAGGCCAACTTACTACAATCGTTGATAATAAATCAAAACAAAGATAAAATACTCTTTCCTTACAACTTCAAGTGAGTGTTACTGTCTTGTGCATATTCGGTTTCCCTTAATTATATATTACTCGAGGTTATAGTAATTAATGTAAGTACTACTAGCTACCTAGTTTCGCGCATCTCCCGTTGACTCAGGGTTTGGAAAGAATTCACCCAAAAAGTTCCGGCACTGCCGCGGGAACTACGATGGATTTACCCAAAAGTAAGTACTACTAGCTACCTAGTTCCGCGCATCTCCCGTTGACTCTAGCTATACTTTCATCAATGCCATTTATAATGCTTCATTATCAATTTGATTGACCTCTATTTCTCGTAAAGTGCTTGTGGCAGGAAGCCGGGAATAATTATTGTGGATACTACATCTGTGAGTTTATCTACAACGCGACGGCCAAGAATAGGCGGGGCTACTCTAAAAGACAATTTGATGTGCGTAAGCAAAAATATACACAATTTTATTTTATTACCATCATTTTTGTTGAGTTTCATTCATATATATGTATTGACCCACTTCTTCAAATTAGATGTGGCAGATGCGGGATGAACTCCTACCACAAGATCGCATACGGGAAATTCAAGAGGAATTGGCGGGATTCTTTCTTGACCACGTCATAAATAAATTCGGAGAATACCATCTGGAATTTGACATTAGATGTTAGGGAATTGTAAGAGATCTTATATTGTATATATGTAGCCAGTAGCGTCGGATAGATATACGAAAACTTGTTGTTCGACCAATCTCTTGGAGAAGGAGAGAAGTCGATCTTCTGTAATTAATGGTTTCCTTCATTTGCTTACTAGCTAGCGTGTCGAGTCCTCCGATCTATACGTATAATACGTAGCATCGACCAAGCACGGAGATAAGAGAGGATACTTCTCTCTATTAGCTAGCTAACACAATATATGAAACCCCTAAATTAACCCTACAAAACCCCCAAACCACCTCCCCCTTTCAGGCAAAAAAACAAAAACCCTAGCCACTGAACTGCTGACGCGTGGAAGCTTATTTGTCCCGGTTGGTGCTACCAACCGGGACAAAAGGCCCCCCTGCCTGGGCAAGCCGTAATTGCCACGTGGAGGCCCATCTGTCCCGGTTGGTATAAGAACCGGGACTAATGGTCTAGGGCATTTGTATCGACCGTTTAGTCCCGGTCCCCCAACCGGGACAAATAGCCCTTTTTGCACTAGTGTGGAGCCAGCAGACTGTCGGGTCCCTGGCGGGCTGGGGTTGCACATCATCGCCGGGCTACGGCGACGGCAACGTGCATGGCGGCTTCAACCCCAAAGTCACCTTCCCCCATGGCCGGCCCGTCCAGCGTACACCCTCGCCCGCCTTCGTCGGTGTTCAGTACCCACCTTAAAACTACTCGTTGCCGGCCTACGCCGCCTCACCGATGCCGCCTCTCCGTCGTGGGGCACTGATCTTCTCGCAAGCATCGTTGTCGCACCTCGGTGACACGGACGCGATGGAGGCCGACATGGATGACATCATCGCGACCGGCTCGGCCACCGCCGCTGCCTCCCCGGGTTCGCCATGGACGACGACGCAGTCGATCTCAACGGCGACATGGACGACAAGCTCGACTACGACAAGGAGGAGGAGGAGGAGGAAGAGGAGGAGCTGGCGCCTGCTCAAGCGAGCAAAGGGAAGAAGAAGAAGAGGGCGGCTAGGACCGGCGAGCCGCGCATCAAGTAGGCGTCCAAGGAGGACGAATGCCTCGCCGAGGCATGGAAATTCGTCTGCCTCGACCCGATCACCGGCACGAACCAGAGCGTCGACACATATTGGAACCGGATCAAGGCCGAGTTCGACGAGCGCAAGCTCGTCGACCCCTACTTCAGAGGCGTCTACATGAAGCGTGGGTCGAAGGCGATGTCGAACCATTGGGGGCTCATCCAAACGGCGTGCAACAAATGGCATGGAATCGTCGAAGATATCGCGACTCGTCCAGAGAGCGGCGCCAGCATCGAGGATCGGGTGATGCGGATGTTCGCCATGTTTCGCCAGGGCAACAGCGACCAAGACTTCAAGTACCTCCACATCTTCCGGCGGATCGACAAGTGCGAGAAATGGGCGGAAGTCCGGCGCACCCTCGCCAAGACCAAGGAGACGTACAAGCCAGACGCGCCGACGCCGGGCGCGTCCGATGGCCGTCCTGATGGCCACAAAGGGGCCAAGAAGGGGAAACGAGCCGACGCGGCTGCCGCGCGTGTGCACGAGTCCATCGAGAACTGCCTCGCCAACGCCAAGAACCGGGCCGCCCTGCGGGAAGAGAAGACCGAGGCGTTGTGGTCGGCGTTGATGACGAACAGCGCCGTCAAGCTCGACCTGCTCCGCACCAACGTCTCTGCGAAGAAGAGGAACACCGACCTGGCATTCCTGATGGGAGCGGCGGACATGCTACAGAGCGACGACCCACATCTCAAGGCGTGGTACTTGGCGGAGCGCAGCCTCATCCTGAACTAGATGTCATAGACGGCGCCACCAACACCGCCAACGCCCACGCCGCCGACAAGCCCCGTCGATGATGCCTCCGCGACGTCCAGCAGCACAGAAGCCGTGCCGACGGCGCCCAGCACCGAAGCCGCGCCGACGCCGAGCCCCGACGCGGCGCAGACGCCGCCGCGCAGCCCTCGCGCGCCGACCACCCCGACGGCGGTGGACGACAACGCCGTTTGATGCGGTTGCCTACGTGCCCTGCCTTTTTGCGGTCGAACTTCTCATTTTGATTGACGAACTGTGGCAAGAGCGCCGATCTGTGGCGCAGTGATCGCCGGTCTTATGGCGTTTTTTTAGAAGCGGGAATGGACAAAGTTTGAAATTTATTTGCCTTAGGGCCGTGGCTGGGCCCATATGCATACCTTGGTAGGTCTATATAGAACTGTTCTATCCCTTTTGTTACGAGCATTTCATTTCAGACCATGGTAATTAAAATTCAGTAATTAAAATACAATGCTTCCGGGGTTGGTGATATCATACGGCACATCGGCCGGGGTTGGTTTCTCAGGACGTTGCATCCGCATTGAAGCGGCGACGCCCGAGAGGTCATGTCCTTCAGCGTCGCCTTCACGTCCGGCCGTGTTGCTCGACAACAATGCCGGCCTCTACATGCTCTGGGCCAGCAAGAATGCGGCGTGGGTGTTGAATGGAAAGTGTGGGAGAGGCAGGTGGGTGTTTCGGGTGGGTCAGGGCGCTCAGACGCGGGCCTGGTAGCGCTCCAGATGCTCGCATACCCTTCCCTCCTAGTTTCTTTCCGGTTTGCGAAAAAAAGTATGTCCAGACCTCCCGGCGAACCGATGCAGGTCTGCGTTGAATGGCACGACATATTCGGACCGCACGGTTAGAATGGTTTGAGGGTCCGTGTTACACATGCCTTTGTGTAGGAAAAACGTGCCAAAGATTAGTACTAATGTTTGACAGCAGAATCATTCTTTTAAACACTTGGAGAAATGTGTTTTCTTTTCGGGGGCGAAATGCGTTTGTACCAATGTGTTTTAGTATGTGCAACAGCACATACAATGTCGAGAACGCTCGACCATGTTGCAATTATATGGTCATGGCCACGCACGTACTGCTGGCCATGGGCATATTTGCACTTGGCAACGAACTGCCAACGACGGCTCTTGTTTTTCTTTTCCCGAGAAACTTCCAACCAATTCTTATCTTGTTAAGGAAACATAGAGAACATATGAAGTAAGAAAAATTATAATCAAGCCCATGGACAACCTAGCGATGACTACAAACACTGAAGCGAGTCGAAGACGCACTATGGTCATCGTCCCTCTCCCATCGGAGTCAGGATGTTTTTGAGCCATGCTTGTCCTATCAATGCGTCACCAGTGGTGAATCAACATGTGTTGGATGGTTAGGGGATAGTGGTATCCCGAACACACGAGGTCCTGGTGCTCGCGTTTATCCTGAATTTATTTAAGGATTTCCGGCAATGCACGTCCAGTGGGAGGAGACGTTCCCGTCGACTACGAGGCGCTTACGGTGTGCGGGTGTGCGTTCATAGAGGCGAGTGTATGCGCGTATATATAAGCACTTGCGTATGTTCCATGTTAAAAAAAACACCTCACCAGTGAATAAAGATAAATTACTTCATCTATTTAGACATACAAGATGGTTTTTCTTAAATTAGTTGTATTTTTAGTTACTGCCAGCGAGACACGCAACCCCACAAATCTTTTTTAGTTGAAATTTTAATAAATTTTTCAATAAAATTGTTGCCGTAACAATGTCTGCCGTGGTTTTGTCACGGCAAATGTCCTCGTGAAAAGGACTTAATCGTGATGCCAACACATCTAATTGGTAGCTTGAGAAGGGTTGAGCGGGACGAGAGACGCGAGATTTTACCCAAGTTCGGCCCCTCATGGTAGAGGTAAAAGCCTACATCCTGCTTGATTCATATTGATGATGATGATGATCTCGGTTACAAGGGCGAGGTTTCGCTATCTTTATCTCGAAAGCATCTACTTTGACATTGTCTAAGACCTGTCTATTGAGACGTCTAGAAAAACTTGACCATTTTGGGGTGCTCCGCCCCTCCTTATATAAGTTGAAGAGGCGGGTAACATGTAGAGTCCAGGTTAGATTAAGACTTAAACTATTCTAACTTCTCACCTAGGGCTTCTTAACGTCTTGGCTTTTCTCTATGGACTTCTTAACGTCTTGGGCTTCTTAACCCCAGACAACTCATCTCTGAGACTCATCTCCATGACTCCATGCATCTACCGGGTCGCAATCTGTGTACCGGGTCATAACTGTCTGCCGGGTCATAACAGTCTGCTGGGTTAAAGACTGTCCGCCGGGTCTCACCGGCCGGGTTAGGATCTAAGATGACTTAACGTCAGAGTGACTTAGACCAGAGATGACTTAAGCCTTAGGGCGGCTTATCCTTATGAGCCGGGTCTTGGTTGTGGGAGTATTTAACCAAAAACTACCACATTTCATGGAAACGTGTCTACAAACTATCACTTTACGATTTTGTCCCGAAAACTACCACTTTTTTCCTAATCCGTTGCAAAAAACTACCACTTTCAGAAAATGACCAGTTTAGAAGATTTAGACACGTTTATGACAAGTGGGGCCACCCGTCAGGGCTGACGTGGCAAGAAAGTCAACACCATGAACATCGTGTTCCAGGCAACACTGCTGATGCTTCCAGCGGGCATTTTGTCGAACAGCTCGCGTGCGAGCGCCATGCGGCCCGAGGCGGCGTGGGCGTGGAGGAGCAAGCACCAGGACAGCGCATTACCGACGGGGAGCGGCGCGCGCAGGCCGCTGCGTAGGAGGCAGGCATGGAGCTGCGCGTCGGCGCCGGGCGAGCGGAGGGCCGCCGCTGCGGAGAGCTCGGCGGTGAGGAAGAAGGCGTTCGACGTGCCCATGCCGGCAAAGAGCGCGAGGGCGGCGCACGGCTGGCCGGCGCAGGCGTAGGCTGTGAGCATGGTGTTCCACACGAAGGTGTCGCGGTGGGGCATCGCGTCGAACACGGCACGCTGCGACGACGTCGCCGCCGCGTCAGTGGGAGGCGATCCTGGAGGCGGCGGCGGCCAGGCCGGCGATGGCGGAGGGGGTGATCCTGCTGGTACCGCAGCTCCATGCCCCCACCTGGACATCTCCAGCGCCGCCCCCACCTGCATCGTGGCGTGGTGCGCGGCCCCGTTGACCACGGCCGCGTTGCTCCGCTGCTGCCCTCCTCTTTTTTGCCACGTCAGCCTTGACGGGTGGGCCCCACTTGTCATAAACGTGTTTAAATATTCTAAACTGGTCATTTTCTGAAAGTGGTAGTTTTTTTGTCATGGATTAGGAAAAAAGTGGTAGTTTTCGGGACAAAATCGTAAAGTGGTAGTTTGTAGACACGTTTCCATGAAATGTGGTAGTTTTTGGTTAAATACTCTGGTTGTGGGGAATATCCCCAACATAGTCGCAACACTATTTATATATTGTATTTTTATAACACTGGTCAAGCATCTTTGTTGCAAGCAAGATGTGCGACGCTGCAAGGAAGGAGCCATTGTTGGGGAACGTAGTATTTTCAAAATTTTCCTACGATCACGCAAAATCTATCTACTAGATGCATAGCAACGAGAGGGGAGAGTGTGTCTACGTACCCTCGTAGACCGAAAGCGGAAGCGTTTATCAACGCGGTTGATGTAGTCGTGCACCTTCACGATCCGTCCCGATCTAGTACCGAACGTACGGCACCTCCGCGTTCAGCACACGTTCAGCTCGATGACGTCCTCGCCTTCTTGATCCAGCAAGACGGGCGAAGTAGTAGATGAGTTCCGGCAGCACGACGGCGTGGTGACAGTTGTTGATGAAGAACAATCTCTGCAGGGCTTCGCCAAGCACTACAGAAACTAGACGGAGGATAAACTAGAGGGTCGGCGTAGCCGGCACACGGCTTGGTGTATCTTGATGTGTCTTGGGTGCTAGCCCTACCCCTCTATTTATATGTTGAGCCTTGGGGTCGAAACTTGGAGTAAAAGCCTTCACAAAGTCGGTTTCACCCGAAAGGCAAGAGTCCTTCTCGGACTCCAGGGCCAGACGCCAGGGTTCCCGGCGTCTGGACCCAGACGCCAGGGACCCTGGCGTCTGGCCCCTGGACTCCGCAAAACTTCCTTTTGCGCTTTCCAAAAACCTTGTGTGCTTTCCCTTTTGGCCCAAATAAAGTGTTCTTGTACCCAAACACTTCGGGAAACATCCGGAACCCCTTCCGGTGAATTCCGGAACCCTTCCGGAGGTCAAACACTATTATCTCATATATTAATCTTTATCTCCGGACCATTCCGGAGTTCCTCGTCATGTCCGTGATCATATCCGGGACTCCGAATAACATTCGGTCACCAACATACATAACTCATTAAATACTATATCGTCAACGAACGTTTAAGCGTGCGGACCCTACGGGTTCGTGAACTATGTAGACATGACCGAGACACTTCTCTGGTCAATAACCAATAGCGGAACCTGGATGCCCATATTGGCTCCTACATATTCTACGAAGATCTTTATCGGTCGAACCGCATAACAACATACGTTGTTCCCTTTGTCATCGGTATGTTACTTGCCCGAGATTCGATCGTCGGTATCTCTATACCTAGTTCAATCTCGTTACCAGCAAGTCTCTTTACTCGTTCCGTAATACATCATCTCGTGACTAACTCATTAGTCATTTGCTTGCAAGGCTTATTATGATGTGCATTACCGAGAGGGCCCAGAGATACCTCTCCGACACTCGGAGTGACAAATCCTAATCTTGATCTATGCCAACACCACGAATACTTTCGGAGACACCTGTAGAGCATCTTTATGATCACCCAGTTACGTTGTGACGTTTGATAGCACACAAGGTGTTCCTATGGTATTCGGGAGTTGCATAATCTCATAGTCATAGGAACATGTATAAGTCATGGAGAAAGCAATAGCAGAAAAACTAAACGATCATAGTGCTATGCTAACGGATGGGTCTTGTCCATCACATGATTCTCCTAATGATGTGATCCCATTGATCAAATGACAACTCATGTCTATGGCTAGGAAACATAACCATCTTTGATCAATGAGCTAGTCTAGTAGAGGCATACTAGGGACACTCTGTTTTGTCTATGTATTCACACATGTACTAAGTTTCCGGTTAATACAATTCTAGCATGAATAATAAACATTTATCATGATATAAGGAAATATAAATAACAACTTTATTATTGCCTCTAGGGCATATTTCCTTCAGTCTCCCACTTGCACTAGAGTCAATAATCTAGCTCACATCGCCATGTGATTTAATACCGATAGTTCACATCGTTATGTGAATATCACCCTTAGTTCACATCACCATGTGACCAACACCCAAAGGGTTTACTAGAGTCAATAATCTAGTTCACATCGCTATGTGATTAATACCCAAGAGTAATAAGGTGTGATCATGTTTTGTTTGTGAGAGAAGTTTAGTCAACGGGTCTGTCACATTCAGATCCGTATGTATTTCGCAAATTTCTATGTCTACAATGCTCTGTATAGAGCTACTCTAGCTAATTGCTCCCACTTTAAATATGCATCCAGATTGATACTTAGATTCATCTGGATTTAGTGTCAAAGCTTGCATCGGCGTAACCCTTTACGACGAACTGTTTATCACCTCCATAATCGAGAAATATTTCCTTTAGTCATCCAATTACTAAGGATAATTTTGACCGCTGTACAGTGATCTACTCCTAGATCACTATTGTACCTCCTTGCCAAACTCATGGCAAGGTACACAACAGGTTTGGTACACAGCATGGCATACTTTATAGAACCTATGGCTGAGGCATAGGGAATGACTTTCATTCTCTCTATATTTTTCTGCCGTGGTCTGGCTTTGAGTCTTACTCAACTTCACACCTTACAAGTCAGGCAAGAACTCCTTCTTTGACTGATCCATTTTGAACTACTTCAAAATCTTATCAAGGTATGTACTCATCGAAAGTCTTATCAAGCGTCTTGATCTATCTCTATAGATCTTGATGCCCAATACGTAAGCAGCTTCACCAAGGTCTTTCTTTGAAAAACTCCTTTCAAACACTCCTTTATGCTTTCCAGAAAATTCTACATCATTTCCGATCGACAATATGTCATTCACATATACTTATCAGAAAGGTTGTAGTGCTCCAACTCACTTTTTGTAAACACAGGCTTCGCAAGTCTTTATAAATCTATATGCTTTGATCAACTTATCAAAGCGTATATTCCAACTCCGAGATGCTTGCACCAGTCCATAGATGGATCGCTGGAGCTTGCACATTTTGTTAGCACCTTTAGGATTGACAAAACCTTCTGATTGCATCATATACAAGTCTTCTTTAATAAATTTATTAAAGAATGCAGTTTTGTTATCCATTTGCCAAATTTCATAAAATGTGGCAATTGCTAACATGATTCAGACAGACTTAAGCATCGCTACGGGTGAGAAAGTCTCATCGTAGTCAACTCCTTGAACTTGTCGAAACCCTTTCGCAACAAGTCGAGCTTTGTAAACAGTAACATTACCGTTTGCGTCGGTCTTCCTCTTGAAGATCCATTTATTTTCGATGGCTTGCTGATCATCGGGCAAGTCAACCAAAGTCCACACTTTGTTCTCATACATGGATCCCATCTCAGATTTCATGGCCTCAAGCCATTTTGCGGAATCTGGGCTCATCATCGCTTCCTCATAGTTTGTAGGTTCATCATGGTCCAGTAACATGATTTCCAGAACCGGGTTGCCGTACCACTCTGGTGCGGAACGTACTCTGGTTGATCTACGAAGTTCAGCAGTAACTTGATCTTGAAGTTTCATGATCATCATCATTAGCTTCCTCACTAATTGGTGTAGGAATCACTGGAACTAGTTTCTGTGATGTACTACCTTCCAATTCGGGAGAAGGTACAATTACCTCATCAAGTTCTACTTTCCTCCCACTCACTTCTTTCGAGAGAAAACTCCTTCTCTAGAAAGGATCCATTCTTAGCAACGAATATATTGCCTTCGGATCTGTGATAGAAGGTGTACCCAACAGTCTCTTTTGGGTATCCTATGAAGACACATTTCTCCGACTTGGGTTCGAGCTTATTAGGTTGAAGCTTTTTCACATAAGCATCGCAGCCCCAAACTTTAAGAAACGACAACTTTGGTTTCTTGCCAAACCATAGTTCATTCGGTGTCATCTCCACGGATTTAGATGGTGCCCTATTTAACGTGAATGTAGCTGTCTCTAATGCATAACCCCAAAAGCGATAGTGGTAGATTGGTAAGAGACATCATCGATCGCACCATATCTAATAAAGTACGGTTATGACGTTCGGACACACCATTACACTGTGGTGTTCCAGGTGGTGTGAGTAGTGAAACTCTTTCACATTGTTTTTACTGAAGGCCAAACTCGCTAACTCAAATATTTTACCTCTACGATCATATCGTAGAAACTCTTATTCTCTTGTTACGATGATTCTCCACTTCACTCTGAAATTCTTTGAACTTTTCAAATGTTTCAGACTTGTGCTTCATTAAGTAGATATACCCATATCTGCTCAAATCATCAGTGAAGGTCAGAAAATAACGATTCCCGCCGTGAGCTTCAACACTCGTTGGTCTGCATACATCAGTATGTATGATTTCCAACAACTCTGTTGCTCGCTCCACAGTTCCAGAGAACGGAGTTTTAGTCATCTTGCCCATGAGGCATGGTTCGCAAGCACCAAGTGATTCATAATCAAGTGATTCCAAAAAGTCCATCACTATGGAGTTTCTTCATGCGCTTTACACCAATATGACCTAAACGTCAGTGCCAGAAATAAGTTGCACTATCATTATTAACCTTGCATCTTTTGGCTTCAATATTACGAATATGTGTATCACACGATCGAGATCCAACAAACTATTTTCATTGGGTGTATGACCATAGAAGGTTTTATTCATGTAAACAGAACAACAATTATTCTCTAACTTAGATGAATAACCGTACTGCAATAAACATGATCAAATCATATTCATGCTTAACACAAACACCAAATAACACTTATTTAGGTTCAACACTAATCCCGAAAGTATAGGGAGTGTGCGATGATGATCATATCAATCTTGGAACTGCTTCCAATACACATCGTCACTTCATCCTTTAACTAGTTTCTGTTCATTACGCAACTCCCATTTCGAGTTACTACTTTTTAGCAACTGAACCAGTATCAAATACCGAGGGGTTGCTATGAACACTAGTAAAATACACATCAATAATTTGTATATCAAATATACCTTTGTTCACTTTGCCATCCTTCTTATCCGCCAAGTATCTAGGGCAGTTCCACTTCCAGTGACCATTTCCTTTGCAGTAGAAGCACTTAGTTTCAGGCTTGAGGTTAGCTTTGGGTTTCTTCATGGGAGTGACAACTTGCTTGTCACTCTTATTGAAGTTCCCCTTCTATTCCTTTGCCCTTTATTTGAAACAAGTGGTCTTATTAACCATCAACACTTGATGTTCTTTCTTGATTTCTACCTTCGCCGATTTCAGCATTGCGAAGAGCTCGGGAATTACTTTCGTCATCTCTTGCATATTATAGTTCATCACGAAGTTCTACTAACTTGGTGATAGTGACTAGAGAACTTTGTCAATTACTATCTTATTTGGAAGATTAACTCCCACTTGATTCAAGTAATTGTAGTACCCAGACAATCTGAGCACATGCTCACTGGTTGAGCTATTCTCCTCCATCTTGTAGGCAAAGTACTGTCAGAGGTCTTATACCTCTCGACACGGGTATGAGTATGAAATACTAATTTCAACTCTTGGAACATCTCATATGCTCCGTGGCGTTCAAAACATTTTTGAAGTCCCGGTTATAAGCCGTAAAGCATGGTGCACTAAACTATCAAGTAGTCATCATACCGAGCTTTTGTCAAAACGTTCATAACGTCTGCATCTGCTCCTGCAATAGGTCTGTCAACTAGCGGTGCATCAAGGACATAATTCTTCTGTGCAGCAATGAGGGTAATCCTCAGATCACGAAACAATTCCGCATCATTGCTACTAACATCTTTCAACTTAGTTTTCCCTAGGAACATATAAAAAATAAACGGGGAGCTACATCGCGAGCTATTGATCTTCAACATAGATATGCTAATACTACCAGGACTAAGTTCATGATAAATTAAAGTTCAATTAATCATATTACTTGAAGAACTCCCACTTAGATAGACATCCCTCTGGTCATCTAAATGATCACGTGATCCAAATCAACTAAACCATGTCCGATCATCACGTGAGATGGAGTAGTTTTCAATGGTGAACATCTTATGTTGATCATATCTACTATATGATTGACGCTCGACCTTTTGGTCTCCAGTGTTCCGAGGCCATATCTGCATATGCTAGGCTCGTCAAGTTTAACCCGAGTATTCTGCGTGTGCAAAATTGGCTTACACCCGTTGTATTTGAACGTAGAGCTTATCACACCCGATCATCACGTGGTGTCTCGGCACGATGAACTTTCGCAACGGTGCATACTCAGGGAGAACACTTATACCTTGAAATTTAGTAAGGGATCATCTTATAATGCTACCGTCGTTCTAAGCAAAATAAGAAGCATAATAAGATAAAACATCACATGCAATCAAAATATGTGACATGATATGGCCATCATCATCTTGTGCTTTTGATCTCCATCTCCAAAGCACCGTCATGATCACCTTCGTCACCGGCGCGACACCTTGATCTCCATCGTAGCATCGTTGTCGTCTCGCCAACTATTGCTTCTACGACTATCGCTACCGCTTAGTGATAAAGTAAAGCAATTACATGGCGATTGCATTTCATACAATAAAGCGACAACCATATGTCTCCTGCCAGTTGCCGATAACATTACAAAACATGATCATCTCATACAAAACCGTATAACTCATCATGTCTTGACCATATCACATCACAACATGCCCTGCAAAAACAAGTTAGACGTTCTCTACTTTGTTGTTGCAAGTTTTACGTGGCTGCTACGGGCTTAGCAAGAACCGTTCTTACCTACGCATACAAAACCACAACGATGTTTCGTCAAGTATGTGTTGTTTTAACCTTCACAAGGATCGGGCGTAGCCACACTTGATTCAGCTAAAGTGAGAGAGACAGACACCCGCCAGTCACCTTTAAGAAACGAGTGCTCGTAACGGTGAAACCAGTCTCGCGTAAGCGTACGCGTAATGTCGGTCCGGGCCGCTTCATCTCACAATACCGCCGAAGCAAAGTATGACATGCTGGTAAGCAGTATGACTAGTATCGCCCACAACTCATTGTGTTCTACTCATGCATATCATCTACGCATAGACCTGGCTCATGATGCCACTGTTGGGGAACGTAGTATTTTCAAAATTTTCCTACGATCACGCAAGATCTATCTACTAGATGCATAGCAACGAGAGGGGAGAGTGTGTCTACGTACCCTCGTAGACCGAAAGCGGAAGCGTTTATCAACGCGGTTGATGTAGTCGTGCACCTTCACGATCCGTCCCGATCTAGTACCGAACGTACGGCACCTCCGTGTTCAGCACACGTTCAGCTCGATGACGTCCTCGCCTTCTTGATCCAGCAAGACGGGCGAAGTAGTAGATGAGTTCCGGCAGCACGACGGTGTGGTGACGGTTGTTGATGAAGAACAATCTCTGCAGGGCTTCGCCAAGCACTACAGAAACTAGACGGAGGATAAACTAGAGGGTCGGGGTAGCCGGCACACGGCTTGGTGTATCTTGATGTGTCTTGGGTGCTAGCCCTACCCCTCTATTTATATGTTGAGCCTTGGGGTCGAAACTTGGAGTAAAAGCCTTCACAAAGTCGGTTTCACCCGAAAGGCAAGAGTCCTTCTCGGACTCCAGGGCCAGACGCCAGGGTTCCCGGCGTCTGGACCCAGACGCCAGGGACCCTGGCGTCTGGCCCCTGGACTCCGCAAAACTTCCTTTTGCGCTTTCCAAAAACCTTGTGTGCTTTCCCTTTTGGCCCAAATAAAGTGTTCTTGTACCCAAACACTTCGGGAAACATCCGGAACCCCTTCCGGTGAATTCCGGAACCCTTCCGGAGGTCAAACACTATTATCTCATATATTAATCTTTATCTCCGGACCATTCCGAAGTTCCTCGTCATGTCCGTGATCATATCCGGGACTCCGAATAACATTCGGTCACCAACATACATAACTCATTAAATACTATATCGTCAACGAACGTTTAAGCGTGCGGACCCTACGGGTTCGTGAACTATGTAGACATGACCGAGACACTTCTCTGGTCAATAACCAATAGCGGAACCTGGATGCCCATATTGGCTCCTACATATTCTACGAAGATCTTTATCGGTCGAACCGCATAACAACATACGTTGTTCCCTTTGTCATTGGTATGTTACTTGCCCGAGATTCGATCGTCGGTATCTCTATACCTAGTTCAATCTCGTTACCGGCAAGTCTCTTTACTCGTTCCGTAATACATCATCTCGTGACTAACTCATTAGTCATTTGCTTGCAAGGCTTATTATGATGTGCATTACCGAGAGGGCCCAAAGATACCTCTCCGACACTCGGAGTGACAAATCCTAATCTTGATCTATGCCAACACCACGAATACTTTCGGAGACACCTGTAGAGCATCTTTATGATCACCCATTTACGTTGTGACGTTTGATAGCACACAAGGTGTTCCTACGGTATTCGGGAGTTGCATAATCTCATAGTCATAGGAACATGTATAAGTCATGGAGAAAGCAATAGCAGAAAAACTAAACGATCATAGTGCTATGCTAACGGATGGGTCTTGTCCATCACATGATTCTCCTAATGATGTGATCCCATTGATCAAATGACAACTCATGTCTATGGCTAGGAAACATAACCATCTTTGATCAATGAGCTAGTCTAGTAGAGGCATACTAGGGACACTCTGTTTTGTCTATGTATTCACACATGTACTAAGTTTCCGGTTAATACAATTCTAGCATGAATAATACACATTTATCATGATATAAGGAAATATAAATAACAACTTTATTATTGCCTCTAGGGCATATTTCCTTCAGCCATCAATAAGAGCATCTTTAGCAAACCCCTTAAAATGTATGAAGCTGTAAAATAACCGTCAGTTTACAGTTTTAAACGGAAAAATGGCCCGAATAGAACCCGTAAACGACTTTGACCCGTAAATAACTTTAAGTGGCGCGGAAAAAATCTCCCTCGAAACTGCAGAAACACAGATTTCGAGTCCGCTTCTACGGTGCCGTGTATCGAAAGGAAGCAGTTGGCCGGAGCCCAACTGCCACGGAAACATCCATTTCCGTCGTCCACGTTCATCGTTCGCGCTGCCCCAGACGCCGCCCTGCCCGTCCCCGGAGGCCGCCCCACCCGTCCTGTACGCCGGCAGCCCGTCCTCGGACGCCGCCCGCCCGCCCCGCCCGCCGCCCGCCTGCGTTTCTTCCGACGAACGAGCTAGCTGCGGCGACGGAGGAGCTAGCTAGCTGGCTGCCCGGAGCTAGCTAGCTAGCTAGCTCCTGGATCGATTGAAGCTGGCTCGATGGATCGATTGAAGCTAGCTCCTGGATTTGGATCAATTCGAGCTGGCTCGGGTGGGGTATTTTCACTGTTCTGACCCTGATTCCAAACTTCAGCACAATATGACCCTGGTTTGAAAAAAAAATCGTATCTGACCCAAACCGAGACGCCAACATCCGCGGCGTCTGGCTTGCACTGGAAACGCCAGGAACCCCGGCGTCTTGGCCTGGCCCACCTCCGTGGTCAGACGGCTTGACCATCCGACGTGGCAACAGGCGACCCCGACCCTAAACGCCACGATCCCCGGCGTTTACCCCTGGATACCAGTAACCCGGCCCGAGCCGGATCTGGTGCAGCCCAACCAGACAGAGGCACGAACAGCTCGTCTTCCTCCTGGCGGCGGCGGCGCGAACAGCTCCCCTTCTCCCCTTCCTTCACACAAATCCCCCCCAAATCGCCAGTTTTCTCCATCAAAAGTGCGG
>LR738715.1:32586900-32600364 GCA_902687465.1 Secale cereale | reverse complement strand
TTCCTTGAGGTATTCTCCACCGGTTCCTCCAATTATTTTTGGTTGGAAACTTGTGTTTTTGCAGCAATAATTCTTACTTGTTGGAACCCTAGGATTTATTTTGTTTGCATATTTTTGAGAAAGAGGAGCCCATGGCTTGGTTCATGTGAGTATGATGTGTATTTTAGAAGAGAAGGCATGTATTTATATGGCTGGATTGAGAAGACATGGCATTTGTGGTAGGGTTTGAATCTATATGAATTTAGATAGATTATTGCTTGAAAGAGAATCTAATTAATTTGTGTATTTTGTATGCTTGATTCTCATTGAGATACTATCATTTGAGATTTTGTTATGTTGTGTTGCCATTGGGATGTTATGTTGTGTTATATTGAGATACGGTCATTTGAGATGTTATATTGAGATTTTGTTATGTAGTGTTGCCATTGAGATTATGTCATATATAGAGAAATGGTCTTGTTATTTTGACATTGAGATATGCATTTATGTTGATGTTGTTATGCCTCATATATGATATGTAGGATGTTATATAGTCTTATGTAAGTTTTATTTGCTCATGCTTGATTTGTAGGATGGCGGGTGAATGTTGGTATGACGGTCTTCATAAAGGGTATGACAAAGAGCATCGTGCGCGGGACATTGAGAATCAGCGGGTAAGACTGAATCTATTTGAAAACTTGGTTATTACTTTTCATTTTTGGTAATGCAATGCTATTTTGCAGGAACTAAAACCTATGCGCATGAGGGGTCATAGTGCCGACGACTCGCCGTGCGACGAGCGGTATGAGCCATACTTCGAGAGATTGGGCCTTCTCCCGTTTGTGCTTCAGTTCAAGCGACACGCTCCATCGATCAACCACGGGGCGATGACGTCACTTATTGACCGTTGGAGGCCAGAGACACACTCGTTCCATTTGTCATGTGGAGAGATGACCGTTACCTTGGAGGACATGGCGATGATCAGTGGCCTTCCAATCAATGGAGAAGCTTTGACCGGCACCACTGTAATTGCTAATTGGCGAGATCGTGTTGGCCATTTGACAGGTGTTTTCCCCGTGCCTCCTGAAGAAGGCGAGCGTGACAGTGAGAAAGTGTTGCATCAGTGGCTGCGAGATGAGAGAGGAGTAGTATGCCCTCCAGACGCCAATGAGGTTGTTGTGCAGCAGTATGCCCGAGCTTATCTGTGGTATTTGTTAACGAGGGTAGTGTTCCCAGATTCTACCGGTAATAAAGCCCAGTGGATATTCTTGGACCTACTAAGTGATTGGGACCGTAAGTACAGCTGGGGTTCAGGAGCATTAGCATACTTATATCGTGAGGTAATTAGTAACCAAATTGTCAATTTGTTTGCATTTGCAATTTCGCCTACCTTATGAACAATTTTTGCATTTGCAGCTGGACGAGGCATGTCGTAGGAAGAAGGCCACGTCTGGTATGGGTGGCTTTGTTTGGTGCCTTCAGATTTGGATGTGGGAGCGGATGCCCATTGGACGTCCCAAGAGAACCAGGAGACCTCCTCAAGGATGGCTCCCACATGACGGGAGGCATGGAGTTGATCCTTGGCGGTTTCCGACCATTGCCTATTGTTGGGAGATGGCTAAAGTGTACACAGGCAGCTCGGTTGCGCGATACAAATGCTACATAAACGAGCTGGATACGTTGACTCATAAGCAGGTAATGATAACTTAACAGAGAAGCACATCAATTGTGATGGAACCGTGTATTTAACTAGTATCATCTTGTGTTGTAGGTTGATTGGATGCCATATGATGCCGATTTGGATTTTGGGCTGAACGAGATGTGCACGCGTGACAGTGATATTTGGCGGGCGAGATGCCCAATGATATGCTTCTATGCTGTCGAGTGGCACTACCCAGACCGTGTCGCAAGACAATTTGGGAGAAGGCAAGGGACACCAAGGGATGAGAGTTACGAGACAAACCAATTTCTGCATCGGTGAGTAGTTGTACCTCTGGATATATAGTAGTGCATTATGAAAGACATTTCTTGCTAATGCTTTCATCTTGTACATAATTTGCAGAATTAGTCGAAAGAATAACCCGGAAACTTCGACTTGGGCCATTAAGCACTCCGAGTGGATAGATTTGTGGAATCAAAGAGCGGCCCTAGTGGAGAAGGAAAGAAGACAACATAATGATTCATTGTACGAAGAACATCTGAAGTGGCTTGCAGGACGTTACCGGTTGAAGCTAAAGCCCGGTTGGAGCCGTTCGCAATTGGAAGAGTTGGAACATGAGTGCGGGTATATGGACTTCAATATACAAACGAGAGACAACGAAGGGACACAACTTGACTACGCACAATTACACGACCGAGTGGTATGCTCCACATAGTTATAACCTTCATTATGCATTTACATGTACTTCAAAGATAATTTTTGTGATCTTCATTTTGCAGGGTATGGAGTTATTGCATTGTGTTAACGAGGCTGGTGTAGCACTTGGTGAAGATGAGGGAAGTGGATTATCTAAGAAATCTCTTAGGAAAACAATGAAGGTATACGTTATCTCTATTCAAAAACCTCCATCTTTGCACACTATTACTTAGTCTAGTATTTCATCTTCGTTATGTTGCAGAGTTTCGTGAGTCGGTTCCACAAAATGGCAGCTATGCTCTCTTGTCACGGAAGTAAAGCCGTCCTCACGGCTGGAGCTTCTACTAGCCGGGACAATAGACGGCGTCGTCGTCTTGTCTTGCAACAAGAAGAGCAAGAGGAGCAACTGCAAGATGAGCATGAGCAAGAGGAAGAGGAGCAAGAGCAAGAGGAAGAGGAGCAAGAGCAAGAGGAAGAGG
The DNA here is from genome assembly GCA_902687465.1 of Secale cereale. Lineage (NCBI taxonomy): Eukaryota > Viridiplantae > Streptophyta > Magnoliopsida > Poales > Poaceae > Secale > Secale cereale. The sequence goes on along the minus strand of LR738715.1, from coordinate 32,597,550 downwards.
AGCAAGAGCAAGAGGAAGATGAGCAAGAGGAAGAGGAGGTGCTTGGGATGTCCCAAATGGATGATGCGCCGCAGCCATCACAGCCCACACAACGCACACCGCGCGGCAAAAGAGGAAGGAAGAAGTGAATTAGTTTATGTTAGTTTGTAGCGAACTTTGTTATGTTTGATTCATGAACTTTAGAAGTGGCGTGAACTTTGGTACCCGAGACTTGTGTTTAAATTGCACTTATGACTGTTGTTACTATTGCTTAGTCATGATGTTGTTTGCTGTGGTATCTGTCTGACTGAAAATTTTGCTCATTCTTAATCATCCTGGAACCGTTTAATGGCAGTTGTTGTAGTCGTAGGTGCTGTAGGGGGTAGACGCCGAGGTTCCTGGCGTTTTGGCATGGAGAAATACCAAGACGCCATGGGCTCTGGCGTTTTCCCTATGCAGAGCCACAGGCTTTAACCAATTCCATCTAGCTTTTGGGAAACTCAAATATAGACGGTCTCAAATCAATGACAAATTAGAAGAAACTTTTTGGAAACTCAAATATAGACGGTCTCAAATTCATGAAATACAACATAACTTGGATCCACGACATAAGCATTACATAGTTCAACTGACATATTCAGTACAAAGTTCAAATGACATACAACATCACTTAGTTCAAATGACATACAACATCACATAGTTCAACCCCTCGAGTTTTTCTTGCATGAATTCTCTTTCTTATTTTGCTTGCGTGAATCTTTTTTTTTCTTGCTTGCATTGTCCCCATCTAGCACCGATGAGCTTGGGTCGGTATGTAGCACCGAGGAGCTTGGTAGCCATGACAAGTCTGGCTCGTAATCTAACGGGATAGGTTCCAATTGAATTTCTTTGTTTGGTCCAGGGTTGCAACAGATGACACCCGGTACTTTGAGAACCCAATCCCAACGAGCACGCTGAGTCGGTATTGGGGACGTACCTTCATTGATTGCCCAATCATTGATCTGTTCAGGCCTGTTCAAGTCCATCTGACGATATTCCTGCATAGTTGCATAAAATGCGATTTGCCTACCTAGATCACTTCTACATTCAAATTCAGCCATTTTCATTTCGGTAACATTCTTCTCCCTTTCAGCGATGACACTATCAGAGTAATCTTCAGAAAAATATAACCGTGCAGAGTTCCTCACGGCTTCATTCCTTGCATCGCAACTGTTGACCCACAGAGTCATCTTTTCTGTAATGAGTTCGCGGTTCTTTTCATCCGCCGCTTCCATATAATTCTCAATGAAAATCATCTTTGCGTCATTATTAAGTGCCATTCCTACATGAGTGACCTAACATTATTAGGTGCAACATTATAAAGAAGTAGGTTAACTATATCACTAATCACAAGCATAACAACTAGGATAAGCCTAATCCAAACCCTAATCACAAGCATAACAGTAGTAGCATCCATAATACACCAACTAAATTCATTAGGCTAAAGCTAACAACACCATATAAAACACTAAAAGATACCATTTTTTGGCAAAGATTTTGCTAAAAAAAGTGAAAACTAGGGTTTGAAATAATGCACAAACTGTGATGGATTGGACCAAACAAATCATGGGGGTGTACTGGGTTTACCTCAATGGTTGTAAATGACTCCGATCCACCGGTCAAATTGGACAGATTTGTGAGAGATTTGAGGGGAGTTTGGTTGGGGGAGAGAGAGTGGGAGGGGCAGAAGCTCGGGGTGTGAGTGAGGTTGAAGAATGACTTATGGATTGGACCCACAGGGACTTATAAGCTGGATACTACCAAAACGCCAGCAACCATGGCGTCTGCATAGGGGAGCAAGACGCCTTGACTCATGGCGTTCTGGGTTTACAGTAGGTTTATAGAAATTTTGCAGAGGGCCAGACGCCGTGACTCATGGCGTTCTGCGTTTACAGTAGGTTTACAAAAAATTTGCAGAGGGCCAGACGCCGTGGCTCATGGCGTTCTGGGTTTACAGTAGGTTTACAGAAATTTTGCACAGGGCCAGACGCCGTGACTCATGGCGTTCTGGGTTTACAGTAGGTTTACAGAAATTTTGCGGAGGGCCAGACGCCGTGACTCATAGCGTCTTGACTTAGGTTCATATTTTTTGGATATGAACCTCTCTGGATATGACATATTTTTTGCACATCACAAAATAATATAACTGTAGATACAAGCCTCAAATAGCACAAAGGGTCCATCACAAATAGCATAGCTTAGGTTCATTACATAGTTCCCATCACAAATTCATATCCAAATCCTCGAATAGCACAAAGGGTCCATTCGTGATACAAGCCTCAAGCGTGCAAGTCTCTATTGGGTCACACGCGGCCATTTCCCCTTCTTGTCGCGTGCCTCATCCTCCTCTTGTGCATCGCGAGCCCTTGCAAGCTTTCTTGCCCTCTCCTCTTCACGAGCTGCCTTCTCTTTGCGCGCCCTCTCCTCCTCACGCTTCTTCCGCTCCTTCCTCTCCCTCTCACGACGTTCTTCATCCTCGGCTCTCTGAAGGGATTCTTCAAACAACCGCTGTCTCCTAAGACAATCTTGAAGTTGGTCTTTTTTGACATCTTCTGGCACTTCATGATCTATCCATGTGAAGTACTTGCAAAGAGGAGGAGGTGACTACATACAAAACAAGTTTTTATTAGTAATATGAGGTGAACCACCTCTACGACCACCATTACTACCCCCTCTAGGGCCTCCATTAGCGCCACCTCTACCACGTTGTCCACTCCTAGCACCTCCTCTAGGGCCTCTACCAGCACGGGAACCACCTCTGCGACCACCGGAACCTCTACGACCACCGGAACCCCCTGCCTGACTCGTGCTAGGATTGCCCTCCTTTGATGTTTTTCTTTTCTTGGAGCATGTTCTCACATTGTGTCCCGAATTATCACATTGACCATAGTTGGTAGTGTCCGGAGGCTCCATAAAGTGCCCGCTACCAAATTGGTTCATGCCAGTGTATCCAGCTAGGCTTTCCATGTCGCCTCTCAATCGTTTCTGTCTGATTCTACCCTTGGGCTCAACCTTGAGCAAAGGATCGGGCCTAAGTTCCGGGCCATTATAGTCAGGCCACTGTGATGGGTCCAGGAAGGGTTGGAATCGAGGGGCCCATGTCAACCTAGTAGCTTCAAGATCAAACTCATGCATCCTCACGATTGTCCCATCCGACACATGCATATTTCTTGACGACGCCGCCGTCAAAAGATGAGAGCACGGCCAATGATACTTACTAGGCCTCTCGCACTGACACCACCGTCTCTTAAGCTGCACCTCGAAGGCACGACCACCATATGACATACCATCTCTTGTTGTCCCACCAGGCTCATCGATTTGGTAGGTCATATCGTAGGTGTTGAATAGCCTAACTTTCTGTGCCGAGGACTTGCTTTGCTGTAACATCATCCACTCTTCAACCTTTGGTGGATATTCCATTTTTTCACCTATCCACTTCACGGTTTCCTCTGAATGCATCAGAAAATACTCATTAAGCTTGAAGAAAGTATATTCCACAATTGCAGTCACCGGCAATGGGCGGGCACCTCTGAGCACATTGTTAAAACATTCGACCATGTTACTTGTCATGTCGCCATATCTCCAACCTCCTTCGTCATGAGCGCGTGCCCACTTGTGTTTCTCCGGAAAATTTCGTGTTAAGAAATCTTTCCCTCCTTCGTTCGCAGCTTCGTACAGCTTGTCATAGCGAATGGTGAACGCACCGGTGCTAAAGGCCACGCAAACATGGGTTAGATCCTTGCTCAACTCCTTGCTCTTACATGCCCTGTAAAAGTTTGCCACGAAATGCCTCATGCACCATCGATGGTGAAGCTTTGGAAGTCCTGGAATAACAATGTCCATGGCTTTCAATATGCCCTGGTGCCGGTCTGATATAATGCACACTTCTCTATCACCAATGACATTTTCCCGAACATGACGCATAAACCACTCCCAGTTGTCTTGATGCTCGAAGGGCACCAAACCAAATGCCACCGGCAACACATTGTCATTGGAAGAGTGCGCCATTGCTACCATGATCGTGCCCTTGTATCGGCCGGTCAAGAATGTGCCATCAATAGACAAAACCGGACGGCAATGCTTAAAGGCCGTGATGCATTGTCCAAAACTCCAGAAGGCACGGTGAAACACCCCATGACCATCATCCTCGACCACATGATACATGCCGGGGTTCCTATGGGCAATCGCTCCCAACAACCGCGGAAGGCGATTGTATGCTTCTTCCCAACTACCATACAACATCCTTAAGGCATTTGCCTTGGCCTTCCATGTCTTCCCATACTTGACTTTGTATCCAAACATTTTTTTCACCATCGTCATGAGGAGCTTCACCTTCACAGTTGGATCACATGATACTTCTTTCATTAATTTAAACCCGAGAAACTCAGACGTGAGTTGACGGTGTGTCTTAGCCTTCTTTTTTGACGGTGGCCTGCACGAGTGAGTACACACACAACTTGTTAACAGCCATTGCCCGGTTTTAATTCTTCTTCCATGGACTGCCCATAGGCATCCTTCTTTCTCACAATGGATGGAGTAACGCACTTTTTGGTCCGAGTGCCCAACAAGATATGGTCTATGGTTCCTAATAGCATACTCACTTAGCCATACATTGAAGGCTTGCAAACTCACAAACTTCAAGCCTTTCTTCAAGTAAGCATTCTCATCTTCAGCCTCGTCCCTTGGTTCGCCCGGTTCCGGGCAAGGTCTCGGCTGTATCGCCCTACTCATGCCACCATCAACTACCGCCTTGTGGGCCAGCCTGAGATCAAGAAACAATGGAGTTCTTATTTCCAAACCGGTCACCTCTGTGTGTATACGATTCTCTCTCTCCGTGAATCCATCCAGGTCCAGTTCTTCATCCGGACCTTCATCATCCGAGTCATACGCATATGCACGACCATAGGGGATCTCACGGTTCATGTCCTGCTGCCGGACAAACGCTTCCAAGTCACCGATGTCAATGCCATGAATCTCATCCTCTTGCTCATCATCAGCACTACATCCATCCTCTAGTGCAAGGCGAGCCCTTTCAAGCTTCATAACTCTCTCCTCCTCTTGAGCCATCTTCATGTTTTTGCATGCCATGTCCGCCTCACGCTTCCGTCGTTCCCTCTTCTCCTTCTCATGACGCTCATTTCCATGAGTCTCATCCTCGTGCTTGTCATCATCATCATCATCACCATGACCATCAACATATTGTTCATTAACTTTTTCAAAAGCATGCCCAACAACTTCATTTTCTTGGCTAGGTGGCGGTTGGCTAGAAGTATTGGAGAGATAGACCTCGGCACTATCCACAACAGGAGTCACACTTCTACTAGGGCTAATAGCATGACACGGGGAGGACACTTTGCGGTTCAAGTCAATATCAGGCCGCGGACCTTGCCCCTTCGTAGCAAACATTTCAAGTGACATGTCTTCCGAAGCCGCAACTTTACCCTTGTATATCCCCCAATGCAACTCGGAGATGATAGGCATATTCTTCAGTCGAGATTTTGTTCCCACCCCAACATCATACCTTCCTATTAATTCAACTTTATCATTGGGGTCCATCCAATTCAACTTATCTCTTACTTTAACAACAACCTCATCATAACTAGGACTTGTGTCGAATACCACCACTTCCTCATAGTCACTTGCAGTTTTGGTAACAAATGACGCTTTGTCCAAATAATGAACATTAACAAGTCTATCATCCATCTAAAAAGGACAACAAACAAGATGAATAAATGACAATTATAATGCATAGTTGCACAAAATATGCAACTCTAATGAGGCAATGAGAACTATATATTCCTAATGAGTTGTATCAATAACAAATTAAAACTTATGTACTAAATAAATCATGTCATTTGCTTAACACATAACCTAACCTTAACCATCATTTTTATCAAATCCAAGTTTGTACCCACAACATGCATATCCCATTACTACTACCACATCAACATGTTAATTAAAAGCCATCCAATACCAAAGGATTTCAATTAAATCTAGAAACAAAGGTGCCACCTAGGGTTACATAATGGCACTAAAATAACAAGAAATTACCAACAAAATTTAGGGATCTAGGGGGACATTACCTCAACCAACAAGGGAGAGAAAGATCCACGGAGGAAACTCAAATTTGAAACCGAATTTGAGTGAGCCTTGAGGTGGGAGAGAGGGGGGGAGCTCTTCTTTGCTCTTCTTTCTCGGGCTAGAAGACTTGGATTGGGGAGAGTGTGTGGGGTGGGCCCCACACACTCTCCCCGTGACCACTTATCTCTCAGGGGGGTAAACGCCAAGGTCCGCGGCGTTTAGGGTCGGGCTCGACATTTGCCACGTCGGACGGTCAAGCCGTCTGTCCACGGAGGTGGGCCAGGCCCAGACGCCGTGGTTCCTGGCGTTTTCAGTGCAAGCCAGACGCCGCGGATGTTGGCGTCTCGGTTTGGGTCAGATACGATTTTTTTTTCAAACCAGGGTCATATTGTGCTGAAGTTTGGAACCAGTGTCAGAACAGTGAAAATACCCACTCGGGTGGAGCTAGCTAGCTAGCTTATGGATTTGGCCGCTTTCGATGTGCTTCGTATTTGGCCGGCGGCCGCTTCTAGAAGAAGAAGACGTGGGAAAAAATATGCGAATATTCGATTTTGTAGTTTATGTTTACAGGTTTGTTCGGCCGCAGTTCAAAACGACCCTTAAAACGCGTTTTTCGTGAACTGAAAAACGCTTTTACAGTTCCGCGGTTTAAGGAATCTACTAAAGATGCTCTAATCCTTTTTATATTTGTTTTTGTTACATTATTTTATGCAACAACAGTCGGACATCACTAGTGCAAGCGAGACACTCGTTGTTGCAAATCTTTTTTATGTTGTGCTTTCATAACAATTGTTTCCAAATTTTGTTGACGTAACAGTTGTAATATTTTTTTTCAGTTGTAATTTTGCAACTTTGGTCAGACGTCGCTGCTGGCCTGCTGCAAGCGAGACACACGTTGTTGCGAATCTTTTTTGTGTTGTTATTTTTTAAGATTTTTTTTTCAAAATTTTATCGACGTAATATAGTCGTAACAATGTTTTTATACTGTATTTTTGCAACTTTTTTTTCGGGAAAAACTTTCAATCTATTCATCTTCAATCATGGTAGTACAACAAACACTAGAAATAATAAAAATTACATCCAGATCCGTAGACCACCTAGCGACGACTACAAGCACTGAAGCGAGCCGAAGGCGCGCCGCTGTCATCGCCCCTCCCTCGCTGGAGCCGGGCAAACGTTGTTGTAGTAGACAGTCGGGGAGTCGTCGTGCTAAGGCCCCATAGAACCAACGCACCAGAACAACAAACGCCGCAGATGAAGAGTGTAGATCAAAAGTATCCAACCTGAAGACACACGAATAGAGATGAACGACGAACAGATCCGAGCAAATCCATCAAAGATAGAGCTGCCCGCCCATCGATGATGATAGACGCATCATCGGAACGGGGGCTAGGCGGGAAGACACCTCCATGACCCTAAGGCAACCGGAGACGGAACGGACCGGCACCGGCTCCGGCGGGAGGCATATAATCTTTGTGTTTCGGAGGCGGTGGCTGGCTAGGGCAAGATTGGCTGGGATCTCATGCACCTCCGTGAACAGTAGTGTTGGCCAACTACGGCCATGGCGCCATGCTGGAAGCAACGTGTGGTGCTCAACGGTTTGTGCCACTCGAAGCTAAAGTTGCTGCGTGCCAGAACCAAATTTACATGCTAGCGGAGTCAGGTTGGCTTGCATGACTTACGACAGCAGTCTGCGCGCCGTGTACCATGTTGTGTCGGGGTCGGCCGGTATGCCCGCCGCAGGCGTAACATGCGTGCCTACAGGGGGCGGAGTGGATCACGTACGACAGCCTATAGCACTACATGGACTGGTTTAGGACGGTAGTAATGGACTGGTTTAGGGCAAAGTTGAACACGGACGGGAGTTACATAGTGGCCACGGGCGCGATAGGAGGGGGTATGATCCTGCGAGACGACAGAGACGAGATCATTTATAGCGCATGTAGGGAGATCCGCACATGCCAGAATACCTTTGATGCGGAGCTAGCGGCGTGCAGAGAAGGCCTGGAGTTGGCTTTATACCGAACGAACTTACCGATCGTTGTCGAGATGGACAGTACGGAGGCGGTGGCCATGCTTACAGGACGTCAGCAAGACAGATCGGTCCATCGTGCATTAGTAGAAGAGATCCGCAGAATGGCTACTCTTGCTACTAAGGAGATTTCTTTTATTCACTGTTTCCGCTCTCAGAATGTTGTTAGTCATGAGCTGGCCGCCTATGGCCGTAGCAACCCACGTACCGCAGTATGGCTGGCGGGCGGTATGGACCATGTTGTGAACTTGGCTATGGCTGAAAAGCCCCCATAAGCTTAATAGAGATTATTTTCACCCCGCAAAAAAAAAATTTTGAGTGCGTCCGATGGATGGCGGTCCAACGTAGCACGTGGGCACAGCTGCTGCCTGCTTTGCTTGTTAAGACGCGCGCGTGACATGCACCAGGCCACCAGGGTTAACCCGATCGATCCATTGATCTAACTGTTTGCTTGCGTGCGTTCACCCGGCCGGCCAAGGCAACACGTGAGCTGTGCATACACGATAAATAATTAGTCTGCGTGTCTGACATATATGGACCTTTGCGTTGCGTGTCACCCCAACTGGGACGCACATGCTCCTTGTCCAGGATTCACTATTTTTTTTCCTAAACGGAGGCAAAAGATTTGCCTCATCCATTAAATAAGAGGAGAATAGAGTTTGACAGTTTACAAGTGACCCCACAGATAAACCGCATGACAATTACTCTCGTACAACAATACACCCTAGTTTCTTAGCACCCGCTGTAACCCATAGGTTGGCCTCAAGCACAATATTTTGGAGAAGAATAGACGGTGGTGCACTCTTGTGACGAAACACCCGAGCGTTTCTCTCGTTCCAAAGAGTCCAAGAGACGAGCATGGTGAGGGAGGCCATCGCTCGTCTGTCTGGATTTCGCATGTCGGTTCTTCTATCCCACCAACGCATAAGAGAGTCCTGAAGGTGCCAATCGGAGGTGTCAATATGCGCAAGACCAAACTTGTCAATGACTGATCGCCAGAGCCAAATGGAGAAGCGTCACTTGACGAAAAGGTGGATTCCTGATTCTTGCACCCTCTTGCAAAGTGGGCAAAGTCCACAATTTTCCCAACCTCGCCGCTCCAACCTATCCGCAGTCCAAATCCGGTCTTGCAGGGTTAGCCAAGCGAAGAATTTGACCTTAGGGGGAGCCCAAGCTTTCCAAACCATGTAGTGAATGGTCGAGTGCGTCAGGCCAAGGAAGTGCGCCTTATAAGCAGTGGCCGCCGAGTATATTCCGTCTACAGCATGTTTCCAAACAATGTCATCCTCAACTTGGTCATCGAGGTGAAAGCATTTGCATGTTGAGGGAAGGCCTGTTTAGAGCATTTTTTTTAACATTTTCACTGCTGGTGTAATAATTTATTTTTCATCGCTTGCTTACGCGTCGACCCATTCAGATCCATCCAGATCCGGAATAAGTAGCAGGTGAGTTGTTGGTCGAAAGGCCGTTGGCCCTGGTGTGTGACAGTCAGCGTGTGCGCACGCTAATCATGAAGTGAACTGCTGATCAATTTATCTAACGGCAACAGCTACCCACGTACTGTGGTACTGTTACTCTATGCCGTGTTCACTAAAACAAGCCCGTCACATCAGCATAATTAGCTGAGGCCACTAATAACAGTTCGTGCATCATGCATGCCGTAAGTAGAAAACACGTCTCCTCCACGCAGTTGCCCTACCAGCTATGCATGTCCGCCGCGCTTCTGTGCCACGACAACTTTATTGGAATGGCAAAATGGGGAGCAGTTTTTCTCTGGGACTATCCCGCGCACATGTGGCTACCCCAGCCTAGGACCCATGCACATGCATGCGTGTGTGGGCCCGAGTCTGCTCAATTTGGGTACATGGCTACATGTATGGCCCACTGATTAGTGGCTGCCTGTCCTAGGACGTACTAGGACGGCAAAGTTTACCAGCTGCATCCATGCACGTGACTGGACCCGGCCGTCCACTCGCAATCAGTGGTGGTGCTGGCCACGTACAGACACGCACAAATGCACAGATGGGCTCCAAGCAACATGCTGGCCGCAATCCTAAAAGCATCTTCAGCCGCGTCCTCAATAGACCTCCCAAGACGGTTTTTTAGCGCCGACGCTAAAAATCGGTTCAGTCGCGCCCCACGATCTTATTTTTTGTCGGATTGGACCGAAATTGGCGCCAACGCACCCAACCCGAACCCGGCGCGCTGGGACGCCCGGAGGCGCCGGCGCGAACGTTTTGGCGCGAATGAGTGGCGGGACCGGCGCGTCAGCGAGACGAAGACTGGTCTTCATCATCGTCTCGGTTTTTCCCCGGGGAATCAATGCCAAGGCTGCCGCCGGTCAGCCTGCCATTGATTCACGGGCGGCGCATTGCGGCGACGCCGCCCCGCCTTGCTTCACGCGTTCGCACGCGGCCGCCCCAAGCCGCTATAAAAGGCGCCCCTAGCCGCGCTGGTGAGGAACACGCAGTCCTCCTCCTCCTTGCCGCCGCACTCCCCCCCCCCCCCCCCCCCCCCCC
>LR738715.1:32546873-32577238 GCA_902687465.1 Secale cereale | reverse complement strand
GGGGGGGGGGGGGCGCCTGGGCCCCCGGAGGCTCCTCCGATGCCCCCTTTGGCATATATTTAAAGCGTCTCCCGAAACCCTCGAAACAGGAACTCTTTTCGCGATCCCATCTGTGTTCCGCCGCCGCCGCCGCTTCCAAGATCGGGAGCACCAGGAGAATCCTTCTCGGCACCCTGCCGGAGGGGAGGATCACCACCGGGAGCTTCTCCACCACCATGGACGCCTCCCGGATGAGTTGTGAGTAGTCTCCCTTGGACCATGAGTCCATGACCAGTAGCTATGTGATGTTCTCCTCCCGTTCTTGTGCTTCACCAATTAGTCCTCGTGAGCTGCCCTAGATGATCGAGGCACATATGTAATCCTTATGCTGTTGCTATGATGAGTTTGCTGGGATCCGATGGATTATGAGATTATGTTCAGATTGTGTTTGAGTAATATATTGGATCTACCTCCTTTATATTTATGTTCGTAAGAAATTCTTGCATGTTCTCCGTTGTTATTTATTGCTTTGGCCAAGTAGTAGGTAGTGACTCCAAGAGGGAACGTTATGCTCGATTGTGGGTTCATGCCCCTCGATGACTAGCTTGAGTGACAGAAACATGAGTCTAGGGGATGTGATGTTGCCACAAGGGGGAAAACAACGGTGCTTGTGCCCGCGTGTGCAAGGACTGTTTACTTTACGCAAAGTTCTTTTAATGCAGTTGTCTGTTGCATTGAGTTTACACTATGGGTGGGGCTCGCAACTTAATACCAGCGAGATGTTCTGGATAGATATCTCAAGGTGGATGATTAGTAGTAGATATTGATGGATTTCGGTCTACTTACTTTGGCGTACCGCCCATGCTTTGAACCTCAACCTTTCTTGCAATGTAGTCAGCATTGGTTTGCGCACATGGTCCTGTCAATTGCCCAGCTGTAATTCGTTTACCTCACATAGCTGTTTTATCGTCTTTTGGGAGAGAGACATCACTAGTGAACATCATGAGACTCCGGTCCATATTACCATCATTGATCACATCCGCAATTTACTTTTCCGCTATTTACTTACTATTGCAATTATACCTATCACTATTATCACTTTGCGTTTGATCCTTTGTAAACTACAAGGCCGGAGGGATTGACAACCTCTCTGTACTCGTTGGGAGCAAAGTTATTTGTATCTGTGTGCAGGTCCACGTTGATTGCTAATATCCGGCGCCGTTAGCAGTTGACACCTTCTTGTTGAAACTGGGAGTCTCTGGGAAATCGATCCTTGGTATTACCAAGGGAAAACTTCTGCTACACTGCATCTCAAACCTTCCACTTGGGGTAACCAACGAGGGGTGAGAAGCCACCTAGCAAATGCCGAGTTGAAGAAGAAACTTGAGAAAGGCCTTGTGACTTGCATACAAGGTGAGAAGAACCTCAACGCCCTTTTGAGCAATCAAAAGGAAGTTGTGGCAAAGGAAGGAATTGGGTTTGTTCCTAAGCCCAAGAAGAAGAAGAATGACAAGACCAAGCAACCACCCCCTCTCCGACAATCCTTTGTGAAAGAAGGAGAGGGCACGTCAACCAAGAAGTAAATTGGTGGTGTCAAGAGAAACTCCACCATACCATCAAACATGGCCGGCGATTTTAATCCTTCATATGTTTTATGCCGTGCCAGTGATGGCCATGTGTTTGCTAAATTTGTTGGTTCTTCTTACGAGTACATTGAATGGTCCATTTGGGTTCCTAAGACCCTTGTTACTAACCTCAAAGGACCCATTACCAAATGGGTACCTAAATCCAAGCATTGATCTATTGTAGGAGTTTGCTTCCGGTGGGGGATCATGGTTGCTCGATAGCAGAGCCACAAATCATATGACCGGAAGCAAAGACTTGGTGGTGGACGTGCATCTCGGTTCATCTATGGCCACCAACGTCGAATGGGGTGATGCTTCATCGTCTAAGGTATTGGGACTTGGCAAGGTTGTTGTCTCTCATGATCTCACGATCGAGAAAGTCATGCTTGTTGAGTCCCTTGCATACAATTTACTTTCTGTTCGCCAACTTGCACTCATGGGCTTTGCTACATTCTTTGATATTGATACTGTGGCCCTCTTGTGGAGCAAGACTCTTAAAGTAGCCTATGTTGGGCATGTCGAGAATGGTCTTTATGTGGTTAACTTCTCGAAGCAACCCACTAAGGTCGTGACATGCCTAATGGCTAAAGTTGATGTGGGATGGCTTTGGTATCGCCGTTTGGCCCACGTCAATATGAGATCTTTGCAAAGTCTTCTCAAGGGGGACCATGTCCGAGGACTAACAAATGTTAGCTTTGCCAAAGATCGTGCTTGCAGGGCGTGCATTGAAGGAAAATTACATGAGAAGGCTCACCCTCCCACGACTATCATCTATTCAAAGAGACCCCTAGAGCTCCTCCACATGGACCTCTTTGGGCCTCCTACTTTTGATAGTCTTGGGGGTAGGAAGTATTCCTTGGTGATTGTGGATGATTACTCAAGATATACCTGGGTATACTTCTTCAAGAAGAAGAGTGAGACCCAACAAACCGTCATCAACTTTGCAAATGAAGCTCAACGACAACATGAAGCAAAGATTTTGATGATCAGAAGTGACAACGGCACCGAGTTCAAGAACTACACCTTGGATGAGTTTCTTGGTGATGAGGGGATCAAACATCAATATGCAGCCCCATATACCCCTCAACAAAACGGTGTAGCGGAGAGAAAGAACCGAACTTTAATAGATGCTACAAGAACCATGATGGCTGAATTCAATTCTCCATACAACTTTTGGGCCGAAGCCATCAACACCGCTTGCCATGCTTCAAATCGTCTCTATCTCCGCAAAGGCTTGAACAAAACTCCGTATGAGATTCTTACCGGTAACCAGCCCAATCTCAAGTACTTCCGGGTTTTCGGGTGTAAGTGTTTCATTCTCAAGAAAGGTGTACGTTTGTCTAAATTTGATTCTAGAGCTCATGAGGGCATATTTGTTGGTTATGCTACAAACTCTCATGCTTACCGTGTCCTCAACAAGTCCAATGGACTCATTGAGGAGACGAGTAATGTAGATTTTGATGAAAATAACGGCTCCCAAGTGGAGCAAAGTGGTACTTGTGATGCAGGTGATGAAATTCCTCCTCAAGCCATAAGAAGAATGGGTGTTGGATATATCCTACCCATTGAGGAACCCCTTGTGGCCGAAGGAGAAGGACAATGTTCTACTCAAGTGGAACCATCACCAACCCAAGACCCACACGCTTCCGAAGAACAAATTGAAGGCCCTCAACCTGATGAACAAGGCCAAGTGCAAGATCAATCTCAAGTTGGTGGAGAGCCACCAAATGATGCACAAGGCCAAGTTCTGTCCCCCGAGCAAGATCAAGGTCAAGAGGAAGCTCAAGATCAAGATCTAGCTCCTGACGACGCTCAAGATGATCAACTCAGTGCTCCTCAGTTAACACTTGAAGAGCAATTAGAGCGTCGTGCTGCAAAAGTTGCCTCCAGGCTTGCTTCCAACGAGCATCACATCGAGAACATTTTAGGAAGCATCAAAAGGGGGGTAAGCTCTCGTAGACAATTAGCAAACTATTGTGCTCATCAAGCTTTTGTCTCCTGTGTTGAACCTCAGAAAGTTTATGAGGCGCTCGAAGACCCTAATTGGCTCAATGCCATGCATGAAGAACTCCATAACTTCGAGCGCAACAAGGTGTGGCGTCTGGTGCCAAGACCAAAGGAGAACCATAATGTCATTGGAACCAAATGGATCTTTAAGAACAAGCAAGATGCCCATGGCATTGTCATCTGCAACAAGGCACGTCTGGTGGCTCAAGGCTACTCCCAAGTCGAGGGTATCGACTACGGTGAAACCTTTGCCCCCGTTGCTCGTCTTGAATCCTTTCGTTTGTTGCTTGCCTATGCTTCCCATCATAACTTTAAATTGCAACAAATGGATGTGAAAAGTGCATTTCTTAATGGTCCCATTAATGAGTTGGTGTATGTTAAACAACCCCCGGGGTTCGAGGATCCTAAGTTCCCCAATCACGTGTACCAACTCGATAAGGAACTCTATGGCCTTAAACAAGCCCCGCGTGCGTGGTATGAGCATCTTACCGAGTTGTTACAAGATCGTGGGTTTGAAATTGGGAAAATTGACCCCACTCTTTTTACTAAGAAGGTCAAAGGGGAGTTGTTTGTATGCCAACTATATGTTGATGATATTATCTTTGGTTCTCCTAACAAAGCTTTCAATGATGAGTTCGCCGCACTCATGCCACACATTTTGAGATGTCCATGATGGGAGAGTTGAAGTACTTCCTTGGATTTGAGATCAAACAAAGAAGAGAAGGCATCTTCATCAAACAATCCAAGTATACTCAAGACATGCTCAAGAGGTTCAATCTAAGTGATGTCAAGCCGGCTACTACTCCAATGCCAACCAAATGCCAACTTGACATTGATCCCAATGGTAAAGCGGTGGATCAAAAGGTATATCGCTCTATGATTGGATCCTTGCTTTACCATTGTGCATCTAGACCGGATATTATGTTGAGTGTGGGAATTTGTGCACTGTTTCAAGCCTCACCTAAGGAGATTCACTTTGTGGCTGTCAAGCGAATCTTTCGATATTTGGCTCATACCCCAAACTTTGGCTTATGGTACCCGAGAGGAGCAAATTTCAACCTTGTAGGTTTTTCTGATTCTGACTGGGCGGGAGACAAAGTGGATAGGAAGTCCACTTCGGGAGGGTGCCAATTTCTTGGTTGCTCTCTTGTTAGTTGGTCTTCCAAAAAGCAAAGTTGTGTATCTCTCTCGTCCACCGAAGCAGAGTATGTGGCTGCTGGCAGTTGTTGTGCTCAACTTTTATGGATGAGGGAAACTTTAAAGGATTACGGTGTCACTTGTGACAAAGTGCCTCTTTGGTGTGACAATGAAAGTGCCATCAAGATTTCTCTCAACCCGGTGCTACACTTCAAGACGAAGCATATTGAGATTCGGTATCACTTCATCCGGGATCACATTCGGCAAGGAGAGATCGAGCTTCACTATGTCAACACTCATGATAACCTTGCAGATATCTTCACGAAGCCATTGGATGAAGCAAGATTTCGCGAGTTAAGGCATGAGCTAAATATCATTGATTTGAGCAATGTGGCTTGAGCACGTGCACACCCCACCATACTCATCATATTGTCTAGTCTAGGTGTAGGCATGGAAATAGGGGGAGTGGTGTTCTCTCAATGAACTCATCCTCCCCCCACTATGCATAAATTGATACGCTTTTCACATTCGTCATTTGTGATGAGACTTGTGTTTCAAAGACGAGTTATGGTTATGGGCCCAAGGATAATTCTTCGCGGTGCCATGCCAATTGACTCTAACATTGGTGGCTCCAGCCACCGCCCTCCGTTTTTGGTTGGTTTCTGGTCTTCGTGTTTTTCTCGTACTACAGTGACTTACTCCATCCCAAGCCATCCCATCCTAGCCATCTACTCCAAATGTACACAAGCTTGTTATCATGGAGTGAGTGGGCACACCCTGGCGGTACAACCGGTGGTTCGAGCGGTTCTACCGCTTAATCACTGGTTTTCAGCCCAGCGGTTGTACCGGTCTAGAGCAGGCGGTTCTACCGCTGGTGCTCTGACCTGTACCCCCGGCCGGTACTACCGGTGTTGTGTAGCGGAACTACCGCCTGGCGCGGAAGTACCGCTCCACCACCTGGCAGCAGCCGGACCGGTACTACCGGTCCCTGGACCGGTACTACCGGTGCTGATCTGGGCGGGTATATAAAGCACGGGTTGAAGAGGTTTTCTTCCTCACCCGTTCATTATTTCACCCCAGCCGCCGGTTACTCCGCTCACTGCCCCGTAGCGCCCTCCGGCTCTACGGATCCGTCGGCCCTTCACTGGATCTGCTCCGTGAAGGCCGCCTCTCCTTCGATCTCCTCCCATGGATACCGGTATTGCCCTGCTTCTTCTTCGTATTAGGGTTCTTCTTGAATCCTCTTTCTAGGGCAATGCGTGTAGTCCTTCATTTTTGGCTAAATGATTTGAGGGAGAGGTCCGTATAGTTTCCTATTCACTTGTGCGTAATTAGAATAGACACCGTGCATGTAGTTTTTGAGATCGGGTAGTTTCCTTCATCTTCGTAGATCCGTTCTCGGCGGTACTACCGGTCACTCGACCGGTACTACCGCTGGCCGGAACTACCGGTGCTAATACCGGAACTACCGGTTGCTCTGAACTTATATGCATTGCCTCTATTCTTCGTACGTACTAGTGAATTATTCTTCCGATCTTGTGTACATTCCTCTCATCTTTTCTGGGTTGCTATGTGTTATCCGTGTGTGTTTGCAGGTGGCTCTAGCTCTCGCTCTGGTCAGTTTGCCAAAAGGAAGGCCCGTAGGGGCAAGAGGCCAGCCGATGATGAAGATGTTCCCGAGGTTGTGATCCCCTCCAAAACAACTCTTTGGGAAAAGTCAGTGGCAGCCAAGCAGCATGCAGCGCTTCCTATGTACAAATGGAAGCTTTCCGACTGGGAGAAGTTTCGGTTTCAAGACCCCTACACCGTACCACCTCCTCCTCGTTGGAATAATCCTTGCTTCCGCAATGAGATGCAGTTGAGGATTGTGGATGACATCTTTGAGCACCACAAGAACAAGTTCACCCGTATGTGGTGAATTGACCTTGCCAACTGGAGAAGCAACCCTGCTTACTTTGGAGAGGCTCTGGAAGTCTGTGAGGAGTTTGATTTGGTCAAGCTCATGGAGCTGCGTTGTGACTTTGATGTGGAACTCATTCATCAGTTTTATGCTACTGTCCACTTCGGCAGTGACGATCAGCGTCACCTCTCTTTTATTTGCCGGGATGAGTTCTTCCGTGTTCCCTAGAGTGCTTTCTGCCATGCCTTGGGCTATGAGGACACTGGCTTGGAAGGCCAAGGTGGTCTCCGTCCTCACGACCGAGCCCAACCCATGGATAAAGTGAAGCTTGCTCCTCTCTATATCCCTGGTCATGCAATAGTAGGTAAATCCAATGACCTCCTGCATGTTTATGACATCCTTCACCGTGTGTTCCGGTGTGTGTTGCTGCCCAAAGTTGGGAACCAGGATGATATCTATGGCTACCTCGTGGATCTGCTTGTAGCAATGAAGACAAAGCGTGGCAAGGGCATTACTTTTGATGTTTCCAAATGGATGTGGGAGGAGATGTACAACTGTGTCTGGTACCGCAAGGTACCGATCTACGCTCCCTTTGTGATGCGTTTCCTTTACTCAGTGTGGGAAGTGAGGAGGCCTGGAGAGCCTCTTTCTACTCCGGACAGGCTCACGGAGCATGAGGTCAAGGTACTGAGACAAAAGAAGCATACGACTCCTAGGTTCGCTGCGGGCAATGAGGAGGATGTCTTTGCTACATCATATGATGATGACTTTGAGTTAGAGGCTGGGGCCAAGCCCTCCTGGGTGGAGAAACTTACTGCCTAGGTCAAGAAGACCTTCTGCCTGCAGGCCCACGTCCAGAAGAAGCTCTACAAGGCTCATGTGAATGAAAAGATGGCGCGACGCCGGCAGATTCAGTTGATGTGGCACCTCAATGTGCCTGATGTGCAGAGCGGTTCCGAGAAGTGCATCACCCCTGAGGACAAGTGGTGCCTTGCCAACTGTCAGTGGTCTGATGATGAGCCTACCACCTCCACCACTCGAGCGACTGTGGATGCGATGGAGACTGACGCTGAGATTGCTGAGGACGACGAGGACACTGAAGACTCTGACGATGGTGACTCAGATGATTCTCTGGCGACAGGCGAGGAGCTGTACTGAGCCCTGGGGCGTTAGTCTCGCTCTTTTGCTTTTTGGTGCTTGATGCCAAAGGGGGAGAGTTGAGTATTGCTAGGTCACGGGAGTTGCATGGGAGTGTTTCTTGGTGTTTATTTGTGTTTCTCTGTGAACTTCCATAGCATGGTGTAAGACATGTTATCTTAGTTTCTATGCTCTTTGAACTTCGTTACCGTGAACTCCAGTTGCATGGTGTAAGACATGTGCCACTATCTTAATTATCCATGCACTTTGCTTTCATATGATCTGTTGTATATCTGTTTTAATTTTAAGTCACTGGTTGGTTTATAAAACCTAGGGGGAGCATAGATCCTAGTGTCAGCACTTTTGCATTCCAAAAGCAAACTCTATTAAGTGCTCACATTCAGGGGGAGCTCTACCTTCATTCTATAAACTCCTGTGATCGTTTCGTGGTTGTCATCATTCACCAAAAAGGGGGAGATTGTAAGGGCATCTCTTGCCTGAGGTTTTGGTGATGATGACAATCCATGTTTAGTCTAATCGTGTGTCAATATTACTCAGGTTGATAACATATGGCACAAGACGGTTAGACTTTCTCTCTTTAAGGAAAAGATCGAAGACGGAGTTTCCGATGCCTTTCTGTTTCTTTTGGTCATAGGAAATCCGTACTATTAAGAGGGAACCCACATCGGAAGGTAATTGGTGAATCAAGTCACGCACACAGATTCTTTGCACCCACCATATTGCCTCCGTTCGTGGAGAGAGAGGTCCCATTTAATTTCTCCTTATTGTAGATTTCTCCACAGCGGTAGTTCCGCCCTATTGGGCGGTTGTACCGGTGGCCGGTAGTTCCGGTCAAAACCACCGCCCCAAGTACCGCTCAGGGGTGATACCCTCTGTACTGGGTGCGGTGGTAGACCGGTGGTGGCCCGGAAGTACCGGTAAGACCGGTACTACCGGTGTTCCGAGCGGTAGTACCGCTCTGACTGCCACCACGCAGAAACTATCTGCCAGGCGGTAGTTCCGGCCCAACCATCGTGCCAACTACCGCCCCTGGTTGAAACCTTCTGGTTTCCAAGCTATAGTTGACCGGAAGTTGGGCGGTAGTTCCGGTTTTCTCCGGAAGACTGGTACTACCGGGCAAGACACCGGAAGTACCGCTTTAGTGGCACGGGCGCAGGTTTCTTCACTCACCGGTACTACCGGTTGGAGTAGCGGAACTACCGGTCCTATGTAAATCTGCACATAACGGTTGGATTGGTGGAGACCCTATTTAAGGAGCCCCTTCTCCCACCTCCACCTTATCTCTTGCCTCTCTCTCTCCACCATTAATGCCATTAAAGCTTTCTTGCCCGATCTCTCTCCCTAGCCAACCAAACTTGTTGATTTGCTAGGGATTGAAGGAGGAGACCTAGATCTACACTTCCACCAAAGGAAACTTGATTCCCCCATACTTTCTTGTGTGGATTTTGTTACTCTTGGGTGTTTGAGCACTCTAGACGGAAGAGGTCACTTCGGAGCCACAATCCATTGTGGTGAAGCTCCGGGGTTTCGTTGGGAGCCTCTAATTAAGTTGTGGAGAGAGCTCCAATCTTGTTTGTAAAGGTCCGGTTGCCGCCTTCAAGGGCACCACTAGTGGATTCACGGCACCTTGCATTGTGTAAGGGCGCGAGGAGAATACGGTGGCCCTAGTGGCTTCTTGGGGAGCATTGTGCCTCCACACCGCTCCAACGGAGACGTACTTCCCCTCAAAGGGAAACAACTTCGATATCACATCCTCGTCTTCATCATTTCCACTTGTGGTTATTTCTTACCTTTACTTGTGCAAGCATTACTTGTTTAACTCTTATAGCTTGCTTGTGTTGTTGTTTTCCTTATTTTCGTTAGTTGTCATCTTAGTAAAACATCTAGACAACTTACTTTGACGCTTTAATTTAAAGTGGTTAAGAAAAGCTAAAATTGTTAGTTGCCTATTCACCCCCCCCCCTCTAGTCAACCATATCGATCCTTTCAAGTGGGAGGCGTACCTCCTCCACCAGACCAATGATGGCTTCTCGCCCCTCGTTGGTTACCCCAAGTGGAAGGTTTGAGATGCAGTGTAGCGGAAGTTTTCCCTTGGCAAAGATACCAAGGATCGATTTCCCCTGAGACTCCCAGTTTCAACAAGAAGGTGTCAACTGCTAACGGCGCCAGATATTAGCAATCAACGTGGACCTGCACACAGATACAAATAACTTTGCTCCCAACGAGTACAGAGAGGTTGTCAATCCCTCCGGCCTTGTCGTTTACAAAGGATCAAACGCAAGTGATAATAGTGATAGCTAATGCTGCAAATAGTAAGTAAAAGCGGAAAGTAAATAGCGAATGTGATGAGTGATGGTAATATGGACCGGGGTCCCATGATGTTCACTAGTGATGTCTCTCTCCCAAAAGACGATAAAACAGCTATGTGAGGTAAACGAATTACAGCTCGGCAATTGACAGGATTATGTGCGCAAACCAATGCTAACTATGTTGCAAGAAAGGTAGAGGTTCAAAGCATGGGCGGTACGCCAAGGCAAGTAGACCGAAATCCATCTGCATCTACTACTAATCATCCACCTTGAGATATCTATCCAGAACATCTCGCTGGTATTAAGTTGCGAGTCCCACCCATAGTGTAAACTCAAAGCAACAGACAACTGCATTAAAAGAACTTTGCGTAAAGTAAACAATCCTTGCACCCGCGGGCACAAGCACCGTTGTTTTCCCCCTTGTGGCAACAGCACATCCCCTAGACTCATGTTTCTGTCACTCAAGCTAGTCATCGAGGGGCATGAACCCACAATCAAGCATAACGTTCCCTCTTGGAGTCACCACCTACTACTTGGCCAAAGCAATAAATAACAATGGAGAACATGCAAGAATTACTTACGAACATAAATATAAAAGAGGTAGATCAAATATATTACTCAAACACAATCTGAACATAATCTCACAATGCATCGGATCCCAGCAAACTCAACATAGCAACAACATAAGGATTACATATGTGCCTCGATCATGTAGGGCAGCTCACGAGGACTAATTAGTGAAGCACAAGAACGGGAGGAGAACATCACATAGCTACTGGTCATGGACCCATGGTCCAAGGGAGGCTACTCACAACTCATCAGGGAGGCGTCCATGGTGGTGGAGAGGCTCCCGGTGATGATCCTCCCCTCCGGCAGGGTGCCGGGAAGAGTTCTCCTGGTGCTCCCGATTTTGGAAGCGCGGCGGCGGCGGAACAGAGATGAGATCGCCAAAGGGGGGCATCAGCGGAGGCCTGGGGGGCCCAGGCGCCCCCCCGGCGCGGCCAGGAGGGGGGCCGCGCCACCAGGGCGCCTGGAGCCCTGGTGGCCCCCCTCCGGCTGTATTTTGGCAGCCGGGAAGCTTCTGGAACGCTGATTTTTTATATAATTTTTCCGAGATTTTTCTGGCAGTTTTCGCAATGGGAAAACCTGAAATACAAAAACAGCAGAAAACAGAAACTGGCACTGGGGTGCACTGAGTTAATAGGTTAGTCCAAATATGATCAAAAGTGTATGGAAGTGTATAAATATCATAGCAATATCACCCAAAAGAGGCATGGAGCAAGCAGAAATTATAGATACGTTTTGGACGTATCAACATCCCCAAGCTTAATTCCTGCTCGTCCTCGAGTAGGTAAATGATAACAAGAATAATTTCTGTGGTGACATGCTATTAACCATATAGGACTTTTTCATAGTCATATGACAAAAGCTTACTGAGACAATGAATCTGTAGTAATTAAGTTGCCTCATGAGAAAATCACAAAGAACTGAAAGTTTTACAATATGATACTAAAACATCAAATAGATTTGTAATGAGCATGGTGTGCAAATATGACAAAGTGATATCTCGCTTGCCCCCTTTAGTGAAGCAAAACATAAATGCAGGGGCACCTCCAAGGTTTAAGTGATGACTAGATACAATGATTTCAAAATAAACGATATCATAATCATGCAAAAGACAATGCTACTTAGGGACAATGCACATTACACTCAGAATGACAATCATGCTCTCAGTAGTTGGTGCTTTAAAAGTAGGTGGAGACTCTCGAACCGTGGCTTTTGTTGGCAAGGTTGAAAACCCATAGTCGGAAACAAAGACAAAGCATGTACCAGAGCTCTTGGTTTTAAAAACAGAGGTAATAATTATTATTTTTGATTATGCATGTTCCGTCAACGAATGCTAGCAGATAACTCAATCACTTCTTGAGATGGACAAGTTTCGAGGAACGGCTCCCGAATGAGGACGATCACATCCTCTTAATCTCCTTTGTTTATCACTGCCAAAGTTTTCTGATTTCTCATGAACAAAGCGTGAAGAAAGGTTTGTTTGTTATATTAATTTTGAGCCGGGCGCACTCAATGCCAGTTCCTTCTCGTGTTATGGGTTTGCACATTAGACATGCAATCCCGGGGTGAAGCTTGTCCAACTTAAAAAGATCATGAATTAACTACAACTTCCTCATGAACTTAAAACAGAGGCACAAAATAGGAATGCATTTTTTTCTTTTTGAATAATTTCGAGATGGTACATGAAAGTCTTCGTTAGGAATGGCAGGTAAATACCATGTAGGAAGGTATGGTGGACTCATATGGCATAACTGGTTTAAAAGAATTTGGATGCACAAGCAGTCAGTCCGCTTAGTACAGGTGGAGGTTAGCAAAAGACTGGGAGCGACCAACTAAGAGAGCAATGACGGTCATAATCATGTAGAGCGACAAAGCAACATAGAATCAGGCATGGTAGTTATATCGCTACTCAGAAACAAAAGATCATCAAGGCTTGACAGACTTTCTTTACAGTCTTAAATATGCGTGAGCATACGCCAAGTCAATCAAAATAAATTCTTGAAGGAAGATATTACGAAACCATACCACATCATAGGCAAACAAATCATGGTGGTACTCCAATAACACATTGGGAACCCCCCAGCTATTTGAGACTAACCATAAGAAAACATGAACTACTTGATGTCTACACACGCTTCTACTCTTGTAGACTATGTTGGGCCTCCAAGCGCAGAGGTTTGTAGGACAGCAGCAATTTCCCTCAAGTGGATGACCTAAGGTTTATCGAACTCAGGGAAGTAGAGGTTGAAGATGGTCTCTCTCAAGCAACCCTGCAACTAAGATACAAGAAGTCTCTTGTGTCCCCAACACACCTAATACAACTAGGAGTTGTATAGGTGCACTAGTTCGGCGAAGAGATGGTAAAATATGGATGATAGGAGTGGCAAAGCAAAGTAATATAAATCTGTAATAAAAAGTGCAGCAAGCAAACAAGTGGTAAACTTGAGCACAAATGGCATTGCAATGGTGGAAACAAGGCCTAGGCTTCATACTTTCACTAGTGGCAACTCCCAACAACATTAACATAATCGAATCACATGATATTTCCCATAAAACATGCAAAGGGGACACACTCGGAGGTCATTCCTTCGTGGTCAAGAGAGGACGAGAATTATGTAGGGCTATAAAAGCACACCTCAAAGTTCGTAGTTCTCAATCTAAGGATTTCCCAATGTCACCGCGGCCATCCAAAGAGAGTCCCACAATCACCACAACATATCTAAAGGATAGTCAAAGACAAGCACCAAGAGACTCTCAATCTTCAATCAACACACAAGAGAGGAAATCACTCATGAAAATATTTTTCTAATCCATGTCCAATAGACCGCTGTCACCTTGGTCTCGGGGATTATACTAGATAAAGACAAGTGAGTACATCAATCCAATACATAGAGGAAGGGGAAACATCATGGGATCACCCTAGATTAACATAGCCTATGATCACAACGAAGATCACATCATGGGAGAGAGAATTGACCACATAGCTACTAGTAGAAACCTCAGCCCCGAGGAGGAACTACTCCCGCATCATGGAGGGAGGAAGCAACGTCGATGGAGATGAATCCGGGGGCACTTCCCCGTCCCGGCAGGGTGCCGGCACAGGAATTCTAGTCCCCCGAAGCTTGATAGCGATGGCGGCGGAGATCGGAATTGCGTCTGGAGAAAAGGGGTCTGGAATCAGGGTTTCCTCGACGGGTGTTAAATATATGCCAAAGGGGGTCGCCAGGGGAGCTAAGGGGGTCCCAGGCGGCCTGGCCAGGCGACCAGGGGTGGGGCCGCCTGGGCAGGGCGCCTGGAGCCCCTGTGCCCCCCTCCGGCCCTACTTTGGCCGCATGGAAGCTTCCGGAACGCTGATTTTTTATATAATTTTTTCCGGGATTTTTCTGGCAGTTTACGTAATGGGAAAACCTGAAATACAAAAATAGCAGAAAACAGAAACTGGCACTGGGGTGCACTGAGTTAATAGGTTAGTCCAAATATGATCAAAAGTGTATGGAAGTGTATAAATATCATAGCAATATCACACAAAAGAGGCATGGAGCAAGCAGAAATTATAGATACGTTTTGGACGTATCAACATCCCCAAGCTTAATTCCTGCTCGTCCTCGAGTAGGTAAATGATAACAAGCATAATTTCTGTGGTGACATGCTATTAACCATATAAGGACTTTTTACAGTCACATGACAAGTGCTTACTGAGACAATGAATCTGTAGTAATTAAGTTGCCTCATGAGAAAACCACAAAGAGCTGAAAGTTTTACAATATGATAATGAAATATCAATAGATTTGTAGTGAGCATGGTGTGCAAATATGACAAAGTGATATCTCGCTTGCCCCCTTTAGTGAAGCAAAACATAAATGCAGGGGCACCTCCAAGGTTTAAGTGACGACTAGATACAATGATTTCAGAATAAACGATATCATAATCATGCAAAAGACAATGCTACTTTGGGACAATGCACATTACACTCAGAATGACAATCATGCTCTTAATAGTTGGTGCTTTAAAAGAAGGTGGAGACTCTCGAACCGTGGCTTTTGTTGGCAAAGTTGAAAACCCGTGGTCGGAAACAAAGACAAAACATGTACCAGAGCTCTTGGTTTTAAAAACAGAGGTAATAATTATTTTTTTGGATATGCATGTTTCTTCAACGAATGCTAGCAGATAACTCAATTACTTCTCGAGCTGGACAAGTTTCGAGGAACGGCTCCCGAATGAGGACGATCACATCCTCTTAATCTCCTTTGTTTATCACTGCCATAGTTTTCTGATTTCTCATAAACAAAGCGTGAAGGAGGGTTTGTTTGTTATATTATTTTTGAGCCGGGCGCACTCTTTGCCAGTTCCTTCTCGTATTATGGGTTTGCACATTAGACATGCAATCCCGGGGTGAAGCTTGTCCAACTTAAAAAGATCATGAATTAACTACTACTTCCTCATGAACTAAAACAGAGGCACAAAATAGAAATGCTTTTTTTTGAATAATTTCGAGATGGTACATGAAAGTCTTCGTTAGGAATGGCAGGTAAATACCATGTATAGGAAGGTATGGTGGACTCATATGGCATAACTGGTTTAAAGGATTTTGGATGCACAAGCAGTCAGTCCGCTTAGTACAGGTGGAGGTTAGCAAAAGACTGGGAGCGACCAACTAAAAGAGCAGTGACGGTCATAATCATGCAGAGCGACAAAGCAACATTGAATCAGGCATGGAAGTTATATCGCTACTCAGAAACAAAAGATCATCAAGGCTTGACAGACTTTCTTTACAGTCTTAAATATGCGTGAGCATACGCCAAGTCAATCAAAATAAATTCTTGAAGGAAGATATTACTAAACCATACCACATCATAGGCAAACAAATCATGTTGGTACTCCAATAACACATTGGGAACCCCCCAGCTATTTGAGACTAACCATAAGAAAACATGAACTACTAAGCACCATTATGCACGTAGCATTTTTATCATAGACATATCAACCAATGCAACAGAAGCAAACTCTCTTAATAAGATAAGCATGATAACTAAAGAAAGTTCAAGCAACCAACTAAACAAAAGCTCTTTAAAAAGCTAAGCATGAAAACTAAGAGCTAAGCATGATAGTAGCTATTGAAAGACCAAGAACATACACAGCAAAGATAGACATGAAAATTCTATGTTGTGTTCTAGGTTGAAGTGGAGCGTGTTTCTCTCCCACACAAAGAAAGCTGAGTTCCAACTCGTTATGAAAAGCTAAGGAAAACAAAAAAAGGAAACTAAAAGCAAGACGCTCCAAGCATAGCACATAACACATGAAGTGATAAAAATATAGTGGAACGAAAGACGAACTGATAATGTTGATGGAGAAGGGGATGCACGGGGGCATCCCCAAGCTTAGACGCTTGAGTCTCCTTGAATATTTCTTGGGGGTGCATGGGGGCATCCCCAAGCTTGAGCGTTTGACACTCCTGAATCTTTTTATCATCTTCCCTCGCACACTTGAAAACTCCCTTCATACATAACTCATCATAATCTGATTAGCGAGGTTAGTACCCTTAATAAAATAATTGTTCCTTGCTGGAAATAAGGATATTCTTGAAGGTCTACTGTTTCTCAAGATTGCCAAAAGGTTTTTGCAAATAAAAAGCAAGCTCAAGGTTTGCAAAATGAAGGAAAGGCTAAACAGGACAGAATCTGTGAAAAACAGACCAGCAGGTAGTAAATAATTTTTTCGGGGCACTTCTGCAACTCTAATCAAAAAACTCAGAACAGAAGCCCGAAAGCCAATTGTATAGAGCACGCTGTCGAAAAAATTCAGACCAAAAAGATGACCTGGTGATTTTATACGAATTTTTCTGTCCAAGGACAGAATCTGTTTCCTGGACAACACGTCACAACTTTTGAACTTTCTTGCAATCAGAGGCTACACTTTGCACAAAGCTGAAAAGTGAAGATACAATGATGATGCCACTGTAGTAACAACATCAAGACACAACAAAAGCAAAATAAAATTTTATTCATTGTGGGCTGCCTCCCAAAAGGGATTTCTTTTATGCCTTTAAGCTAGGCATAAGACTTTAATGATGCTCTCGTAGGAATAAGAGTTGAAGAACAAAAGAGAGCATCAAGAAGCAAATACTAAACACATTTAAGCCTAACATGCTTCCTATGCATAGGAATATTGCAATAGAATAATTCATTGAAGCGCAAAGCAATAAGCATAGGAAGACAAAACAAGTGCAGCTTCAAAACCTTCAACATAAAGAGAGGGAACTTGATATTATTGAAATATCTATAAGCATATATTCCCTTCTCATAATAATTTTCAGCAGGATCACGGATAAACTCAACAATATAAGCATCACATAAAGCATTGTTACCATGATCCACATGCAAAAGGGTACTCTTACTCTCCACATAAGCATAATCTTTCTCATTGGTAATAGTGGGAGTAGGACTATCATAAACAACTTGAACACTATAGATTAATTGTGTATTAGGAAGATGGTGTTCAACAAGGGAGTAATTCCCTCCATGATTATGACAAGTTTCATAAGGATAATTTCTCCTTATGTCATAGGTACCTTTATAATCACTATAGATTGGAGTTATAACATCATCATAGTAGAGAAGAGCATTATCATTGCTAGCAACTATACTTGTAAACATGTTGTCTTTATTCTTACTAGCAAAAGAATTATCAATTATCACATCACTAGTGGGTAAGGGATTTGCAATCCTATCATCCCCAAGCTTAGAGCTTTCCATATCATCACTTTCAGAGTTGGTACCAAAAAGATTTTCAAGATCATAAGCAGCATTATCATCATTTTCCCAATCACAATAAGTAACATGCATATCATAATCAAAATCATCTTCAATAGTACCTACGGACGTATCATCAAGATGATAATTAAGGCAATGGACTTCACCTTCTTCTTTAAACTTACAACCGTTAGGATAAAAGTTGATGGGAGGAATATGCTCAGGCCAGGTTGATACCCATTCTTCTTCCTTTTTGCTCCTCTTCCTCCTCCTCTTCTTTTTCTTCTTCTTCACCTTAGGAGGGGGTGGTTGGAGATGAAGCTTCTCCACATATCCTGGTTTATCATTAGAAACAATAGGGGAAACTTGGGAGAAACTCTCATTTTTATTAGCAGAAATATAAGAGACATTTTTATACTTTGGTAAAGTTCCCTCCCTTCTAATCTTACTTATGTAATCATTTTCATGGCAATTAACAACACAATAGAGATGGCAATTTTGCAAAGTGTTTTTTTATTCCTATGGCATTAACATCTAGCCAAGAAGTCTTTTCTGATAACTCCTCACACATCAAAAATAACATAAGCTCATCATAAAGATCAGAGGTGATCATGTTATCACACAACTGGTTAATAGTTATGTTTTGAAAGTTCATGCATTGAAAATTAAAGTGACCTTCTATACAGCAAAGTTCACAAGTAAAAGGATAAAGGTCACACAATTCTCTAGCAATTTCATTTAAATCTCTGACCCAAGTGATTGTTCTTTCATGCTTATGTTGCTTACAATACTTCACTACTTCAATCATAGGCCTTTCACAAGGTCTATCCACTCCACAAAAATTAACATGCTTATATAAAACTTCATTTTTAGGAATTGGATCATGCATGTTGCAATCATCATGAACAATTTCATTTTCTTTGCAAATCTCTTTAAAAGGTTCATGATGCTTGTTCCAATCCTTCTTAGGCATATTAAGATGTGAAGCAAAAGATTTGAGGAAATCAACTAGGAGTTGAGAATCAAGCCCAAATTTAGCACTAAACTTATTAAAACTTGTAGTTTCAACAAAGGACTTAATGCAATCATACTCATAAACTATACCTGACTCTTTACCTTTGTCGATCTCCCAATCTTCAGTGTTGCATTGAATTCTTTCAAGGAGTTCCCATTTAGCATCAATCTTTTCGTTTGTGAAAGAACCCATAGAGGAAGCATCGAGCAAATCTTTATCCTGTCGAGAGAGCCTCGCATAGAAATTAGTAATAATCATATCTTTGGGGAGCCCATGGTTAGGACATTTTAGCATTAACGTTTTCAGTCTCCCCCAAGCTTGAGCTATGCTCTCTCCGTCATGAGGATAGAAATTATAAACATAATTCCTATTCTCATGGACTTCATGAAGAGGATAAAACTTGGAGTAAAAGAGAGACTGGATCTCTTCCCAATCAAGCAAGTGCGAGTTATCGAGAAGCTTATACCAATCTGAAGCTTTATCTATAAGTGATACGGCGAACAATTTCCTCATGACAAACTCCCTTGATACACGTGCAAGCTTAAATAATGAACATAGTTGTGACATATATAGCAAGTGTTCACCGGGATGTCTGTCTCCTGCATAACGATTAGCCAAAACATAATCGATAATACCAGCTGGTATTTTATAGGGCACAATTTCAGTAGGGGGAGGAGCAACCACCACAGGTGTGGGGCGTCTTCCCGCAAGCAACGATCCAATAGCACGGTTTTCCATAAACATAACTAGTGAAACTAAAAACAAGAAACGAAAAGATTTAATTGCAAGATCTAAAGATATACCTTCAAGCACTCACCTCCCCGGCAACGGCGCCAGAAATAGCTTGATGTCTACACACGCTTCTACTCTTGTAGACTATGTTGGGCCTCCAAGCGCAGAGGTTTGTAGGACAGCAGCAATTTCCCTCATGTGGATGACCTAAGGTTTATCGAACTCAGGGAAGTAGAGGTTGAAGATGGTCTCTCTCAAGCAACCCTGCAACTAAGATACAAGAAGACTCTTGTGTCCCCAACACACCTAATACAACTAGGAGTTGTATAGGTGCACTAGTTCGGCGAAGAGATGGTAAAATATGGATGATAGGAGTGGCAAAGCAAAGTAATATAAATCTGTAATAAAAAGTGCAGCAAGCAAACAAGTGGTAAACGTGAGCACAAATGGTATTGCAATGGTGGAAACAAGGACTAGGCTTCATACTTTCACTAGTGGCAACTCCCAACAACATTAACATAATCGAATCACATGATATTTCCCATAAAACATGCAAAGGGGACACACTCGGAGGTCATTCCTTCGTGGTCAAGAGAGGACGAGAATTATGTAGGGCTACAAAAGCACACCTCAAAGTTCGTAGTTCTCAATCTAAGGATTTCCCAATGTCACCGCGGCCATCCAAAGAGAGTCCCACAATCACCATAACATATCTAAAGGATAGTCAAAGACAAGCACCAAGAGACTCTCAATCTTCAATCAACACACAAGAGAGGAAATCACTCATGAAAATATTTTTCTAATCCATGTCCAATAGACCGCTGTCACCTTGGTCTCGGGGATTATACTAGATAAAGACAAGTGAGTACATCAATCCAATACATAGAGGAAGGGGAAACACCATGGGATCACCCTAGATTAACATAGCCTATGATCACAACGAAGATCACATCATGGGAGAGAGAATTGACCACATAGCTACTGGTAGAAACCTCAGCCCCGAGGAGGAACTACTCCCGCATCATGGAGGGAGGAAGCAACGTCGATGGAGATGAATCCGGGGGCACTTCCCCGTTCCGGCAGGGTGCCGACACAGGAATTCTGGTCCCTCGAAGCTTGATGGCGATGGCGGCGGAGATCGGAATTGCATCTGGAGAAAAGGGGTCTGGAATCAGGGTTTCCTCGACGGGTGTTAAATATATGCCAAAGGGGGTCGCCAGGGGAGCTAAGGGGGGCCCAGGCGGCCTGGCCAGGCGGCCAGGGTTGGGGCCGCCTGGGCAGGGCGCCTGGAGCCCCTGTGGCCCCCCTCCGGCCCTACTTTGGCCGCAGGGAAGCTTCCGCAATGCTGATTTTTTATATAATTTTTTCCGGGATTTTTCTGGCAGTTTACGTAATGGGAAAACCTGAAATACAAAAACAGCAGAAAACAGAAACTGGCACTGGGGTGCACTGAGTTAATAGGTTAGTCCAAATATGATCAAAAGTGTATGGAAGTGTATAAATATCATAGCAATATCACACAAAAGAGGCATGGAGCAAGCAGAAATTATAGATACGTTTTGGACGTATCACTACTAAGCACCATTATGCACGTAGCATTTTTATCATAGACATATCAACCAATGCAACAGAAGCAAACTCTCTTAATAAGATAAGCATGATAAATAAAGAGAGTTCAAGCAACCAACTAAACAAAAGCTCTTTAAAAAGATAAGCATGAAAACTAAAAGCTGAGCATGATAGTAGCTATTGAAAGACAAAGAACACACACAACAAAGATATACATGAAAATTCTATGTTATGTTCTAGGTAGAAGTGGAGCGTGTTTCTCTCCCACATAAAGAAAGCTGAGTTCCGACTCGTTATGAAAAGCTAAGGAAAACTAAAAAGGAAAACTAAAAGCAAGACGCTCCAAGCATAGCACATAACACATGAAGTGATAAAAATATAGTGGAACGAAAGACGAACTGATAATGTTGATGGAGAAGGGGATGCACGGGGGCATCCCCAAGCTTAGACGCTTGAGTCTCCTTGAATATTTCTTGGGGGTGCATGGGGGCATCCCCAAGCTTGAGCGTTTGACACTCCTGAATCTTTTTATCCTCTTTTCTCGCACACTTGAAAACTCCCTTCATACATAACTCATCATAATCTGATTAGCGAGGTTAGTACCCATAATAAAATAATTGTTCCTTGCTGGAAATAAGGATATTCTTGAAGGTCTACTATTTCTTAAGATTTCCAAAAGGTTTTTGCAAAGAAAAAGCAAGCTCTAGGTTTGCAAAATGAAGGAAAGGCAAAACAGGACAGAATCTGTGAAAAACAGAACAGCAGGTAGTAAATGATTTTTTCGGGGCACTTCTGCAACTCTAATCAAAAAACTCAGAACAGACGCACGAAATAAAATTATATAGAGCACGCTGTCGAAAAAATTCAGACCAAAAAGATGATCTGGTGATTTTATACGATTTTTTCTATCCAAGGACAGAATCTGTTTCCTGGACAGCACGTCACAACTTTTGAACTTTCTTGCAATCAGAGGCTACACTTGGCACAAAATTGAAAAGTAAAGATACAATGATGATGCTACTGTAGTAACAACATCAAGACACAACAAAAGCAAAATAAAATTTTATTCATGTGGGCTGCCTCCCAAAAGCGCTTTCTTTTATGCCTTTAAGCTAGGCATAATGCATAGAGATCAAGTTTTATCAAGAGTAAAAGAATAGCTAGCCCGTATAACGGACTCAAAAGGTAACTTAATCTTCTTCCTAGGGAAGTGTTCCATCCCTTTCTTGAGAGGAAATTGGAATTTTATATTCCCCTCTTTCATGTCAATGATAGCACCAACGGTGCGTAGAAAAGGACGTCCCAAAATAATTGGACAAGAAGGTTCACATTCAATATCCATAATAGTAAAATCAACGAAAACGTAATTTTCATTGACAATGATAAGAACATCGTCGATCCTCCCTAAAGGTTTCTTTATGGAAGAATCAACGAGACGAACACCAAAAGAACAAGAATCAAAAGGTTTCAATTTAAGCATATCATATATTCTTTTGGGCATAACGGAGGTACTAGCTCCAACATCACATAAAGCATAGCAAGAGAAGTTATTCAACTTAATTTTAATCATAGGATCCCAACCATCTTCTAGCTTTCTAGGTATGGAGGCTTCTACTCTAAGTTTCTCCTCCCTAGCTTTGATGAGAGCATTAGTGATATGCTCTGTGAAGGCAAGGTTAAGCGTGCTAGTGCGGGGATCTCTAGACATCTTGTGAAGGAAATCAATAACTTCGGTAAGAGTGCAATTGTCAAAATCAAGGTCACTACTATCAAGTAAGGTGGTAGTGGTGTCCTTTAGGTTCACTTGTTTAGTAGTTTCTATAGTCATAGCATCACCATTAATAGGTCCAATGGGACCAGGAGTGCATTGGGTGCTAAGAGTTTGGATATCCTCAACAACTTGGATAGTAGCAACAGTGTGGTGGGTAGGAAGGTTCTTAATAAGAGATTTCATACGTTCCCAAGCTTGGGCAACGTGTTCATTATCCAATTGTTTAAAATTCATTATGTTATTTCTTAGTTGGATAATTTTAGCAGGTGGATAGTATTTTCCAATAAAAGCATCTTTGCACTTGTCCCATGAATCTATGCTATTTCTAGGCAAAGACTGAAACCAAATTTTAGCTCCTCCTCTCAAGGAGAAAGGAAAAAACTTAAGCTTAACAATATTACCATCTATTTCTTGGTACTTTTGCATATCACAAAGTTCAACAAAATTGTTTAAGTGTAAAGCAGCATCCTCTCCAGCACCGGAGAATTGATCTTTCATAACTAGGTTCAGTAAAGCAGGTTTAATTTCATACGAAGGTGCTGAAGTGGCAGGTGTAGTGATAGTTGTGCAGATAAAGTCATCGTTGTTGTGACTAGTGAAGTCACACAACTTGGTGTTCTCGGTGGAACCCATAGTAGCAAGCAAGCAAGATAACTATTTTTGTGATTTTCGATAAAAGATACTAAAGCAAAAAACTGAAAGGTAAACTAACAAGACTAAAAAGCAAAGGTAAAAGATAGCGTGCAACTCCCCTATCTTGAAGAGTGGAGTCCCCGGCAATGGCGCCAGAAAACTTTGCTTGATGGCTTCTCGCCCCTCGTTGGTTACCCCAAGTGGAAGGTTTGAGATGCAGTGTAGCGGAAGTTTTCCCTTGGCAAAGATACCAAGGATCGATTTCCCCTGAGACTCCCAGTTTCAACAAGAAGGTGTCAACTGCTAACGGCGCCAGATATTAGCAATCAACGTGGACCTGCACACAGATACAAATAACTTTGCTCCCAACGAGTACAAAGATGTTGTCAATCCCTCCGGCCTTGTTGTTTACAAAGGATCAAACGCAAGTGATAATAGTGATAGGTAATGCTGCAAATAGTAAGTAAAAGCGAAAAGTAAATAGCGGATGTGATCAGTGATGGTAATATGGACCGGGGTCCCATGATGTTCACTAGTGATGTCTCTCTCCCAAAAGACGATAAAACAGCTATGTGAGGTAAACGAATTACAGCTGGGCAATTGACAGGATTATGTGCGCAAACCAATGCTAACTATGTTGCAAGAAAGGTAGAGGTTCAAAGCATGGGCGGTACGCCAAGGCAAGTAGACCGAAATCCATCTGCATCTACTACTAATCATCCACCTTGAGATATCTATCCAGAACATCTCGCTGGTATTAAGTTGCGAGTCCCACCCATAGTGTAAACTCAAAGCAACATACAACTGCATTAAAAGAACTTTGCGTAAAGTAAACAATCCTTGCACCCGCGGGCACAAGCACCGTTGTTTTCCCCCTTGTGGCAACAGCACATCCCCTAGACTCATGTTTCTGTCACTCAAGCTAGTCATCGAGGGGCATGAACCCACTATCAAGCATAACGTTCCCTCTTGGAGTCACTACCTACTACTTGGCCAAAGCAATAAATAACAACGGAGAACATGCAAGAATTACTTACGAACATAAATATAAAAGAGGTAGATCAAATATATTACTCAAACACAATCTGAACATAATCTCACAATCCATCGGATCCCAGCAAACTCAACATAGCAACAGCATAAGGATTACATATGTGCCTCGATCATGTAGGGCAGCTCACGAGGACTAATTAGTGAAGCACAAGAACGGGAGGAGAACATCACATAGCTACTGGTCATGGACCCATGGTCCAAGGGAGACTACTCACAACTCATCCGGGAGGCGTCCATGGTGGTGGAGAGGCTCCCGGTGATGATCCTCCCCTCCGGCAGGGTGCCGGGAAGAGTTCTCCTGGTGCTCCCGATCTTGGAAGCGCGGCGGCGGCGGAACAGAGATGAGATCGCGAAAAAGGGTTCCCGTCTCGAGGGTTTCGGGACACGATATAAATATATGCCAAAGGGGGGCATCAGCGGAGGCCTGGGGGGCCCAGGCGCCCCCCCTGGCGCGGCCAGGAGAGGGGCCGCGCCACCAGGGCGCCTGGAGCCCTGGTGGCCCCCCTCCGGCTGTATTTTGGCAGCCGGGAAGCTTCTGGAACGCTGATTTTTTATATAATTTTTCCGGTATTTTTCTGGCAGTTTTCGTAATGGGAAAACCTGAAATACAAAAACAGCAGAAAACAGAAACTGGCACTGGGGTGCACTGAGTTAATAGGTTAGTCCAAATATGATCAAAAGTGTATGGAAGTGTATAAATATCATAGCAATATCACCCAAAAGAGGCATGGAGCAAGCAGAAATTATAGATACGTTTTGGACGTATCAACCAACTACCCCGCGCCGCCCGACGTACGTGCTCTGTCGCGGTGGAGGCTCAGTGCCGGCGGGGTCTCTGCCCCCCTCTTGCCGTCCCCGAGATGCCTGCCTATTTCCACGCCGAGATCGAGCATGCACGGGCGTCCCTGACGGCCGCGGAGCGGGCGCTCCCGGAGTACGCCGTCAGCAACAACCAGGCGTGGGCGGCGTACTTCGAACGAGGCAGGAGGAGCGGCTCGCCTCCACCAACAACGTGTCGGCACCGCGGGGGCGCAACAACAGCGAGGGCCGCCGCCTGTGGTGGGGTGTCCCGGGCCGCACGCTTAGCGGCGTGCTCGCGCACCTTAAGGGCGGTAACGACCCGCCGTTCGAGTACCCGACCGCTCGGAGCGGCGGCGTGCGGCTGTCGAGGAGGATGATGGGTTGGTCATCCTCCTCTTCCTCCTCCTCCTCCCGATCCTCCTCTCACTCCTCCGGCACGCCGGCGTTGGTCAGCGTCAAGCCAGAGCCGGCCGAGATGCCGCTCGGTAGGCGCACCCGTGGCGCCGGCCTCGTCATCAACGACGATGGCCGTGGCTCCTCCTCCTTGGCCCCTCCTCGCCTCGTCAAGCCGAAGAGGGAGCCAGGGCTGGCGACGGTGAAGCCGGAGCCGGGGCTCGCCGCCGTGAAGTCGGAGCCTGCTCTCGCCGAGGAGGTCGACGAAGAAGAGGCCGCCTTGAAGTGGGCGTGCGAGGACTACGCGTGCATCGAGCTGGACCGCAAGCGCCGCGCCCTGGAGGAGATCGCCGAACGCCGCCGCCGTGAAGCAGCGCGCCGGGGTGAGGGGTCGAGCAGCGGCGCCGGCCCTATCAAGGAGGAGAAGCAGGAGGACGACGCGGGCGACGACTACGCCCTGCTCAGCGCCTACTTCGACTCGTAGTTTAGGGTTTTTTCCGCCCCTTTTTCATGTAAAAATACCTAAATTTATCAGAAATATGCCGTGTTTGTTCAAATTTTGTCGTGTTTGCTGAATTTTGGCCGTGTTTGCTGAATTTTGGCCGAATTGTGGGGGCGGTCTCGGGGCGGCGGCTGGGAACGAACTCGCCCCCACGCCTAAAATAACGCCGGCCCGCCCCCAAGAGGCGGTTTTCGGCGCGTCTTGGGGGCGCAACGGCTGGAGATGCTCTAATGCCGACTCCACCGCGCGACCCCATCTTGTCCGGTGCGTCCATATGAGGCAAAACAGACAAATCAGACGGCCCAGCACGCGGGCGCAAACGGACTTTTGTCCATTTTCTGTCCGCTTTCGACCCGTCTCCGGCATCTTGCGCTTGTCCTCCCCAGGCCTGCCCGTCGGTGACACAAAGCACCCGCCCGACGCCCCATTTAGCGGCATTTCCCTCCAAACCGTCTTTCACATCCCGCCCATCACCCTCCCCGCCATGGCTGATGCCCTGCCGAATTCCGGCGGCCAGGCAGTCGACCCACCTGGTGAAGAAGAAGGCGACGGCCAAGGGCCCGAAGAAGCCGCAGTCGGAACTTTCACCAGAGCAGTTGGCAAAGCTAGACGCGAAATTGGCCAAGAGGAGGAACCGTAGGGCACCAGCCAAGGGCAAGAACGCCGCGGCCAAGTTCGCCGCCGAACAAACTGCGTTGGAGGCCGCGCGGCACAAGGCCGACATCGACGAGAAGACCGACATCGTCAACAAATCGCACGCCCTCCTGATGCTTGGGATATGCCGTCCGGCGAGTTTGTTGACAGTGCCCGTCGGCCCGGCGAGCATAGGCTGGTCGGTCGTCCGACCTCCGCAGTGCCCCTCGCCGACGTCGCGGACCACGCCTATGTCGCGGACCACGCCTATGTCGCCTGGTTTTCCTCCCCCAAGATGCGATGGCCAAACCCGTTTCTCGGGGTCGTCGGACGTTGGCCTTGTCCCGCCGTCCACCCCGCGCACCTCAACCATCATCGACCTCAACGTCACGCCGGGGTCCAGTAGCGGCGTCCGTCGAGATGCAAAGAAAGCAAGCACGGTCGACGTCTATGGCCAACATGCCGTCGCCCCGCGTCCTGTTCGATGAAAGGCCAACACCAACGCGAACACCAACGGTCGATGACCCCTACTATAGCCAGTACATGGAGAATGTCATCTTCGAGGGCCGTGGAGAGGCCTTCCAAATATGTGGACATGGTGGTGTCTATGATCCCGATGATACCTAGAGTCAAGATGGCCGCGGCTAGTACGTTGTCGACGAAGAGTTTGAGGCCCATGACCATGCTGAGGACGACCATGGTGACTCATGGCATGAAGATGATGACATCTATTGCGAAGGTGATGGTGATGAAGATGAGAAAGTTGATATTAGTGGTGAGCCATTGTTTATCGACGAGCTCACACAAAGAGCGGAAGCACAAAAGAAGAAGAAGAGCATACGTACGGGATCATACACACAAGAGGAGGACAAGTTGATTTGCCAAAGTTGGATGGAGATTGACCAAGATCTAAGGACCGGTGCACAACAAAAGGGACTTGTTTTCTGGACAAGAGTTCAAAAAACAGTCCATGGAACAAAGTTGTTTCCGCCCTACCAATTTACAAGCGATCGTGGCATCACCTCCAGTCAAAAGAGGTGGTTGTTCATCCAAAAAGAATGCAACAAGTATTGTGCCGCACTTGAGAGCATTTAAGCACGTCCCGTGAGTGGTCTCGGTATCGGGGACATGGTATGGTCTCTTGTCTTCTCGTTGCTACGGCCATGACTTCGGCCGGCCTTCTATATGTTTGCATGTTCAATTTGTTGTTGATCGTATAGGCATTTTAATCTTTGAAAGCATTGAAGGCCCGGCACAACGATAAGTCATTCACTCTTACGCATTGTTGGACGCTCATCAACAATTGCCCTAAGTTCAAAGATGAATACCGTGAACTTCAAAGGAAGAGAGGCAAGAAGACGGCTGTGTTGGCCGGAGGTGGAGATGGTGAGGCGTTGAAGAGGTCGAGGGGCAAGACCAACTCCAAGATGGAGGGGCATACGTGATCCGTCATCCATGACCTTGCATGAGACTTTGCACGGCATGATGCCTCAAAAGGATGTGAGTGACGAGAAAAAGCGACAAAGCATGGACGAGCACTTGAAGCTATACCTAGAGCTCCGAAGGAAGAAGCTTGAGATGGAGGAGGCAACCAAGAAGATGAATATCGACATGGAGGAGGCGTCCCGGCAAAGGCAGCTCGACATCGAGGCCGCCAATGTCACGGCCAGGCAGATGCAGCTCGACATCGAGGCGAACACGACCCCATTGCCCTATCCAAACGGACAGAATTCGGATAAAACGGACATCCGTCTGGGGTCGTGCGGTGGAGTTGGCCTAAGAGTGGCAGTAGCAGAACTCGTGAGTAGTTTACTCACGTGCTTACTACTACTGAGAAAAAACTACTGTCATTCGTGGAGTACTAGGCTACACTACAACACTTGTCTGGACTACCCAACAGCACATGGCCGGACCC
Organism: Secale cereale; assembly: GCA_902687465.1. Classification (NCBI taxonomy): domain Eukaryota; kingdom Viridiplantae; phylum Streptophyta; class Magnoliopsida; order Poales; family Poaceae; genus Secale; species Secale cereale. Next base: position 32,548,790 of record LR738715.1, on the reverse strand, counting down.
GAGCGAGTCAGCTGTAGCATGAATGGCAGTGACCGGTCTGGATGCATGCGATGATATCTGCGCGCCGTGTGGCATGTTTTCGGCGCCTGCGTCCCTTGGCGCAGATGAGAAGGCGCGCCACTGTGTGCGCGCCTGAATAGCCGGAAAAGTTGCCGTTCTCGCTAGTGTCTCGAATCGTGCCTGCATGCATGCGCCATGCATGGCCCTGCCAGTGTACCGAGTGTACCCGATCCATCTGATCTCCTCCCGGTTGCGGCTGGTTTTCCCTTCCCTCCGGCGAGCCACCCCACTCCCTGAAAATCGACTGACTCAAAGTTGGATCTGTCGACTAAAGTGTAGCTCAATCGTATATCTGAACCTTTGCGTTGCGTGTCACGTCAACTCAGACGCACATGCTCATTGTCCAGTGCCGGTGACATGATTCACTAAATTTGATTGTTGACGAACGGCCTGTTTAGAGCAAAATTTTAACATATTCACTGTTCATGTAAAAATTAGGAAGAAGTCACTATGGTATTAGAGGGGCCAGGGCCCCTACTCCCCCTCCCCCTCCCCCTCTCTCAGCCATTGTCTTTGTCTGCAGTGCATAATATCATCCTGCCAGCTCTCTGCGTAACGGATCGGATCGAGGAGCCCATATGCAATATATGTCAAGCACATGGTTTTAGATCTCCTCGACCATTTGGGCAGGGATAGGGTTAGCCCTCCCATGGTTGCCGCAGCCAATAGATAGGGGCGCCTTTTATAGCGGCTCGGGGGCGGCCGCGTGCGAACGCGTGGCGGAAGGCGGGGCGGCGTCGCCGCACTGCGCCGCCCGTGAATCAATGGGCAGGCTGACCGGTGACAGCCTTGGCATTGATTTCCCCGCGGGAAAACCGAGACGATGAGGACGACCAGCCTTCATCTCGCTGATGCGCCGGTCCCGCCAGCCTTTCGCGCCAAAACGTTCGCGCGGGCGTCCCCAGAGCGTGGGGTTTGGGTTGGGAGCGCCGGCGTCAATTTCAGCCCAATCCGGCGAAAAACAGGCTCGTGGGACGCGACTGGGCCAATTGTTCGGCGCCGACGCTAAAAACGGCCTTAGGAGATCTGTTGGGGACGCGACTGGAGATGCTCTTAGCTACATGGCTACATGTATAGCCCACTGATTAGTGGGTGCCTGTCCTAAGACATACGGCAAACTTTACCAGCTAGATAATGCACGTGACATGCCCCGGTCGACCACTTGCGATCACAGTGGTGCTGGCCACGTACGAAGACGCACAAATGCACACATGGCCCCGAAGCAACACGTGCGCACGATCTAATCGGCGGTGTACTAAGATCATCTCCAACACGTGCGCAACATGCGGCGCGCAAAAAATACGTTTACAGCGTCGAAATAACCAGTTTTTGCGCGTCGCGAAGCGCTGCCTACAACGACCGCTGCAAAAAATTGCGTCACATCGCTCCAGCAGACGTGCTATATCTGTTTACTACTCGTCGTCTTCTCCTTTTACTCCGACTCGATACACATTCGACTCTAACTCAATACTCATATATAGGCATACATGGATAAATAAAAAACTATACATAAATAGTTCGTAGCATAGATAGTTTAGCACTGACAGATAGTTCAACTACTCCTGGTCGTCCCCCTTCTCCGACTCTGACTCCGCATCAGTGATGTCCTTCTCCGATGTCTCAATGAAGGCGTCAAGATACCGACCATCATCGGAGTCTCAGGTCGATGCTAGGCGGCTCGCTCCGCCCTACTCTCCTCCCTCTCCGCCCTCCTTTGCGCGTAAAACTCGCGCTCCTTGATGATGTCCTACGGGAAGCGTTGACGCCACAGCGCCATGGCTTCATCGTCCATCTCGGCGATGCGAAGAAGGTGCTCCCACCTTCGGTTGTCGCGACGATCATCGTCGGTAATAAGCC
>LR738715.1:32494661-32546805 GCA_902687465.1 Secale cereale | reverse complement strand
CTCCCGTGTGGGCACGTTAGGGAAGTTCATGTCCCTACGAGGCTGCCGGAGGTGCCACGCCGCCGCATCGTACAAGCTGGCGGCTTCGTGAGCGGAGTCAAAAGTGCCGAGGCCGAGGCACATCTCGCCGAACCGGATCTCGACGGAGAAGGCGCCGGAGAGGCACGCGCGGACACCACGGTAGCACGAAGTTCCCGGACGACATGGTGGCGCGACGACGGCGAGGCGCGAAACAGCAGGGAAAGAGCGGCGGCGAGGCACAGAGCGGTGGGAACATGCGCCGTACGCCGCGCGCTAAAACTAGCGCGCGCCCGGCCGCTTTTTTCACGCGCGCGGGCCTGAATTTCCTGCGCCCACATTTTTTACGGTCACTCTTGGACATGCTCTAAGACATCGGAGTAGTAGTAGGCACTGCATCACTGCATGCATGACCCGGTGACAACTACGGCTACTCGTGGAGTACTAGGCCACACTACAAAATTTATCTGGACTAGCCAGCAACGCACACATGGCCGGACCCGCCCGAGTCAGCTGCGCTGCCCGGTGCCCGCTTTCAACAGTGACCGGTCTGCATGCACGCGATGCAATCTGCGCGCCGCGTAGCATGTTTCCGGCGCCAGCCCAGCCCTTGGCGCACATGAGCAAGCGCGCGACAGGGTGTGTGTGCCTGAATAGCCGGAAAAATTGTCGTTCTCGCCAGTGTCTGGACTCGTGCCTGCATGCATGCATTGCCTGCGTACGAGCGTACCCGGTCGATCTCATCTCATCTCATCTCGTGTGTGTCTTCACCTGGAGCAGCACGTGAATTGTGCATCTCTAGATGATGGGGTGCGCGTTCATTGAGCAGCATGCAGTCTCTGATCTCTCACTGTCCTGCCAACTCGGACGTACGTGCTGCCTTTGTGCAGACAGGCGAGTGTAGTACCTGCTGACCTGAGAATACTACTGTTTTTCTTTTTGTGAGGTTTGAGAGTACTACCGTTAGAGCAACTAAGGCCGGACGCCTCAAACAACCCCTTAAACGTCCGCGGACGTGTCCGCGGACGTATGGCAGGTCCTTATTTTGCCCTCTCCACAATTATACTGCTCAAATCTCGATAACCAAATCCATGCAAATCCATGCAGGACGATCATACAAACACAAATTCACCATACATTAAATTCATCATACATTCAACGATATAACAATAGTGTAGCCCAAATAAATTTAGTACACGACAAAATAAAATTGAATAGTTCATACATAGATAAACGATACACGAATAAATCAATTACTTCACTCATCGAATCCTATTCCTCATGCGGATCAACCACTTTTTCCCTTCATCATCCAAGAGGTTGATGTCCTGCATCATGATCCTTGACTCCATCGTCTCTCTCGCAAGGAGCAACCTCTCTTTCTCGAGGTCCGTACCACACATTGTCACTATTTGGCCTACAACTTGCTTGAGATAAGCAATAAATTTGCTAACGGCCTCTTGAATGGACGACCATCTATGTTGAAAAGAACACGCGTGACACGGTTGGTGCATATAGGGAGTGGTTGCACATAATGTTTTTGCTCATGATAAAGTTTCCAAATGTTCGCCCCTTTTTTTCTCAGTTCCATAAATTGGATCCATGCTAGTGTTGCATCAACTTTCACACAACAAAACATCCTCAAATTGTGCGGATGTTGGACCCATAGGCTTGTAAACTTTGCAACTTTTCTTCTTCTTTTTACTATGTGATGTTTGTCCAACTTCAAACACCGAGGAATTGGTATCCTCCATACTAAATTGCAAGGACTCTTAACCATGATTTATCATGTAATATTTGTTCCTATAATATGCATCAAGATTTAACTGTCATCCTACTAATACGATATGATGATATGTGCAACAAAAGAAACTCTGGATGCAAATGTGAAAGGGTCAAATTTTATACCGAGTCTTCGGGCATTCAGTCGAACACGAAGTGGGTATGACCAGAACTGGCATTGCCTGAGGATACATGATGCACTTCGAGCTCTTGCGAGTCTGCCATCATGTCTGTGTTGGGGACGGCTTCAGAGAAACTCAAATCCAGGATGACCTTCCACTAGGGGGGTGTGACGGTGTCGGGCCACGACGGCAAGTTCATTGTCTCCGTGGCCACAATCGATGGATGGGAGAGCGCTGCGTCCATGTCCTCAGCATCGGCCTCCGCCTCCACCAAGGCCGCATTCGCAGCTGCCTTCCGGGCAAGGTTCTCTGCCTTTTGCGGATCCAAGGCCAAGCCAAGGACACCGACTTATTTCGCCGAGGCATCATCTGTGGCCATGGAGGCACGCACGACCTTTGGCAACGACATCAGCAAGGCGGGGCGAGCACCACCGGCAAGGGGGCGGTGGACGGATGCGCGGTGGCGGGAGAAATGAAGTACGAACGCAGGAGGAGTCGAGTCGACACGGTGAACTAGTCAGTTTGGTTCCGATTTTGAATGGGTCCGCCTTGACAGAGCCGACATGCCGGGCATGCTCGGGCCGCCCCATATTCGCCCCAAATATGAGCTGGATATGAGAAGTGCCGGTCAGCCTGAGCGTTTGGGCCAGAAATGAGGCATTCGGTTGGTTGACGTTTTTCTGTGCGGCCACTAACCAGGCAGGCTGTCCACGTGTTTGGGGTGGGTATGGAGGGGAGGTCATATTGTAGATGCTATTAGAGCGCTAAACAATAATGCTAGGAGTACGTATTTCCAGTGGAATTGGTGGTTAAAGGTTTGTCCCAACTAGAACTAATAAGTAGGGTCGAAAAATATAGGGAGTACAAACTAAAATTTGCTAGTATTCTCTCTAGCAGGATGGAGTAGTACACGAGAAAGATCCGACATACTAAGAACATCGGGAAAAATATTTGATGCTCCGGTAGAACCTATGCTCGGGTGTTGCCATGCAAACTCGGCCGTTGGATTTCAGAAGATCCAAGAGCTCGAATGAGATCACAAACTTTTTTACCAAAAAGCCCTCAAGGAGTCTGAAAAATTCACACATGTACAGCAGCTGCAACAGTTTCTTAGATGCCGTTGGATCAAAGATCCGACGGCCTGAGAGCCCCTATTTGTCCGTGTATGTAGCCATGTTCCTCATTTCGTTTCTTATATGTCTTGTCACTTGCATGTGATTGGTGGAAATGAAAAAAGAGAAAGAAAATAAAGAATAAAAAAGACAAAAGGAGGTCGGGATGGTCCATGTCCTACGTGACGGGCTGACCTGGCACGTTTGCGAGCCCTCATATCCTTCCTAATTTTAGTCTCAATATGAGGGTTTGTGAATAGCTCGGACGCATATGCATGATATGATGGCTCTGATTATGTCATTTTTTACATTCTCCCTTCTGTTCGGTAACTGATCGGGTGCGTCATCGGATGTTTGAGGAGGATTTGAGAAATCTAGTTGTAGATTCTCTAAGGCCTATTAGGGAGGCTGACAGTTAATTTTGCTACCTGGGATAATCAGTGATGTATGAAAAACTGATCCGACTCAGGATAAATGTTAGTCTTCTTAACTCAGTACCTTGCTGCGTCTTTTTATTAGAGGAGTACCTTGTTGCATCCAATGATAACTCTTTTTGTATAGCTAGTTGAACACAGAGCCTACTTTTCTAAACATAATACAAACGCAGATGCTCACAACATGCACATATATTCACCTATATGAACACACTCACTATGAGCACATTCGAGATCCGGGCCGGCACAACATTTTGAAATTTATAAAGCACCAAAATTCATACAAGTCACCCAAGTATGAGGAATATATATATAAAAGGTCTGCTGGGACAATAGCACAAGACCTACCCAAAAGCAAAAAAAGAAATCGAAACATGACTCATAAGATCCTATAGGAACATCCAACATGCCGCCATATACACAATGTGGCCCATCGGGTATTTATTAACTCGTCAATATGTCTGCCAAAAGTTAAATAAATAAATCACACGGTGCATCCCTTACACTCCGGTGTCACACACCATGCGCGCGCGCACACACACGACCACACACATCACATCATATGAGCTGATTGGTTGCCGCTTCTTAAGCTATAGCGGCTTCATGTTTATAGATCCTCTCCCAACACTATCATTTGCCACTATGATATAGGCGCAAGGCAGAGTCGAGCTTCCATACAATGTCTTCCGCCGTGACTGTGAAGCCCTCATCTAGCTGAAAATTAAATAACATAGATTAGTTTAAAAAAAGGATGTATATTCGTTCGATTTTCATCATTTAAAAATATAACATGCAAACACTTTTGATGGCCGACTTTATATATAAGTAGGTTGTGTTACTCTGAATTGGTACCATTGATCAATTATTTTCATAAGTGTTTCCTCATGGCTGTGATCTTATAATAAGTAGTAGTCCCACAGAAAATACACCTAAAGTTTGTGAAAAAAATGCTACGATGCATGTAAGGTAGTAACTTACTTATTTTTCCAATTTCTTTTTCTTTTAGTCCATACAATAAAGATTAGTACAACTTTTCATAGGGGTTACAGATTATTTGTTATCACTAGTTTAGGAAGAGATGGCTAACTAAAAATGCTTTATATTCTTTATTGACATCAAATGTCACATAATAAAGAACAAAAAATTTGCTCCGTCGGTGACTACTACTAATCTTCTAATGGCTGGTCATGGTGGGAAGTAAGATAAACTAGTAACATGGCATATGTTGCTACCTCTATAGTGGACAGTAACATATGTGTAGTTTCATGCAACATTTTATTTATTCGGTTGTAAACTTCTTTTGTCTTGGTATGTGTGATGTTACAATAACATATTATGCTACCACAACCTTCTCTTTCCTCGTTAATTACTTGCCATGTCATTTATTTTACGACATATGTGTGATGTTACCATTTAGGTTACACCCACTATGAGTAACCCCTAAGAAAATGTGTAGAGTGAAGTGGTGAACTTGCCTTTGCCATGAGGTTTATGATGAGAGTGGAAACGGGGAATGACACGACGTTGGTGTGCGTGATGGTAAGGTGGAGCCCCTCGACCTCGGCTAGCAACGTGACAAGGACCCCCTTGCCGTCCTTGCAGTGAATCCTGACCATCACATTGCTCTCCGAGAGCCTCGCCTCGATCTCCGGCAGCAAGATCCTTGTGGTTTGCGGACCTCCTGCAGTTGCTCCTTCTGGGGACGGCGGTGATGGGCAGCCATCGTCGACGTTGGAGATGCAGGGCCTCTTGACGAGCACCACCGAGTCGGTGGTCCTCACGTCGCCCTCCTCGAATGCCTTGAGCTTCTCCTGCTGCTCCTTGACGTACCTCACGGCGTCGGACAGGATGGTCGCCTTGTCCATCTGAGCCGAAAATTAATCCGTCAATCCAGAGCTGAAGGTGTGTGATGCTACTGTAACAGTACTATTTGCTATTTGTGTGAGAAATGTACACAAAGGAATGTGTAGGGCATACATACTGGTACAAGATTTACAAGATTAATTGAATAATAAAGCTGAGTTGGAGTCCTGGAGTGAGTCATATTGCGCAGACCTTCTTGAGGCCGGGGATGACGGTGGAGAGCTCGATGAAGCGGCGGTTGATCCTCTCCCGGCGCTTCCGCTCCGCCATGACGTGTTCCTGCACGGTCGGCACCGTCCCTGTGCTGGCGACTGAGGATTTCCTCGACGGCGGCGACCTGTGCGCCAGCTCCGGCACGACGTGTCTGGGAGCTGCGGGTGGGCTCGGGGTGGCCTCCTCGATAATGCTGGGCGGCTGCGGTATGGCCGAGGTGAAGTTCCAGCTCGTGGCCGGGTAGTTGGTGCCGCAGTTGGACGACCACCCGTCGTTCTCCACAGCCACCGCGGCGCCGCTGTCGACCGAGCTCCAGCTATCCGTGGCTCCGTATCGGTGGGCAGCCATGTCCATGCGGTTCTGCTCGGCCGCCGAGTGGCCGAGCTCTAGGCGTGACGAGTCGAGCTCTAGGAATGACGACGGGAAGACACCTCCGGCGGCGGCAGCGTCCTGCTCCTGATCCAGCGTCTCCATGGCCCAATTAATAAACATGCTGGAGTCGTCCATGCTCGATCTCCGCCCGGCTACTTCTAGCTGATCGAATCACTCCAAAATAAATGATACAGAGCATAGTTTATACAAAACGAATACATCGATGGATCTAATCTGTAAATCTCTCTCTCTCTCTCTCTCACACACACACACCCAGAAGAGAGAGAGAGAGAGAGAGAGAGAGAGAGAGACTTACCTGACGAGAAGGCACATCATTGCATATGATTGCACGGACAAGTGCGAAGAACACACCCTTGCATATGGTCTCCGAATTACTTGTTTCATGGGTGGCACATATAAGGGCAGGGCCGGTTGGGTTGGGGTTCTTGCTAGCTAGCTACTGTACTATGGGAAACAAGAAGCATCTTCTATGTGAAACAAGAAGATACCCCTATCACGTGCACGGTGCACCTCACCTCAGCAAACCTCTTTTCAGCGTATGATTAGTCATTTTCAGGCTAATCTCCTTTGCAGGCATGGCTTAGTCCTTGATTATTTTTGGAGGTCCCATGCATGTATGCTATTGTGAAGATATTGCCTGCCCCGTTTATCTCCCATGCTTTTTAGATAGACTTTCAATCTTAAATATAGAGTCAATTACATCATCGGTGCTTGAACTTGGCGTGAAAAGTCACTTTAGTGCTAAAACTTGCGGCGTACATTGAACCGGTGCAACACCTTGGCTTAGGCGTGCAAATACGGTGTAAAATGCAAGTGAATACGCCCACGGGGCTGACTAGGTGTGACAGCTTGGCGTGGGTCCAATGTCAGCGACCCAATGTTGGAGACTTTTGGCCTGCTTGTTTGCCAAAACACCCTCAACATTTTTCTAGTCACAAAAAAGCTAGTGACATGGGTAAAAATAATTAGTTGTCTCAGCACCCTACATACATTATATGAGAAAAAACAAAATTGGTCAACTGCGGACTCAATCCGAGGACCTGTTGGTACAGGGCGTGCGCAACTAGCCACCCCAGCCTTGGGAATTTATTGTCTCATATGAATACATATCTTTTATACAATTTTCCTTAAAGAATGAAATTTAAGATTTTTGATACACACAAGTTAAAAAAGATTTGCTTAGGAACTCGAACTAGCGACCACATAAAGACCTGTAACCAATCCTTCCACTCTAATTAGAAAATTTTCTTGTGAGTTCGTAAAATACTGAATTATTAATTTTATACTATACACATAACTAAATTAAGAAATATAAAAATATTTGTATAAGTCATTTAAACAAGTTCGTACATATTCAAATAAATGCTCATATAAGTAATTTTTTTTTACAATTTTACTAAAACTAGTCATCCTTTAGAACAAAATTATGTTGGCTCAAGAAGTTGTTTTATTAAAGATTGTGTGTTTTCTAAAAAAACATGTATTAACACACAAATAGAAAAATATATACTGGTGTGTTATATCGGTGTGTTATAATATTATATACATAACAATGAAATAACTCACTTAATAATTGTCACGTATTATTTTGAAATATTCATGTACTTAGTTTATGAATTATAAAAAATGTTTGTATAATTAAAGAATACAAGTATCTCTTAAATTATAATTCATATACACTATTATTCTTAATTATATAAACATTTAAACATTTATACACATAATTTTATAACTCACAGGTATGTCGTTTAAAGTAATGTATAATAAAAATATTCATAATTTAGAAAATAAAATGTTGATATGAATATTCAATAGTGGTAATACTTAAGTTATGTAAAGAAATTATATAGGTCACAAGTGAAAATTATACAGATGTTGATGGTCATAAATATTTAATAAATCTTTTTATTCAATATTTTGTATAATTTAAATATGAGCCACGAGTGTACAAAAATGTTCGTATTCATTAAACATTTCGAATTCTTTTATTTACTAACCATAAATTTTCGTGAATAATATTTATAGCATAGTAATATTTGAACATTATTTTATTACTTACTACATGTATTTTGCAAATATCTTAAAAACAAATACCGCGTACAGAATGAGCCGCACTAACTGCAGTCCATGCCCAGTGAGTGTCATTGTTATAAGATATTTAAGCTAGCTATCCAATATGTCTGTGCAAAATGTTGGGGCTGCAGTGGCTAGTAACTTCAGTTTGCACGCTGCAGTACTTGTGTTCGAGACAGAGCAAAACTAGTTTTTGTGATTATATACACTTTGTACTACTGACAGGGGGGACCCATGCCACCCTGTCACGCCTAGTCAGCCATGTGGGCATATTCAATTGCATTTTGCACCGTATTTGCACAAGAAAACCAAGTTGTTGCACCGATTCAATGTACACCACAAGTTTTAGCACTAAAGTGATTTTCCACGCCAAGTTCAAGCACCGGTGGTGTAATTGAATCTTAAATATATTATAGCCTTTGAATAAAACTAAAAAAGTCGTTTCCTTATTTGCGTTCCTTGTCCCGAGGACTCTGAAAGAAGATCACACTTAAATACATTTGACATGTTTTAAAATTTCACCAAGGCAACTATTAAAAAATGATAACAACTAAGGATACTTACAAATTCGTAAATATTAAGTTTCTGCCAAGTTTTGCAAAGTGACTTGCACAAACAGAGTCGAATTTGCCCATCGCATGGCATTGTTGCCACCTCGTCGTCATGCAACACACTAAACTCTAAATTCACACTTAGGGACAAGACAACTATTGACGATGGACGAGCTGCCGCGACCCCTCTATATTCGCCACCATCGTCATTGCCACTAGAGTCGCAACACTACTAGATTCGAAGCAGACGCCCCGACATCCATAGCCACATCACTTGTCGCCACCTATTGACTGCAATGTCATGTGCAGCCAGCCCCATGGAAGCCAGGTCGGGATAACCCTTCTTCAAGATGATTCCTCAAAGAAGAAACCTTCATGGTAGCATTTGCGTCTCCCGGCCGAATCAAATCATAGGCTTTCGCCTGAAGAACAAGATCCAAGAGGAGGAGAGCAGCGCCTGAGGGCGCCGCCGTCGTCGGCTGAAAGAGAGACATGCTTATGCTTAAACCAGGGGCAACTCAAATCAATTACCCTCGCGCAGCCACCATGCTTCCTGCACCTCCACCATGCTTTTACTCCCTCCATTCTGATTTACTCGTCGTGGTTTTAGAACGGAGGGAGTACCTTTTAGCAACAAATAATTGAGCTTGAATGTCACAAGGTAATATAATATGCATCCATCCTCCATTTACCTTTAGATTTCTTCCCGTCATATGGTGGAGTGGTAATATTGTCATATTCTAATTTTAGTGTTTATAATTTCAATGCTATAAATTTTCACAGCAACGCGTGGAGCGTTATGTAGTTATTAGGAAAAAGTAGCCATGTGTTAAAAAATATAGAGCCATTGATTGAGTAAGGCCTAGACGTGGCCCAGTCATGGCCAGCAGAATCTTTCTTGTGATCTTGTAAACACGTGGACAAATGTGTTTCTACCAATGTTTTAGGAGTATGTGTGACAGCAGATACAATGCCAAGGACACTGTCTTAATCATGTGGACCCTCTTGCAATTATATTGTCGTAGCCACGCACCTACTACTGGCTAGGGCCTAGGCAAGGGACTGCAAGCGACGGTTCCTGTTGTTGCATGCATGGCGATATGTCTTTGAGCGACTCTTGTGTTAGGATTAAATTAATAGGTTAACTAAAGAGATAATCCTCCCATTGTAATTTCTACGTCAACCGTCAGCCTCTTCCCTTACACCTCTACGAACAGTCGCATCTTTTGATCGCGTCTGTTCCTCTTGTATATATATCGAGAATCATTCAATGGTATTAACAGCTCAATCATTTTGTTCGATTGTCTTTCGTTGCTCTAAACACGTTATCAGCACTTGTTGCTCTCTGATCGAGCAATGTATAGGGGGCGTCTGACAGAGACAGCCGAGGGCCTCGACCGTGTACCTATTCCTCCTGGAGCAGAATTGGACGGCAACGGGCAACGGCCGGCAAGCGACCCCTACCGGCGCGGCAGCAGCGTGGTCTTCGTCCATTGTTTGACCAGAGCGTGGATCGGCGCCCGTGGCTCCAGTCCTCAGGCGCTAGCAATTTCACGGACATGGGAAAAGGACAAATAGATTGAGCGCAGGCCACAATTTTCAATCAAGAATGGTAAACAGTGGAGAACTGCAAGCGATTGATCCTTGTTTAATCTACGTGGCCTGGGATTGGGGAATGTTCACGTCCTTCCATCAGTGAGACACCGGCAGTGAAAAGGAAGAACGGGAAGAAAAAGGAACATGGGAATTGGCATCCGCGATCAATGGATTGAAAATCCAAACCAAGAACCAGAAGCACCCATATGGTATTTCTTCAATTCTTCATGTTCATACCTCTAAATTACATCGGAGGCGGAACTGCACGCTTGTTCAAATGGTGGCAGTGGCCCAACCAGCGACGCCCTCCGACGCCACACCAGTGAGAGACGGCCGGCGCGACCCGCTGCGATTCCAGACGGCGCGTCCTCAGGCACGGACAACCACTGGCACTTGGAGTGGCGGAACGTCCTGCACGACGACGTTGGCATCCGGCCGCAGTCTCTCTCTCTCCCAACAACGGCAGCGAACACGGCAGGGGCGTGCAACCTTCTATGGGGCTCAGCCCGGAGCGAGACGCATCAGCGTCGTCTCGCGACTTCCCTGAAGTGGAAGTGAGCCGACGCCCTCGGCTTGCATCAGCGTGGCGTGGCGGTGCCCGTGGCCCTGGACGCCCTCGTTAACCACATGTCGAGATTAATATGTCTATTTGCAACTGAGATTTACAATTTATTGCAAATACGGATCCAAAATTTAAGGTGATTTCTTTAAATTGATGCTTTAGATCACAAGATAGTCATATGGATCTACTGCCTACGCAGATTATTGACGACTACTGATAAAGCCTATATTTTGTCACTTCGACATTAGGATTGTTTTACAAAGTGCTCTCTCTCACTTTTTACTAAGTTATGACACTAGGCACCATGAGTGAGTATCTGCCGATTTCGTCTGATTATACTCCCTAGTGCTACGAGATCTACTCCATTTTGGAGATTATCTTCAAGATGTCATACTTAGCAATTTGAAGTTCACAATAGCTAATGGTTTCAACCTAACTTCTTGAAATACCCATCAATTTTGCAAAACTCATTACAACACTACCCATGATGGTCTTTAATTTACTACTAGTAAATTAATTATCTCTGGTTTTCCCTACAAGTAATCGATGGCTAAGTAATTTGAGGCTCTTGCCCTCAATGGCCACAACTTACTTAAGCGGGTCATGGACATCAAGATCAGTCTTGCCTCCCATGGGATAGCGCATGCAATCCAAGCCATCCCACCGGGACGCTAAGAACCTCAAGGGTACAAAAATTGAAAATCAGTTCAAACCTATAACCTGACACCATAATGGACGTTAGTTGTTTGCATGATGTTCTTCTAGAACTGAGCAATAAAATGACTATCTAGCTGTCACGTGACCCTATGATCATGGAGAACGTGAAGGTTGAAGATGCATCAACTGACATGTTTGGAGACTACATTTAGTCCCTCAATCTCCTTTGTGATCTATTTATTTATGTCCATTTCTGATGTTCTAAAATGATCATGATTATTGTTGTTATCATATATTGTATATCACAATATGTTGTATCAGCACTTTGGTACAAATACATTTGTATGTATTCTCTATATCTGACAATGTATTTTTTAGAAACTTCATGTCTATATATAGATTTCTACAGGGGTCAATTTGATGAAAGATGATTTGTGCCTTGTGGATATATGCACCACGAACTCTATACTCAGGGAAGCGAAATGTTTCCACTCTCATTGAGAGAAAGGAGATATTTTAAAATCGCTAGACGCGATGAGGTATTTGTTGTCTCAACTCGTGTCATATTTACTGTCCCAGTGGGTACTCGAGTAACGTCAGGATGCTTTATTGCTTCCGGGTTTAACTCGTACCCTACTAAACTACAGAGTTATCCATCAAAATAGTTTCCATAGTGAAACTTAAGTTGACAACAAAGAGGAATATCTTCTCTTTACCATATACAACGGATATGGCAAGCATATTCTCTACGTATCATCATGGTTGTACTACTTATACTACAAAACTCGTACCACAGGTTGCGTACGAGATAGTTTTCCAGAGTGTCTTTTGCATAATAAACTTGGCATTACACTACTAGGGAAAAGCCTATCAGTAGCGCGGGTTTTAGGTGTATTAGTAGCGCGGGTATCCGCGCTACTGATAAGGCGGTACAGCTAACCTATACCAGTAGCGTGCCTTGACACGCGCTACTACTATACTTGGTTAGCTGCAGTGTTCTTTACTCGAGACCGCTAATGCTAATAGCTGCAACGCTGTGATGTAGACAGCGCTACTTGTAGGAGCGCGCTGCTGCTAACTTCGTTTCTCTTGCTCCTGCTAGTTCTATTTGTTTTTGATTTTTTACTGCATATTTGTTTTGTATTTCAACACGCTTTATAATATACATATAAATATTCTCATCAAATCATGTCATCATCATAATCATCATCCAACAGAAAGTGATCTCTCGTCATCATCTCAAAAATCGCGATACAAGTCTCTAATACTTGCAACTACATCGTCATCCATCTAAACAATGATATACACGAGAGAACCTAAACTAACTACTGGCTGTTGTATACTCCTGGGCCTGACACTCCCGCCACTCGTCATATATACTCATGGCGTAGCTCCTATTCGTCATCGATGATCTATGCATCTGCATCGTCACAGGAGACAATCATATGCAACATATATAGTTGAGCAACAGAAAGAGACACAGTTTGCAAAAATAGAAGCAACATATCATAAGCATAAATAACAAAGTTCATCGTACCCAAAATGCCCTAACTAGAGTGATCTTCACTAGTTGAGGAGGACTGTTTAATTACATCACAAATAAATTTCCGTCGTGCATAACTCAAAGTTCCGTCATAGAGAAAGTATGGACTAAACGAACACATTGTCATATATCGTCAATCACTCGATCGGGTCATGCCATCCATCCTAATCAGGGAGATAGTCCCCGAGCGCAGTGAAAGGCTTCAGGTCGAGACGCTGAGCGGCTACGCTGTTCGGACGTCTTCCCGCGACATTTGCCCTTCTTCGTAGAACATCCCTGTTTTTTTGAGGACCTCCTTCATGATGACTTGGGCAAGTTCACGCTGGATGTGATAGAACTCAGCTCGGAGTCGGTGATCCAAGATATCTCCTAGTGTCTTTGCCCATCGCAGAATATAGGCATCACTGGATGTAGGCGACATGCGAAGGCGCTGGCGATCCCGTCTGTATTACAACATGAAGTGGAGGACATAGAATACATCACTAAGAGTATCATTCGGTTGCTGGATGCAGCAGAAGTCGGTCTTATAGCTGAAGGTGGGTGCGCGGTTCCTTGTCTTCTTGACCGTGATCTCTCCACCCCGTATGTCGTAGCTTAAGATACCTTTGTCGAGAACAGACTTGATGTCGGTGTAATCCTTTTTCTTCAAGTTCCTCGTCGGGTCCAAGTAAAGAGCGTGGGAGAATCGGGGGTAAAGGATGATGAGGATGGCGCGTCCGTCCCTGCGGAATATAAGTACACCTCAAATTATCCTCAGCGCATGCAAATGAATGATTGAAATCAAACGAAGGATATTAGAGGATGACTTACATGGGATGATAAGGCAAGAGAATAGCCTCCTTGTCCTTATTGCCGACCATGAAATCGGCGAGGTAGTTACTCGCATAATCACGGTGCTCTTGGCAGAATGCAAAGAAGCTCTCGTGCATGAAGTACGGGTCAGCGGCAGAGATATAAGGTATGTGCTCAATCCTGATAATGTGGTTCATGTACAAGGCATAAAGGCGGACAAACGTAAAATCCAGCTTCTTCAAGTGAAATGTGTCGAAGATGTAATCGAATCGAAGGAAGAACTGCTCCGCGGGGAATGTGTCAATGTATAACCTTTGTCACGGCACGTTAACCACGTAGAGCGGGTATCCTGGATTTTTCGAGGCTATCAGGCTTTTCTCTCTCTGCAGTACATCGTCATGAAGTCTCGTGAGATCGTCGTATATGTCCTGTAACGATGTCTTAGGTAGGATCGGATCACCGGGGATATGATATTTTGCTGCACCTGGGATAGCTATACGGTCTTGAACCCGAGGCTGCTAAGGCAGCTGGATCATAGAAGCAGCTTTGTTGCCTTTCCTCGGTCTCTTCCTATGCTTCTTTGCTACTAGAAGTGAGCCTATAATGCGTTCATCCTTCGGCAATTCGGGCACCAACTCATCACGCTCAAACCCTGAGTACTCATACTGCTGAGCCATCAATCCTACGTCGTCAGAGGCGTCGGTATTGAGAAACTATAGAGGGTCAACGTCATCCTCGTCGGTGGCATCATGCACTGCTTCTTTGACGGCGGCGATGCCATCAGCCACTAATGGAGCCTCGTCCTCACCCGGCACGACAGACGATGCTAATTGGGTAGGTGGGGTGTTGGTGTTGATACCTTGCTGAGGGCTCCCGGCCGCCTCCAGACGAAACAGAATCTTCGTCCACAACAGGACCCAACGCTTGCAATCGCCAAGCCGCCGCGGGGTCTTGTCATCATCTCCCCCTAGTGCTACTGGAGGAGCCAAATTCTCGTGGCCCGATTCGACACTGGCCACGGAAACCTTGAAGACGTCCGGGGGGTTCTGCCGGCTATGGAACAATTTTTACTTCGGCTTCATTATCGTCGCCATCCCCACGTCCACCTTCTGGTCGCTGATGTTGTGCAGTATGGTGCACGGGGTTACGTCGGCCTGCAAAGACATGTCTGCGACATGAGACATCCAAAAGGCAATGGAAACGGGAGATGATACATATATTAAAGAGGGCCGGTGTGACATGTACCGTGAGGGCGTCGAGCTCAGCCAAAGAAGAAGCACCGCTGAGAGCAAGTGCGAGAGCCGGTGCAGGAGCAGGTGCAACGCTAGTCGAGCTGCTCCCCAAGAAGTTGGAAAGGGGAAAGTCCGCTACATCCTTATTTGGATTTTGCTTGGTCCAATTGATGACAAACGGAACCAATACACTAATCGAAGTTGCAAGCTCCTCTTTTGTGGCAGCTACAGCTGCTTTGATTCTCAGAGCTGATTGCTTATCAACCGCAGTTGCAACCTTCTTGTCTATGTTTTCTTCATTTAACTTTCGTCTTTCCTTTCTCTCCTCCTGGGTCTCACGATAGTACTTCTTCCACGTGGCGCCGTCTCCGACGCCGTGCATGCGTCCATACGACGGTCGAGTGTCCACCGGGAGTCCTTTCAATATGTTTAAGGCCCGGTTGAATGGGGTGTCCCACTTGGGCCTCGCCAACGCCTCAGACGGCGAGTCGCTTTCGGCCGCGATCCTGTGCTACTCTTTCTGCAAAAGGAACAAGGATTGTTTACAAATATGACTAAACGTGCAGTCGAATTGATTAGAAGCTAAAATTAGGGGGTAAATTAAAAATTACCAGCAGTCTCATGAACTCCATTGTGACCGGATCCGTACCGAAAACCTTCTTGACTGGGTCCCAATGGTTCCGCGCCCTGATGACATCATGCTCCTGCGAGACGGTGAACTCCGCCAAGGGGTCTAGGATGCTCAGACTTTCGTGTTCCGCATCCTCCTTGGCCCATTTGGACATCTTCCCCGCATAACCACAGCTTCCGAGGTGGTGGCATCCCACGTTCCTCTCTTGAAGCCCCTTCATGTACTTCGACTTTTCTTTGGCATCTTTGGCAACGCAAGCCGCCTTGAATATTTGAAATTGCGTTTCCGTAATTGTCGGATTATCCTTTACAATCTCGGAGTAGGGTTCCTTTTTTCGATGATCCTTGCTTTCACGCTTACTTTCTAGGCGGCCAACGTGTCGATAAACTTGGTCATGACATATTTGTTTATCTTCTTCATTGCCGAGTCATTAGCTGGATTAGTATATTTCATTTCATCTCGGCCCGGGAACAAGAATATCTGGTGCAGCTTCCTTAGGAGGGAGTGCTTCATATTTCCTATCTTCTTCAGTTTCTCATCATTGATGGTGGCGGTTGTCCGTAGGATGCAGCCTATTTGATTGCGGTAGCACGCGCGCTTCCTCAGGCTGTGTTGGCTCAAAATTGCAGTTGTCCACTGATAACACACAAGTGTAGGGGATCAGTTGTAGCCTCTTTCGATAATTAAGAGTGTCGAATCCAATGAGGAGCTAAAGGTAGAACAAATATTCCCTCAAGTTCTATCGACCACCGATACAACTCTATGCACGCTTGAAGTATACCTTACCTAGAACAAATATGAAACTAGAAGTACTTTGTAGTTTTTGTGGGATAGGTTTGCAAGAATATAAAGAGCACGTAAATATAAACTAGGGGCTGTTAAGATAAAGAAACAATAAAGTTAATATAGCGAGTGTGGAAAAGTGGTGGTAGGAGTTGCGAAATTGCCCCTAAGCAATTGACTACGTTACTAGACTGATAGCAAGTTTTATGTGGGAGAGGCCACTGCTAGCATGTCATCCCTTACTTGGAATTCTATGCACTAATGATTGGAACTATTAGCAAGCATCCGCAACTACTAACGTTCATTAAGGTAAAACCCAACCATAGCATTAAGATATATTGGTCCCCCTTCAGTCCCTTATGCATCAATTTCTACGCTAGGTTGAAGCTTCTGTCACTCTTGCCCTCCAATACGTAGTCCTATCAACATACAACTAACCCTATGGTGTGATCCACGCGCGCACTCATATGATGGGCACCAAAGGACAACAACATAACCACAAGCAATTTAAATCAACCATAGCAATTCACCAATCATCGATAGGACAACGATAATCTACTTAGACATCATAGGATGGCAACATATCATTGGATAATAATATGAAGCATAAAGCACCATGTTCAAGTAGAGGGTACAGCGGGTTGCGGGAAAGTGGACCGCTATAGATAGAAGGGGGAAGGTGATCGATGTTGGTGAAGATGACGGAGGTGTTGGTGCAGATCGCCGACACACGATGATGGCCCCGGTGGCACTCCGGCGCCACCGGAAGCGAGGGGGAGAGAGCCCCCCTCCTTCTTCTTATTACTTGACCTTCTCCTAGATGGGAGAAGGGTTTCTCCTCTGGTCCATGGCCTCCATGGCGGCGGAGGGGCGAGAGCCCCTCCGAGATTGGATCTGTCTCTCTGTCTCTCTGTGGAGTTACATGGCAATATATCTCGGAATGGCTATGGAAATGCCATAATAGGTAGGTATAGTGGCTATTTTGAGGAAGGTATATGGTGGGTGTATGGTACCGGCGAAAGTTGCGTGGTACAAGAGAGGCTAGCAATGGTGAAAGGGTGAGAGTGCGTATAATCCATGGAGTCAACATTAGTCATAAAAACTCACATACTTATTGCAAAAATTTATTAGCCATCGAAACCAAGTACTACACGCATGCTCCTAGGGGGAGAGGTTGGTAGGAGTTAACCATCGCACGCCCCCGACCTCCACACAAAGGATGACACTCAATAAATAAATCATGCTCCAACTTCGTCACATAATGGTTCATCATACGTGCATGCTACAGGAATCACAAACCTCAACACAAGTATTTCTACAATCCACAACTACCCACTAGCATGACTCTAATATCACCATCTTTATATCGCAAAACTATTACAAGGAATCAAACATATCATATTCAGCGATCTACAAGTTTATGTAGGATTTTATGACTAACCATGTGAATGACCAATTCCCGTCAACTCTCTAAATAAATATAAGTGAAGCAAGAGAGTTTTAATTCTTTCTACAAAAGTTATGCCCACGCTCTAACTAATATAAGTGAAGCAAAATAGCATTCTACAAATGACGTTTTTCTATGTGAAGAGAAACAGCAATCCAAACTTCAAATGATATAAGCGAAGCACATGAAGCATTCTATAAAGCCATACTCAAAAGATATAAGTGAAGTGCAAAGAGCATTCTATAAATCAACCAAGGACTATCTCATACCAGCATGGTGCATTTATTAAAAGAAAAAGAAAAAGCACACGACGCTCCAAGAGTTTACGCATATCATGTGAATGAAACGAATTCGAAAACATATCGATACTTGTTGAAGAAAGATGGGATGCCTTCCGGGGCATCCCCAAGCTTAGACGCTTGAGTCTCCTTGAATATTTACTTGGGGTGCCTTGGGCATCCCCAAGGTTGAGCCCTTGCCTCTCCTCCTTTTTCTCACATCGAGACCTCCTCGATCCTCGAACACTTCATCCACACAAAACTTAACCGAACTTTTAGTGGCGGGGTTAGTGCAAATGATCAATAAAATCCCATCATGTACTGCTCTAACATTATTGTATAATTATGAACAAACATTACCTACTGTATGCTATCACAATTCTATGGCCCCAAGTCAAGGAGGTATCAATAAGAATTCAAACATATGCAAATAATGAAGCTATAACAACAATCTGTGAAAACAGGACAATCTGTAGTAATCTGAACATTAACCATACTTATGTAACCCTAACAATTATGGAAAATTTAGGAAAAATCAACAATTTGTATAGCAAGACTTTGCAAAAAGTTTCAGATCCTTTCGACGTTCCTGTAAAAAATGTACAATCGTGCACTACAGCCAAAGTTTCTGTTTTTGCACCGCACAAACCAACAAGCAGTTTAATCATCCTAAAGGAAACTCTTGCACATTATTTTTATAATACAATGGAATTGTACAAGTGGATAATTATTTTTATTGAAAAGTTTCTATAATCAAGGTTCATAAAGTTTCCATGGGCATGAACAAAGTTCAAGGCTGGCTCCCACTTTAACAATGCTCGTCTTTCTCACTTGCGCTTTTCTTTTTGAAAAAGTTTTAGGTTCCCCTCTTTATTTTTTTGTTTTTAAACTTTATAAAAGCACACAACAGAAATGAATGACTCTCTAAAACTTCCGGGTTGTCTCCCTGGCAGCGCTTTCTTTAAAGCCATTAAGCTAGGCATATACTCCCTCCGTCCGGGTTTATTAGGCCTAAAGACAACTTCTCTTAGACCAACACACATAGTAATTTGCTCACATTAATTCTTTCATTCCACTCCCAATGCACTCTCTCACATGCATGCAGCCAATGAAAAAACAAGCATGAAGTGTATTAATTTCCCAGCCATGGCACCAACAACAATGACTTTCAATGCAACCAATGAAATGGTTGCATGCATGCACCTTTCCAAAGCGAGGCCTTATAAAAACGGACATGCTTGTGATGCTAAGAGGCCTAATAAACCCGGACGGAGGGAGTAGTGCTCAAGTAATGGATCCACCCGGATCCCAAGGTATATCAAAGCCAATTTTAATTAGCAATGATTTGGCATTTAGTAGTGAGCACAAAGTGATATGTGTCATGCAAAAACGAAGTCTAACTCTCTTCCTATGCATAGGCATGTCATACAAGAACAATTCATGCACATCAAGTAAAGGCCAATGCATAGTATAAGCAGTTTCTTGCAATTTTATCATGTTGGAAACATAGAGAGGCGGAGATGTAGTTCCTCTCTGATAATAATTGCAAGTAGGATCAGCAAGCACATGCATATTATATTCATCAAAATCATCATGTGTAACGGAAAAAGGCAACCCATCAATTTAATCCTTAATAAGTGCAACTTCTCCGATATAGTGTAGTTTGGAGAACTCAAAAAGATAATAGGACTATCATGTGTGGGTGCAATAGCAACTATCTCATGTTTAACATAAGGAACTATAGCAAGTTCATCTCCATAAGCATAATTCATATTGGCATCTTGGCCACAAGCATAGCAAGCATCATCAAAAAGGGATATTTCAAAAGAATCAATGGGATCATAGAAATCATCGTAGCAATGATACTTCGGTAAGCATGAAGGGAAATTAAACAACGTATGAGTTGAAGAGTTACTCTCGTTAGAAGGTGGGCACGGGTAGCTAATCCGCTCTTCCTCCTTTTGTTCTTCACTCTCCTCCTCATCTTTTTCATCCAGTGAGCTCACAATGTCATTAATTTCTTCTTCCATAGACACCTACAAAATATTAGTCTCTTCTTGGACAGCGGAGTAGGCCTCAATATATGGTTCAACATAGACATTAGAAGCATAATTATCATAATAATATTTAAATATGGCAAAATATTCAGATTTGTAAAGAGTAGCATCATACTTTTCAATCAAAGAAGCAATTTCATAAGCGCCCTTAAAAGCAACAAATTCTTTAATTTGTTGAATATCATAGTAACTATAAACACCCTTAGCATACGAAGATACGATTCCATTATCACTGAACTCACATTGGTAGGGATGGTGTTTCTTAGGGTCTTCAGAATAACAAGTAAAATCATATATTTCACATAAATTCCAAGCATAGCATTGCAAACGATGAATTTGATCTAGTAAAAGTTTCCCTTTTTCAGATATGCGGTGTCGCACATAACAAGCATGCTCATCTAAAGATTTTCCCTCAACTAAGCTAGTTGGGGTTTCAGCTTGAGCACATAGGGATCGAAGATGATCCAAGTAAAAAGCTTCAGGACTCTGATAGATTTTGAGTGGTTCTTCAACCATTGGATCAGTAGGTACCACTATTTTTTTTGGTATTTTGCGTTTCCTACCCATAACTAAAGATAGAAAACAACTTAGAACAGCAAATAAAATCTACTTAGTGATAAAGCAAACAAGCACACACGAGAATATTCACCCCACGCTATTGTTCCCCGGCAACGGCGTCAGAAAAAGGTCTTGATAACCGACAAGTGCAGGGGATCAGTTGTAGCCTCTTTCGATAAGTAAGAGTGTCGAACCCAATGAGGAGCTAAAGGTAGAAAAAAATATTCCCTCAAGTTCTGTCGACCAGCGATACAACTCTACGCACGCTTGACGTTTACTTTACCTAGAACAAGTATGAAACTAGAAGTACTTTTTAGTTTTTGTGGGATAGGTTTGCAAGAATATATGAGCGCGTAAATATAAACTAGGGGCTGTTAAGATAAAAAACAATAAAGTTAATATAGCGAGTGTGAAAAAGTGGTGGTAGGAGTTGCGAAATTGCCCCTGAGCAATTGACTACGTTACTAGACTGATAGCAAGTTTTATGTGGGAGAGGCCACTGCTAGCATGTCATCCCTTACTTGGAATTCTATGCACTTATGATTGGAACTATTAGCAAGCATCCGCAACTACTAACGTTCATTAAGGTAAAACCCAACCATAGCATTAAGATATATTGGTCCCCCTTCAATACTGTATGCATCAATTTCTACGCTAGGTTGAAGCTTCTATCACTCTTGCCCTCCAATACGTAGTCCTATCAACATACAACTAACCCTATGGTCTGATCCACGCGCGCGCTTATATGATGGGCACCAAAGGATAGCAACATAACCACAAGCAATTTAAATCAATCATAGCAATTCACCAATCACTGATAGGACAACGATAATCTAATCAGACATCATAGGATGGCAACACATCATTGGATAATAATATAAAGCATAAAGCACCATTTTCAAGTAGAGGGTATAACGCTTGGCGGGAGAGTGGACTATTGTAGATAGATGAGGGGAAGGTGATGGAGATGTTGGTGAAGATGACGGAGGT
Organism: Secale cereale; assembly: GCA_902687465.1. Classification (NCBI taxonomy): domain Eukaryota; kingdom Viridiplantae; phylum Streptophyta; class Magnoliopsida; order Poales; family Poaceae; genus Secale; species Secale cereale. The sequence continues at coordinate 32,525,118 of LR738715.1, read as the reverse complement.
GTCGGTGTAGATTGCCGTCACAGATGATGGCCCTGGCGGCACTCCGGCGCCACCGGAAGCGAGGGGGAGAGAGCCCCCTCCTTCTTCTTTGTCCTTGACCTTCTCCCTAGATGGGAGAAGGGTTTCCCCTCTGGTCCATGGCCTCCATGGTGGCGGAGTGGCGAGAGCCTCTCCGAGATTGGATCTGTCTCTCTGTCTCTCTCTGTTTCTGCGTTCCGAGATTCTGGCCCTTCACCGTTTCTTATATTCCCAGAGATCCGTAACACCGATTGGGCTGATTTTTTGACACGATTTTTATCCGGATATTAGCTTTCTTGCGGCGAAAGAAGGGCATCAAACGCCTTACGGTGTGGCCATGAGGGCCCAGGGTGCGCCCCTGCCTCGTGGCCCACTCGGGCATCGTCTGATGTTGGTTCCGCTTCCCAAAATTCACATATATTCCAAAAAAATATCTCCGTCCGTTTTTATTCCGGTTGGACTCCGTTTGATATGGATATTCTGCGAAACAAAAAACATGCAACAAACAGGAACTAGCACTGGGCACTGGATCAATATGTTAGTCCCAAAAAATAGTATAAAAAGTTGCCAAAAGTATATGAAAGTTGTAGAATAGTGGCATGGAACAATAAAAAATTATAGATACGACGGAGACGTATCATCCACCTCCATGACCACCAGTCTAGTAGTGATGAGCTGGTTTGGGCGTCGACGTCTCCTCTTCGGTTTCGGTTGTATACCGGCTTCGCCTGTCTCGGTGCATGTCTTGGTCTCAACGCCAGTCTTGACGCCGGTCTCAATGTCGGTCTCGGATGTGACAGGTGGGCCCATCAACAACAACCATTGATTGTCAACAAGGTTCAAAAATTCGTTTGCCGCCATGTAGATGTCGTCGCATTCACCAGAACCCTGTCCTTCATCGTTGCTAGCCATGTTTCCTATGATTAAATCTTGTCAATTAATTCTAGACCTAATAAAATGAATAATGACATAAAAAAGGCCTATGTTTTGCAGGAATGTTGATTCCTTCCCGGTGCGGAAAATTCTGGGCACTCGACATGTCCTAGTTTGTAACACAAGTCATACTGAAATTCACGGACAATTTCGGAAGCACCTTTGCTAAAAACTGGACAAATCAAGCACCTGAAATTTCCCAGAACAGAAATGAATCAACATTCCGGCAAAATATAGGCCACTCGGCTTCATTCCTTGGAAACAACAAAAGGCCACTTGGGCACAACAGTAGATAAAATGAGCAAACGCTATTGAGGAATTTGCATATAACATGACCACTTCAAATTTGCATCTCCTAGTGTTTGACACTTCAAGAAAATGTACACAAATCTCCTAGCATTAACATGAGCATCACATTCTAGAAATTTATATTTTTATAGTGAATTTTTTCTCTAAACTAAACCCTACTGCCCTAATTAACATCTAGTTAAACCCTACTTCCTTAACCCTACTGCCCTAGTACTTAAGCATCTACAAGTACTAACTAAATAGATGAACACTAGCTAGCTACTTAAGCATCTACAACTACTTAAGAACTAATTTCATTCATTTAGGTCATTCATTTAACTTCACCTAATTAAGCTAGTAAAACCCTACTTCCCTAACTAAAAAACATCTAATTAACATCTACTAGTACCACTACTGCCCTAACCTAATTTACATCAACTTAGTTAACTAACCTAAATTAACCTAAATTAACATCTACTTAGTTACATAACCTAATTTACATTTACTTAGTTACCTAACCTACTTCCCTAACTAAAAAACATCTAATTAACAATAGCACTACTGCCCTAACCTAATTAACATCTACTTAGTTACCGAACCTAGTTAGTTAACCAAATTAGTTAACCAAACATCTAATTAACCTAGTTAGTAAACCAAATTAACCTAGCTAGTTCACTTAGTGACCTAACCTAGTTAGTTTACCTAAATTAACCTAGCTAGTTCACTTAGTTAACCAAATGAACTAAATTCACCTAAGTTAATTAAACTAGATGGAGGGGTGGGGCTTACAGAGAGGATGGACGACAAGGGAGCAGGGGCGGCGAGGAGCGGACGAGGATGGCAGAGGCGACGAGGGAGCAGGGGTGGTGAGGGTGCATGGGCTCCGGTGACGGCGACGGCGGCTCTAGCGGCGATGGGGTAGGGGTGACTGATGTCTACAAACGCTTCTACTCTTGTAGACTATGTTGGGCCTCCAAGCGCAGAGGTTTGTAGGACAGCAGCAATTTCCCTCAAGTGGATGTCCTAAGGTTTATCGAACTCAGGGAAGTAGAGGTTGAAGATGGTCTCTCTCAAGCAACCCTACAACTAAGATACAAGAAGTCTCTTGTGTCCCCAACACACCTAATACACTTGTCAGATGTATAGGTGCACTAGTTGGGCGAAGAGATGTTAAATGGAAAGTGATATGGATGGCAAAACAAAGTAATATAAATCTGTAATAAAAAGTGCAGCAAGCAAACAAGTGGTAAACGTGAGCACAAATGGTATTGCAATGGTGGAAACAAGGCCTAGGCTTCATACTTTCACTAGTGGCAACTCCCAACAACATTAACATAATCGAATCACATGATATTTCCCATAAAACATGCAAAGGGGACGCACTCGGAGGTCATTCCTTCGTGGTCAAGAGAGGACGAGAATTATGTAGGGCTACAAAAGCACACCTCAAAGTTCGTAGTTCTCAATCTAAGGATTTCCCAATGTCACCGCGGCCATCCAAAGAGAGTCCCACAATCACCACAACATATCTAAAGGATAGTCAAAGACAAGCACCAAGAGACTCTCAATCTTCAATCGACACACAAGAGAGGAAATCACTCATGAAAATATTGTTCTAATCCATGTCCAATAGACCGCTGTCACCTTGGTCTCGGGGATTATACTAGATAAAGACAAGTGAGTACATCAATCCAATACATAGAGGAAGGGGAAATATCATGGGATCACCCTAGATTAATATAGCCTATGATCACAACGAAGATCACATCATGGGAGAGAGAATTGACCACATAGCTACTGGTAAGAACCTCAGCCCCGGGGAGTTACTACTCCCGCATCATGGAGGGAGGAAGCAACGTCGATGGAGATGAATCCGGGGGCACTTCCCCGTCCCGGCAGGGTGCCGGCGTAGGAATTCTGGTCCCCCGAAGCTTGATGGCGATGGCGACGGAGATCAGAATCGCGTCTGGAGAAAAAGGGTCTGGAATCAGGGTTTCCGCGACACTGTGTAAATATATGCCAAAGGGGGGCATCAGAGGGGGTTAGGGGTGCCCAGGCGCCCCCCCCGGCGCGGCCAGGGGGGGGGGCGTGGGCAGGCCGCCTAGAGCCCCTGTGGGTCCCCTCCGGCCCTACTTTGGCCGCATGGAAGCTTCCGGAACGCTGATTTTTTATATAATTTTTCTGGATTTTTTCTGGCAGTTCTCGTAATGTGAAAACCTGAAATACAAAAACAGCCGAAAACAGAAACTGGCACTGGGGTGCACTGAGTTAATAGGTTAGTCCCAATATGATCAAAAGTGTATGGAAGTGTATAAATAACATAGCAATATCACCCAAAAGAGGCATGGAGCAAGCAGAAATTATAGATACGTTTTGGACGTATCAACATCCCCAAGCTTAATTCCTGCTCGTCCTGGAGTAGGTAATTGATAACAAGAATAATTTCTGTGGTGACATGCTATTAACCATATAGGACTTTTTCATAGTCATATGACAAAAGCTTACTGAGACAATGAATCTATAGTAATTAAGTTGCCTCATGAGAAAATCACAAAGAACTGAAAGTTTTACAATATGATATTGAAACATCAAATAGATTTGTAATGAACATGATGTGCAAATATGATAAAGTGATATCTAGCTTGCCCCCTTTAGTGAAGCAAAACATAAATGCAGGGGCACCTCCAAGGTTTAAGTGATGACTAGATACAATGATTTCAAAATAAACGATATCACAATCATGCAAAAGACAATGCTACTTTGGGACAATGCACATTACACTCAGAATGACAATCATGCTCTCAGTAGTTGGTGCTTTTAAAAGAAGGTGGAGACTCTCGAACCGTGGCTTTTGTTGGCAAGGTTGAAAACCCGTAGTCGGAAACAAAGACAAAGCATGTACCAGAGCTCTTGGTTTTAAAACAGAGGTAATAATTTTTTTTAGATCATGCATGTTTCGTCAACGAATGCTAGCAGACAACTCAATCACTTCTTGAGATGGACAAGTTTCGAGGAACGGCTCCCGAATGAGGACGATCACATCCTCTTAATCTCCTTTGTTTATCACTGCCAAAGTTTTCTGATTTCTCATGAACAAAGCGTGAAGGAGGGTTTGTTTGTTATATTATCTTTTTGAGCCGGGCGCACTCAATGCCAGTTCCTTCTCGTATTATGGGTTTGCACATTATACATGCAATCCCGGGGTGAAGCTTGTCCAACTTAAAAAGATCATGAATTAACCACTACTTCCTCATGAACTTACAACAGAGGCACAAAATAGGAATGCTTTTTTTCTTTGAATAATTTCGAGATGGTACATGCAAGTCTCCGTTAGGAATGGCAGGTAAATACCATGTAGGAAGGTATGGTGGACTCATATGGCATAACTGGATTACAAGGATGTGGATGCACAAGCAGTCAGTCCGCTTAGTACAGGTGGAGGTTAGAAAAAGACTGGGAGCGACCAACTAAGAGAGCAATGACGGTCATAATCATGCAGAGTGACAAAGCAACATTGAATCAGGCATGGAAGTTATATCGCTACTCAGAAACAAAAGATCATCAAGGCTTGACAGACTTTCTTTACAATCTTAAATATGCGTGAGCATACGCCAACTCAATCAAAATAAATTCTATGAAGGAAGATATTACTAAACCATACCACATCATAGGCAAACAAATCATGTTGGTACTCCAATAACACATTGGGAACCCCCCAGCTATTTGAGACTAACCATAAGAAAACCTGAACTACTAAGCGCCATTATGCACATAGCATCTTTATCATAGACATATCAACCAATGCATCGGAAGCAAACTCTCTTAATAAGATAAACATGATAACTAAAGAGAGTTCAAGCAACCAACTAAACGAAAGCTCTTTAAAAAAATAAGCATGAAAGTTAAGAGCTAAGCATGATAGTAGCTATTGAAAGACAAAGAACACACACAGCAGAGATAGATATGAAAATTCTATGTTATGTTCTAGGTAGAAGTGGAGCGTGTTTCTCTCCCACATAAAGAAAGCTGAGTTCCGACTCATTATGAAAAGCTCAAGAAAACTAAAAGGAAAACTAAAAACGAGACGCTCCAAGCATAGCACATAACACATGAAGTGATTAAAATATAGTGGAACGAAAGACGAACTGATAATGTTGATGGAGAAGGGGATGCACGGGGGCATCCCCAAGCTTAGACGCTTGAGTCTCCTTGAATATTTCTTGGGGGTGCATGGGGGCATCCCCAAGCTTGAGCGTTTGACACTCCTGAATCTTTTTATCATCTTCCCTCGCACACTTGAAAACTCCCTTCATACATAACTCATCATAATCTGATTAGCGAGGTTAGTACCCATAGTAAAATAATTGTTCCTTGCTGGAAATAAATATATTCTTGAAGTTCTACTGTTTCTAAAGATTGCCAAAAGGTTTTTGCAAAGAAAAAGCAAGCTCTAGGTTTGCAAAATGAAGGAAAGGCAAAACAGGACAGAATCTGTGAAAAACAGAACAGCAGGTAGTAAATGATTTTTCCGGGGCACTTCTGCAACTCTAATCAAAAAACTCAAAACAGACGCACGAAAGACAATTATATAGAGCACGCTGTCGAAAAAATTCAGACCAAAAAGATGATCTGGTGATTTTATACGAATTTTTCTATCCAAGGACAGAATCTGTTTCCTGGACAGCACGTCACAACTTTTGAACTTTCTTGCAATCAGAGGCTAAACTTGGCACAAAGCTGAAAAATAAAGATACAATGATGTTGCTACAGTTGTAACAAACATCAAGACCACTAAAACTGAAAGTAAACATAACAAGGGTTGTCTCCCTAGAGCTCTTTCTTTATAGCCATGAAGATAGGCTTAAGACTTTAATGATGCTCTCGTAGGAATAAGAGCTGAAGAACAAAACAGAGCATCAAGAAGCAAATACCAAACACATTTAAGCTTAAAATGCTTCCTATGCATAGGAATATTGCAATAGAATAATTCATTGAAGCACAAAGCAACTAGCATAGGAAGGCAAAACAAGCATAACTTCAAAATATTCACCATAAAGAGAGGAAAACTTCTTATTATTAAGATATTTAGAACCAAGTCTCCCTCTCTCATTATAAATTTCAATGGCATCATGGATGAACTCAACAATATAAGCATCACATAAAGCATTGTTACCATGATCCACATGCAAAAAGGTACTCTTACTCTCCACATAAGCATAATCTTTCTCATTGGTAATAGTGGGAGTAGGACTATCATAAACAACTTGAACACTATAGATTAATTGTGTATTAGGAGGGTGGTGTTCAACAAGGGAGTAATTCCCTCCATGATTATGACAAGTTTCATAAGGATAATTTCTCCTTATGTCATAGGTACCTTTATAATCACTATAGGTTGGAGTTATGACATCATCATAGTAGAGAAGAGCATTATCATTGGTAGCAACTATATTTGTAATCATGTTGTCTTTATTCTTACTAGCAAAAGAATTATCAATTATCACATCACTAGTGGGTAAAGGATTTGCAATCCTATCATCCCCAAGCTTAGAGCTTCCCATATCATCACTTTCAGAGTTGGTACCAAAAAGATTTTCAAGATCATAAGTAACATTATCATCATTTTCCCAATCACAATAAGTAACATGCATATCATAATCAAAATCATCTTCAATAGTACCTACGGACGTATCATCAAGATGATAATTAAGGCAATAAACTTCACCTTCTTCTTTAAACTTACAATCGTTAGGATAAAAGTTGATGGGAGGAATATGCTCAGGCCAGGTTGATACCCATTCTTCTTCTTTCTTGCTCCTCTTCCTCCTCCTCTTCTTTTTCTTCTTCTTAACTTTAGGAGGGAGTGGTTGGAGATGAAGCTTCTCCACATATCCTGGTTTATCATTAGAAACAATAGGGGAAACTTGGGAGAAACTCTCCTTTTTATTAGCAGAAATATAAGAGACATTTTTATACTTTGGTAAAGTTCCCTCCTTTATAATCTTACCTATGTAATCATTTTCATGGCAATTAACAACACAATAGAGATGGCAATTTTGCAAAGTGTTTTTTATTCCTATGGCATTAACATCTAGCCATGAAGTCTTTTCTGATAACTCTTCACACATCAAAAATAACATAAGCTCATCATAAAGATCAGAGGTGATCATGTTATCACACAACCGGTTAACAGTTATGTTTTGAAAGTTCATGCATTGAAAATTAAAGTGACCCTCTATACGGCAAAGTTCACAAGTAAAAGGATAAAGGTCACACAATTCTCTAGCAATTTCATTTAAATCTCTGACCCAAGTGATTGTTCTTTCATGCTTATGTTGCTTACAATACTTCCCTTCTTCAATCATAGGCCTTTCACAAGGTCTATCCACTCCACAAAAATTAACATGCTTATATAAAACTTCATTTTTAGGAATTGGATCATGCATGTTGCAATCATCATGAACAATTTCATTTTCTTTGCAAGTCTCTTTAAAAGGTTTATGATACTTGATCCAATCCTCCTTAGGCATATTAAGATGTGAAGCAAAAGATTTGAGGAAATCAACAAGGAGTTGAGAATCAAGCCCAAACTTAGCACTAAACATATTAAAACTTGTAGTTTCAACAAAGGACTTAATGCAATCATACTCATAAATTATACCTGACTCTTTACCTTTGTCGATCTCCTAATCTTCAGTGTTGCGTTGAATTCTTTCAAGGAGTTCCCATTTAGCATCAATCTTTTTGTTTGTGAAAGAACCCATAGAGGAAGCGTCGAGCAAATCTTTATCCTGTCGAGAAAGCCTCGCATAGAAATTAGTAATAATCATATCTTTGGGGAGCCCATGGTTAGGACATTTTAGCATTAACGTTTTCAGTCTCCCCCAAGCTTGAGCTATGCTCTCTCCGTCATGAGGATAAAAATTATAAACATAATTCCTATTCTCATGGACTTCATGAAGAGGATAAAACTTGGAGTAAAAGAGAGACTGGATCTCTTCCCACTCCAGCAGGTGAGAGTCATTTAGTAGCCTATACAATTCTAATGCTTTTCCTTTCAGCGACAAGGCAAATAATTTCCCCATGACAAACTCCCTCGATACCCCTGCAAGCTTAAATAATGAACATAGTTGTGACAGATATAGCAAGTGTTCACCGGGATGTCTGTCTCCTGCATAACGATTAGCCAAAACATAATCGATAATACCAGCTGGTATTTTATAGGGCACAATTTCAGTAGGGGGAGGAGCAACCACCACAGATGTGGGGCGTCTTCCCGCAAGCAACGATCCAATAGCACGGTTTTCCATAAACATAACTAGTGAAACTAAAAACAAGAAACGAAAAGATTTAATTGCAAGATCTAAAGATATACCTTCAAGCGCTCACCTCCCCGGCAACGGCGCCAGAAATAGCTTGATGTCTACACACGCTTCTACTCTTGTAGACTATGTTGGGCCTCCAAGCGCAGAGGTTTGTAGGACAACAGCAATTTCCCTCAAGTGGATGACCTAAGGTTTATCGAACTCAGGGAAGTAGAGGTTGAAGATGGTCTCTCTCAAGCAACCCTGCAACTAAGATACAAGAAGTCTCTTGTGTCCCCAACACACCTAATACACTTGTCAGATGTATAGGTGCACTAGTTCGGCGAAGAGATGTTAAATGGCAAGTGATATGGATGGCAAAACAAAGTAATATAAATCTGTAATAAAAAGTGCAGCAAGCAAACAAGTGGTAAACGTGAGCACAAATGGTATTGCAATGGTGGAAACAAGGCCTAGGCTTCATACTTTCACTAGTGGCAACTCCCAACAACATTAACATAATCGAATCACATGATATTTACCATAAAGCATGCAAAGGGGATGCACTCGGAGGTCATTCCTTCATGGTCAAGAGAGGACGAGAATTATGTAGGGCTACAAAAGCACACCTCAAAGTTCGTAGTTCTCAATCTAAGGATTTCCCAATGTCACCGCGGCCATCCAAAGAGAGTCCCACAATCAACACAACATATCTAAAGGATAGTCAAAGACAAGCACCAAGAGACTCTCAATCTTCAATCAACACACAAGAGAGGAAATCACTCATGAAAATATTGTTCTAATCCATGTCCAATAGACCGCTGTCACCTTGGTCTCGGGGATTATACTAGATAAAGACAAGTGAGTACATCAATCCAATACATAGAGGAAGGGGAAATATCATGGGATCACCCTAGATTAACATAGCCTATGATCACAACGAAGATCACATCATGGGAGAGAGAATTGACCACATAGCTACTGGTAAGAACCTCAGCCCCGGGGAGGAACTACTCCCGCATCATGGAGGGAGGAAGCAACGTCGATGGAGATGAATCCGGGGGCACTTCCCCGTCCCGGCAGGGTGCCGGCGCAGGAATTCTGGTCCCCCGAAGCTTGATGGCGATGGCGGCGGAGATCTGAATCGCGTCTGGAGAAAAAGGGTCTGGAATCAGGGTTTCCGCGACACGGTGTAAATATATGCCAAAGGGGGGCATCAGAGGGGGTCAGGGGTGCCCAGGCGCCCCCCCCCCCTCCCCCGTGCGGCCAGGGGGGCCGCGTGGGCAGGCCGCCTGGAGCCCCTATGGGTCCCCTCCGGCCCTACTTTGGCCGCATGGAAGCTTCCGAAACGCTGATTTTTTATATAATTTTTCTGGATTTTTTCTGGCAGTTCTCGTAATGTGAAAACCTGAAATACAAAAACAGCTGAAAACAGAAATTGGCACTGGGGTGCACTGAGTTAATAGGTTAGTCCAAATATGATCAAAAGTGTATGGAAGTGTATAAATAACATAGAAATATCACCCAAAAGAGGCATGGAGCAAGCAGAAATTATAGATACGTTTTGGACGTATCATTGACAAGGGAGCAGGGGCGGCGAGGAGCGGATGAGGGTGACTCCGCGGGCGCGCGACTCTAGTGGCGGCGTTGGTGTGCGGCTCCAGTGGCGGCTCTGGCGGCGACGGAGGCAGGGCGACGAGGGAGCAAGGGCGGCGTGGGACAGGTTGGGGTGTGATGACCCAAAAGTGTTGGGGATCTATCGTAGTCCTTTCGATTAGTAAGAGTGTCGAACCCAACGAGGAGCAGAAGGAAATGATAGACAATTTTTAGTAAGGTATTCTCTGCAAGCACTGAAATTGTCGGTAACAGATAGTTTTGTGATAAGGTAATTTGAAACGAGTAACAAGTAATAAAAGTAAATAAGGTGCAGCAAGATAGCCAATCCTTTTTGTAGCAAAGGACAAGCCTGGACAAACTCTTATATAAAGGAAAACGCTCCCGAGGACACATGGGAATTGTCGTCAAGCTAGTTTTCATCACGCTCATATGATTCGCGTTCGTTACTCTGATAATTTGGTATGTGGGTGGACCGGTGCTTGGGTGCTGCCCTTACTTGGAAAAGCATCCCACTTATGATTAACCTCTATTGCAAGCATCCGCAACTACAAAAGAAGTATTAAGGTAAACCTAACCATAGCATGAAACATATGGTTCCAAATCAGCCCCTTACGAAGCAACGCATAAGCTAGGGTTTAAGCTTCTGTCACTCTAGCAACCCATCATCTACTTATTACTTCCCTATGCCTTCCTCTAGGCCCAAACAATGGTGAAGTGTCATGTAGACGACGTTCACATGACACCACTAGAGGAAAAAGAACATACATCTTACCAAAATATCAAACGAATACCAAATTCACATGACTACTTATAGCAAGACTTCTCCCATTTCCTCAGGAACAAACGTAACTACTCACAAATCATATTCATGTTCATAATCAGAGGGTTATTAATAGTCATAATGGATCTGAACATATGATCTTCCACCAAGTACTAGCATCAACTACAAGGAGTAATCAACACTAGTAGCAACCCACATGTACCAATCCGAGGTTTTGGTACAAAGACTGGATACATGAGATGAACTAGGGTTTGAGAGGAGATTGTGCTGGTGAAGATGTTGATGAAGATAACCCTCCCCAAGATGGGAGAGTTGTTGGTGATGACGGTGGCGATGATTTCCACCTCCTGGAGGGAAGTGTCCCCGGTAGAACAGCTCCGCCGGAGCCCTAGATTGGATCCGCCAAGGTTCCGCCTCGAGACGGCGGTGCTTCGTCCCGAAAGCCTCCTTATGATTTTTTCCAGGTCAAAACACCTCATATAGCAGAAAATGGGCATCGGGGGGCTACCAGGTGGCCCACGAGGCAGGAGGCGCGTCTCCCACCCTCGTGGACGGTGGGTGGCCCCCTCTTGTACTTCTTTCGCCAGATATTTTTTATATTTTCCAAAACTGACTTTCGTGGAGTTTCAGGGCTTTTTGAGTTGTGCAGAATAGGTCTCCAATGTTTGCTCCTTTTGCAGCCCAGAATTTCAGCTGCTGGCATTCCCCCTCTTCATGTAAACCTTGCAAAATAAGAGAGAAAAGGCATAAGTATTATGACATAATGTGTAATAACAACCCATAATGCAATAAACATCAATATAAAAGCATGATGCAAAATGGACGTATTAGGGTGTGGCGAGAAAAATGGGGAACTGAAGGACGCCCGCGAAGCGGCAAGTCAAAATTAGTAGTAACGGTTTTAGAGAAAATGCGCTAGAGCTACTTAGCTATAGCGAGTTTTGCAGGAATGCGCTACTGCTATGGATAAGTTAGCTATAGCGCGTGTTTGGAAAACGCGCTAGAGCTAAAGTAGCTACAACGCTTTCGTAAGAATGTGCTACTGCTATTGCTTTCATTTTTTCTTCTACTTAATTTTCCGTTTCTTTTTTCCTTTCCTTTTTTTCTTTTCTTTTCCTTTTGTTAGTTGCAGCCATGTCGCCTTGAAACGCGCTGCTACTATTCTGTTAGCAGTAGCGCAGTTTGTAGAAGCGCGCTACTTCTATACCAAGCCTGACAGCAACTGTTCTGGTCGTCATAGTAGCAGCGCGTTTTACCGGGCACGTGCTAATGCTATCTTTGTGGTAGTAGCATGTTGTTCAAACCCGCGCTACTGCTATGTAGCAGTAGCGCATCGCTTTAACAGGCGCTACTGAGAAGTGTCTGTGTATAAGCTGTTTCCTAGTAGTGTTCCTGCTTTGGTCATCATTGACATTGGGTTGAAATCAAAACTATAAACAATTCTAATGGTTTATGATTATTATGGTGCTATATTCTAACAATATTTGGATTTTGTGTGCCCTACATGCGACACAGGGAGGCAAATTTTATGGCTCGCACACCTTAAAGTGTATGCTGAACCACTCAGACTCCTTGAATGCATCAAGTCGAGGTAAGTGTATCTTCCCACCATTGAGTAGACTATTCAGGTATTCCATGGTTCTAAAATACATATCTACATGATGGTCTTAAGTGTGTGCTTTATTCACATGAAAGCATTGGCTCGTTATCCTGACATCGATTTCAAGCAAATCGAATGGACAATATTGCAGAATTCACCGTGTGCCTTCCATATGGCCCTCGGATTGAAGTTTAGCAATTTGTCCTAATGTATAGACTCAAAATGATTTGGTAGAATCCTTTATCCAAAGAGTTAAGCTCACTTCATTATCTTTACTTTGGAATTGCAACTTACCAACTTAACGTTGGAGCCATGCAGTTTTACACGCTCATGACAAAACTGCATACTATTATTTGAAGGAAATATGCCCTAGAGGCAATAATAAAGTTGTTATTTATATTTCCTTATATCATGATAAATGTTTCTTATTCATGCTAGAATTGTATTAATCAGAAACTTGATACATGTGTGGATACATAGACAAAACGTCGTGTCCCTTGTAAGCCTGTACTAGACTAGCTCGTTAATCAAATAAGGTTAAGTTTCCTAACCATAGACACGTGTTGTCATTTGATGAACGGTATCACATCATTAGGAGAATGATGTGATGGACAAGACCCATCCGTTAGCTTAGTATAATGATCGTTAAGTTTTATTGCTATTGCTATCTTCATGACTTATACACGTTCCTCTGACTATGAGATTATGCAACTCCCGAATAGCGAAGGAACACCTTATGTGCTATCAAACGTCACAACATAACTAGCTGATTATAAATATGCTCTACATGTCTCTCCGAAAGGTATTTGTTGGGTTGGCATAGATCAAGATTAGAATTTGTCACTCCCAGTATCGGAGAGGTATCTCTGGGCCCTCTCGGTAATACACATCATAATATGCCTTGCAAGCAAATGACTAATGAGTTAGTCACGGGATGATGTATTATGGAACGAGTAAAGAGACTTGCCGGTAACGAGATTGAACTAGGTATGAAGATACCGACGATCGAATCACGGGTAAGTAACATACCGATGGACAAAGGGAATTACGTATGTTGTCACTAGTAGAAAAAGGGTCAAACGTGAAGCACATTAGTGCTGGTTCCAACGGCTAGCCGGGCCTCCCTCATTAGTACCGGTTCGTGGCGAACCTTTAGCACCGGTTCGTGCCACGAACCGGTACTAATGAGAGTGGTGGCAGGATGTTGTCAGTCTAGGGCCCCTCCAGCACCTTTAGTACCGGTTCTTGGCACTAACCGGTGCTAAAGGTGGTCGTACATAAACCCTTCGTCCACCCGAGCTCGCTCTGTTCTTCCCCTCTTCCTCTCGAGCTCATCACACATTTTGCCCAAAATTTGTCAAGATTTGAAGGCGCCCATCCATTCAAATGATCACAAAGGTTAGCAACTTTGTCCTTTCATCTCTCATTGCTAGATTAGCTCTTGCAATGCTTTATATAGTGATTAATTTGTGAGTTTAGTAATTTGGGAGGAAATATATGTGCTAGTATTTGATTTATATGCAATTTGAGGTCCAAAATAACACTTAGTTTGCATATGTAGGAGAGGTTAAATTTAGTTGAAAGAGAAAACGAATACTTGAAAGAAAAATTGAAAAGAATTGAGGACGAGAAGATGGAATTGGAGTTTCATGTTGTCGATGTCTTCGATGATCACAAGATCAAGATGGAGAAAATGCGCTTGAAGATTAGAAAGATTAGAAAATATGCCATCGATAGTGAGGCTTGGTATCATTATGCTGTTGGATCAATTGTTACCTTAGTTGCGATCTTGATCACATTTGTTGTTGCATTTAAATGCTTTAGCTAGAGAGTTATTAGTTTGTTGCATTTAAGTGTAGTATGAACTTTATGTATGAACTTGTATTAAGTTGGTGTTTTTGGTGCTGTGTATTGAAGATGAGCCGACAATGGATGTACGATGACCGATGCTCTCCCGAGTTCATTAATGGCGTGCAAACTTTTCTGCTTGCGGCTGAGGCAAATAAGCGGGCGGATGGTTTTATGCCTTGTCCATGTGCTGTCTGTAAGAATGGTCTAAATTACTCTAAGTGAAGAACCATTCACGTCCACCTGTTTAAGTCTGGTTTTGTGCCCCACTATAATGTTTGGACCAAGCACGGAGAAAGAGGGGTTATGATGGAAGACAATGAAGAAGAAGAGGATGACGACAGCTATCCTGGCCATGGGTTCCCTGAATACGATGATACAACAATGGGGGAAGAAGCTGATCCGGTAATGCGGGAAGAAGCTGAGCCGGCAATGCGGGAAGAAGCTGAAGAAGAGGCATCAGATGAGCCCGTTGATGATCTAGGTTGGGCCATTGCCGATGCAAAGAGAAACTGCGCAAGTGATTTGGAGAAGAAGAAGTTGCAGCGCATGTTAGAGGATCAGAAAAAATTGTTGTACCCGAATTGCGTAGGTGACAAGAAAAAGCTGGGCAGCACACTGGAATTGCTGCAATGGAAGGCAGAGAATGGTGTATCTGACAAGGGATTTGGAAAGTTGCTGGTAATGATAAATGATATGCTTCCAAAGGACAACGAATTGCCCGAGAGTACGTACGAAGCAAAGAAGGTTGTCTGCCCTCTAGGGTTAAAGGTGCAGAAGATACATGCATGCCCTAATGATTGCATCCTCTACCGCGGTGAGTACGAGGATTTGAACGCTTGGACGGTATGCGGTGCATTGCGCTATAAGATCAGCCGCGATGACCCTGGTGATGTCGAGGGCGAGCGCCCCAGGAAGAAGATTCCTACCAAGGTGATATGGTATGCTCCTATAATACCACGGTTGAAACGTTTGTTCCAAAACAAAGAGCATGCCAAGGTGATGCGATGGCACAGAGAAGACCGTAAGAAAGACGGAAAGTTGAGAGTACCTGCTGACGGGTCGCAGTGGAGAAAAATCGAAAGAAAGTACGGGAAGGAGTTTGCAGATGACGCAAGGAGCGTATGGTTTGGTCTAAGCGCATATGGCATTAATCCTTTTGGGGAGCAGAGCAGCAACCATAGCACCTGGCCTGTGACTCTATGTTTGTATAACCTTCCTCCTTGGTTGTGCATGAAGCGGAAGTTCATTATGATGCCAGTGCTCATCCAAGGCCCTAAGCAACCCGACAACGACATTGATGTGTACCTAAGGCCATTAGTTGAAGAACTCTTACAACTGTGGAATGGAACAGGTGTACGTGCGTGGGATGCGCACATGGGGGAAGAATTTGACCTAAAGGCGTTGCTGTTCGTGACCATCAATGATTGGCGTGCTCTCATTAACCTTTCAGGACAGACAAACAAGGGATACCACGCATGCACGCACTGTTTGGACGATACCGACAGTATATATTTGGCTAATTGTAAGAAGAATGTGTACCTGGGACATCGTCGATTTCTTCTGAGCAGGCATCCCGTAAGAAAGAAAGGCAAGCATTTCAAAGGTGAGGCGGATCACCGGACGAAGCCTCGCCACCCTACTGGTGCTGATGTACATGATATGGTCAATGATTTGAAGGTGGTCTTTGGAAAGGGTCCTGGTGGACAACCTGTTCCGAATGACGCTGACGGACGCGCAACCATGTGGAAGAAGAAATCTATATTTTGGGACCTGCCCTATTGGAAAGACCTAGAGATCCGCTCCGCAATCGACGTGATGCACGTGACGAAGAATCTTTGTGTGACCCTGCTTGGCTTCTTGGGCGTGTATGTGAAGATAAAAGATACACCTGAGGCATGGGAGGACCAGCAACATATGCACGGAAAATACAGCATACATGAGGGTCATGCAAGCTACGCTCTTACCAAAGAAGAGAAGGAAATCTTCTTTGAATGCCTACTCAGTATTAAGGTACCGTCTGGCTTCTCGTCGAATATAAAGGGAATAATAAACATGGCAGAGAAAAAGTTCCAGAACCTAAAGTCTCATGACTGCCACGTGATTATGATGCAACTGCTTCCGGTTGCATTGAGGGGGCTTCTACCGGAAAACGTTCGATTAGCCATTGTGAAGCTATGAGCATTTCTCAATGCAATCTCTCAGAAGGTAATCGATCCATAAATCATACCAAGGTTAGAGAATGATTTGGTGCAATGTCTTGTCAGTTTCGAGTTGGTGTTCCCACCATCCTTCTTCAACATCATGACGCACGTCCTAGTTCACCTATGCGAAGAGATTAACGTTTTGGGTCCTGTATTTCTACACAATATGTTCCCCTTTGAGAGGTTCATGGGAGTCTTAAAGAAATATGTTCATAACCGTGCTAGGCCAGAAGGAAGCATCTCCAAGGGCCATCAGAATGAGGAGGTCATTGAGTTTTGTATTGACTTTATTCCTGACCTTAAGCCGATTGGTGTTCCTGAATCGTGGCATAAGGGCAGACTGGATGGAAAAGGCACGCTAGGAGGGGAACAAATAATATGTATGGACGGACATTCTCTCACTGAAGCACACTACATAGTTCTACAGAATTCTGCCTTGGTGGCTCCGTATATGGATGAACACAAGAATTTGCTACGCTACAAACACCCGGAGCGGTCTGATGACTGGATTACACGTGAACAAACCAGGAATTTCGCCAGCTGGTTGCAGACACGTACCATGCATGACACCTCTATTGAAGATGACCTGTACTTGCTGTCCCAGTTACCATCTTCGAATATAATGACTTTCAAAGGGTACGAGATAAATGGTAATACATATTACACGATCGCCCAAGATAAAAAGAGCACCAACCAAAACAGTGGTGTCCGCTTTGATGCAGAAACCAAGACGTGAAAGGAAACATATTATGGTTATATACAGGACATATGTGAACTTGACTATCGACGTGGTTTGAAGGTCCCTTTGTTTCGGTGCAAATGGGTCAATATGACACGAGGCGGGGCAACGGAAGACCCGCAGTACGGAATGACAACAGTGGATCTCAACAATCTTGCGTATGCAGACGAACCATTCGCCCTAGCCAATGATGTGGCACATGTTTTTTATGTGAAGGACATGTCTACCAAGCCAAGAAAAAGAAAATATAAGGAAGCGAATGCATCGTACGATGAGGCAAAGCGGCACATAGTTCTTTCTGAGAAGAGAAACATCGTGGGAGTGGATGACAAGACAGACAAGTAAGAAGATTATGAAAAGTTTGATGAAATTGCTCCATTCACAGTGAATATTGACCCGAGCATCCCGTTAAATGATGAAGATTTTCCATGGTTACGGCGCAAAGGAACACACGCGAAGAAAAAGTTTCACATCCAAAGACCTGGGATGTGATCGGCTTCACTATCATCACTTTCTTCTGTGTTTCACACCCAGAAAGGAATCTCTGTAATAGTTAGCGTAGTTATGTGTTTTGGCAGTTGAAACGCGAAGAAATTTTATGTGCAATCAAATTCTTTCATGCCTTTACTGATTTTTAAAGTTAAGTTATTCACAAACTAGTGATTCACACTAATTTCAAATAATTAAAAATTTAAACTATTCAAATTTGAAAACTACGGGCACTAACAGAAAGTTTGTAATTTTTTGTACCTAAAGCAAAAATATTCACAATGAAACTCTAAATACACAAAAAAAACAACTCCAAAATAGATATATTTGCGGCAATGTTAGATAGATAAATTTTAGATATAGAAATGTTAGTTAGATATAAAATGAAATACCATATAAATAAATTGTTTGCACGCTACCCGGTGGGCCTGCAAGGCCCTGGGCCTGTATTTGCAGGCCCATAAAGGCCCAGCTGACTCACACGACAGCGTGACAAAGTTAGGCCCACAAGCCTGCAGTAGAGAGGAGCTCGAAGGAGCAGCCGCGACGGGGTTTATAAGCCAGTGCAGCTGCCCCTCGGCTAGCGAGGTGGGACTAAACTTGCCGCACCGCACCTGCGCCAGCGCACCCCTTTAGTACCGGGTCGTGGCACCAACCGGTACTAAAGGGGTGTCTTTAGTACCGGTTGGAGCCACCAACCGGTACTAAAGGGGGTGCGCTTCCCGCCGCTTGGCCTGGCCAAAACAGGCCTTTAGTACCGGTTGGTGGCTCCAACCGGTACTAAAGGTCCATCCTATATAAGAAAACACTTCAAAAATTTCAGTTTCTCATCTGCTTCTTCTCGTCTGCACCCGTCGCCGCCCCGTCGTCGCCCCGTCCCCGTCGCCGCCCCGTCGTCGCCGCGCCCATCGCCGCCCCGTCGTCGCCGCCCCGTCGTCGCCGCGCCCGTCGCCGCGCCCGTCGCCGCCCCGTCACCGTCGTCGTCGCCGCGCCCGTCGCCGTCCCCGTCGCCGCCCCCCGTCGCCTCTCGCCCTGTCGTCGCTGTCCCTGCCGTCCCCGTCGTCGCTCCGGCCCACATCCCGTCGTCGCGCCGCCCCCGTCGCATCGCCGTCTCGCGCCGCCGCCCCCCGCTCGTACACACACACACACACACACACACACACACACACACACACACACACACACGCACACACACATTATTTTTTACTTATTTTCTGTTTTCTGTTGTTTAGATTAATGTTAGATGAATTACGTAGATATATACGAATGTGTTAGAATGTTAATGTTAGATGAATTATATGGAAAAGCTGTTAAATATTAGTGTCAATTTTAGATGAATTAGCTAGATATTAATTAGGTATATATATGAGATTTGAACTAGTTGAATTAATATAACTAGTTTATTTTTAGTATGAAAATTAATAGAACAAGTTTATTTTTAGTATGAAAATTTAGGTATATGAGATTATTGGAACTAGTTGAATTAATATAACTAGTTTATTTTTAGTAAATGCGGAGTTGAACTAGTTGAATTAGTAGAACTAGTTTATTTTTAGGTATATGAGATTTGATGATCTAATTAAAATATTACTATATATAGCTACTTTATATATTTTAGTAAGAAAATTAATAGAACTAGTTTATTTTTAGTAAATTCTTAGTTGAATTAGTTGAATTAATAGAACTAGTTTATTTTTAGTAAGAAAATTTAGATATCTGAGATTTGATGATCTAATTAATAGGAAATGTCGTCTGACGACGAAAAATATTTCATTACGTGCGAATACTGTGCAGCGCGGCCTATGCGACAGAAATTTCCTTGTTGATGATAGGTGCTTCAGCATCAAGCTGGATGAGACCTTCGAAGTGGATACAGTAAGTCACAACGACAAGTCTTTTTTCGTAATTAAGCATGACTTATATATGCTTCATTTGCTTCAATTTATAATTTTAAATTTTCACTATTCTACTAGCGCATCCCCTGCCATGCAAGAATTTTTTTCTTGGATAAGATAGGTTTCAGTGCTATGGAAACTATGGAGGTAAAGAGAGTTTACCTGAAGACCGAGCATGGTTATACTTTCAACGTCAAATTATACAATGCAGGCACGTACACCTATTTTCAATACAGAACTTGGCAAGCACTATGCAAGGCTTATGCATTTGAGCCTGATATGGTTATCACCTTTGATATTCGTCCGGAAGATGATATTGAAGGTAATAGAGACATCTGGGTCGATGTGCAGACGCCTCCAGTTCTACCATTATGTGAGTTTCTCAACCATATTTATGTCTTTGATATTGTTTATTCAAAAATAGTTGACAACTAATTTCTATTGACAACTTATTTCCATTCAAGCAAACATGTCCGGCGCTTGGTAGACAGGACCTATTGCTGTCCCGGAGCTGAACTAAACTGCGAGGAGATAAGTCATTATGTTTCATGTCTTGAGGATCTTTATACTGTCAAGACAAAGTTTCTTCCTGCACTTAGAAATGTTAGCACTGAAAACGTGCGACCAATAGTGATCGTATTGAACTACGGTCACATCTATTTACGAGTGATGGTAAGATTTTTACTATTTGTCCTCAGTGCATCTTTTGCATACATTATTTTTTTTCTTAAATTTTATTGCTAAGTATATTAATTACTATACGATGTTCTTCAACAGGGACTCCCGATAGTTGTGCCTCAGTGGATCGAGACTAAAGGTCACATGTCAATGGTTTGCTTAAGGCCATGATATCCTACATTGCACATGAGTGCATTCAGGATTTCTAAAAGCGATGAATGCTTAATAGTAAAAGATTGGAGCAAAATTGTTAACGATCCCAGAGAAGTACTAGGGGGCAGCAATGAGAAGCGCAGCCCACGATTAGGCGACAGGTTCATCTGCATGCTCCAGTATGATGAATCAGGAGAGCTATACATGTTCTATGATATTTTACGTGAGAGAGAGAGAGAGCAGCAGGAGTGATTTAGCTAGTTCATGCTCTTAGTACTTGTCCTCTCATGTCCGTGTTCTTCGTCCTGAACTTAATCTCAAAGGTTTGCTTTTGTGGTGTTATGAACGCTTGTAATATCATGACCATGTTGAACTCGATGATATCCTTGCTTCTGGTACAAGTGAATGATTTTTCTTTAAGCTAGTGTTGGTGGTGATTAGATAGCGGTAATGACTATGATGATTAAATAGTGGTAATTCTATATATATATATATATATATATATATATATATATATATATATATATATAACGTGTATAATGTGTAGTATCGTAAAATACCAGCAAACGAAAAAGAATTAAATGGAAAACACAAAATTAAATGAAAAAGAAATCATAAAACAAAAAAAAACCAAACCTTGTAGTACCGGTTGGTAAAACCGGTACTAAAGGGCTCCCGGCCCCCGGAGCTGGCTCGTGCCACGTGGTTGCCCTTTAGCACCGGTTCGTGCTGAACCGATACGAAAGGGGGGGCCTTTAGTGCCCACACTTTAGTGCCGGTTATGGAACCGGCACTAAAGGGCCTTACGAACGAGTGCTATTGCCCGATTCTGCACTAGCGTGTCATAATGGTTCGATTGATAAAGATCTTCGTGGAATATGTAGGAATCAATATGGGCATCCAGGTTCCGCTATGGGTTATTGACCGGAGAGGTGTCTCGGTCATGACTACATCATTCTCGAACCCGTAGGGTCGCACGCTTAACGTTCGTTGGCGCTAGAGTAGTATTCAGATATTTGATGAGTGGTAACCAAATGTTGCTCGGAGTCCCAGGTGAGATCCCGGACATCGGGAGGAGTCTCGGAATGGTCGAGAGGTAAAGATTTATATATGGGAAGTCGTATTTTGGGTTCCGGAAAAAAGTGCAGTTTTTTCGGTATTGTACCAAGAAGCTTCCAGAAGGTTCCGGAGGATTCCCGAGGGGTCCGTAAGTCCACAAGTGGGTTCACCACGTCCCAAGGGCTATCATGGGCTAAGGGGAGGTGCCCTGGCCTTATTGGTGCAGGTGCACCAAGTCCTCAAAAGCCCATGTGTCTAGGGAAGGCAAAAAGGGAAGGAATCCTAATAGGTATAGGATTGGACTTGGAGTCCAAGTCCTCTCCCCTATTGCTGCGCCCTAGGGCTTGGAGGGGCTGTTTTCCATGCCCCTACACATATATATAGAGGGGAGGGGGCGCCCCAAGAGGACACACCAAGCCCTTGGCGCCCCTCTCTCTCCCATCCGTAGTTCCACCACCTCGTCCCGACGACGCTTAGCGAAGCGCTGTCGGTGCTCCACAACCACCATCACCACCACGTTGTCATGTTGGTTGTGATCCCATCTAATTCTCCTCTCCCGCTTGCTGGATCAAGAAGGAGGAGATGTCATCGAGCTGCACGTGTGCTAAACTCGGAGGTGTCGTACGTCCGGTACTTGATCGGTTGGATCATGCAGTTGGATCGTGCAGTTCGATCGTGCAGTTGTTCCACTACATCAACCGCGTTGATATAACGCTTCCGCTTACGGTCTACGAGGGTACATTGACACACTCTCCCCCTCTCGTTTTGATGCATCTCCTAGATAGATCTTGCGTGAGCGTAGGAAATTTTTGAAATTGAATGCTACGGTCCCCATCAGTGGCATCATGAGCCAGGTCTATGAGTAGATGATATGCACGAGTATAACACAAAGAGTTGTGGGCGATAATAGTCATACTGCTTACCACCAACATCTTAGTTTGATTCGGCGGTATTGTTAGATGAAGCGGGCCAGACCAACATTACATGACCGGCTTTTTGAGATTGGTTCTACCGACGTGCTTTGCACACAGGTGGCTGACGGGTGTCTGTTTCTCCAACTTTAGTTGAATCGGGTTTGACTACAGCCGGTCCTTGTTGAAGGTTAAAACAACACACTTGACGAAAAATCGTTGTGGTTTTGATGCGAAGGTAAGAACAGTTCTTGCAAGAAGCCTGTAGCAGCCACGTAAAACTTGCAACAACAAAGTAGAGGACGTCTAACTTGTTTTTGCAGGGCATATTGTGACGTGATATGGTCAAGGCATGTTGAGTTATACGTTATTGTATGAGATGATTATGTTTTGTAAATTATCAGCAACTGGCAGGAGCCTTATGGTTGTCTCTTTATTATATGAATTGCGAACGCCATGTAATTGCTTTACTTTATCACTATTAGTTAGCGATAGTAGTAGAAGCAATAGTTGGCGAGACAACCACGATGCTACGATGAAGATCTTGGTGTCAAGCTGGCGACGATGGAGATCATGACGTTGCTTTGGAGATGGAGATCAAAAGCATAAGATAATCATGGCCATATCATGTCACATATTTTGATTGCATGTGATGTTTATCTTTTTATGCATCTTATTTTGCTTAGAACGACGGTAGCATTATAAGATGATCCCTTACTAAAATTTTAAGGTATAAGTGTTCTCCTTGAGTATGCAACATTGCGACAGTTCTTCGTGCTGAGATACCACGTGATGATTGGGTGTGATAGGATCTACGTTCACATACAACGGGTGCAAGACAGTTATTCCCATGCGGAATACTCGGGTTAAACTCGACGAGCCTAGCATGTACAGACATGTGTCGGTGTACTAAAGTAGGGGTACCTTTAGTATCCCGAACTTGTGCACGGGCAGTCGCAGCGTCCCACGGCAAGGCTTGCCGGGCGACCGCCAAGGTCCTCCGTGGTTCCTTTGGAGCCATTCAAGAACAAAGTATTTAAGCCAAGGAGACAAGGCCCTGGCAAGAGGAGCTTGCCGGGAAGGCCACTCAAGGCACAAGACCCCGGCGAGAGGAGCTTGCCGGGAAGGCCAACCGAGGCATTTCAAGGAACTTGCCGCGACGCGCCACGCGTCCCGGCAAGGCCCGCTGAGCGACAAGCTCCCGGGAGCGACAAGACAACGGCCGCGGCGAGCTTCCACCCTGTACCTGCGCTCCAGCGCATCCACCAACGTGTCGCTCTGGGACCCTTCCAGGCACACGTGGCGGGAGGCTGTGCAGCCAGGGGTACGCGGTGGCAAGCGGCGTTGACAAGGTTGCCATCGTGGCGAACGGTGGCGCCCCTGACGGTCACTTTTTGCATTGTTTGGGCGACGCCGATGGGCATTTAATGCCCTTGTCCCCCGCCGCCAGGGTTAGGTGCGATGCACTGTACAAGTAGGTGTACCAACTACAATATCTTTCCCATTTTTGCCCTCATCGGCGTTGCCACCTGTCGGTGACCCCTTGAGCCAATAAAAGGAGACCCATGCACAACGTAGAGAGGGATTCGGATACTCCCACGCTCGGTCTCGTTAGCTGCTAGAGGGTACTGTAGCTCTCAGCGCTCCCGAGCAAGAACTCAATACAAACCAAAGCAGGAGTAGGGTTTTACGCATCCTTGCGGCCCGAACCTGGGTAAACTGCTCGTGTGCCTCCCCTCGATCTGCTCTTTGTGCGATCTCCGCCCCCTGCCGTACTGAAAAGGGGCTCCGTCCCTATAGGTGTTCGTGGGTGGATCAGTTTCCCCGACATCTTTGGCGCGCCAGGTAGGGGGAGCGTCGAGATTGTGTGAACCTGATCCGGCCTGCACACGAGCTAGATCTTCATCATCATCTTCATCAACATGCCGCCGAAGAAGAAAGCTTCGGAGGCACCTGCTCCGTTCGCGTCGATCCCACCACCACCGGAGCTAACGGCTAGTGGGGTAGACGCCGGCGGGAGAACGGACGTCGACGAGGGAGCCCACGGTGCAGCCAAGTCCAAGGACAAAGCTGCGTTGCCCATCGGCGGCGTAGTCGACTCCCACAACGACCGGGCGCACTCCAAGACCTCGGCGTCCGTGCACACACCGCGCCCATCTCAGGAGGCGCGGGGCCGGCAGCGTCATGGTACTCACGGTACCATACGCTTGCTGGACCAAGATCGAGCTGGCGGATCCAGGGATGCTCCAGGCCAGCACGCACGCCAACATGCCGGCACGAGCAAGGCACGGTCGCCTGGACGGGATACTGCTCCTTCTAACATAGTTAGGAGTCCGAGCATATCCCGCTCCTCGCACCATTCGCCACCGCTACCCGCCACTCCAGCAGAAGCTCTGGCACGAGCTCAACTGCTCCTAGACTTCCCTCCGGCGGCAGACAAGGCCGACGACTGGAGGGCCACCATTCAGAGTCTCATCGCCTTCGCCAACGGCGACACTCCACGGCAGCCAAGCACGTCGCAGCCGCGGCAAGTCAGCCAGGCGCGGGCCGATGGCGACAAGACCGGTGGGGGTGCAACCACCGTGCACTCCCCACCCCGAAGGCCAAGATCGCCGACTCGCCGGATCCACCTCGACAGCGACTCCATCGCATCATCGGATCCACGAGCTCGTCGCGATCAGCGCCAAGTTCTTCACGAACGAC
Organism: Secale cereale; assembly: GCA_902687465.1. Lineage (NCBI taxonomy): Eukaryota > Viridiplantae > Streptophyta > Magnoliopsida > Poales > Poaceae > Secale > Secale cereale. The sequence goes on along the minus strand of LR738715.1, from coordinate 32,499,898 downwards.
AGCAAGAGGACGCTCGTACACGCATCGAGCGCCGAAGAGAAGCGCGGCGTCAATCAGACCAGCGCGCTGGGCCCACTGTCGACATGCATGCGCCAGGGGAACCAGGCGACTTGCCGTACGCGGTAGGCTGCCCTGCGTTCACCCGTGAGCTGCGGCAAGTCCAGTGGTCCAGCATGAAGAATTTCAAGCCAGACGTACCGGAGAAGTACGACGGCAAGACGCATCCGTCGGAGTTCCTTAGCATCTACACCATCGCGGTGCAAGCTAATGGGGGGCGGGACGACAAGATCCTTGCCAACTACTTCCCGCTGGTACTCAAGCCCAACGTCAGATCCTGGCTCATGCACTTGCCGGACAACTCCATATCTTATTGGGTAGACCTGTGCCATCAGTTTGTCGGCGCCTTTACAGGCGGCCACAAAGCTCATGGCCAAGAGAGTGACCTTCACCTGCTCGCCCAGAAGGAAGGAGAGCCCCTGCGCAAGTATATCCAGAGGTTCAGCCGTGTACAGCACAACATCCCAGACGTCCACCCTGCCGCGGTTATCAGCGCGTTCCATCAGAACGTGCGTAACCGCAGGATGCGGGAGGAGATGGCGATGTGTAAAATCAGAGATGTCAGTGAGCTGTACGCCCTGGCCGACAAGTGCGCATGTGCTGAGGAGGGGAGGAAACTCCCCGGAGAGGATACATGAGCAGGAGGATCTGACAGCGAGGATGCTGCCCCGGCAAAGAAAAACCGGCGGCGGAACAACAGGAAGAAGAAAAACAAAGAGGTGCTAGTCGTCGAGCAGTCCGGCAACGGAGGTGGCGCCGCAAAAGCTAAAGTTGGTAGCTCCGGCAAGGAGACTGCCGCATGCACCAACTGCCAGGCTGTGGCGGCCGCCGACAAGCAGGACGGCACCGACAAGCAATACTGCAAGATCCACCGCACCAAGGGTCATGACCTCCAGAACTACAAGAGGGTCGACAAGCTTGTCGAGCAGCAGAAGGCTGAGTATGAGCGACGCGACAAGGAGAAGGCCCAAGGAGGTGGTGAAGGATCCGGCAAGAAGCGGTCATTCAACGGCCGGGGAGGACGCCGCGGCAAGGCCAAGCAGCGGCAAGGAGACAGACATCCCCGCGGCCGCGACAAGGATGAAGACGACGACGATGACGAAGATGTGGATGATGTTGAGACCAGCGAGCAGGAGTTCCAGAAAGCCACAGAGGTTTTGTGCGTTGACGGCGGTGCTTCTCTGCATACTTCACACCGCCAACTCAAATAGTGGGTGCGGGAAGTCAATGCGGCAGAACCACCTGTCGAGTCGCGCAAGCTTCTGAAATGGTCCAGCACGCCTATCATATTTGATATTGAGGACCACCCTGATCGCACAACTGCGGTCGGGTGCTTGCCGATGTTGGTTTCACCAACTATCCGCAACCTCAAGGTCACTAAGATGTTAGTTGACGGGGGGGCCGGCTTGAACCAGATCTCCTCCGCCATGCTCTAGAAACTCCAGATCCCCGACAGCGAGCTCGAAGAGACCGGCACATTCCATGGAATCAACCCGGGAAGGAGCAAGCCGAAGGGGAAGATCAGGCTGCCAGTGACGTTTGGCGGCGAGCTAAATTTCAGGACTGAGAGGGTCACTTTTGACATTGCCGATTTCCCATTGCCTTACAATGGGATACTTGGCCGTCCAGCACTCGCCCAGTTCATGGCAGCCTCTCACTACGCATACAACATGCTCAAGATGCCAGGCCCGATAAGTGTCATCTCTATCCCTGGCGACAAGAAGGATGCCCTTATCTGCGCCGACAAGATCTACCGGGAAGCAGCAGCCGCAACAGATCGCAAGACACTTGCCGCTGAAGCTCCCCGGGGGAAGAAGAAGACCAAGTCCGACAAAAGCTCTCATGCCCACTCCGGCAAGCGCACCTCTTCGGAGTGCTGCGCTACCGTCGAGGACGCACCATTGAGCTCCACCGGCAAGTGTAAGAAGACGATGGCAGCTCCGCCAGAAACCAAGAAAGTATCCGCCAAGGAGGACGAGACTGGTGGTACTTTCACCATCAGTGCCACGCTTGATCCTAAATAGGAAAGCGTGCTCGTTGCTTTCCTGCGGGCGAACGTCGACGTGTTTGCGTGGCAACCGTCTAACATCCCTGGTGTTCCCAGGAAAGTAATTGAGCACCATCTTGCCGTTTGTCCCCACGCGCGGCCCGTCAAGCAGAAAGTCCGGAAACAAGCAGTGGAGCGCCAAGAATTCATTGCAGAAGAAATCAAGAAATTGGAAGCAGCAGGCCTTGTCAGAGGAGTGCTCCATCCCACGTGGTTGGCCAATCCTGTAGTCGTGCGCAAGGCAAACGGGAAATGGAGGCTTTGTATCGACTTTACCGATGTCAATAAAGTTTGTCCCAAAGACCCATTTCCCTTGCCGCGCATTGATCAGATTGTTGACTCCACGGCCGGATGTGACCTGCTTTCATTTCTTGACGCATACTCAGGATACCATCAGATCTTCATGGCAGAAGAGGATGAGGAGAAGACCGCATTCAGCACTCCGTGTGGCACGTACTGTTTCATACGGATGCCTTTCAGTTTGAAGAATGCTGGTTCAACATTTGCAAGGGTAGTGCATACAGCTTTTGAGCCATAGATTCACAGAAATGTGGAAGCCTACATGGATGACATAGTGGTCAAGAGCAAGGACAGGGCAACCCTGATTCAAGATTTAGACGAGACTTTTGCAAATCTGCGCAAGATCCAGCTCAAGCTCAACCCCGAGAAGTGTGTGTTTGGAGTCCCTTCCGGCAAGCTTCTCGGGTTCTTCGTGTCTCAGAGGGGAATTGAAGCCAATCCCGACAAGATCAAGGCCATTGAGCAGATTGAAGCATCGAAGCGTGTCAAGGATGTACGAAGACTTGCCGGTTGCGTGGCTGCTCTCAGCAGGTTTATCTCTAAGTTTGCTGAGCGCGCCCTGCCGTTTTTCAAAATTTTGAAAAAGGCAGGTCCAATGAAATACTTGTCGAGATACATGTCCTCCACTCCAATACTTGTCGCACCTAAGCCACAAGAGAAGTTGCTACTGTACCTAGCGGCAACCAATCAAGTGGTTAGTGCTTCGTTAGTAGCGGAGAGGGAGGCAGATGATGAGCCAGCAACCACGGCAAGCACATCCAGCGACAAGCAGGGGGCTTCCCCGACAAGCTCTGGTCCCGACAAAGATGGATCTGCGCAGGCGCAAGGAGAGATACAGAAGAAAATGGTGCAGCGCTCAGTCTACTTTGTCAGTTCCCTTCTACAGGGGGCTAGGTCAAGGTACTCTGGTGTGCAGAAGTTGCTTTTCGGCCTTCTCATGGCCTCGAGAAAGCTCCGCCATTACTTCCAAGCACATGAGATCACAGTTGTCACTCGCTTTCCGCTGAAGAGGATACTGCAGAATCCAGAAGCAACAGGCAGGATCGTTGAGTGGGCACTGGAACTGTCAAGCTTTGGCCTCAACTTTGAAAGCACTTCAACTATCCAAAGCAGAGCATTGGCAGAATTCATAGCAGAGTGGACGCCAACACCAGATGAAGAAACTCCAGAAACGAGCATCCCCGTCAATGAAGCAAGCAAAGAGTGGCTGATGTACTTTGATGGTGCTTTCTCGCTGCAAGGCGCCGGTGCTGGCGTGCTGCTTGTCGCACCCACCAGAGAGCACCTCAAGTACATAGTCCAGATGCACTTTCCCAAGGAGCAAGCAACAAACAATACTACAGAGTATGAAGGTTTGCTTGCCGGTCTCAGGATCGCGGCAGACCTTGGGTGACTCGTAGCTTGTCGTCCGCCAAGTGAACAAGAATTATCATAGTCCGTTGATGGAAGCTTACGTCGATGAAGTGAGAAAGCTAGAAGAGCACTTTGACGGCATACAGATGGAGCATGTTCCAAGAGCTCAGAACGACATCGCAGATGGCCTGTCAAAGTGCGCCGCACTTAAATTACCTGTGGAACTAGGGATCTTTGTGCTCAAGTTGACTCAACCATCCGTAACACCATCAACTGGACAGAGCAAGAAGAGAAAGTTGATTTCTGGTGACTATTTTCCGGCAGAGCTTCCCGAAGCCGCCGCCAAGAAGGTCCCCAAGATCAACACCAAGAATGCTGAGGAGCAGTCTGCTCCGGCAAGCCTTAAGGTTTGTTCCGTTGAAGCAAACGCTCCCGACAAGTTTTGCTCCGGCAAGCTTGCCGGGGAACATCAAGCTCCGGCTGAGCCGCAGGGCCTCGCCGTAGAAGCGGATGCTCCCGCAGCAGCAGATGTGCCTTTAGTCCTTGTTGTCGAGCCACAGGCTCCAGCATGGGCGCAGCAGATTGTCCATTTCCTTCAGACAGGAGAACTCCCCGAAGAGCAAGAAGAAGCGGAGAGAGTAGCCCGGCAGTCAAGTATGTACCAGTTTGTTGACAACACACTGTACAGAAGAAGACTCAACGGTGTGAAATTGAAGTGTATTCCTCGGGAAGATGGACAAAATCTGTTGGCAGAGATACATGGAGGCATATGTGGTCACCACATTGGCGCAAGAGCACTTGCCGGCAAAGCATTCCGGCAAGGTTTCTTTTGGCCAGAAGCCCTCCAGGATGCAACTGCACAAGTAACCAAGTGTGAAGCGTGCCAGTTCCATTCCAAGCAGATACACCAGCCAGCTCAAGCTCTCCAGACGATCCCTTTATCTTGGCCATTTTCGGTCTGGGGGCTCGACATCCTCGGCCCCTTTCCCCGCGCAGCCGGGGGCTTTGAGTACTTGTACTTTGCAATCGACAAGTTCACAAAGTGGCCGGACACTACTAGGAAAAGGGCTATAGATGGAACTGATACTAATGGCGCACCGGACAAGCAGTGCGCCATTAGAATATAGTAATGGCGCACCAGCAACAGATACGCCATTAGAGCTCGAACTACTAATGGCGCACGATGTCCATAGTGCGCCATTAGTATCAAGAAGTTTTTTTTTGAACAAGCGCACCTGTCCAAACATACTAATGGCGCACCTGGGGAACGTGCGCCATAAGAATCTACATACTTATGGCGCACAGAGGTGCAGTGCGCCATTAGTATTCCCCCATCCATACCCCCCCACCGGCCGGCCACACCCTCCTCTCTCTCCCTCGCCAGATCTCCCCCCTCTCCCCAACGCCTCTCTCTCCCTCCAGCGCAGCGCCGCCGCCCCCGCGCCACCCCCGCTGAGCCGAGCGCCGCGTCGCCGACGCC
>LR738715.1:32430872-32494464 GCA_902687465.1 Secale cereale | reverse complement strand
GCCGCCTTGACGCCCGCGCCCCCGACGCCCCGGCCTCCCCCGACTCTGCAGCAACGCCGCCGCCCGGAGCTACGCCGCCGCCGCCCGCGCCCCCGACGCCCCGGCCTCGACGCCCGCGCCCCCGACGGCCCGGCCTCCCCGACTCTGCAGCAACGTCGCCGCCCGGAGCTACGCCGGCGACCACTCCATACGCAGGTAGCCATCACTCCTCCCTCCTTCCTCTCTAATCACCACAACAAAGTAATTTTTTTTGTATTTCTGCCATTTTCGTTGAAGTACGCGGTTGAGATCAAAATTTAGGTCACTTGGATAAAAATTTAGGTCACTTGGATCAAAATTTGATTAGCCCGGTTGCTTAAACTAGCTCCTGATTATTGTTCTCATGAAGATGATGATATACTGATATACCTTTAAGATTCGAGCTTGCTCTTCAATGGTAGTCATTAGCAGGCATGGCATGGTATCTCCTCCTTCCTTGTGCACAACAGTCATGTCAACTTGTTGTAAATTGTGTTGGAGCTCTGAATTAGCAGAATGATCTACCACATCAGTCTATATGGCCAACTTTTGGAATTGTATGTTGTCCACATTGCGTTGTGCCACCTGAATATCATCCTCCTTTCCATCTGCATTATAGGCTAAAGCAATGTTGAGGAGGCCCTGACCAATTGGTGGCACTGGAGCTCCTTGATTAACCTCTTCCCTAGTATAGTGAGTAATAGAAAATAAGCTATCAGAAAAAGATACAGTTGTAGTGATGCTACTGTCTGGGGCCCCATCTTCTGGTAATGTAGGAATTTCAACTTGATGTTTCTGAGGTTGGATTGGTTCTGGTTGGGGAAAAGCCGAGTGCTGATCTTGTTCTTCTTGCTCCTCACAATCATTCGAGTCTCCATTTTGAGCATGAATATTATGGATAGGCAGTGGCTGAAATCCTGGAAAGTCATTAGCATGTTGAGGCACAAGGTGTGGGTCAACACCATCAGGTGGAATAGGGTCTTCATTAGCAGGCCCACCACCCAGCATTTCTTCCAAAAGGACTTCAACAGAACAAGTCCAGGACTCCTCTTAAAAATGCTCCCCCTCAGACCATCTTGTGCTCTTTCGAATGTCAATAAGCTCTAATTTTTTGGTGGAATAGATTAAACTTACTGTATTTCCAAACATTGCTTATTAGATGCCATGCCCTAATTTTTTGGTGGTGTTTTAGGATAAAGATCTTACACTTTTTGAACTCGTTTAAAATGAGTTTATAGAGAGGATAGTAATCAGATTGTGAGGATGGTATGTAGCAGAACTAGTGCAAAAGTGTTGACAATGTTAGTCCTAATGAGCCTAGGATGGTGCCACAGCTAGCTTGTCTAGGTACATATTTTTAGTTTATAAAGTTTAATCTCTTTGAAACATAGGAAATGTCGTCTTCCGACGACGATAGGATCCCGGAGTGCTCCTGGTGCGGTGACGACCGGGGTCTGTGCGACAGGCCTCACCTGGTAGACGGTCGTTACTTCAGTATTAAGCTCGACGAGACCTTCAATGTCGAAACGGTACGCAACGACAAGTCTTGTTTCGTAATTAATTAAGCACGATTTCTAGCTACTTCAACGTGTAAGTAATTAATTTTCTTCTTTTACATGCAACTAGTTTATCCCGTGTCATGCAAGACGCTATGTCTTGGAGAGGATGGGATTTGAAGATCATGAAACTTCGGAGACAAAGCAAATTCAACTAAGGACCATGCATAATGTTGATTTAGAAGTGGATTTGTACAATTTAGATAACGTAACCACTTTTGGTTGCAAGAATTGGGAATCATTTTGCAATATATATGGTTTTTATGAGGGTATGCTTCTCACCATGGATCTTGGTAATCCGGATTCTATCGCCGAAGATGATTTGGACATTTGGGTCCTTGTTGACGATATGATTCCAATTCTACCGAGAATTGAGTTTATCAAACATAGTTATTTAGTAATTTATATTGTTTATTTCAAAATAGTTGACAACTTATTTCCATTGATAGGTTATTTTGATTATTCAAATAATGTGAGGATGATGCTAGACAGAACCTACTACACCCCTGGCTCAGAATGTACTTATAAGGACAAAGAGCAGATCATCTTCTTTTATTCCTTTCTTCTGGATTACATTCAACATCACAATATTGATCCACAATATAGTCAATACGTCCCACTAGTGCACGTCTTGAACTACGTTAATATCAATGGAGATACCATGGTAAGATTTTTGTACTATTACGACATTCGTGCATGTTTTGCATTAGTTCTTCTCGAACTGAACTACAATGCTAACTACGAAGTCTTACTATATGTTTTGCAACAGATTCTCCCTAGTGACTGTGTGCCTCCTGTCATGTTTCAATCTGGTCAACTACAAGTTTTAAACATTCTGCCAGGTGAACCTACAAATCACATGTGTCCATATCGGATTTCTTCTAAAAATGAAGGAATGAGAATCAAAGAATGGCGAAAAATAACGAAAACTCGTAAGGAGGTACTTGGAAGCAATAGAGTGAGAAGGGCAAGAAATGGAGACAAGATAATCTGCGTTCTTCATAATGGCCCTTTAAATCTAATTGATTTAGAGACAAACGCCATCTTGTTTTATGCCATTTTATCTTAGAAAATTGCTACGTAGTAGAAGTTGTATGGTCGATAATGATGTGTAAGACTTATTATTTAATACCTATGTTGAGTTTTTATTATTATTATGATCGATGATGCATGATGCTAAGTTGTTCTATGAGCTATTATATACTCCCTCCGTTCCGATTTACTCGTCGTGGTTTTAGTTCAAATTTGAACTAAAACCACGACGAGTAAATCGGAACGGAGGGAGTAGATTCTAATAGTTTCGATGTGCGTACCATATATGTTGGCTCCACGAGAAATTATATTTATATATATGCATAACCTGTGCAAAAAACAGAAAAAAAACCTAATATTCATACTAATGGCGCATCACAGCAGAGTGCGCCATTAGTATGCCAAAGCACCTGGCCCCTGGGAGGCATACTAATGGCGCACCACTGTGCATACTTATGGCGCATCAGTGGTGCGCCATTAGTATACCAGATACTAATGGCGCACCAGAGGTGCGCCATTAGTAAAGTATACTAATGGCGTGCTAGTAATGGCGCACCACCAATGCGCCATTAATGGCCAAACTAGGTGCGCCATTAATAGGCCTTTTCCTAGTAGTGGGAAGTGGAACAAGTGAGAAAGGTGACAACACAGTCAGCAGTCAAGTTCTTCAGGTCGATTGTTTGCCATTTCGGGATCCCTAACAGGATCATCACCGACAACGGTACGCAATTCACGAGCCGCACCTTCATGCAGTATGTCCAAGATCTTGGCGCCAAGGTCTGCTTCGCTTCTGTTGCTCACCCGAGAAGCAATGGTCAAGCGGAAAGGGCAAATGCGGAAGAGCTGCGTGGCCTCAAGACCAAAACTTTCGACAGGCTGCACAAGTGCGGAAGAAACTGGATCGAGGAGATGCCGGTGGATCTTTGGTCGATCAGGACGACGCCAAGTCGAGCCACTGGACAGACACCTTTCGCTCTAGTCTATGGAGCGGAGGCAGTTCTCTCCACGGAACTCGTATACGGGTCACCTCGAGTGCTCGCTTATGATGAGCTCGAGCAAGAGCAGCTGCGACAAGATGACGCGCTGCTCCTTAAGGAAGACCGTCTTCAGGCTGCTGTACGAGCTGCTCGCTACCAGCAAGCTTTGCGCCGCTACCATAGCCGCAAAGTTAATGCCAGAAGTCTCGAGGAAGGCGACCTTGTTCTTCGGCGCGTTCAGTCCGCCAAGAATTCCAACAAGTTGACGCCGAAGTGGGAAGGCCCTTACCGGGTGAAACGAGTCACTAGGCCTGGCGCTGTCCGCCTTGAGACCGAAGATGGCTTTCCGGTGAGCAACTCCTGGAACATCGAGCATCTTCGTAAGTTTTACCCGTAAGGCGCGGTTGCCGGAACCCGTTTCCGGCAACCACCTTTTGTACAAGTCTTGCCGCTGTTGCATGTAATCCTTTGTACAAAGCCGGGCGTAGACCCCGTGCATAAGTAAAGCTCATGTGCTCCGCACATCTTGTCAATTTCATGCTTTTTATTTCTTGCATGCGTTAACTGACACTTTGTGCAGCACCTACCACCGGTAAGCAATAACGAGCCGTAAGGCTCCATATCGTTATTTTATCTTCTTTCTTTTTCTCAAGGAAAGGAAGGTCCCCTCACCCACAAATTTGCCGGGAGGGGAAGGAGAAGATAGTGGTATGGACCAGGCGTCGCTCAAGAAAGTTTTGCCTTGCCGGGAAGCAAACAACAGAAAAGCTAAGTTGCCAAAGCTTGAGCAATCAGATTTTTAAATTTTTAAGTTATCTTCCTTGAAGGACCGTGCTTTGTATGGAAAACCTGTGCGCAGAGGAATCAACTCGTAGCTAGTTGCGCCCTTACTTTGTTTCGAGTCCGCTCAACGACTTAAGTGTGCTGCGACTAGTGTCGGGCCCTTACTTTGTTTTCGAGCCCGCTCAACAACCTAAGTGTGCTGCAACTCGTTGCGACAAGGTTTCTTGTCGGTAACGGCATCGCCAGCAGGCTGCCGACGTTCCGCACTCAGCGCTCGCGGCAAAGGTGCCCGCACCGGCAAGTTCCCTAAAAGCGTAGGGCAGAAACATACAAAGCAAGGGATCAAGTAAAGGAAATAACATAGCAATCCTACCCAAAATAGAGTTATATTACATGATAGCTTGTCGCAGCTCTAATAGACTGTTCTCGTAACATGATCAGCAGCGACAAGGAAAGAAGAAAACGGGCAGCCTAATCTGCGCGATCGCCCTCGACCCTCTTGAACCCGCTCACCTTGTCCACAATGGGTGCGACAAGGGCCTTGAGCGCCTCTAGATCAGCGTCCGACGGCAAGCTCTTGAGGACGTTGATGAGGTTGAGGCCCGGGTTACGGAAGGCCACCTTCATCAACACCTTTTGAAGGGCTCCCGCGCAGAGCTTGCGCGACTCGTCCGCCAGTTGCTTTGGGATCCTCTCCCGGAGTTGCTGGAGGGCCGTTGCCACGCCCTTGAAGAACAGGGTGAGCTTGGCGCTGGGGTGGAGGTTCTCATCAGAAGAATACCCGAGATACTCCGCCCCCAGCGGCGCCAGCTCCCCGTCGATATCCACGGCAGCGTTCAAAAGACCCTCCGTCCAGTGCTCGACGGTCGCCCTGAAGTTGTTCTGGGTGACAGCAGCGCTCGCCAGCAGCGCCTTCTCGGCCTTGACCTCCTCCTTCAAGGCCGCCTCCCGCTCCTTGGCGCCGTCCAGCGTCTTGGTCAAAGTGTTTAGCTTCAACTCAAGATCCGCATTGGAGTTCTTGGCGACGGCAAGCTCCTTGCCCTTCTCGGCAAGGCGAACCTGCAGCTCCGAGTGGCTGTGGGCGTCCTTCTCCCGCTCGAGCTTGAGCGCGGCGATCTCTTCACCTCTCGCCTTGAGATCGGCCTCCAGCTGCGCCACCCTTGCCTCCAGCTCCTTCTTGGCGGTCTTAGCACCTGCGGCAGCGTCCTTCGCTTCCTGGAGGGCTCCGCCAAGTGATTGCTCGCGCGCGGCAAGCTCCTCCTCGTGGCTGTCGAGGTTGACTTTCCGCTGCGCCAGCTCACCCTCCCGCGTGGACAGCCTCTCAGCGGCAAGACGCTGCTGCTCTTCGACTTCGGCCTTCTCGAGGAAGAAGGCCGTCTGCTCTTCGGCAAGTTGCTCCCGCTCCTCTGCCAAGGACCGAAGAGCTGCCTGGTTGAGGGCCCGGAGCTCCTCCGCGCGCTTCTCAATGTCGGCTCCCGCCTTAGCGTCCAGCGCTTCGCGAGACTCCAGCTTGGCCTGCCGAGCGCGGTAGAGCGACAACAGCTTCCGCAGCAGCCGCTCCTCCACGGGCTCGGTGCGTCGACAAGCGTCAGCCCGGCGGAGGCAAGCACTTCTCCGTCAAAGATTTCTCCCTCGACCGGCGCCCTAGAGCTCGACGCCCAGGGGAACTTGATGAAGATGCCATCGCCGACCTTCAAGTAGGCGCCTCGCTCGGGCTCTTCGGAGCCTGGGGCTGCGGCAGCGGCGGAGGGATCGGCGGTCGGCGTAGCGCCTGGCGCTCCTGCGGCCTCAGGGCCGTCAGTGCGATCGCTGGACCCCTCGCCAGCTGCTGCGGCGGCAGCCTTGGCGGCCTCGTCGCCGGCGGGCTCGTCAGCACCGGCCGCTTCTTCGATGGCAGCGGCGTCGCCGGTGTCGCCACGCGCATTCTCCTCGACAGCGACCTCCGTCTCCATCGGCTCCGCAGCGGATGGATCTGACGGCAGGAAAGGGGAGAGAAACAGTCAAGCAAATATCCAAAAAGAAGAATCTAAAGAAGAAAAACCCCAAGGGAAGTTTGAAGCGAGAGGATTACCTGCGCGAGCCAGCTCCTCGGCGGTGTCCCTTGCCGGTGAACTCTCCGTTGGCGGCGTAGTCGTGGTCTTCGCCGGCGGAGGGCCGCTGGTGCTGTCCCTCGCCAGAGAGCTCGCCCTTGGCGGAGAACTCTCCCTTGCCGGGGAAACCCTTGTCGGAGAACTCCCCCTTGGCGACGTAGTCGAGGCAGATGGCATGTCAGTGGCAGTCTCCGGGCGCTCCTGGTGTGGCTGCTCTGCTCCTACACAAACCAACAATCAAGATATCAGCAAAGAAAAAGCACCCACGCGCGCCTAACAGCGGAAAGTAAACCATACACTTACGGTGGGGGCTGCGCTGGGGGCTGCTCTGAAGATCAGTTGCCGGGTCCGGCAAGTTTTTCTCAGGCGCACCCCCTGCTGGCACGGTGGGCTCGTCCTCGATGACAATCACCGGGACCTTGGCTCTCTTTGCCGCCCTCTGGGCCAGAGTTCTGAAAAAAGGAACAGGTTCAGAGTGAGGCAAATGAGATGCAAGACAAAACATCAAGAATTGAAGCAATGCAAGAACGACAAAGTCTTACTCTTTTTCTTCCTCGTCGGAGCTGAGCGCGGAGAAGTCGAAGTCTGGCTCACGCCCGGCGCGAGGAGGCGGAGGAGTAGGCTCCCTTGGCCGCTTGGCGGGGGCAGTGGCGGTGGTCTGAGACGACCCCGCTCCGGCTGCCGCCGAGGCGTGAGGAGCGGCGGGAGCAGAAGCGGCGGTCCGGGACGACCCCGCTCTAGTTGCAGCAGAAGTGCGAGGTGCTCCCGCGGCAGCCTTGCTTGCCGCGGTGGAGCATGTCTCGCGGTACGGCGGCTGTTGACCCGTCTGCTGCTCCGTTACGTCCCCGGCCTTGCGGAGACGCCTTCTTGGTGGAGCTGGAGGCTTTGCTGGCGGTGAGCTGCCTGAAGACGAGGAGGAAGAGGAGTCGATCTCCAACGATCGCTCGTGTCCTCGGCGGGCCCGCTCGACTGGACGCCCTGCTCGGCGGGCTCACTCGACTCAGCGTCTTGCCCGGCAGGCTCTCCCTCGCCGACAAACTCCCCTCGCTCGTCAAGGCTTGCCGCCTTTGCTGCATCTGCCTCCTCCGGGGTGAAACCGAACTCGCCCGCGGCTACGGCTGCCGCCGCTTCTTCCAGCCTAGTGGCGATATACGCCATCTCCTGATCAGTGGTGTCGCGGGTGAGGCCTTTCTTCTCGTCGGAGCAGATCGGCGTTTCCTCCAAGCTGTCAAAGAATGCCTGCACGGCGTCATCTGCAGGCTCTTGCCAAGTTGGGTCGATCCCGTGCGAGTCGCACAGCGGCATCATTGAACGGATGCGGCTGAGGGAAGAGTTGTTGCACAGCGGGACGACGCCCTCCGGCAACCTGAATACTTCGGGATGATCGGGGTTATATTTGAACAGCTCCTGAAGCATCGCGTTGAGCTCCAGGACGGTGAAGTTGAAGTTGAGGCCCAGGCGCAGCCTCATGATAGCCTCTTCCTCTCCTGCAAGGGGGCGATGCGGCGGCGAAGGAAATCTGCGCCAACTGCGCCTACAGTGAGCCCGGCACGCCTGAGGCGTAGGATCCGTGCAGTGGCAATCTTCAGTCTACCGTCTTCCGGGGCCAGGTCGCTCCAATCGTTGCCGCGCACCACCGGGGCTTTGCGGCGGGCGGTAAATGGCTGTGGGTTCTCCTCTACAATCCAACACCAATTGGCTCTCCATTCCTCCCATTTGCTGCGGAGCTCTTCCACTAGATAAGCTTCCTTCTTGTGGACCCTCGAGATCCAGGAGATTCCGCCGGATAAAGGCTCTCCTCTCTCAACTCGGGGCGTAAAGAAGTGGTGGAAGAGGGATACATTGGGATGGACTCCGACAAAGTTTTCGCATAAATGGGCAAAAACTGCCATGGTCAGAACGGCGTTGGGGGTGAAGTCAAGGAGGTGGAGCCCGTAAGTGTTCATGATGTCGCAGAAGAATTCAGAGAAAGGCGGGCAGAGCCTGCAGTAGAAGAACAAGGCGAAGAACGCATATCCGTTCGGAGCCATTTTGCAAGCAACGGCGGGGAGTACCTTGGTGCGCGGATGCGCCCGCGTCTTCCCCGACCAGAAGAGGTAGTAGTTCTCCCTCAGCTCCCTCGCGGCAAGCTTGGGGGGAAGACATCTCGCACCTTTCGCATCGCCGCGAGCCGTAGCGCCTCGGCCGACTTCACGGCCTTCCCCTTCTCGCCCTTCGGAGCCATGGCGGAAGTGGTGAGGGAGGTCGACGGCGTTGGTGGTGCTGGTGGCGATGGGGGGCGGAGCGCTGCTATCTTTCAGCTTTGGGAAGAAGGGGAGCGGCGGAGGTTTTCGAGGATTGAAGCAGCAACGGGCGGATGGACGAACTGCCTCTGTTTCCCCTGCTTATAAGGAGGGAGGGGGTGGACTTTCCGCATTTCCGAATAAAGAAACAGCTCATGATCTCTCCCACGACGCCGCATTAAACGCGTGTCATTAAGGGAGGGCGCGGTGGATACGGAGTAAGATACGGCGTGCCCCAGGCCGCGCGTGCCCGTGCACTGTTTTGGGCCTGGCCCAACAACGCTCGGCACCGTGTATGGCCCAGGCCCGGGGGCTCCTGTCGGTGTACTAAAGTAGGGGTACCTTTAGTATCCCGAACTTGTGCACGGGCAGTCGCAGCGTCCCGCGGCAAGGCTTGCCGGGCGACCGCCAAGGTCCTCCGTGGTTCCTTTGGAGCCATTCAAGAACAAAGTATTTAAGCCAAGGAGACAAGGCCCTGGCAAGAGGAGCTTGCCTGGAAGGCCACTCAAGGCACAAGACCCCGACGAGAGGAGCTTGCCGGGAAGGCCAACCGAGGCATTTCAAGGAACTTGCCGCGACGCGCCACGCGTCCCGGCAAGGCCCGGTGAGCGACAAGCTCCCGGACGTGACAAGACAACGGCCGCGGCAAGGTGCTTGCCGCGGCGAGCTTCCACCCTGTACCTGCGCTCCAGCGCATCCACCAACGTGTCGCTCTGGGACCCTTCCAGGCACACGTGGCGGGAGGCTGTGCAGCCAGGGGTACGCGGTGGCAAGCGGCGCTGACAAAGTTCCCATCGTGGCGAACGGTGGCGCCCCTGACGGTCACTTTTTGCACTGTTTAGGCGACGCCGATGGGCATTTAATGCCCTTGTCCCCTGCCGTCAGGGTTAGGAGCGATGCAATGTACAAGTAGGTGTACAAACTACAATATCTTTCCCATTTTTGCCCTCAACGGCGTTGCCACCTGTCGGTGACCCCTTGAGCCAATAAAAGGAGGCCCATGCGCAGCGTAGAGAGGGATTCGGACACTCCCACGCTCGGTCTCGTTAGCTGCTAGAGGGTACTGTAGCTCTCAGTGCTCCCGAGCATGAACTCAATACAAACCAAAGCAGGAGTAGGGTTTTACGCATCCTTGCGGCCTGAACCTGGGTAAACTGCTCGTGTGCCTCGCCTCGATCTGCTCTTTGTGCGATCTCCGCCCCCTGCCGTACCGAAAAGGGGCTCCGTCCCCATAGGTGTTCGTGGGTGGATCAGTTTCCCCGACAACATGGACTCGGAACACTCGAGACCGAAAGGTCGAGCATGAATCATATAGCAGATATGATCAACATAAGATGTTCACCATTGAAAACTACTCAATCTCATGTGATGATCAGACATGGTTTAGTTGATTAGGATCACGTGATCATTTAGATGACTTGAGGGATGTCTATCTAACTGGGAGTTCTTTAGTTATATGATTAATTGAACTTTAATTTATCATGAACTTAGTCCTGATAGTATTCGCAAATTATGTTGTAGATCAATAGCTCGGGTTGTAGCTCCCCTATGTTTTTGATATATTCCTAGAGAAAACTAAGTTGAAAGATGTTAGTAGCAATGACGCGGACTAGGTCTGTGATCTGAGGATTATCCTCATTGCTGCACAGAAGTATTATGTCCTTGATGAACCGCTAGGTGATAGACGTATTGCAGGAGCAGATGCAAACATTATGAACATTTCACAAAACTCAATATGATGTCTACATAATAGTTTAGTGCACCATGCTTTACGGCTTAGATCGGGGACTTCAAAATTGTTTTGAAATCCACGGAGCATATGTGATGTTCCAAGAGCTGAAATTGGTATTTCAGACTCATGCCCATGTCGAGAGGTATGAGACATCTGACAAATACTTTGCCTACAAGATGGAGGAGCATAGCTCAGCTAGTGAGCATGTGCTCAGAATGGCTGGGTACTACAATCACTTAAATCAAGTGGGAGTTAATCTTCCAGATAAGATAGTGATTGACAGAGTTCTCTAGTCACTATCACCAAGCTACTAGAACTTCGGGATAAACTATAATATGCAAGGGGTGATGAAAATGATTCCCGAGCTCTTCGCGATGCTGAAATCGGCGAAGGTAGAAATCAAGAAAGAGCATCAAGTGTTGATGGTTAAACAAGACCACTAGTTTCAAGAAAAAGGGCAAGGGAAAGAAAGGGAACTTCAAGAAGAACGGCAAGCAAGTTGCCACTCCCGAGAAGAAGCCCAAAGCTAGACCCAAGCCTGAAACTGAGTGCTTCCACTTCAAAGGAAATGGTCACTGGCAGCGGAACTACCCCAAATATTCGGCAGATAAGAAGGATGGCGAAGTAAACAAAGGTATATTTGATATACATGTTATTGATGTGTACCTCACTAGTGCTCGTAGTAACCCCTGGGTATTTGATACATGTTCGATTGCTAAGATTAGTAACTCGAAATTGGAGTTGCAGAATAAACGAAGACTAGTTGAGGGTGAGGTGACGATGTGTGTTGGAAATAGCTCCAATATTTATATGATCATCATCGCAGACTCCCTGTACTCTGGGGATTAGTATTAAACCTATATAAAAGTCATTTGGTGTTTGTGTTGAGCATGAACAAGATTGGATCGTGTTTATTGCAATATGATTATTCATTTAAGTCAGAGAATAATTGTTATTCTGTTTACATGAAGAAAACCTTCTATGGTCATACACTCAAGGTGAATGGTTTATTGAATCTTGATCATAGTAATACACATATTCATAATATTGAAGCCAAAAGATGCAGATTTGATAATGATAGTGCAACATACTTGTGGCACTGCCGTTTAGGTCATATTGGTGTAAAGTGCATGAAGAAACTCCATGTTGATGGACTTTTGGAATCATTTGATTATGAATCATTTGATGCTTGTGAACCATGCCTCATGGGCAAGATGACTAAAACTCTGTTCTCCGGAACAATGAGCGAGCCAATGACTTATTGGAAATAATACATGCAGATGTATACGGTCCGATGAGTGTTGAGGCTCCTGGCGGGTAACGTTATTTTCTGACCTTCACATATAATTTTAGCAGATATGGGTATATCTACTTGATGAAACACAAGTCTGAAACATTCGAAAAGTTCAAAGAATTTCAGAGTGAAGTAGAGAATCATCGTAACAAGAAAATATGGTTTCTACGACCTGGTCGCGGAGGTGAATATTTGAGTTACGAGTTTGGTCTTCATTTAAAACAATGTGGATTAGTTTCGCAACTCTCGCCACCTGAAACTCCACAGCGTAATGGTGTGTCCGAACGTCATATCTGTACTTTTTTAGATATGGTGCGATCTATGATGTCTCTTGCCGATTTACCACTATCGTTTTGGGGTTATGCATTACAGACAGCTGCATTCACGATAAATAGGGCACCATCTAAATCCGTTGAGACGACACCATATGAACTATGGTTTGGCAAGAAACCTGAGCTGTCGTTTCTTAAAGTTTGGGGTTGCGATGCTTATGTGAAAAAGCTTCAGCCTGATAAGCTCGAACCCAAATCCGAGAAATGCGTCTTCATAGGATACCCAAAAGAAACAGTTGGGTACACCTTCTATCATAGATCCAAAGGCAAGATCTTTGTTGCTAAGATTGGATCCTTTCTAGAGAAGGAGTTTCTCTCGAAAGAAGTGAGTGGGAGGAAAGTAGAACTTGATGAGGTAAGTGTACCTCTCTCGAATCGGAAAGTAGCTCATCACAGAAAATCGTTCCCGTGATGCCTACACCAATTAGTGAGGAAGCTAATGATGATGATCATGAAGCTTCATATCAAGTTACTACCGAACCTCGTATGTCAACCAAAGTATGTTCCGCACCAGAGTGGTATGGTAATCCTGTTCTGGAAGTCACGTTACTAGACCATGACGAACCTATGAACTATGAGGAAGCGATGATGAGCCCTGATTCCGCGAAATGGCTTGAGGCCATGAAATCTGAGATGGGATCCATGTATGAGAACAAAGTGTGGGCTTTGGTTGACTTGCCCGATGATCAGCAAGCCATAGAGAATAAATGGATCTACTAGAGGAAGACAGACGCTGATGGTAATGTCACTGTCTACAAAAATCGACTTGTCGCAAAAGGTTTTCGACAAGTTCAAGGAGTTGACTACGATGAGACTTTCTCACCCGTAGTGATACTTAAGTCAGTTCGAATCATGTTAGTAATTGTCGCATTTTATGAAATCTGGCACATGGATGTCAAAACTACACTCCTTAATGGATTTCTGAAAGAAGCGTTGTATATGATGAAATTAGAAGGTTTTGTCAATCCTAAAGGTGCTAACAAAGTGTGCAAGCTCCAGCGATCCATGTATGGACTGGTGCAAGCTTCTCGGAGTTGGAATATACACTTTGGTAAGGTGATCAAAGCATATGGTTTTATACATACTTACGGTGAAGCCTATATTTACAAGAAAGTGACTGGGAGCACTACAATGTTTCTGATAAGTATATGTGAATGACATATTGTTGATCGGAAATAATGTAGAATTTCGTGGAAAGCATAAAGGATTGTTTAAAAGGAGTTTTACAATAAAAGACCTCGGCAAAGCTGCTTACATATTGGGCAGCCCGATCTATAGAGATAGATCATGACGCTTGATAAGTCTTTTGATTAGTACATGCCTTGATAAGATTTTGAAGTAGTTCAAAATGGATTAGTCAAAGAAGGGGTTCTTGCCTGATTTCTAAGGTGTGAAGTTGAGTAAGACTAAAAGCCCAACCACGACAGAAACATATAGAGAGAATGAAAGTCATTCGTTATGCCTCAGCCATAGGTTCTGTAAAGTATGTCATGCTGTGTACCAAACCTATTATGTACATTGCCATGATTTTGGCAAGGAGGTACAATACTGATCCAGGAGTAGATCACTGGACAACTGTCAAAATTATCCTTAGTAACTGGAGGACTAAGGAAATGTTTCTCGATTATGGAGGTGATAAAGAGTTCATCGTAAAGGGTTACGCCGATGCAAGCTTTGACACTATTCCAGATGACTCTAAGTATCAATCTGGATGCATATTAAAAGTGGGAGAAATTAGCTAGAGTAGCTCCATGCAGAGCATTGTAGACATAGAAATTGGCGAAATACATACGTATCTGAATGTGATAGACCCGTTGACTAAACTTCTCTCACAAAGCAAAACATGATCACACCTTAGTACTCTTTGGGTGTTAATCACATGGCGATGTGAACTAGATTATTGACTCTAGTAAACCCTTTGGGTGTGGTCACATGGCGATGTGAACTATGGGTGTTAATCACATCACGATGTGAATTATCGGTGTTAAATCACATGGCGATGTGAACCAGATTATTGACTCTTGTGCAAGTGGGAGACTGAAGGAAATATGCCCTAGAGGCAATAATAAAGTTGTTATTTTATATTTCCTTATATCATGATAAATGTTTATTATTCATGCTAGAATTGTATTAATCAGAAACTAGATACATGTGTGGATACATAGACAAACATCGTGTCCCTAGTAAGCCTCTATTAGACTAGCTCGTTAATCAAAGATGGTTAAGTTTCCTAACCATAGACATGTGTTGTCATTTGATGAACGGGATCACATCATTAGAAGAATGATGTGATGGACAAGACCCATCCATTAGCTTAGCATAATGATCGTTAAGTTTTATTGTTATTGCTTTCTTCATGACTTATACATGTTCCTTTGACTATGAGATTATGCAACTCCCGAATACCAGAGGAACACCTTGTGTGCTATCAAATGTCAAAACATAATTGGGTGATTATAAATATGCTCTACAGGTGTCTCCGAAAGGTATTTGTTGGGTTGGCATAGATCAAGATTATAATTTGTCACTCCGAGTATCGGAGAGGTATCTCTGGGCCCTCTCGGTAATACACATCATAATAAGCTTTGCAAGCAAATGACTAATGAGTTAGTCAGGGGATGGTGTATTACGGAACGAGTAAAGAGACTTGCCAGTAACAAGATCGAACTAGGTATGAAGATGCCGACGATCGAATCTCGGGCAAGTAACATACCGATGGATAAAGGGAATTACGTATGTTGTTATAACGGTTCGACCGATAAAGATCTTCGTGGAATATGTAGGAATCAATATGGGAATTCAGGTTCCGCTATTGGTTATTTACCGTAGAGGTGTCTCGGTCATGACTACATAATTCCCGAACTCATAGGGTCGCACACTTAACGTTCGTTAATGCTAGAGTAGTATTGGGATATTTGATGAGTGGTAACCAAATGTTGTTCGGAGTCCTAGATGAGATCCCGGATGTCACGAGGAGTCTCAGAATGATTGAGAGGTAAATATTTATATATGGGAAGTCATATTTTGGGTTCCGGGAAAAAGGTTAGTTTTTTCGGTATTGTACCGGGAAGCTTCCAAAAGGTTCTGGAGGATTCCGGAGGGGTCCGGAAGTCCACAACTGGGTTCACCACATCCCAAGGGCTGTCATGAGCTAAGGGGAGGCTCCCTGGCTGTCGGTGTACTAGAGTAGGGGTACCCTAGTATCCCGAACTTGTGCACGGGCAGTCGCAGCACCCCGCGGCAAGGCTTGCCGGGTAACCGCCAAGGTCCTCTGTGGTTCCTTTGGAGCCATTCAAGAACAAAGTATTCGAGCAAAGAAGATAAGGCCCCGGCAAGAGGAGCTTGCCGGGAAGGCCACTCAAGGCACAAGACCCCAGCGAGAGGAGCTTGCCGGGAAGGCCAACCAAGGCATCTCAAGGAACTTGCCGCGACGCGCCACGCGTCCCGGCAAGGCCCGGTGAGCGACAAGCTCCCGGAGGCGACAAGACAACGACCGCGGCAAGGCACTTGCCGTGGCAAGCTACCACTCTGTACCCACGCTCCAGCACACCCGCCAACGTGTCGCTCTAGGGCCCTTCCAGGCGTACGTGGCGGGAGGCTGTGCAGCCAGCGGTGCGCGGTGGCAAGCGGCGCTGACAAGGTTGCCGTCGTGGCGAACGGTGGCGCCCCTGACGGTCCCTTTTTGCACTGTTTGGGCGACGCTGACGGGCATTTAATGCTCTTGTCCCCTGTCGTCAGGGTTAGGTATGGTGCACTGTACAGGTACTTGTACCAACTACAACACCTTTCCATTTTTACCCTTACCTACGTTGCCACCTGTCGGTGACCCCTTGAGCATATAAAAGGAGGCCCATGCGCAACGTAGAGGGGGGTGGGAGGCAGAAGAACTCTCACGCTCAGTCTCGTTAGCTGCTAGAGTGTACTGTAGCTCTCAGCGCTCCCGAGCAAGAACTCAATACAAACCACAAAGCAGGAGTAGGGTTTTACGCATCCGTGCGGCCCGAACCTGGGTAAACTGCTCGTGTGCTTCGCCTCGATCTGCTCTTCGCGCGATCTCCGCCCCCGCCAAACTGAAAGGGGTCGGTCCGCCGGTCCCATAGGTGTTCGTGGATCAGTTTGCCCGACATCTTTGGCGCGCCAGGTAGGGGTGCGTCGAGATTGTGTGAACCTGATCCGGCGTCCACACGAGCTAGATCTTCATCATCTTCATCGACATGCCGCCGAAGAAGAAGGCTTCGGAGGCGGCTTCTCCGTCCGCGTCGATCGCACCACTGCAGGAGCCAACGGCTGGTGGGGTAGACGCCGGTGGGAGAACGGACGTCGACGAGGGAGCTCACGTTGCCGCCAAGTCCAAGGACAAAGCTGCCCTGCCCATCGGTGGCGTAGTCGACTCCCACAATGACTGGGCACACTCCAAGACCTCGGCGTCCGTACATGCACCGCGCCCATCTCAGGAGGCGCGGGACCGGCAGCCTCATGGTACTCATGGTACCATACGCTTGCTGTACCAAGATCGAGCTGGTGGATCTCGGGATGCTCAAGACCAGCACGCACGCCAGCATGCCGGCACGAGCAAGGCACGGTCGCCTGGACGGGATACTGCTCCTTTTAACATAGTTAGAAGTCCGAGCATATCCCGCTCCTCACACCATTCGCCAAAGCTATCCGCCACTCCAGCAGAAGCTTTGGCGCGAGCTCAACTGCTCCTAGACTTCCCTCCAACGGCAGACAAGATCGACGACTGGAGGGCCACCATTCAGAGTCTCATCGGCTTCGCCAACGGCGACACTCCGCGGCAGCCGAATACGTCGCAACCGCGGCAAGTCAGCCAGGCACGAGCCGATGGCGACAAGACCGGTGGGGGTGCAACCACCGTGCACTCTCCGCCCCGAAGGCCAAGATCGCCGACTCGCCGGATCCACCTCGACAGCGACTCCACCACGTTATCGGATCCACGAGCTCGTCGCGATCAGCGCCAAGTTCTTCACGAACGACAGCAAGAGGACGCTCGTACTCGCATCGAGCGCCGAAGAGAAGCGCGGCGACAATCAGACCAGCGCGCTGGGCCCACTGTCGACATGCATGCGCCAGGGGAACCAGGCGACTTGCCGTACGCGGTAGGTTGCCCTGCGTTTACACGTGAGCTGCGACAAGTCCAGTGGCCCAGCATGAAGAATTTCCTGCCAGACGTACCAGAGAAGTACGACTGCAAGACGCATCCGTCGGAGTTCCTCAGCATCTACACCATCGCAGTGCAAGCTGTCGGGGGGCGGGACGACAAGATCCTTGCCAACTACTTCCCGCTGGTACTCAAGCCCAACGTCAGGTCCTGGCTCATGCACTTGCCGGACAACTCCATATCCTCCTGGGCTGACCTATGCCATCAGTTTGTCGGCGCCTTTACAGGCGGCCACAAACCTCATGGCCAAGAGAGTGACCTTCATCTGCTCGCCCAGAAGGAAGGAGAGCCCCTGCACAAGTATATCCAGAGATTCAGCCGTGTACAACACAACATCCTAGATGTCCACCCTACAGCGGTCATCAGTGCGTTCCACCAGAACGTGCGTAAACGCAGGATGCGGGAGGAGATGGGGATGTGCAAGATCAGGGACGTCAGTGAGCTGTATGCCCTGGCCGAGAAGTGTGCACGTGCTGAGGAAGGGAGGAAACTCCCCGGAGAGGATACAGGAGCAGGAGGATCTGACAGCGAGGATGCCGCCTCGGCGAAGAAAAACCGGCGGCGGAACAACAGGAAGAAGAGAGGCAAAGATGTGCTAGTCGTTGAGCAGTCCGGCAACGAAGGTGGCGCCAAGAAAGCTAAAACTGGTAGCTCCGGCAAGGAGATTGCCGCTTGCACCAACTGCCAGGCTGTGGCGGCCGCCGACATGCAGGACGGCACCGACAAGCAGTACTGCAAGATCCACCGCACCAAGGGTCATGACCTCCAGTACTGTAAGAGGGTCGAGCAGCTTGTTGAGCAGCAAAAGGCTGAATACGAGCGACGCGACAAGGAGAAGGCCCAAGGAGGTGTTGGAAGATCGGGCAAGAAGAATACCGGCCAGGGAGGACGCCGCGGCAAGCCCAAGCAGCGGCAAGGAGACAGACCTCCCCGTGGCCGCGACAAGGATGAAGATGACGACGACGATGAAGATATGGATGATGTTGAGACCAGTGAGCAGGAGTTCCGAAAAGCCACAGAAGTCTTGTGCGTTGACGGCGGTGCTCCTCTGCATACTTCACACCGCCAACTCAAGCAGTGGGTGCGGGAAGTCAATGCGGCAGAACCACCTGTCGAATCACGCAAGCTTCTGAAATGGTCCAGCACGCCTATCATCTTTGATATTGAGGACCACCCTGATCGCACAACCGCGGTCGGGTGCTTGCCGATGTTGGTTTCACCAACTATCCGCAACCTCAAGGTCACTAAGATGCTAGTTGACGGCGGTGCCGGCTTGAACCTGATCTCCTCCGCTGTACTCCAGAAACTCCAGGTCCCTGACAGCGAGCTCGAAGAGACCGGCACATTCCAAGGAATCAATCCGGGAAGGAGCAAGCCGAAGGGGAAGATCACGTTGCCGGTGACATTTGGCAGCGATTTGAACTTCAGGACTGAGAGGGTCACTTTTGACGTTGCCGATTTTCCATTGCCTTACAATGGGATACTCGGCCGTCCAGCACTCGCCAAGTTCATGGCAGCCTCTCACTACGCATACAACATGCTAAAGATGCCAGGCCCGATAAGTGTCATCTCTGTCCCTGGCGACAAGAAGGATGCTCTTATCTGCGCCGAGAAGATCTACCGGGAAGCAGCAGCCGCAACAGATCGCAAGTCACTTGCCGCTGAAGCTCCCGGGGGGGAAGAAGAAGACCAAGTCCGGCAAGAGTTCTGATGCCCACTCCGGCAAGCGCACCTCTTCGGAGTGCTGCGCTACCGTCGAGGACGCACCATCGAGCTCCACCGGCAAGTATAAGAAGACAATGGCAGCTCCGCCAGAGACCAAGAAGGAGTCCGCCAAGGAGGACGGCACTGGTTGTACCTTCACCATCAGTGCCACTCTTGACCCTATATAGGAAAGCGCGCTCATTGCTTTCCTGCGGGCGAACGTTGACGTGTTTGCATGGCAACCGTCTGACATCCCCGGTGTTCCCAGGAAAGTAATTGAGCACCATCTTGCCGTATGTCCTCATGCGCAACCCGTCAAACAGAAAGTCAGGAAGCAGGCAGTGGAGCGCCAAGAATTCATCGCAGAAGAAATCAAGAAGTTGGAAGCAGCAGGCCTTGTCATTGGAGTGCTCCATCCTACGTGGTTGGCCAATCCTGTAGTCGTGCGCAAGGCAAACGGGAAATGGAGGCTTTGTATCAACTTTACCGATGTCCATAAAGCTTGTCCCAAAGACCCATTTCCCTTGCCGCGCATTGACCAGATTGTTGACTCCACGGCCGGATGTGACTTGCTTTCATTTCTTGACGCATACTCAGGATACCACTTCATGGCAGAAGAGGATGAGGAGAAGACCGCATTCATCACTTCATGTGGCACGTACTGTTTCATACGGATGCCTTTCGGTTTGAAGAATGCTGGTTCAACATTTGTAAGGGTAGTCCACACCGCTTTTGAGCCACAAATACACAGAAATGTAGAAGCATACATGGATGCCATAGTGGTCAAGAGCAAGGACAGGGCAACTCTGATTCAAGATTTAGACGAGACCTTCACAAATCTGCGCAAGATCAGCCTCAAGCTCAACCCCGAGAAGTGCGTGTTTGGAGTCCCTTCCGGCAAGCTTCTCGGGTTCTTCGTGTTTCAGTGGGGAATTGAAGCTATTACCGACAAGATCAAGGCCATTGAGCAGATTGAAGCACCCAAGCGCGTCAAGGATGTACGAAGACTTGCCGGTTGCGTGGCTGCTCTCAGCAGGTTTATCTCTAAGTCTACTGAGCGCGCCCTGCCGTTTTTAAAAATATTGAAAAAGGCAGGTCCAATGAAATGGACTCCGAAAGCGGAGGCTGCGCTGCAAGACTTGAAGAGATACCTGTCCTCCACTCCAATACTCGTCGCACCTAAGCCACAAGAGAAGTTGCTGCTGTATATAGCGGCAACCAATCAAGTGGTTAGTGCTGCGTTAGTAGCGGAGAGGGAGGCAGATGATGAGCCAGCAACTGCGGCAGGGGCGTCCAGCGACAAACAGGGGGCTACCCCGACAAGATCTGGTCCCGACAAAGATGGATCTGCGCAGGCGTGCGAGGAGATACCGAAGAAAATGGTGCAGCGCCCAGTTTGCTTTGTCAGTTCCCTTCTGCAGGGGGCTAGGTCAAGGTACTCTGGTGTGCAGAAATTGCTTTTCGGCCTTCTCATGGCCTCGAGAAAGCTGCGCCATTACTTCCAAGCACATGAGATCACAGTTCTCACTCGCTTTCCGCTGAAGAGGATACTGCAGAATCCAGAAGCAACATGCAGGATTGTCGAGTGGGCACTGGAACTGTCAAGCTTTGGCCTCAAGTTTGAGAGCACTTCAAATATCCAAAGCAGAGCATTGGCAGAATTCATAGCAGAGTGGACGCCAACACCAGATGAAGAAATTCCAGAGACGAGCATCCCCGTCAAGGAAGCAAGCAAAGAGTGGCTGATGTACTTTGATGGTGCCTTCTCGCTGCAAGGCGCCGATGCTGGCGTGCTGCTTGTCGCACCCACCGGAGAGCACCTCAAGTACGTAGTCCAGATGCACTTTCCCAAGGAGCAAGCAACAAACAATACTGCAGAGTATGAAGGTTTGCTTGCCGGTCTCAGGATCGCGGGAGACCTTGGGATCAAGAAGCTTATTGTCAGGGGTGACTCGCAGCTTGTCGTCCGCCAAGTGAACAAGAGTTATCAGAGTCCGTTGATGGAATCCTACGTTGACGAAGTAAGAAAGCTAGAAGAGCACTTTGACGGCCTGCGGATGGAACATGTTCCAAGAGCTCAGAACGACATCGCCGATGGCCTGTCGAAATGTGCTGCACTTAAGTTACCTGTGGAACCAGGGATCTTTGTGCTCAAGCTGACTCAACCGTCTGTAACGCCATCAAGTGGACAGGGCAAGAAGAGGAAGTTGATTTCTGGTGACTATTTTCCGGCAGAGCTTCCCGAAGCCGCCGCCAAGAAGGTCCCCAAGATCAACACCAAGAGTGCTGAGGAGCAGTCTGCTCCGGCAAGCCCTAGGGTTTTTTCCGTTGAAGCAAACGCTCCTGACAAGTTTTGCTCCGGCAAGCTTGCCGGGGAATGTCAAGCTCCGGCTGAGCCGCAAGTTCTCGCCATAGAAGCGGATGTTCCCGCAGCAGCAAATGTGCCTTTAGTCCTTGTTGTTGAGCCACAAGCTCCAGCATGGGCACAGCAGATTGTCCGTTTCCTTCAGACAGTAGAACTTCCCGAAGAGCAAGAAGAAGCGGAAAGAGTAGCCCGGCATTCAAGTATGTACCAGTTTGTCGACAACACACTATACAGAAGAAGACTCAACGGTGTGAAATTGAAGTGTATTCTTCGGGAAGATGGACAAAAGCTGTTGTCAGAGATACATGGAGGCATATGTGGACACCACATTGGCGCAAGAGCACTTGTCGGCAAAGCGTTCCGGCAAGGTTTCTTTCGGCCGACAGTCCTCCAGGATGCAACTACACAAGTAACCAAGTGTGAAGCGTGCCAGTTCCATTCCAAGCAGATACACCAGCTAGCTCAAGCTCTCCAGACGATCCCTTTATCCTGGCCATTTTCGGTCTGGGGGCTCGACATCCTCGGCCCCTTTCCCCGCGCAGTCGGGGGCTTTGAGTACTTGTACGTTGCAATCGACAAGTTCACAAAGTGGCCGGAAGTGGAACCAGTGAGGAAGGTGACAGCACAGTCAGCAGTCAAGTTCTTCAGGTCGATTGTTTGCCGTTTCGGTATCCCTAACAGGATCATCACCGACAACGGTACGCAATTCACGAGCCGCACCTTCATGTAGTACGTCCAAGATCTTGGCGCCAAGGTCTGCTTCACTTCTGTTCCTCACCCGAGAAGCAACGGTCAAGCGGAGAGGGCAAATGCTGAAGTGCTGCGTGACCTCAAGACCAGAACTTTTGACAGGCTGCACAAGTGCGGAAGAAACTGGATTGAGGAGCTGCCGGTGGCTCTTTGGTCGATCAGGACGACGCCAAATCGAGCCACTGGCCAGACACCTTTCGCTCTAGTCTATGGAGCAGAGGCAGTTCTCCCCATGGAACTCGTATACGGGTCACCTCGAGTGCTCGCTTATGATGAGCTAGAGCAAGAGCAGCTGCGACAAGATGACGCGCTGCTCCTTGAGGAAGACCCTCTTTAGGCTGCTGTACGAGCTGCTCGCTACCAGCAAGCTTTGCGCCGCTACCATAGCCGCAAAGTTAATGCCAGAAGTCTCGAGGAAGGCGACCTTGTTCTTCGGCGCGTTCAGTCCGCCAAGAATTCCAACAAGTTGACGCCTAAGTGGGAAGGCCCTTACCGAGTGAAACGAGTCACTAGGCCTGGCGCTGTCCGCCTTGAGACCGAAGATGGCATTCCGGTGAGTAACTCCTGGAACATGGAGCATCTTCGTAAGTTTTACCCGTAAGGCGCGGTTGCCGGAACCCATTTCCGGCAACCACCTTTTGTACAAGTCTTGCCGCTGTTGCATGTAATCTTTTGTACAAAGCCGGGCGCACACCCCGTGCATAAGTAAAGCTCATGTGCCCCGCACATCTTGTCAATTTCATGCTTCTTATTTCTTGCATGTGTTAACTGACACTTTGTGCAGCACCTACCCCCAGTAAGCGATAACGAGCCGTAAGGCTCCATAACTTTATTTTCTCTTCTTTTTCTCAAGGAAAAGAAGGTTCCCTCGCCCACAAGTTTGCCAGGGGGAAAGGAGAAGATAATGGTGTGGACTAGGCGTCGTTCAAGAAAGTTTCGCCTTACCGGGAAGCAGACAACAGAAAAGCTAAGTCGCCAAAATTTGAGCAATCAGATTTTTAAATTTTTGAGTTATCTTCCTTGAACGATCGCACTTTGTATGGAAAACCTGTGTGCGGAGGAACCAACTCGTAGCTAGTTGCGCCCTTACTTTGTTTCGAGTCCGCTCAACAGCTTAAGTGCGCTGCGACTAGAGTCGCGCCCTTACTTTGTTTCGAGTCCGCTCAACAACTTAAGTGTGCTGCAACTAGTTGCGACAAGGTTTCTTGTCGGTACCGACACCGCCAGCAGGCTGCTGACGTCCCGCACTCAGCGCTCGCGGCTAAGGTGCCTGCGCCGGCAAGTTCCCTAAAAGCGTAGGGCAAAAACATACAAAGGAAGGGTTCTAGTAAAGGAAATAACATTGCAATCACTACCCAAAATAGAGTTATATTACAAAATGGCTTGTCGCAGCTCTAACAGATAGTTCTCCTAACATGACAAGCAGCGACACGGAAAGAAGAAAACGGGCGGCCTAATCTACGCGATCGCCCTCAACCCTCTTGATCCCGCTCACCTTGTCCACAAAGGGTGCGACAAGGGCCTTGAGCGCCTCCAGATCAGCATCCGGCGGCAGGGACTTGAGGACGTTGGTGAAGTTGAGGCCCTGGTTGCGGAAGGCCACCTTCACCTACACCTTTTGAAGAGCTCCCGCGCAGAGCTTGCGCGACTCGTTGGCCAGCTGCTTTGGGATCCTCTCCCGGAGTCGCTGGAGGGCCGTCGCCACGCTTTTGAAGAACAAGGTGAGCTTGGCGCTGGGCTGGAGGCTCTCATCGGAGGGATACCCGAAATCCTCCATCCCCAGCTGCGTCAGCTCCCTGTCAATACCCGCGGCAGCGTTCACAAGACCCTCCATCCAGTGCTCGACGGTCTCCCTGAAGGTGTTCTGGACGGCAGCAGCACTCGCCAGCAGCGCCTTCTCAGCCTTGATCTCCTCCTTTAAGGCCGCCTCCCGCTCCCTGGCGCCGTCCAGCGTTTTGGTCAAAGTGGTCAGCTTCAACTCAAGATCCGCGTTGGAGTCCTTGGCGGCGCTGAGCTCCTTGCGCTTCTCTGCGAGGCGAACCTGCAGCTCTGAGTGGCTGTGGGCATCCTTCTCCCGCTCGTGCTTGAGCGCGGCAAGCTCTTCACCTCTCGCCTTGAGATCGGCCTCGAGCAGCGCCACCTTCGTCTCCAACTCCTTCTTGGCGACCTCGGCAGCTGCGGCAGCGTCCTCTGCTTGCTTGAGGGCTCCGCCAAGTGATCGCTCGCGCGCGGCAAGCTCCTCCTCGTGGCTGTCAAGATTGACCTTCCGCCGCGCCAGCTCGCCCTCCCGCGCGGACAGCTTCTCAGCGGCAAGCCGCTGCTGTTCTTCGACTTCAGCCTTCTCGAGGAAGAAGGCCTGCTGCTCCTCGGCAAGTTGCTCCCGCTCCTCTGCCAGGGACCGGAGAGCTGCCTGGTTGAGGGCCCGGAGCTCCTCCGCGCGTTTCTCGATGTCAGCTCCCGCCTTCGTGGCAAGCGCCTCACGGGACTCCAGCTTGGCTTGCCGAGCGCGGTAGACCGACAACAGCTTCCGCAGCAGCCGCTCCTCCTCAGGCTCGCCGCTGCTGCTGCTCGGCGTGTCAACAAGCGTCAGCCCGGCGGAGGCGAGCACCTCTCCGTCAAAGCTTTCTCCTTCGACCGGCGCCCTGGACATTGACGCACAGGGGAGGTTGATGAAGACGCCATCGCGGGCCTTCAGGTAGACGCCTGGCTGGGGCTCTTCGGAGCCTGGCGCTGCGGCAACGGCGGAGGGATCAGCGGTCGGCGTAGCGCCTGGCGCTCCTGCGGCCTCAGGGCCGTCAGTGCGATCGCCGGACCCCTCGCCAGCTGCTGCGGCGGCAGCCTTGGCAGCCTCATCGCCGGCGGGATCGTCGGCACCGGCTGCTTCTTCGGTGGCAGCGGCGTCGCCGGTGTTGCCGCGCGTGTTCTCCTCACCAGCAACCTCCGTCTCTATCGGCTCCGCAACAGCTGGGTCTGACGGCAGGAAAGGGGAGAAAAACAGTCAAGCAAATATCCAAAAAAGAAGATCAAAAGAAGAAAAGCCCATGGGAAGTTTGAAGCGAGGGGATTACCTGCGCGAGCCGGCTCCTCGGCAGGCTCCCTTGCCGGGGAACTCTCCCTTGGCGGCTGATATGTCCCAAACGTATCTATAATTTCTGCTTGCTCCATGCATGTTTTGGGTGATATTGCTATGCTTTTGATACACTTTCATACACTTTTGATCATATTTGGACTAACCTATTAACTCAGTGCACCCCAGTGCCAGTTTCTGTTTTCTGCTGTTTTTGTATTTCAGGTTTTCCCATTACTTAAATTGCCAGAAAAAATCCGGGAAAAATATATAAAAAATCAGCGCTCCAGAAGCTTCCATGTGCCAGAAGTGGGGCCAGAGGGGGGCCATATGGGCCCCAGGCGCCCTGATGGCGCGGCCCCATCCCTGGCCGCGCCGGGGGGCCGCTTGGGGGGCTCCCACCTCCTCTGGTGCCCTACTTGGCCTCCTATTTATTATCCCGTCGCGGAAACCCTGATTCCAGAATCCTTTTCTACAGAAGCAATTCCAATCTCCGCCGCCATCGCCACCAAGTTTCGGGGGACCAGAATTCCTGTGCTGGCATCCTGCCGGGACGGGGAAGTGCCCCCGGATTCATCTCCATCGACGTTGCTTCCTCCCTCCATGATGCAGGAGTAGTTCCTCCTCGGGGCTGAGGTTTCTACCAGTAGCAATGCGGTCAATTCTCTCTCCCATGATGTGATCTTCGTTGTGATCATAGGCTATGTTAATCTAGGGTGATCCCATGATATTTCCCCTTCCTCTATGTATTGGATTGATGTACTCACTTGTCTTTATCTAGTATAATCCCCGAGACCAAGGTGACAGCGGTTTATTGGACATGGATTAGAAGAATATTTTCATGGGTGATTTCCTCTTTTGTGTGTTGATTGAAGATTGAGAGTCTCTTGGTGCTTGTCTTTGACTATCCTTGAGATATGTTGTGGTGATTGTGGTACTCTCTTTGGATGGCCGCGGTGACATTGGGAAATCCATAGGTTGAGAACTACGAACTTTGAGGTGTGCTTTTGTAGCCCTACATAATTCTCGTCCTCTCTTGACCACAAAGGAATGACCTCCGGGTGCGTCTCCATTGCATGTTTTATGGGAAATATCATGTGATTAGACTATGTTAATGTTGTGGGGAGTTGCCACTAGTGAAAGTATGAAGCCTAGGCCTTGTTTCCACCATTGCAATACCATTTGTGCTCACGTTTACCACTTGTTTGCTTGCTGCACTTTTTATTACAGATTTATATTACTTTGCTTTGCCACTCCTATCATCCATATTTTACCATCTCTTCGCCGAACTAGTGCACCTATACAACTCCTAGTTGTATTAGGTGTGTTGGGGACACAAGAGACTTCTTGTATCTTAGTTGCAGGGTTGCTTGAGAGAGACCATCTTCAACCTCTACTTCCCTGAGTTCGATAAACCTTAGGTCATCCACTTGAGGGAAATTGCTGCTGTCCTACAAACCTCTGCGCTTGGAGGCCCAACATAGTCTACAAGAATAGAAGCGTGTGTAGACATCAAGCTATTTCTGGCGCCGTTGCCCGGGAAGTAAGTGTTTGAAGGTATATCTTTAGATCTTGCAATTAAATCTTTTCGTTTCTTGTTTTTAGTTTCACTAGTTATGTTTATGGAAAACCGCACTCTTAGTTCGCTGCTTGGGGAAGGCCGCTTTACCACACCCGTGGTAGAGAAGTCTCCTCCACCTACTGAATGTATCCCGTTCCAAATACCACTTGGGATAATTGAAATAATTAGGAATGATTGTTATGATGGGACAGTCAATCCTAGTATTCATTTGTTGAAACATACAGAACTTTGTGAGTTGTTTAAGATTTCAGGTTTGACAAGAGATGGAGTCATGAGGAAATTATTTGCCTTGTCACTGAAAGGAAAAGCATTGGAATGGTATAGGCTACTAGATGACTCTCACCTGCTGGATTGGGAAGAGATCCAGTCTATCTTTTACTCCAAGTTTTATCCTCTTCATGAAGTCCATGAGAATAGGAATTATGTTTATAATTTCTATCCTCATGACGGAGAGAGCATAGCTCAAGCTTGGGGGAGACTGAAAACGTTAATGCTAAAATGTCATAACCATGGGCTCCCCAAAGATATGATTATTACTAATTTCTATGCGAGGCTCTCTCGATAGGATAAAGATTTGCTCGATGCTTCCTCTATGGGTTCTTTCACAAACGAAAAGATTGATGCTAAATGGGAACTCCTTGAAAGAATTCAACGCAACACTGAAGGTTGGGAGATCGACAAAGGTAAAGAGTCAGGTATAATTTATGAGTATGATTGCATTAAGTCCTTTGTTGAAACTACAAGTTTTAAAGTTTAGTGCTAAGTTTGGGCTTGATTCTCAACTCCTTGTTGATTTCCTCAAATCTTTTGCTTCACATCTTAATATGCCTAAGGAGGATTGGATCAAGCATCATGAACCTTTTAAAGAGATTTGCAAAGAAAATGAAATTGTTCATGATGATTGCAACATGCATGATCCAATTCCTAAAAATGAAGTTTTATATAAGCATGTTAATTTTTGTGGAGTGGATAGACCTTGTGAAAGGCCTATGATTGAAGAAGAGAAGTATTGTAAGCAACATAAGCATGAAAGAACAATCACTTGGGTAAAAGATTTAAATGAAATTGCTAGAGAATTGTGTGACCTTTATCCTTTTACTTGTGAACTTTGCTGTATAGAGGGTCACTTTAATTTTCAATGCATGCACTTTCAAAACATAACTGTTAACCAGTTGTGTGATAACATGATCACCCCTGATCTTTATGATGAGCTTATGTTATTTTTGATGTGTGAAGAGTTATCAGAAAAGACTTCTTGGCTAGATGTTAATGCCATAGGAATAAAAAACACTTTGCAAAATTGCCATCTCTATTGTGTTGTTAATTGCCATAAAAATGATTACATAAGTAAGATTAGAAAGGAGGGAACTTTACCAAAGTATAAAAATGTCTCTTATATTTCTGCTAATAAAAAGGAGAGTTTCTCCCAAGTTTCCCCTATTATTTCTAATGATAAACCAGGATATGTGGAGAAGGTTCATCTCCAACCACTCCCTCCTAAGGTGAAGAAGAAGAAAAAGAAGAGGTGGATGAAGAGGAGCAAGAAGGAAGAAGAATGGGTATCAACCTGGCCTGAGCATATTCCTCCCATCAACTTTTATCCTAACGGTTGTAAGTTTAAAGAAGAAGGTGAAGTTTATTGCCTTAATTATCATCTTGATGATACGTCCGTAGGTACTATTGAAGATGATTTTGATTATGATATGCATGTTACTTATTGTGATTGGGAAAATGATGATAATGCTACTTATGATCTTGAAAATCTTTTTGGTACCAACTCTGAAAGTGATGATATGGAAAGCTCTAAGCTTGGGGATGATAGGATTGCAAATCCTTTACCCACTAGTGATGTAATAATTGATAATTCTTTTGCTAGTAAGAATAAAGACAACATGTTTACAAATATAGTTGCTAGCAATGATAATGCTCTTCTCTACTATGATGATGTTATAACTCCAATCTATAGTGATTATAAAGGTACGTATGACATAAGGAGAAATTATCCTTATGAAACTTGTCATAATCATGGAGGGAATTACTCCCTTGTTGAACACCATCTTCCTAATACACAATTAATCTATAGTGTTCAAGTTGTTTATGATAGTCCTACTCCCACTATTACCAATGAGAAAGATTATGCTTATGTGGAGAGTAAGAGTACCTTTTTGCATGTGGATCATGGTAACAATGCTTTATGTGATGCTTATATTGTTGAGTTTATTCGTGATCCCACTGAAAATTATTATGAGAAGGGAACATATGCTTATAGATATTTCAATTATATCAAGTTCCCTCTCTTTATGTTGAAGGTTTTGAAGCTGCACTTGTTTTGTCTTCCTATGCTTATTTCTTTGTGCTTCAATGAATTATTCTATTGCAATATTCCTATGCATAGGAAGCATGTTAGGCTTAAATGTGTTTGGTATTTGCTTCTTGATGCTCTCTTTTGCTCTTCAACTCTTATTCCTACGAGAGCATCATTAAAGTCTTAAGCATATCTTTATGGCTATAAAGAAAGAGCTCTAGGGAGACAACCCTTGTTATCTTTGCTTTCAGTTTGTTCATTCAGTTTTTAGTGGTCTTGATGTTTGTTACTACTGTAGCAACATCATTGTATCTTTATTTTTCAGCTTTGTGCCAATTTTAGCCTTTGATTGCAAGAAAGTTCAAAAGTTGTGACATGCTGTCCAGAAAACAGATTATGTCCTTGGAAAGAAAAATTCGAATAAAATCACCAGATCATCTTTTGGATCTGAATTTTTTTCACAGCATGCTCTATACAATTGGCTTTCGAGCGTCCGTTCTGAGTTTTTTGATTTGAGTTGCAGAAGTACCCCAAAAAATTTTATTTACTACCTGCTGGTCTGTTTTTCACAGATTCTGCCATGTTTTGCCTTTTCTTCGTTTTGCAGACCTTAAGCTTGTTTTTTCTTTGCAAAAACTTTTTGGCGATCTTGAGAAACAGTAGACCTTCAAGAATATCTTTGTTTCCAGTAGAGAAAAATTATTTTATTGTGGTTACTAACCTCTCTAATCAGATTATGATGAGTTATGTATGAAGGGAGTTTTCAAGTGTGCGAGGGAAGATGATAAAAGAAGATTCATGAGTGTCAAACGCTCAAGCTTGGGGATGCCCCCATGCACCCCCAAGAAATATCCAAGGAGACTCAAGCATCTAAGCTTGGGGATGCCCCCGTGCATCCCCTTCTCCATCAACAATTATCAGTTCGTCCTTCGTTCCACTATATTTTTATCACTTCATGCGGTATGTGCTATGCTTGGAGCGTCTTGCTCTTTTCTTTTTAGTTTATTTAGTTTTACTTGCTGTTCTTAACAAGTTGGATCCTAGCCTTCATTGTTTGGGAGAGAAACACACTCCACTCCACTATAGAGCACAACATAGGCTTGCATGCGTATCTTCTTGTGTGTGTTCTTTATCTTTTCATAGCTGCTGTCATGCTTAGCTCTTAGTTTTCATGCTTATCTTTTTAAGAGCTTTTGTTTAGGTTGTTGCTTCTGGAACTCTCTTGAGTTATCATGCTTATCTTTTTAAGAGAGTTGGCTTCTGTGGCACTGGTTGATATGTCTATGATAAAAATGCTATGTGCATAATGGTGCTTAGTAGTTCATGTTTTCTTATGGTTAGTCTCAAATAGCTGGGGGTTCTTAATGTGTTATTGAAGTACCAGCATGATTTGTTTGCCTATGATGTGGTATGATTTAGTGATATCATCCTCCAAGAATTTATTTTGATTGATTTGGCACATGCTCACGCATATTTAAGACTGTAAAGAAAGTCTATCAAGCCTTGATGATCTTTAATTTCTGAGTAGTGATATAACTTCCATGCCCGATTCAATGTTGCTTTGTCGCTCTGCAAGATTATGGCCGTCATTGCTATCTTAGTTGGTCGCTCCCAGTCTTTTGCTAGCCTTCACCTGTACTAAGCGGTCTGACTGCTAGTGCATCCAAAATCCTTGAAACCAGTTATGCCATATGAGTCCACCATACCTTCCTATATATGGTATTTACTTGCCATTCCTAACGAAGACTTTCTTGTACCATCTCAAAATTATTCAAAAGCATTTCTCTTTTGTGCCTCTGTTTTAGCTCATGAGGAAGCAGTAGGTAATTCATGATCTTCTTATGTTGGACAAATTTTACCCCGGGATTGCATGTCTAATCTGCAAACCCCTAATACGAGGAGGGACTAGCATGAGTGCGCCCAACTCACAAAAGATAATAGCAACAAACAAACCCTCCTTCACGCTTTGTTCATGAGAAATCAGGAAACTCTGGCAGTGATAAACAAAGGAGATTAAGGGGATGTGATCGTCCCCGCGTGGGAGACGTTCCTCGAAACTTGTCCATCATAAGAAGTAATTGGGTTATCTACTAGCATTCGTTGACGAATTATGCACCTCCCAAAAGTTTTTTATCTCTGTTTTTAAATCCACGAGCTCTGGTACTTGTTTAGTCTTTGCTTCCAGCCACGGGTTTTCAACCTTGGCATCAAAATCCACGGTTCGAGAGTCTCCACCTTCTTTCTTCAAAGCACCAACTATTGAGAGCATGATTGTCATTTTGAGTGTAATGTGCATTGTTCCAAAGTACCATTGTCTTCTGCATGATTGTGATATCGCTTATTCTGAAATCATTGTATCTAGTCGTAACTTAAACTTCGGAGGTGCTCCTGCATTTATGTTTTGCTTCACTAAAGGGGGCAAGCGAGGTATCACTTTGTCATGTTTTCACACCATGCTCACTACAAATCTATTGGGTGTTTCAGTATCATATTGTAAACTTTCAGTTCTTTGTGATATTCTCATGAGGTAACTTAATTACTAAAGATTCATTATCTCAATAAGCATTTGTCATGTGATTGTGAAAGACTCTTTGGTAGCATGTCACCACAGAAATTGTGCTTGTTATCATTTACCTACTGGAGGACGAGCAGGAATTAAGCTTGGGGATGTTGATACGTCCCAAACGTATCTATAATTTCTGCTTGCTCGATGCATGTTTTGGGTGATATTGCTATGCTTTTGATACACTTTCATACACTTTTGATCATATTTGGACTAACCTATTAACTCAGTGCACCCCAGTGCTAGTTTCTATTTTCTGCTGTTTTTGTATTTCAGGTTTTCCCATTACTTAAATTGCCAGAAAAATTTCGGGAAAAATATATAAAAAATCAGCGCTCCAGAAGCTTCCATGTGCCAGAAGTGGGGCAAGAGGGGCCAGAGGGGCCCCAGGCGCCCTGATGGCGCGGCCCCATCTCTGGCCGCACCGGGGGGCCGCATGGGGGGCTCCCACCTCCTCTGGTGCCCTACTTGGCCTCCTATTTATTCTCCCGTCGCGGAAACCCTGATTCCAGAACCCTTTTGTCCAGAAGCAATTCCGATCTCCGCCGCCATCGCCACCAAGTTTCGGGGGACCAGAATTCCTGTGCTGGCATCCTGCCGGGACGGGGAAGTGCCCCCGGATTCATCTCCATCGACGTTGCTTCCTCCCTCCATGATGCGGGAGTAGTTCCTCCTCGGGGCTGAGGTTTCTACCAGTAGCTATGTGGTCAATTGTCTCTCCCATGATGTGATCTTCGTTGTGATCATAGGCTATCTTAATCTAGGGTGATCCCATGATATTTCCCCTTCCTCTATGTATTGGATTGATGTACTCACTTGTCTTTATCTAGTATAATCCCCGAGACCAAGGTGACAGTGGTCTATTGGATATGGATTAGAAGAATATTTTCATGGGTGATTTCCTCTTTTGTGTGTTGATTGAAGATTGAGAGTCTCTTGGTGCTTGTCTTTGACTATCCTTGAGATATGTTGTGGTGATTGTGGTACTCTCTTTGGATGGCCGCAGTGACATTGGGAAATCCATAGGTTGAGAACTACGAACTTTGAGGTGTGCTTTTGTAGCCCTACATAATTCTCGTCCTCTATTGACCATAAAGGAATGACCTCCGGGTGCGTCTCCATTGCATGTTTTATGGGAAATATCATGTGATTAGACTATGTTAATGATGTGGGGAGTTGCCACTAGTGAAAGTATGAAGCCTAGGCCTTGTTTCCACCATTGCAATACCATTTGTGCTCACGTTTACCACTTGTTTGCTTGCTGCACTTTTTATTACAGATTTATATTACTTTGCTTTGTCACTCCTATCATCCATATTTTACCATCTCTTCGCCGAACTAGTGCACCTATACAACTCCTAGTTGTATTACGTGTGTTGGGGACACAAGAGACTTCTTGTATCTTAGTTGCAGGGTTGCTTGAGAGAGACCATCTTCAACCTCTACTTCCCTGAGTTCGATAAACCTTAGGTCATCCACTTGAGGGAAATTGCTGCTGTCCTACAAACCTCTGCGCTTGGAGGCCCAACATAGTCTACAAGAATAGAAGCGTGTGTAGACATCAGCGGTGTAGTCGTAGTCTCCACCGCCGGTGGGGCCACTGGTGCTGTCCTTTGCCGGAGAGCTCTCCCTTGCCGGAGGACTCTCCCTTGCCGGAGAGCTCCCCCTCGCCGGAGGACTCTCCCTTGCCGGAGAACTCCCTCTTGGCGGCGTAGTCGAGGCAGATGGCATGTCAGTGGCAGTCTCCGGGCGCTCCTGGTGTGGCTGCTCTGCTCCTACACAAACCAACAATCAAGATATCAGCAAAGAAAAAGCACCCACGCGCGCCTAACAGCGGAAAGTGAACCATATACTTACGCTGGGGGCTGCTCTGGGGGCTGCTCTGAAGATAAGTTGCCGGGTCCGGCAAGGTGGTCTCAGTGGGTTCGTCCTCGACGATGATCACCTTCTCTCTCCTCGCCGGGACCTTGGCTCTCTTTGCCGCTCTCTGGGCCAGGGTCCTGAAAAAGGATAGGTTCGGAGAAAAGCAAATAAGATACAAGACAGAACATCAAAAATTGAAGAAATACAAGAACAACAAGAATCTTACTCTTCTTCTTCCTCGTCGGAGCTGAGCGCGGAGAAGTCGAAGTCCGGCTCACGTCTAGCGCGAGGAGGTGGAGGAGTAGGCTCCCTTGACCGCTTGGCGGGAGCAGTGGTGGTGGTCTGAGACGACCCCGCTCCGGCTGCCGCCGTGGCGTGAGGAGCGGCAGGAGCAGAAGCGGTGGTCCGGAGGACCTCGCTCCGGTTGCTGCAGCAGCGCGAGGTGCCCCGCGGCAGCAGTGCTTTCCGCGATGGAGCGTGTCGCGCGGTGCGGCTGCTGTCGACTCGTCTGCCGCTCTGTTATGTCCCCGGCCTTGCGGAGACGCCTTCTTGGTGGAGCTGGGGGCTCTGCTAGCGGCGAGCTGCCTGAAGAGGAGGAGGAGGAGTCGATCTCCAACGAGTCGCTCGTATCCTCGGTGGGCTCGCTCGACTCGACGCCCTGCCCGGCGGGCTCGCTCGACTCAGCGTCATGCCCGGCAAGCTCTCCCTCGCCGGCAAATACCCCTCGCTCGGCAAGGCTTGCCGCCTTTGCTGCCTCTGCATCCTCCACGGTGAATCCGAACTCGCTCGCGGCCGCGGCTGCCGCCGCCTCTTCCAGCCTAGTGGCGATGCGCGCCAGCTACGTATCAGTGGTGTCGCGGGTGAGGCCTTTCTTCTCGTCGGAGCGAATCGGCACTTCCTCCAAGCTGTCGAAGAACTCCTGCACGGCTTCATCTGCAGGTTCTTGCCAAGTTGGGTCAATCCCATGCGAGTCACACAGCGGCATCACTGCGCGAATGTGGCTGAGCGCAGAGTTGTTGCACAGCAGAACGACACCCTGCGGCAACCTGAACACTTCGGGATGCTGAGGGTCATACTTGAACAGCTCCTGGAGCATCGCGTTGAGCTCAAGGACAGTGAAGTTGAAGTTGATGCCCGGGCGCAGCCTCATGATGTCCGCCGCATTCTCGAACTCCCAGGCGGGTCTCTTCCTCTCCTGCAGGGGGGCGATGCGGCGGCGAAGGAAGTCTGCGCCAACTACTCCTACAGTGAGCCCGGCAAGCCTGAGGCGTTGGATCCGGGTGACGGCAATATTCAGCCTGTCATCCTCCGGGGCCACGTTGCTCCAATCGTTGCCGCGCACTACTGGGGTTTGGTGCCAGGCGGTAAATGGCTGCGGGTTCTCCTCGACGATCCAGCACCAGTTTGCTCTCCACTCCTCCCATTTGCTGCGGAGCTCTCCCTCCAGATAAGCTTCCTTCTTATGGGCTCTCGAGATCCAGGCGATTCCGCCGGATAAGGGCTCTCCTCTCTCAACTCGAGGCATAACGAAGTGGCGGAAAAGGGCTACATTGGGATGGACTCCGACAAAGTTTTCGCAGAGATGTGCGAAAACTGCCATGGTCAGAACAGCATTGGGGGTGAAGTCAAGGTGGCGGAACCTTGAGGTGTTCATGATATCGCAGAAAAATTCAGAGAAGGGCGGGCAGAGCCCGCAGTAGAAGAACAAGGCAAAGAAAGGGTATCCAGTTGGAGCCATTTTCCAGGCGACGGCTGGAAGTACCTTCTTGCGCGGGTGCGCCCGCGTCTCCCCCGACCAGAAGAGGTAGTAGTTCTCCCTCAGCTCCCTCGCGGCAAGCTTGGGGGGAAGACAAACCGCTCCTTTCGCATCGCCGCGAGCCGCTGCGCCTCGGCCGACTTCGCGCCCTTCCCCTTGTCGGTTTTCGGAGCCATTGCGGAAGTGGTGAGGGAGGTCGACGGCGTTGGTGGTGCTGGTGGCGATGGGGGGGCGGAGCGCTGCTCTCTTTCAGCTTTGGGAAGAAGGGGAGCGGCGGAGGTTTTCGAGGTTAGAGTAGCAATGGGCGGATGGACGAACAGCCCCTGTTTCCCCTGCTTATAAGGAGGGAGGGGGCGGACGTTCC
Source organism: Secale cereale (assembly GCA_902687465.1). Lineage (NCBI taxonomy): Eukaryota > Viridiplantae > Streptophyta > Magnoliopsida > Poales > Poaceae > Secale > Secale cereale. Next base: position 32,458,870 of record LR738715.1, on the reverse strand, counting down.
GCCTTTCCGAATAAAGAAACCACCCACGATCTATCCCACGACGCCGCAATCAACGCGTGCCGTTCGGGGAGGGCGCGGTGGATCCGGAGAAAGATACGGTGTAACCCAGGCCGCGCGTGCCCATGCACTGATTTGGGCATGGCCCAACAGTGCTCGGCACCGTGTATGGCCCAGGCCCGGGGGCTCCTGTCGGTGTACTAGAGTAGGGGTACCCTACTATCCCGAACTTGTGCACGGGCAGTCGCAGCACCCCGCGGCAAGGCTTGCCGGGTGACCGCCAAGGTCCTCCGTGGTTCCTTTGGAGCCATTCAAGAACAAAGTATTCGAGCCAAGAAGACAAGGCCCCGGCAAGAGGAGCTTGCCGGGAAGGCCACTCAAGGCACAAGACCCCAGCGAGAGGAGCTTGCCGGGAAGGCCAACCAAGGCATCTCAAGGAACGTGCCGCGACGCGCCACGCGTCCCAGCAAGGCCCGGTGAGCGACAAGCTCCCGGACACGACAAGACAACGACCGCGGCAAGGCACTTGCCGCGGCAAGCTACCACTCTATACCCACGCTCTAGCACACCCGCCAACGTGTCGCTCTAGGGCCCTTCCAGGCGTACGTGGCGGGAGGCTGTGCAGCCAGCGGTGCGCGGTGGCAAGCGGCGCTGACAAGGTTGCCGTCGTGGCGAACGGTGGCGCCCCTGACGGTCCCTTTTTGCACTGTTTGGGCGACGCTGACGGGCATTTAATGCTCTTGTCCCCTGCCGTCAGGGTTAGGTATGGTGCACTATACAGGTAGTTGTACCAACTACAACACCTTTCCATTTTTACCCTTACCTACGTTGCCACCTGTCGGTGACCCCTTGAGCATATAAAAGGAGGCCCATGCGCAACGTAGAGGGGGGTGGGAGGCAGAAGAACTCTCACGCTCGATCTCGTTAGCTGCTAGAGTGTACTGTAGCTCTCAGCGCTCCCGAGCAAGAACTCAATACAAACCACAAAGCATGAGTAGTGTTTTATGCATCCGTGCGGCCCGAACCTGGGTAAACTGCTCGTGTGCTTCGCCTCGATCTGATCTTCGCGCGATCTCCGCCCCCGCCAAACCGAAAGGGGTCGGTCCACCGGTCCCATAGGTGTTCGTGGATCAGTTTCCCCGACACTGGCCTTATTGGGCCATGCGCACCAAGTCCTCAAAAGCCCATGTGGCTATGGAAGGCAAAAAGGGAAGGAATCCTAATAGGAATATGACTGGACTTGGAGTCCAAGTCCTCTCCCCTATTGCTGCGTCCTAGGGCTTGGAGGGGCTGTTTGCCACGCCCCTCCACATATATATAGAGGGTAGGGGTGCCCCAAGAGGACACACCAAGCCCTTGGTGCCCCTCTCTCTCCCGTTACTCCGTAGTTCCGTCACCTCGTCCCGACGACGCCTAGCGAAGCGCTGTCGGTGCTCCACAACCACCATCACCACGACGTCGTCATGTTGGTTGTGATCCCATCTACTTCTCCTCTCCAGCTTGTTGGATCAAGGAGGAGACATCATCGAGCTGTACGTGTGCTAAACTCGGAGGTGCCGTACGTCCGGTACTTGATCGGTTGGATCGTGCAGTAGTTCCACTACAGCAACCACATTGATATAACGCTTCTGCTTACGGTCTACGAGGGTACGTAGACACACTCTCCCCCTCTCATTTCTATGCATCTCCTGGATAGATCTTGCATGAGCGTAGGAAATTTTTGAAATTGCATGCTACGTTCCCCAACATTATTCCCCTCTATCTTTGATACGTGGAAATCTACCAAGTATTTCCCATCAGCGGTAATTCGGTTGCATACCGATATCACCACCCGGCATACATCATTGGCCCCTCAACATATAGTTGGGATCTATGTGAGGAATAACTGTATTTTCGTCAATACCTCAAGGCCTTCGCATGGGGAGTTATTCAAGGCTGGTATGTTGATTCAATGAGGAACATTTCTAGGCATTAAGGGGGAGATTTCAAGTGCCATAAATAATGCCAAGAAATTAGTGGAATGTTCAACACATTTCTGCCTCAAATCCACGTACTCAAAGATCTGAACTATGCGTTCCGAAGATTTGCAACACATTGCAAACAACCTGCCAAATTCATTTACTAACTTCAAAGGTGTCACACAATCCTACAATCCTGCAAAAGTACGCCTGAAAGAGTGGAGGTACCAACAAAATCCACCCCACTCCCCATTCAAAGGAACAGGGGGAGATGTATGGGAGAAGTACATCAGGATTCAGCTTCTCGCAAGCAAGGATATCAAGGCATGTGAATCAGTAAATGCAAGTCAACTTCACATTGACAAACACCTAATGGGTAGTATAGACCCAGTGGACGGGAAACCTCCACCAACCCAGGTCATAGTTCACACAATGACTAGGACATCGGAATACCCGACTCAATCACATTGGGAAATCGCGAGTATTCTCCATGGATAACGATATTTCCATAAACTATATATTGATATATAGATTCTAGAGAACCATATAACCGGAAGTCTACAATTGTCGACATACATTTCTCAACTAGATTGCAAAAACCTTTCAAATGATTCTGAACCAAAGACCATAGCCATGGCAAAGTGTGAACAACATTCGGACTGAACTCGAGCAAAGGGTATAATCTAGGTAGAAATAATCTTGCTCAATAATGGGAAGGTATTTATAAGCAATACCTAAACCAGTTTTCATCTGGAAACATAACTAAGAACAACAAGGTGGTGAAACAGGGAACAAGTATTGTAGCATAAGGGTTTACGCAGATACCCAATTATTCTTCACAGGTGGAATCTCTTTCCGATTACTTATATCATTGGCAGTACAAAATCATCTATCTCTGCAGTTGATAGATGTAGTGATCACATATCCATGTGGATCACTAGATTTAGACATATATGGTTGATTCCCGATGGAATCTCATTTCTGAATCAAAATGCAATACGCAACATACAGTGTGTAAAATCACTAAGTTGCCATACGGCTTATTGTTGTTGGTACATATGGTACAGCCTATGTAGTTTGATCCTTATACACAAGGATTACTCCTACAATGATCATTATCCATATTTGTGTGTCTACAATGACGACACATATAATCATCTAAATGACAAAGTTTAAATGAAGGATTTGGTAAACCAAAATACCGCTCGTTACTACAACTTGAGCACCTTCATTCATACATCATGGTATACTATGTTGTCTATATCCAAAATATATTGGAGAAATTCATTGTGGACAAATCTTATCCATCCATAACTCTCATGGTAGTTCATTCTCTGGACGTAGAGAAAGATCTATTTAGACCAAGAGATGATGGAAATGAGATATTGGGACTCAACGTTCCATAATGCCATTGGATCCACCAAACGCAGTAGGTTGGCACTCAAGAATATCTTTCAATATCTCCAATGCATCAAACATCTTGCCCTGGTTTTCCAGTTTAACGTAAATGTTAACACCGATATCGTTTGATACATCGATCAGATCCCTACTATGTCAGATAGTAGACAAGCTTAGTGTTCCACCTAGGTGTAGTAGCCCTGTCATGAGAAGTCTTCGAAACAGACCTCATGGCTACATCCACCAACCATTATCTCAACGATAATGTTTCTTGTGTTGCCTGGATGCAAACAGGTTACATAATAAGCAATATCACTATATTGCATATGTTGCAAGTCAAATCATGCGATTGATTTGCTCATCGGGTTTCTACCAACTTCTATGTTCCAGAAATGTGTTCATATAATTGGTAGGTGACGGCTTCGAATTTTGCAAGAATCGAGGGGAGTATCTTCCTGAATTGTTCCTGTTCAATGCATCATATTATACTCCTTTTCCCTATATGAGTTTACTTTACAGGTTCTCATAAAGGTTTTTAATGAGGTAATATCAACATGAGATCATATGTCATACTTTCAGTTTCCCCCCACTGTTTTTTTTAGTAAAGTATATACGACATATTTATTGTCCTCTGAACTCTATGGGTTTTCTCGTATTGAGTTAAAAGAGAAAATTACCATTTTATGTTCCACTATTTTCTCCTTATTTTTCCCACTAGGTCTGAAGGAGTTTTAGCAACATATCATACTACAATACTTGTCACATTTTCCCACAGGGTTTTTGGAGAAGAGTTAATTCAAGGATGATTCCAGAGATGGCCGGTTGCAAGGACAATGAAGGATTAGGGGGAGTGTTAGGATTAAATTAATAGGTTAATTAAAGAGATAATCCTCCCATTGTAAACCGTACGTCGGTTGCATTGGCGACCGTCGCGCCTCTCCCCTTACACCTCTACGAACAGTCGAATCTCTTGATCGTGTATGTTCGCCTTGTATATATACCGAGAATCATTCAATGGAATTGATTGTTCAATCATTTTGTTTGATTGTCTCTCGTTGCTCTCATTTACAATTCAACATGTTGCAACCAACCCTGTCAGTGCCTCACCAATTCCTGTTTGTATTTCAAAATGAAGATACTAGCGGGCGTTCATACTAGCTTCTTTATCACTGAGCACTATTTTTTTTGCACGAAGAGCGGTAATTAACATTCCCACAAAAAAGAGCATTAATTAATAAAGAGGAATTAGTACACCCATTTACACATACAAGACATGGTTCTAAACGAAAATGCTACATCTACGGGCAAGTACGAAAGGATTAACGTAAATTGCCTAACTAAGAGCATCTACGGCCGGACTTGGCAAATCCGACCCATCAAAAGCCCGTGGACGCGCTGGGTGCATCCGCGGACAGTGACCAGTCACGCCTTAAAATGCATTTCACACTTGGATACCTCAAACTAGAAACCGCAAATCCATATTATTACATGCAACGTGAAATCTAATCTAAGCGGAGCTCGCCCGGTTACGCTCCCCGCTCGCCCGTCTCTGTCGTGGCCATGTCCGGCGGCTGGCTGCGCTCTTCAGAATGTTGGTCTGGTGGCCGACAAGGTATAGTACGGCATGGGACACGAGCCGGCCCACGAGACTCAAGGTGTCGCCGTCTTCCATGCCATACTATTTCTTGTCGGAGCCCGAAACCCGAACGGTGCCGGTGGACGTTAGATCAATGATAGATCCGTCTTGGGACGAGCCGCGAACGTCCATCATGACGCGGTTGCGGCGCCTGGACTGATGTGTCATATGGGGCGCTGGAGAATGCGACTCCGCCTGACCGACGTCCACCGCCGCGAGGGCTGCCGCCGTTTCCCGCACGCAGTGCCTGGCACGGCGGGCACACTATGCCATGGACTCGTCGGACGAGGCCCATGGTGCGGCCCCATGCTCCACGTGCCAACGGAGGGTTGCCCGTCCGCCAGTGTGTTGAACGCGGAGGTGTCGTCCGCTCAGCACTAGATCGGAGTTCGCAAGACGGATCGTGATTGGATCGCGAAGACATACCACTACATCAACCGCGTTCTTGAACGCTTCCGCTTAGAGATCTACAAGAGTATGTGGAGCTAACTCTCCTCTCATAGATGTGCGTCTCCTAGATTGATCTTGGGTATTCGTAGGAATTTTTTTGTTTCCCATGCAACATTCCCCATAGTGGCATCATGAGCTAGGTCTATGCGTAGATGACATCACGAGTAGAACACAAAGGAGTTTGTGGGCGTTGATATTCAGATTGCTTCCTTCCCTAGTCTTATTTTGATTCAGCGGTATTGTGGGATGAAGCGGCTCAGACCAACTTTACATATCCACGTACATGAGACCAGTTCCATCGATAGACATGCAACTTGTTGCATAAAGATGGTTGGCGGGTTGTCAGGACCGGATTTTCGGGTTATTAATTTCCCAAAAGCGGACCTTGTGCTCACCAGCCCCAGGATTACTGTTAGCTGATGAGGCACCAACTTGTTACAGAAACTCCAAGCAAAATACAAGATATGTAGTACAAGACCATTCTGGCCTATGAGTACAACACAGGGTTTCTAGTAGCTGATGGCGGAAGCGGTTTGTGGTTCATCGGTGACTATGGGACTCCATTTCCCATAGGAACAGCTGACCAGGTTAACTCCTATCTTCGCGAGGCTGCTATCTCCATTTACGCAGGTTCCGGGGCTGTCATCGCATCGTTCCTTCCCACGCAAGGAATCTGGGCAAGACAATAGCCAGGGACAAGCCAGTGAGTACTTTGAATGTACTCGCAAACATTATGAACATGGGTGAGACGTAATCATGCTCAAGATTAAATGATGATCGCAATGATGATAATGATATGACAGTCCATAATGCAAGCAGGTCATTCGAATAAAAAGGCATATGCAATCAGAGAGTGATAAATAAATAAATAACGTTCATGCCACAGTCGGGCGTCTGAGCGACACCACATAAAGGGCTTATAAGGAAAATAATAAATAACAAGCATGCCACAGTCGGGCGTCTGAGCGACACCACATAAAGGGCTTATAAGGAAAATAAATAACAAGCATGCCACAGTCGGGCATCTGAGCGATACCACATAAAGGGCTTATAAGGAAAAGAATAAATAACAGGCATGCCACAGTCGGGCGTCTGAGCGACACCACATAAAGGGCTTATAAGGAGAGTAGACAATAATGCATATCCGGGAGGTAGAACCGTCCCAGGGATACTCATCAATCCAATGGAACAAATGGTTAGTCCATAATATTAATCATAATCACCGCATATCACAGATCATACTCAATGTTCTGGTTTAGTAGTTTCTCCTCCAAAGACCGACACTAAGACCGACACTCGACCCATCCCAGACTGTTGTCCTTAACCATGGACACGGCTATTCGAATAGATTTCATATCTCTACAGAGGGTGTACTCTTTACCCACGAGTGACGGATTCCTTTAGTCCATTTGAACTAATCCCGTCTATGGTCTTTTAGTCGAAAACCCGCCTGACTTGCACACACCAGCTTAACTTACCAGTGTGTGGAATCACCCACGACACTTGTTAAGCAAACTCTGAGTGGGGAGGCTAAAACCTCGCGTAGCATGGGATCACATTTCTATCGCGCGCTCTAAGGGGTGCCCCCCTCTCGGTCCCAACCGGAAAGACCCATGCCCCCGGACCAGGTGGCATGCCTACCGGTTGCAACCGGTATCTTTCACCCTGGCCTCTCTGTACGGTGTGTGCTAGGACAGAGGCTAACACTTACTGAACCGTACCCTACCTATGGCAGGGAAAAGTGGTAGCACAAGCAAGTATGGGGGTTACTGGAACAAGACTCGATCTATGGTCGACTTAGGAGGTTTCAGCTTTACTTGCATGATTAGTCATAACCGATATATTTCACATCAACAGTCGGAAACTCCATCCGTCATGCCCTCCCAAGCCGTACCGGATTCCACCGTCCCGACGGGGAGCTAGTGACAAGCTCGCGTCTACACAAGACCGCGACTTTCACGACTTCCTTCCGTTAGGCATGAAAGGCATACGGAGGGGATCACCGTCATGCAAACGAATTATTCTCAGCAAGAGTTTTACCTCATGCCCTCATGGGTGTGATCATATCACCACATAGGAAATAAAAATGAATGCTTTCATATTAATGCAAACGTGTCAAAAACCATCATATGCGTTAAGCCAGGGTTAAAAAATGCTTGCCTTCAAGTAGGGGGGAGGAGAAATGCATTCCAATACTTTTGGAAGCTTCTCCCTCTTCAAAAATCCTAAATGAAATAATACGAAATTAATACATAGACTCAAGGCAGCACAAAAAAGTTGCCTGGAAAATTTAGAAATAAACATGAAAATAAACTAGACAATATTTGGGAAACAACAGAAAAAGAATCAGGTCATTTGGATTTATATTTAAAAAGATAATGCCAGTCAAAGTTTAGTCAATTCTGTTTTTAGAATAAAAACAGAAATAAGAAAACGTTTCGTTAGGAATACGTCTTCGGAGTAGGGGAGAAGTACTCGGGATTTGCGCCTCTACTTATGCGCGCGTGGGCTGGCGCTGGCTCGCTGACCGAGGGGCCCAGGGGCCCACTGGTCAGGTTTGACTAGTCGTCCCCGCCTCCTTCTTCCTCTGGCCGAACGGAGGCGCGGCTCCGGCGATCAACGCCGGCGAACAGTCGCTCCTCGAGGGCATCCGAGTGCAGGGATGGATCCGCCAGACTGGGGCGGTCCTCCCGGTGGTCGAGGGGGCGACAGAGGTGGAGGGGAACGCCGGCGACGAGCTTCGCGGCGGACGACGGCCTCGGGTGGAATTGGGGTTTCGCCCTACGGTGGTTCTCGAGCTAGTTTGAGACGTTGGGCGGATCCGCAGGATCATAGGGAGTCGAACGGCGGCACTGGCTGGAAGGGAGGGGCTCGGGCTGCGACGTATTGAACTGGAGGGCGGCAGCAGCTGTACTCGCCGGAGTTGGAGAAGAAAACCTCCTCGGGGTGAATGGTTGCTATGGGGCCGTTCTGTGGGGTGGCTAGGGGTTGTCTGAGACTGCGGAGATGGCGGTTCTGCGGCGGCCGTGGATAAGGACGCCGGCGACCGACGTTCTGTAGCTCAGGGCAACGTGGCGGCGACGTACACTAGGGGACGAGCTTGCTGACGAACTGGAGCTGTTCTAGGGGGCAGGTGGCGAGCGCTGGTGGCCTGGGCGGCTCTGGCCATGGCAGGGGCTGCTGTGGCTGCCCGCTAGCTGCCGCGGCCGACCTGACGGCGGCCCTGTGGAGATCCAGAGCTGTCTCTGCGGCGAGGGGAAAAGGTGGCGTGCTGTCGGTGCGAGGGGAACGGCCAGAACGGGCGCGGGGCGTCGGCAAAGGGACGCGGCGGCTCGGTGTGCGCGCGTGCAAAACGTGCTGATACGTCTCAAACGTATCTAATTTTCCAAACACTTTTGCTATTGTTTTGCCCTCATTCTTGCGTGATTTGAACTAAACTAAACTGGTCTGACGCTGTTTTCAGCAGAGCTGCCTGTATGGTTTTATTGTGTGCACAAAATTGGATTTTTAGGTATCTCAGAAAATTCCAAGAAAAATCACAGAAAATCCATGCACCCAAAGGGCCATTGTGCCAGAAGTGGGGCCAGAGGGCAGCCAGGGGGGCCCCAGGCGCCCTGCTGGCGCGGCCCCACCCCTGGCCGCGCCGGGGGGCCGCCTGGGACGGTCCTTCCCCCTCTGGTGCCCTACCTTGGCCCCTATTTATCCCCGTGACGAGAAAACCCCAGAACAGAAGTCGTTTTTCCAGTTTCCGTCGTGGAGCCGCCGCCACCCTCTGTTCTTCTTCGGAGGGGGCTAATCTGGAGGCTGATTTGGCCTCCGGAGAGGGGAGATCGTCGCCATCGTCATCATCATCACCACTCCATCCTCCCTCCATGACTTCTCCTTCCATGTGTGAGTAATTTCCTGCTGTAGGCAAAGGGGATGGTAGGGATTGGATGAGTTAGATCATGTAATAGTTTATCAGATTGTTGGGGGCATGTTGCCTATCATCTACTTTGGTGATTATCATCTTTGGTTCAACTTGTTGCTCTTAATGCTTGTCACTTTGGGCCCGAGTGCCATGTTTTCAGATCTGAACCCTATGTGTTTGCATGAATATATTTGTGTTCATGATCCTATCTATGAGTTGTTTGCACCTATTTTGGTCCGGAACCGGCGATCCCAAAGGTGACAGCTTGGGACACCAAAGGGGATGGTCCATAATTTGAGGATTCCATGTATCCATTGAGTTTATTGCTTTGTTCCGGTGCTCTTTGATAGGAGCACCTTAATCTCCATAAGTTGCTTTTGGCCCCGTTCGTAGCGGGATGGTAGGACAAAAGATGTTGTGCAAGTTCTTATTGCAAGCACATACAACTACCTGTGGGATACATGCCTAATGTTTGATATTTGCCTAGATGATCATTACTTTTCTGTGTGCCTTGCCCCAAGTTAGATTCATGATGTATCTCATCCATGCAGCGCCCAACCATCCATCTCCCTAGCCTACAGTGTTTCAATCCTGCTGGTTATTAGTTGTTACTTTTGCTGTTTACTTTTGCTGTCACCACCATCACTATCATATCACCATTACCACTTATCTTTTGTTGCAAGTAAGTATATTTCAGGTGCGGTTGAATTGACAACTCAACTGTCAAAGCTTATAAATACTCTTTGGCTCCCCGTGTGTCGAATCTATAAATTGGATTATTCTTACCCGCGAAGACTATCTCGATCCCATACGGTTGAGGGTTATCAAGTACCGTTTTCTGGCGCCGTTGCCGGGGAGCATAGCAATATTTACAAGTCTACTTGAAGTATCCTACCTGCTGCACTTCATCCGCTATGGGTAAGAAAGGAGACCCCAAGGTTCCAATCTTACTATCCACTACAAGAAGAGGTACTGTTCTGAACACTAGTGCTACACTTGATTCACCTTCTGTTATGAGTAAGTTTGCCTCACCACCACCACATGATGCTTCTACTGAATCTGTTACTATGTCCGATACTTTTGATGATGCTTCTACTACTCTTGATGATATTGGTTCACTTGGTTATGCTCTTGAGAAACAGATCGCTGCTGCTGCAAAAAAATCTGGAATTGAAATTCCTGTTACTCGCTACCCTATTGGTGGAACTTATGATTATCCTGATTGGAGTAAACTCAAGGAGAGACTCCTTGATGATGATTACATTATGCTTGATGATGATTTATGCAGGGAACTGACATAGTTTGCCGACTCTGACCCTGAAGCTATTAAGAAGCTGCTTGAAAAACACTCCTTGAAGAACAAGACTGTTCCTGATCCTGAATTTGCTACATCTCCTATATGCATCAATGATCCTGATTATGATTTCTCTGTTGATCTTTCACTTATATCTATGGTTGAAGCTGACCCCTTTTACTACAGAGAAAATGATGATGCTATTGCACACCTGACCAAACTCACTGAGTGGGTGGCTTGTTTACCACGAATGAAAAGATACGAAACTTTTATGTGACTAAGCTTCTTCCTTTCTCTTTGAAGGAAGGTGCTAAAACATGGTATGATGCAATACCATGTGGTTCCATTAAGAGTCCTCAAGACTTAGCTCACTCTTTTGTTGATAAGTACTTTCCTGCTCATATGCAACATGCTGCTTTACAAATAATTTATAACTTTAAACAGTTGCAGGATGAGCACCTCCCTAAAGCTTGGGGGAGGTACTGTAGTCTGATCCAGGCTAGACCAGGACATGGAGTCCCTAAGAATAAATTAATCGATATATTTTATGCTGGTCTAACTGATGAATCCAGGTCCTATTTGGATAGTTGTGCTGGTTGTGTTTTCAGGAAAAGAACACCAGACGATGCAGAAGAATTGATGGGCAGGATTGCCAAAAACCATGAAGATTGGTCCGTCCCTGAACCACCTCCACCACCAAAGAAGAGGGGCATGCTTGTTCTAAGCCCCGAAGATATGCAAGAAGCAAGGAAGTCTATTAAAGAGAAGGGTATTAAAACTGAAGACGTGAAGAATCTACCCCCTATTGAGAAGTTGTGTGAGCCTACCACTCACCCTCCTATGGTAGAGGTACACTCTCTTTTAGATTTCAACGCAAGTGACATCCCTCATGGTAAGCCTCCTGATCAATGTTTAGATGAGCTTGATAATTTTATTATGAAGCAAAGTCATTTTAATGAGAGGATACAAAGTCAATTGCATGATAATTCCCTTGCTATCAAAAGTTTGCTTGATGTTCTAGGTAGAACAGTTAATGATGTTAAATGTCTTGTGAAGCATTTTCATATGGTTCAAACTCAGCTTGAACAAATTTCTAATGTGCAAAAAGATTTGCTTGCTAACAATACCAAACAAGATGATTTACAGGCCTTCGGGATTAAGACCCGAGGAGGAACTAGCACTCAAGATCCTCTCTATCCAGAGGGGCATCCGAGGAGAATCGAGCAAGATTCTCAAATGCAGGAAGAAGAAATTGTTGGCTCTCCAAAGAAGAAGAAGAAGAAACACAAGGAGGCTGACAATTCCAATGATCCTATTACAAGTGAAGAGCCAGCTGTTGACCCCAACAGTATATCTACCTCCGATGCTGAGACTGAAGACGGTGCCGAACCTGAAGATAAGGATAAGGAGAAGAATGATCCGCCTGAAGTTCGAGAAGAAGAAGCACCTGACAAACGCAAGAAGTACACTAGAGAAGACTTCGTCGCAAGAAGACATGTGAAGGAAAGAGAACCATGGATACAGAAACCCATGCCCTTTCCAGGTAAGTCTCTCATATATAAAGAAGAAGAGCATTACAATAAGTTTTGTGAGTGGATGAAACCTCTTTTTCTTCAAATCCCTTTGACTAATGCTATTAAGTTACCTCCCTATTCAAAATATATGAAAGATATTGTTACTAATAAAAGAAAAGTTCCTAATGAAGCAATATCTACTATGCTTGCTAACTACTCTTTCAGTGGCAAGATTCCTGAGAAGCTAGGTGATCCAGGTATACCCACCATTCCTTGATCCATAAAGAATAATTATGTCAAAACTGCTTTATGTGATCTTGAAGCAGGAGTGAGTGTTATGCCTTTCTCTCTTTACAAGAGGCTTTGTTTAGAGAAACTAATTCCTACAGATATCTCTCTTCAGATGGCTGACAAGTCAACCGCCGTCCCGATAGGTATTTGTGAGGATGTTCCCGTAGAAGTTGCTAATTGTTTGATCCTTACTGATTTTGTCGTGCTTGACATGCCCGAGGATGGGAGCATGTCCATTATTCTTGGAAGACCTTTTCTTAACACCGCAGGTGCTATTATTGATTGCAATAAAGGAAAGGTTACCTTCAATGTGAATGATAAAGAACACACGGTGTATTTTCCAAAGAAGACCGACAAGAGGCATGGCCTAAACTCTATAGAAAATATCGAGACCGTGAAGATTGGAGAATGGGACTGTCCACTACATGTGCACCACAAATACAAAACTATTATGGTGGGGACAATGTCCATGAAAGTAAAGGTGCAATGATCACTTCGTAAGAGGTGGGACTTTTTGCTCTATATATCGCCGGTTTGTTGGTAAGACATGATCAACCTTACTAGGGAACATGTTTTATATAGGTAAAAAGTTGAGCTTGTTGTGTTTTCATTTGTTTTAGCTTTTGTTCTCCTTGCTGTACCAAGTGTTCGTGTTTTTGAAGATTCACAATACTAATCACTGCTTTAAGTTTTCAGAAAGTTTTGCAGCTTTTTGAACTTCGAAAAAATTTCAACAGTGAAGTTTTTAGAAAAATTCCAGGAAAATTAAAATTAAAATTTCCATGCCGGGAGTGACCTAGAGGCACCTGGGGCTGACCAGGGGGGGCCACCAGTGGCCCAGGCGGCCAGCTGGCGCGGCCTGCCCCTGGCCGCGCCCATAGGGCGCCTGGGGCCCACAGGTCCCGCCTCCAGGTGAGTCTTCTTCCTCTCTCTCTCTTTCTCTCCGAAAACACGAGTTCTGCACCTGTTCTTGCGTTCTTGCTGTTCTTGGAGGCAATTTTCGATCTCTCTCTACAGCCTATCATTCGAGCTGAGATTTTGAACAAATACTCCCTGGTATGTAACTCCTCCACCCCTCCAATTAGATTTTTGGTTGGTGGCTTCATTTGTGAGTATTTAGTAGTTCTTGGTGCTGTGTAGATGAGCTTGCATGCATGTGTAGAAATTTATTTTCCAAGTTTTGATGTAAGTTTATGCCTTAGGTAAGTGAGTTGAGTAGTTTGCCTTAACCCACTTTGTTTAAATCCTTGTTTTTGTAATTTGTCAAAAATTTCAGAAATGAGTTTGTTAGGAAGGGCAAAGGGGTGGCTTGAGAAGAAGAAGCCCGCGCGCTCCGATCGAGTTACTAGAGCCGCAGCTTCACCCTCGACTGCCTGGGTGAGCTACAATGAAGATCATGTGCCCCTAGAGTTGTTGGAAGACACAAATCCAGCACGTGCGATGATGTTCCCATCTGATGAATTCCTTGAAGCTGCAGGAATTAAGGATGAGTTTTATAACCTTTGTGCTAATGCAGGTCTGACACGGCTCGTCACGTGCCGTGTTGTTCAGTATCAAAAACTCACCTCCGGTTTCATTAACAATTTTAGGTATAACCTTGATACTGGTTCTATTGAGTTTAAAATTTAAAATAATCTTTTGACCATGCCCTTGGAAAAGTTTTGTGAAATAATAGGTGTGCCAAACGTTGGGCAGACGGCGAAGATGACCTCTCAGCCCTCCGAGCTGAGAACCGTCTTCAACTCTCTCTCCAGCTTGGATATGAGGGATATTCATCGGTCAAAAATCTCCAGCATCTTATTCCCTCACCTCAGGTATTTTGCGTATTATGTTGCTAGAGGGGTGTTAGCTCGTGACAACACGAGCAACATTTCTACGCCGGATATTGCTATCCTGGCAACCGCCCTCTCAGGGAGGTTTGATTATAATGTGGGTGCCTTAATTGCTCGACGCCTTGCTATGAACGGTAACAGGGGAGATTTATTTGGTGGCGTTTATGCCACACTTATCTTAGAGTATCTTAAAGGCACCCCACACCCTGATGATAAGCCTTTCACTTATTTAAGTTTTGATCTTGCTGCTATGAAAAGGCATAAGTTTGTTACCATGACTTCTGAGTTTGGTAACCTTGTTTATATCTTGCGTTTCGGAACTACCACGGAACGCAAGATCCGTCTACCAGCACCTCTTTTGTTTGATTTTTCTCGCAGGAACGGATGGTCCTTTGATGTTATCCAGTTCGATGAGTTCATGGTCCAGCATCAGTTTCATAACCCCATGGAGGGGGTTGTGCCCGACGAGGAGGAGCACGGTGAGTTACCACCTTTTCAGGGGGAGACCGTCACCCAGTTTGGTGAAGGGTCTTCCTCTGCTTGGACTGCGGACCCTTCTTCATGGGAGGATCCGAGGACTTCGGTGTACGCGCCGGAATCCTTATACGACCCTTGGACTCACCAGTACCACCCCGGAGCAGGAGGCTCCTGGGGGCAGTAGCTACTACCAACTTAGGCCAAAAGCCTAAGCTTGGGGGAGTACGTGCCCTTCTCACTTTTCCATTGTATTATCCGTTTTATTTTTGTTCGCTTTGATCCTTTCGAAGTTTTTGCCCGTTCTTCTTTGTTCTTTCTTTGCAAAAACAACAAAAAGATTTTCTCTTTCTTTTGCTTTAGTTCAACCTTTGAAAAAAACCCAAAAAGATTTCCTTTCTCTCTTTAGTTTGCTTTATTTTGAGAGTTCGACTCGAGTCTGTGATGGCATTTAATTATATTTCCTACATTCGATCGTGCAAGTGACAAGGCAGTAATGACGAAGATCGACGGAAAGGAAGCAACAAGGAAAACCGGTATGAACTCTTCTTGTTTCTACTTTTGTACATATGCCTGTACTTATGATCTAGAGACCAGCTTGTAGCGACATAGTGCTATGTTTACAATGTTTTCCCAGTGGTTCATGCTTTCCTTGTGTCTAATCTCAAATAGCTAGAGTATATAATGTGTTATTGAAATGATTTACATGCATTGCATTGTTCATAGTTTGGTATACTAAGGTGGTATTTCCCTTTGGAGAATTCTTGGATTGACTTGGCACATGCTTACACATGTTTAAGACTAAAGAGTCTGCTTTGCCTTGATGATCTTTGAGTTTCAGAATAGTTATATCACTTTCATGCCCAATTCAATGTTGCTTTGTCGCTCTGCATGATTATGACCGTTATTGCTCTCTAGTTTGTCGCTTCCCAGTCTCTTGCTAGCCTTCGCTCGCACTAAGCGGAATTCTGCTTGTGCATCCAAATCCTTTCAAACCAGTTATTCCATATGAGTCCACCATACCTTCCTATGTGGTATTTACCGGCCATCCTAACGAAGACTTTCTTGTACCATCTCGAAATTATTCAAATTTACTCCTGTTTTGTGCCTCTGTTTTAGCTCATGAGGAAGTAGTAGGTAATTCATGATCTTCTTGTGTTGGACATGTTTTATCCCGGGATTGCATGTCTAATCTGCAAACCCCTAATACGAGGAGGGACTGGCATGAGTGCGCCCAGCTCACAAAAGATAATCACAACCAACAAACCCTCCTTCACGCTTTGTTTATGAGAAATCAGAAAACTTTGGTAGTGATACACAAAGGAGATTAAGGGGATGTGATCGTCCCCATCTTGGGAGACGTGCCTTGAAACATGTCTAGCATAATAAGTGATTGGGTTGTCTACTAGCATTCGTTGACGAAATATGCACCTCCCAAAATCATTTTTTCCTCTGTTTTCAAAACCAAGAGCTCTGGTACATGTTTAGTCTTTGCTTCCAAACACGGGTTTTCAACCTCGCCATCAAATTCCACGGTTCGACAGTCTCCACCTTCTTTCTTCAAAGCACCAACTAGGAGAGCATAATTGTCATTCTGAGTGTAATGTAAATTGTCCCAAAGTATTACATTGTCTTCTGCATGCTTGTGGTATTATTTATTCTGAAATTCTTAGTTTTAGTCTCCTTTAAAACTCTGGAGGAGTTTCTGCATTTATGTTTTGCTTCACTCATGGAGGCTAGCGAGATACCACTCTAGTATGTTCAAGCTATGTGCAATGTAATCTTGTCTTGATTTTCAGTAGCATATTATTTACTTTTAGTTATTTGTGATTGGTCACTTGAAAGAAGGATTGCTTCGTGCATTGTCCTCATAGCATTATTTCAATACTTGCTAGACTCTTTTCGTAGTACATGCTTATATACATCTAATGAAGCAAAAGAGTTTGTCAAAGTTTTCTTTGTAGCGTCCAGTTCGTTGAACTGAATTGCTTGAGGACAAGCAATATGCTAAGCTTGGGGGAGTTGATACGTCTCAAACGTATCTACTTTTCCAAACACTTTTGCTATTGTTCTGCCCTCATTCTTGCGTGATTTGAACTAAACTAAACCGGTCTGACGCTGTTTTCAGCAGATCTGCCTGTATGGTTTTATTGTGTGCACGAAAATGGATTTTTAGGTATCTCAGAAAAATTCCAAGAAAAATCACAGAAAATTCACGCACCCGAAGGGCCATTGTGCCAGAAGTGGGGCCAGAGGGCAGCCAGGGGGGCCCCAGGCGCCCTGCTGGCGCGGCCCCACCCCTGGCCGCGCCGGGGGGGCGCCTGGGAGGGTCCTTCCCCCTCTGGTGCCCTACCTTGGCCCCTATTTATCCCCGTGACGAGAAAACCCCAGAACAGAAGTTGTTTTTCCAGTTTCCGTCGTGGAGCCGCCGCCACCCTCTGTTCTTCATCGGGGGGCTAATCTGGAGGCTGATTTGGCCTCCGGAGAGGGGAGATCGTCGCCATCGTCATCATCATCACCACTCCATCCTCCCTCCATGACTTCTCCTTCCATGTGTGAGTAATTCCCTGCTGTAGGCAAAGGGGATGGTAGGGATTGGATGAGTTAGATCATGTAATAGTTTATCAGATTGTTGGGGGCATGTTGCCTATCATCTACTTTGGTGATTATCATCTTTGGTTCAACTTGTTGCTCTTAATGCTTGTCACTTTGGGCTCGAGTGCCATGTTTTCAGATCTGAACCCTATGTGTTTGCATGAATATATTTGTGTTCATGATCCTATCTATGAGTTGTTTGCACATATTTTGGTCCGGAACCGGCGATCCCAAAGGTGACAGCTTGGGACACCAAAGGGGATGGTCCATAATTTGAGGATTCCATGTATCCATTGAGTTTATTGCTTTGTTCCGGTGCTCTTTGACAGGAGCACCTTAATCTCCATAAGTTGCTTTTGGCCCCGTTCGTAGCGGGATGGTAGGACAAAAGATGTTGTGCAAGTTCTTATTGCAAGCACATACAACTACCTGTGGGATACATGCCTAATGTTTGATATTTGCCTAGATGATCATTACTTTTCTGTGTGCCTTGCCCCAAGTTAGATTCATGATGTATCTCATCCATGCAGCGCCCAACCATCCATCTCCCTAGCCTACAGTGTTTCAATCCTGCTGGTTATTAGTTGTTACTTTTGCTGTTTACTTTTGCTGTCACCACCATCACTATCATATCACCGTTACCACTTATCTTTTGTTGCAAGTAAGTATATTTCAGGTGCGGTTGAATTGACAACTCAACTATCAAAGCTTATAAATACTCTTTGGCTCCCCGTGTGTCGAATCTATAAATTGGGTTATTCTTACCCGCGAAGACTATCCCGATCCCTTACGGTTGAGGGTTATCAAGTACCGTTTTCTAGCGCCGTTGCCGGGGAGCATATCAATATTTACAAGTCTACTTGAAGTATCCTACCTACTGCACTTCATCCGCTATGGGTAAGAAAGGAGACCCCAAGGTTCCAATCTTACTATCCACTACAAGAAGAGGTACAGTTCTGAACACTAGTGCTACACTTGATTCACCTTCTGTTATGAGTAAGTTTGCCTCACCACCACCACATGATGCTTCTACTGAATCTGTTACTATGTCCGATACTTTTGATGATGCTTCTACTACTCTTGATGATATTGGTTCACTTGGTTATGCTCTTGAGAAACAGATCGCTGCTGCTGCAAAAAAATCTGGAATTGAAATTCCTGTTACTCGCTACCCTATTGGTGGAACTTATGATTATCCTGATTTGAGTAAACTCAAGGAGAGACTCCTTGATGATGATTACATTATGCTTGATGATGATTTATGCAGGGAACTGACATAGTTTGCCGACTCTGACCCTGAAGCTATTAAGAAGCTGCTTGAAAAACACTCCTTGAAGAACAAGACTGTTCCTGATCCTGAATTTGCTACATCTCCTATATGCATCAATGATCCTGATTATGATTTCTCTGTTGATCTTTCACTTATATCTATGGTTGAAGCTGACCCCTTTTACGGCAGAGAAAATGATGATGCTATTGCACACCTGACCAAACTCACTGAGTTGGGTGGCTTGTTTACCACGAATGAAAAGATACAAAACTTTTATGTGACTAAGCTTCTTCCTTTCTCTTTGAAGGAAGGTGCTAAAACATGGTATGATGCACTACCATGTGGTTCCATTAAGAGTCCTCAAGACTTAGCTCACTCTTTTGTTGATAAGTACTTTCCTGCTCATATGCAACATGCTGCTTTACAAAGAATTTATAACTTTAAACAGTTGCAGGATGAGCACCTCCCTAAAGCTTGGGGAAGGTACTGTAGTCTGATCCAGGCTAGACCAGGACATGGAGTCCCTAAGAATGAATTAATCGATATATTTTATGCTGGTCTAACTGATGAATCCAGGTCCTATTTGGATAGTTGTGCTGGTTGTGTTTTCAGGAAAAGAACACCGGACGATGCAGAAGAATTGATGGGCAGGATTGCCAAAAACCATGAAGATTGGTCCGTCCCTGAACCACCTCCACCACCAAAGAAGAGGGGCATGCTTGTTCTAAGCCCCGAAGATATGCAAGAAGCAAGGAAGTCTATTAAAGAGAAGGGTATTAAAACTGAAGACGTGAAGAATCTACCCCCTATTGAGAAGTTGTGTGAGCCTACCACTCACCCTCCTATGGTAGAGGTACACTCTCTTTTAGATTTCAACGCAAGTGACGTCCCTCATGGTAAGCCTCCTGATCAATGTTTAGATGAGCTTGATAATTTTATTATGAAGCAAAGTCATTTTAATGAGAGGATACAAAGTCAATTGCATGATAATTCCCTTGCTATCAAAAGTTTGCTTGATGTTCTAGGTAGAACAGTTAATGATGTTAAATGTCTTGTGAAGCATTTTCATATGGTTCAAACTCAGCTTGAACAAATTTCTAATGTGCAAAAAGATTTGCTTGCTAACAATACCAAACAAGATGATTTACAGGCCTTCGGGATTAAGACCCGAGGAGGAACTAGCACTCAAGATCCTCTCTATCCAGAGGGGCATCCGAGGAGAATCGAGCAAGATTCTCAAATGCAGGAAGAAGAAATTGTTGACTCTCCAAAGAAGAAGAAGAAGAAACACAAGGAGGCTGACAATTCCAATGATCCTATTACAAGTGAAGAGCCAGCTGTTGACCCCAACAGTATATCTACCTCCGATGCTGAGACTGAAGACGGTGCCGAACCTGAAGATAAGGATAAGGAGAAGAATGATCCGCCTGAAGTTCGAGAAGAAGAAGCACCTGACAAACGCAAGAAGTACACTAGAGAAGACTTCGTCGCAAGAAGACATGGGAAGGAAAGAGAACCATGGATACAGAAACCCATGCCCTTTCCAGGTAAGTCTCTCAAATCTAAAGAAGAAGAGCATTACAATAAGTTTTGTGAGTGGATGAAACCTCTTTTTCTTCAAATCCCTTTGACTGATGCTATTAAGTTACCTCCCTATTCAAAATATATGAAAGATATTGTTACTAATAAAAGAAAAGTTCCTAATGAAGCAATATCTACTATGCTTGCTAACTACTCTTTCAGTGGCAAGATTCCTAAGAAGCTTGGTGATCCAGGTATACCCATCATTCCTTGCTCCATAAAGAATAATTATGTCAAAACTGCTTTATGTGATCTTGGAGCAGGAGTGAGTGTTATGCCTTTCTCTCTTTACAAGAGGCTTTGTTTAGAGAAACTAATTCCTACAGATATCTCTCTTCAGATGGCTGACAAGTCAATCGCCGTCCCGATAGGTATTTGTGAGGATGTTCCCATAGAAGTTGCTAATTGTTTGATCCTTACTGATTTTGTCGTGCTTGACATGCCCGAGGATGGGAGCATGTCCATTATTCTTGGTAGACCTTTTCTTAACACCACAGGTGCTATTATTGATTGCAATAAAGGAAAGGTTACCTTCAATGTGAATGATAAAGAACACATGGTGTATTTTCCAAAGAAGACCGACAAGAGGCATGGCCTCAACTCTATAGAAAATATCGAGACCGTGAAGATTGGAGAATGGGACTGTCCACTACATGTGCACCACAAATACAAAACTATTATGGTGGGGACAATGTCCATTAAAGTAAAGGTGCAATGATCACTTCGTAAGAGGTGGGACTTTTTGCTCTATATATCGCCGGTTTGTTGGTAAGACTTGATCAACCTTACTAGCGAGCATGTTTTATATAGGTAAAAAGTTGAGCTTGTTATGTTTTCATTTGTTTTAGCTTTTGTTCTCCTTGATGTACCAAGTGTTTGTGTTTTTGAAGATTCACAATACTAATCACTGCTTTAAGTTTTAAGAAAGTTTTGCAGCTTTTTGAACTTCGAAAAAATTTCAACAGTGAAGTTTTTAGAAAAATTCCACAAAAATTAAAATTAAAATTTCCATGCCGGGAGTGACCTAGAGGCACCTGGGGCTGACCAGGGGGGCCACCAGTGGCCCAGGCGGCCAGCTGGCGCAGCCTGCCCCCTGGCCGCGCCCATAGGGCGCCTGGGGCCCACAGGTCCCGCCTCCAGGTGAGTCTTCTTCCTCTCTCTCTCTTTCTCTCCGAAAACACGAGTTTTGCACCTGTTCTTGCGTTCTTGCTGTTCTTGGAGGCAATTTTCGATCTCTCTCTACAGCCTATCATTCGAGCTGAGATTTTGAACAAATACTCCCTGGTATGTAACTCCTCCACCCCTCCAATTAGATTTTTGGTTGGTGGCTTCATTTGTGAGTATTTAGTAGTTCTTGGTGCTGTGTAGATGAGCTTGCATGCATGTGTAGAAATTTATTTTCCAAGTTTTGATGTAAGTTTATGCCTTAGGTAAGTGAGTTGAGTAGTTTGCCTTAACCCACTTTGTTTAAATCCTTGTTTTTGTAATTTGTCAAAAATTTCAGAAATGAGTTTGTTAGGAAGGGCAAAGGGGTGGCTTGAGAAGAAGAAGCCCGCGCGCTCCGATCGAGTTACTAGAGCCGCAGCTTCACCCTCGACTGCCTGGGTGAGCTACAATGAAGATCATGTGCCCCTAGAGTTGTTGGAAGACACAAATCCAGCACGTGCGATGATGTTCCCATCTGATGAATTCCTTGAAGCTGCAGGAATTAAGGATGAGTTTTATAACCTTTGTGCTAATGCAGGTCTGACACGGCTCGTCACGTGCCGTGTTGTTCAGTATCAAAAACTCACCTCCGGTTTCATTAACAATTTTAGGTATAACCTTGATACTGGTTCTATTGAGTTTAAAATTTAAAATAATCTTTTGACCATGCCCTTGGAAAAGTTTTGTGAAATAATAGGTGTGCCAAACGTTGGGCAGACGGCGAAGATGACCTCTCAGCCCTCCGAGCTGAGAACCGTCTTCAACTCTCTCTACAGCTTGGATATGAGGGATATTCATCGGTCAAAAATCTCCAGCATCTTATTCCCTCACCTCAGGTATTTTGCGTATTATGTTGCTAGAGGGGTGTTAGCTCGTGACAACACGAGCAACATTTCTACGCCGGATATTGCTATCCTGGCAACCGCCCTCTCAGGGAGGTTTGATTATAATGTGGGTGCCTTAATTGCTCGACGCCTTGCTATGAACGGTAACAGGGGAGATTTATTTGGTGGCGTTTATGCCACACTTATCTTAGAGTATCTTAAAGGCACCCCACACCCTGATGATAAGCCTTTTACTTATTTAAGTTTTGATCTTGCTGCTATGAAAAGGCATAAGTTTGTTACCATGACTTCTGAGTTTGGTAACCTTGTTTATATCTTGCGTTTCGGAACTACCACGGAACGCAAGATCCGTCTACCAGCACCTCTTTTGTTTGATTTTTCTCGCAGGAACGGATGGTCCTTTGATGTTATCCAGTTCGATGAGTACGTGCCCTTCTCACTTTTCAATTGTATTATCCGTTTTATTTTTGTTCGCTTTGATCCTTTCGAAGTTTTTGCCCGTTCTTCTTTGTTCTTTCTTTGCAAAAACAACAAAAAGATTTTCTCTTTCTTTTGCTTTAGTTCAACCTTTGAAAAAAACCCAAAAAGATTTCCTTTCTCTCTTTAGTTTGCTTTGTTTTCAGAGTTCAGCTCGAGTCTGTGATGGCATTTAATTATATTTCCTACGTTCGATCGTGCAAGTGACAAGGCAGTAATGACGAAGATCGACGGAAAGGAAGCAACAAGGAAAACCGGTATGAACTCTTCTTGTTTCTACTTTTGTACATATGCATGTACTTATGATCTAGAGACCAGCTTGTAGCGACATAGTGCTATGTTTACAATGCTTTCCCAGTGGTTCATGCTTTCCTTGTGGCTAATCTCAAATAGCTAGAGTATATAATGTGTTATTGAAATGATTTACATGCATTGCATTGTTCATAGTTTGGTATACTAAGGTGGTATTTCCCTTTGGAGAATTCTTGGATTGACTTGGCACATGCTTACACATGTTTAAGACTAAAGAGTCGGCTTTGCCTTGATGATCTTTGAGTTTCAGAATAGTTATATCACTTTCATGCCCAATTCAATGTTGCTTTGTCGCTCTGCATAATTATGACCGTTATTGCTCTCTATTTGGTCGCTTCCCAGTCTCTTGCTAGCCTTCGCTCGCACTAAGCGGAATTCTGCTTGTGCATCCAAATCCTTTCAAACCAGTTATTCCATATGAGTCCACCATACCTTCCTATGTGGTATTTACCGGCCATCCTAACGAAGACTTTCTTGTACCATCTCGAAATTATTCAAATTTACTCCTGTTTTGTGCCTCTGTTTTAGCTCATGAGGAAGTAGTAGGTAATTCATGATCTTCTTGTGTTGGACATGTTTTATCACGGGATTGCATGTCTAATCTCCAAACCCCTAATACGAGGAGGGACTGGCATGAGTGTGCCCAGCTCACAAAAGATAATCACAACCAACAAACCCTCCTTCACGCTTTGTTTATGAGAAATCAGAACACTTTGGTAGTGATAAACAAAGGAGATTAAGGGGATGTGATCGTCCCCATCTTGGGAGCCGTTCCTTGAAACATGTCTAGCATAAGAAGTGATTGGGTTGTCTACTAGCATTCGTTGACGAAATATGCACCTCCCAAAATCATTTTTTCCTCTGTTTTCAAAACCAAGAGGTCTGGTACATGTTTAGTCTTTGCTTCCAAACACGGGTTTTCAACCTCGCCATCAAATCCCACGGTTCGAGAGTCTCCACCTTCTTTCTTCAAAGCACCAACTAGGAGAGCATAATTGTCATTCTGAGTGTCATGTGCATTGTCCCAAAGTATTACATTGTCTTCTGCATGCTTGTGGTATTATTTATTCTGAAATTCTTAGTTCTAGTCTCCTTTAAAACGCTGGAGGAGTTTCTGCATTTATGTTTTGCTTCACTCATGGAGGCTAGCGAGATACCACTCTAGTATGTTCAAGCTATGTGCAATGTAATCTTGTCTTGATTTTCAGTAGCATATTATTTACTTTTAGTTATTTGTGATTGGTCACTTGAAAGAAGGATTGCTTCGTGCATTGTCCTCATAGCATTATTTCAATACTTGCTAGACTCTTTTCGTAGTACATGCTTATATACATCTAATGAAGCAAAAGAGTTTGTCAAAGTTTTCTTTGTCGCGTCCAGTTCGTTGAACTGAATTGCTTGAGGACAAGCAATATGCTAAGCTTGGGGGAGTTGATACGTCTCAAACGTATCTAATTTTCCAAACACTTTTGCTATTGTTTTGCCCTCATTCTTGCATGATTTGAACTAAACTAACCCGGACTGATGCTGTTTTCAGCAGAGCTGCCTGTATGGTTTTATTGTGTGCAGGAAAATGGATTTTTAGGTATCTCAGACAATTCCAAGAAAAATCACAGAAAATCCACGCACCCGAAGGGCCATTGTGCCAGAAGTGGGGCCAGAGGGCAGCTAGGGGGGCCCCAGGCGCCCTGCTGGTGCGGCCCCACCCCTGGCCGCGCCGGGGGGCCGCCTGGGAGGGTCCTTCCCCCTCTGGTGCCCTACCTTGGCCCCTATTTATCCCCGTGACGAGAAAACCCCAGAACAGAAGTCGTTTTTCCAGTTTCCGTCGCGGAGCCGCCGCCACCCTCTGTTCTTCTTCGGGGGGCTAATCTGGAGGCTGATTTGGCCTCCGGAGAGGGGAGATCGTCGCCATCGTCATCATCATCACCACTCCATCCTCCCTCCATGACTTCTCCTTCCATGTGTGAGTAATTCCCTGCTGTAGGCAAAGGGGATGGTAGGGATTGGATGAGTTAGATCATGTAATAGTTTACCAGATTGTTGGGGGCATGTTGCATATCATCTACTTTGGTGATTATCATCTTTGCTTCAACTTGTTGCTCCTAATGCTTGTCACTTTGGGCCCGAGTGCCATGTTTTCAGATCTGAACCCTATGTGTTTGCATGAATATATTTGTGTTCATGATCCTATCTATGAGTTGTTTGCACCTATTATCGTCCGGAACCGGCGATCCCAAAGGTGACAGCTTGGGACACCGAAGGGGATGGTCCATAATTTGAGGATTCCATGTATCCATTGAGTTTATTGCTCTGTTCCGGTGCTCTTTGACAGGAGCACCTTAATCTCCATAAGTTCCTTTTGGCCCCGTTCGTAGCGGGATGGTAGGACAAAAGATGTTGTGCAAGTTCTTATTGCAAGCACGTACAACTACCTGTGGGATAGATGTCTAATGTTTGATATTTGCCTAGATGATCATTACTTTTATGTGTGCCTTGCCCCAAGTTAGATTCATGATGTATCTCATCCATGCAGCGCCCAACCATCCATCTCCCTAGCCTACAGTGTTTCAATCCTGCTGGTTATTAGTTGTTACTTTTGCTGTTTACTTTTGCTGTCACCACCATCACTATCATATCACCCTTACCACTTATCTTTTGTTGCAAGTAAGTATATTTCAGGTGCGGTTGAATTGACAACTCAACTGTCAAAGCTTATAAATACTCTTTGGCTCCCCGTGTGTCGAATCTATAAATTGGGTTATTCCTACCCGCGAAGACTATCTCGATCCCTTACGGTTGAGGGTTATCACGTGCGCTCTGGGCGCGCCCAGAGCACGCACGTGAGCCGCTCGACGAAATGCCAATGCTAGCTACCTAGTTTGGATGAAGTTGGGATTTAGCAGGTCTGGGTTTGAGTCTAAAGGGAGGTTAGTGGACATGACATTAGGCACTGAGGGTCAAGATCACAGTGCAAGGCAAAACTCATGCCAAAACTGGCCATGCACACCAAGTGCTCGACAGAATGCCATGAGCATGTGGGCATTTCTTCTGGTGGCCAAAATCTCCAGATCAGGGTCTCTTTAGGTGAAGGTGATGATGGCAAAGCTAGTTGAGCAAAACCAGAAACTAGCCAGTGCAAGTTTTGCAAATCTTCACTTCTGGACAGAAAGTGGAGGGCATTGTTTCATGAACAAAAATTATCCCAATGGGTCCACTCTTCTGGACTTAAGGGTTTTGCAAGATGGGCTATAAGCAGGAGGAAGCTCAAGGGCACTAGAGCAAAATAAACTAGGGTTGCAGTGCAAAATGCCAAACTGGACCAGAATAGAAAAGAGGTTGATTCACTCAATTTTTCCAAAGGACCTAAATGGGTTTTTGCATAAAGCTGAATAACATACTCCTATGAACATCCCATAATTTTGGTGGAAGCATTAAAGAAATATTTAATGGGGTTGTAGTGCAATTTGGCCTACTGAACCAGAATGAAAATCATGTTGTGGATCTCAAAATATTAAATGAAATAAACATATTCCTGCATAAAAGTGATCTAATAACATCACATGACATCTCCAAATTTTGGTTGGAATTTTAGATAAATCTATCAAAGGGTTGTAGTTCAATTGGGGCCTTATTTTAAGGGGAAACCATTTTTGGAGTGAAGGAGATTAGGGAGAAAATTATATACTTAATTTTTATTGATAACAGAAACGTTTCATTAAGAGAGCAAGATAGTCTAACAATAAATGGAAAGCTATGACTTGAGGTAAAAGCTCCAACATAAAAGGAAAAGAAGGTCCTGAAATCAAAAGAAGAATCTAGCAATTGAATTTTTTTAATTTCCTGGCAAAATTTTAATTAATTAAACATGGTTAAATTTTTGGGGTGTTACAACACTACCCCCCTTAAGAAAAATCTCGTCCTCTAGATTTGCTAAGGGCTATAAAGAAAAAGAAATATTCCTACTATCACAAAGCAATATCACACAAATAACCATCCTATACCTGTAGTAAAAGAAAAAGAACAACTACAGTGAGCGCAACTATCTTGTCGGTTCTGCTCTATGGGGTCGGGGTCAATGTTACAGGTACACATATCCCGCAAAAGTGACGTATAACTGTGGGTGTCAGCGGGGTGGTTTTGGTGGTTACACCCGTAATTAAAATACAGCCGTACACCAACGTACTCATGCATGGCTATATAAAAAGAAAAAGTGGCGCACGAGCAGACCGTATTTAAAATAAGCGGTACAAGATCACATAGAGACAGGTGTGGACATACTAGGACTTGGCGCTACTCGAGCGATTTAGTCTACCTCGTTCACATATAAGCGGGCGTGCCATGCGGACGTCGAGGCTTCTCCGCGGTTTTCACCATCGGGTTTAGCTGGAGGGGGTTGAGGGACTGTAGGGTCGGGGGTAAGGATGATGACCATTGCGGGGGTTGTTAGCCACAATCCAGCTGGCACTACTAGGAAAAGAGCTATAGATGGAATTGATACTAATGGCGCACCGGACTAGCAGTGCGCCATTAGAATATAGTAATGGCGCACCAGCAACAGATACGCCATTAGAGCTCGAACTACTAATGGCGCACGATGTCCAGAGTGCGCCATTAGTATCAAGAAGTTTTTTTTTTGAACTAGCGCGCCTGTCCAAACATACTAATGGCGCACCTTGGGAACGTGCGCCATTAGAATCTACATACTTATGGCGCACAGAGGTGCGGTGCGCCATTAGTAATCCCCCATCCATATCCCCCCCACCGGCCGCACCCTCCTCTCTCTCCCTCGCCAGATCTCCCCCCTCTCCCCGACGCCTCTCTCTCCCTCCAGCGCCGCGCCGCTGCCCCCTCGCCACCCCCGCTGAGCCGAGCGACGTGCCGCCGACGCCCTCGACGCCCGCGCCCCCGACGCCCCGGACACCCGGAGCTACGCCGCCGCCGCCCGCGCCCCCGATGCC
>LR738715.1:32414883-32430862 GCA_902687465.1 Secale cereale | reverse complement strand
CGCCGCCCGGAGCTACGCCGGCGACCACTCCATACGCAGGTAGCCATCACTCCTCCCTCCTTCCTCTCTAATCACCACCACAAAGTAATTTTTTTTGTATTTCTGCCATTTTCGTTGAAGTACGCGGTTGAGATCAAAATTTAGGTCACTTGGATCAAAATTTAGGTCACTTGGATCAAAATTTGATTAGCCCGGTTGCTTAAACTAGCTCCTGCTCTTCCCCCTACCTATTCTACGTGAGAGTGGAAATCTGCTGTTTCCTGATTATTGTTCTCATGAAGATGATGATATACTGATATACCTTTAAGATTCGAGCTTGCTCTTCAAATGTAGTCCCTGTTTGATTAATGGGTCATTTGATGATATATAATTGATGATATACTGTTAAGAGCTGATCGGACTTGCCGTTAATATGCCTGGGTGGGTTTCACCATTCTGCCTGCAGGATACTCCCTCCGTCCGAAAATAAGTGTCGCTGTCTGTATGATCCAAGTATCGGAGCTGTTTTGACAATGCGGCTTCTTTATGTGTTTTGTTGTCCCGAACTCCTGCCCCAGCATGTTATGCTGTCCATGATGTACTAGAAAATATTGTCCTATGTCAGTAAATTTGTATGGATGAACATAGTGGTAATACTGCCAGGCACAATACTGTCTGCTACAATATGATGGCAAAATTGCAACTGGTTACTAGTTCTCTGCACTTTTAAGAAGTTGGTCATCACATGTTACTGTTTCAAGTTTGAAACAACTGAAATATGTCCACATATCCTTGTAAGGGATGGCTAGGCATAGATTAAACTTACTGTATTTCCAAACATTGCTTATTAGATGCCATGCCCTAATTTTTTGGTGGTGTTTTAGGATAAAGATCTTACACTTTTTGAACTCGTTTAAAATGAGTTTATAGAGAGGATAGTAATCAGATTGTGAGGTTCTGCTGAAAGTCACAAGCGCTTCAAGTTTGTATGCTGTAGCAATGTTGAAACTTAAAAAGCTCAAATACTAACCTGATTAGGAATTTTGAAACTAATTGTGTCCCCTGAAATTGAAAAAAAAAGGGTGAAAAGCAATTGATTTTACCCAAAATCAAGACGGGTAAAGAAATATGGGAGAGTTACTGGAACATGGGACCCATGGGTTGACTTAGACTATGCTAAAAGAGGCTCGCGTGTCACCCTTTTAAACGAGTAATTTGCTAGAAATGCTTGAAATCAGACGCCATCTAGTAATTTGCTAGAGATGTTTTTTCAGTGATGTTTTATTGGCTACTTACAGTATTGTATTTCGGTGCAAGTAGTATTTGTTTTATTGGCTACTTACAGTATTGTATTTTGGCGCTGCTTACAGTATTGTATTTGCTAGAGATGTTTTTTCAGTGATGTTTCATTACCACACCCACACTTACTAGTTTCAGTAGTTAGACTAGTTAGACTAGTTTCAGTAGTTTCAGTAGTTTCAGTAGTTGGACTAGTTTCAGTAACTTGTACTCTGAAAAACACATGAAAAACTTGTTGCTGTTAATTTTTCTGCTAAGCCATAGTTTAAATTTTTCTACTAGGCAAACTGTTGTTGCTTGGAGTAATTGACATGATGAACTTGCTGTTAATAAAAAAGCACTGTTGTGATATTATATTTAAAAAAACACTGTTGTGATAGTAAAACTCTAGTATGAAAAGCAACCAAGAACAAATGCAGGTCCGGGCCACCAAACTCTAGTATGATGAGGTTTGTATGGTGGCTCTAGTAATAAAACTGTAGATATCTAGTGACGATGGTATGTAGCAGAACTAGTGCAAAAGTGTTGACAATGTTAGTCCTAATGAGCCTAGGATGGTGCCACAGCTAGCTTGTCTAGGTACATATTTTTAATTTATAAAGTTTAATCTCTTTGAAACATAGGAAATGTCGTCTTCCGACGACGATAGGATCCCGGAGTGCTCCTGGTGCGGTGACAACCGGGGTCTGTGCGACAGGCCTCACCTGGTAGACGGTCGTTACTTCAGTATTAAGCTCGACGAGACCTTCGATGTCGAAACGGTACGCAACGACAAGTCTTGTTTCGTAATTAATTAAGCACGATTTCTAGCTACTTCAGCGTGTAAGTAATTAATTTTCTTCTTTTACATGCAACTAGTTTATCCCGTGTCATGCAAGATGCTATGTCTTGGAGAGGATGGGATTTGAAGATCATGAAACTACGGAGACAAAGCAAATTCAACTAAGGACCATGCATAATGTTGATTTAGAAGTGGATTTGTACAATTCAGATAACGTAACCACTTTTGGTTGCAAGAATTGGGAATCATTTTGCAACATACATGGTTTTTATGAGGGTATGCTTCTCACCATGGATCTTGGTTATCCGGATTCCATCACCGAAGACGATTTGGACATTTGGGTCCTTGTTGACGATATGATTCCAATTCTACCGAGAAGTGAGTTTATCAAACATAGTTATTTAGTAATTTATATTGTTTATTTCAAAACAGTTGACAACTTATTTCCATTGATAGGTTATTTTGATTATTCAAATAATGTGAGGATGATGCTAGACAGAACCTACTACACCCCTGGCTCAGAATGTACTTATAAGGACACAGAGCAGATCATCTTCTTTTATTCCTTTCTTGTGGATTACATTCAATATCGTAATATTGATCCACAATATAGTCAATACGTCCCACTAGTGCACGTCTTGAACTACGTTAATATCAATGGAGATACCATGGTAAGATTTTTTTACTATTACGACATTCGTGCATGTTTTGCATTAGTTCTTCTCGAACTGAACTACAATGCTAACTACGAAGTCTTACTATGTTTTGCAACAAATTCTCCCTAGTGACTGTGTGCCTCCTGTCATGTTTCAATCTGGTTAACTACAAGTTTTAAACATTCTGCCAGGTGAACCTACAAATCACACGTGTCCATATCGGATTTCTTCTAAAAATGAAGGAATGAGAATCAAAGAATGGCGAAAAATAACGAAAACTTGTAAGGAGGTAGTTGGAAGCAATAGAGTGAGAAGGGCAAGAAATGGAGACAAGATAATCTGCGTTCTCCATAATGGCCCTTTAAATCTAATTGATTTAGAGACAAACACCATCTTGTTTTATGCCATTTTATCTTAGAAAATTGCTACGTAGTAGAAGTTGTATGGTCGATAATGATGTGTAAGACTTATTATTTAATACCAATGTTGAGTTTTTATTATTATTATGATCGATGATGCATGATGCTAAGTTGTTCTATGAGCTATTATATACTCCCTCCTTTCCGATTTACTCGTCGTGGTTTTAGTTCAAATTTGAACTAAAACCACGACGAGTAAATCGGAACGGAGGGAGTAGATTCTAATAATTTCGATGTGCGTACCATATATGTTGGCTCCACGAGAAATTATATTTATATATATGCATAACCTGTGCAAAAAACAGCAAATTAAAAAATAAAAAAAACCTAATATTCATACTAATGGCGCATCACAGCAGAGTGCGCCATTAGTATGCCAAAGCACCTGGCTACACATGGCCCCTGGGAGGCATACTAATGGCGCACTACTGTGCATACTAATGGCGCATCTGCGGTGCGCCATTAGTATACCAGATACTAATGGCGCACCAGAGGTGCGCCATTAGTAAAATATACTAATGGCATGCTAGTAATGGTGCACCCCTAATGCGCCATTAATGGCCAAATTAGGTGCGCCATTAATAGGCCTTTTCCTAGTAGTGTGGAGCGTGTTCCTAGGAGGCGACGAATCACTTCTAGGACACCAAAACACTTTGGTCGATGGCTGGGGCAGGCCTCGGGGTCTCGATCGGTTGTCTGAACAGCACGACTGGGTTGTCGGTGTGGAGCTCGTCTTCTCTTCTTGCTGGGGCTCTGCGGATCAGTTCTCCACGAGCTGTGATCAGATCTAGGGTGATCTGATCGAACAGTTCCTCTAGTGCACTTACATAGCGCACCAAATGCAATAATGCAGGGTCCGTCTCGTGATCGCCGTTGGCAACCTGGGATGGCCTACCATACCCGTCACGGCTTGGGTAGTAGTAGAATGGGCGACAGTTGACTCTTGGTGACAAGTGCCGGAGTTGAACTATAGCATCTCAAGCAGCTAGTTGGAGGGCTTGCGGCTCAAAGGAAGTGGTCCTTCTGGTGAACCTGTAGGGGCGTACTGGCGATAGACTCCTACCATAGATGTGCACGGTGGCCCAGAATTGACGGTTCTCTTGGTAGCACGGCGGGTGAGGTTTGCTAGTATGGTCACAAAACCACCAAGGTTGGTTGCTGTGGTTTCATTGTGAATGATGGGTCCTGGCATTATGGCTTGGTTTTGGGGTAGAGGCTGTGTGGTGCTGGGTTGAAGCTAGCGTGCCCTTTTTATAGAAAAAAGGGGACGGAGTCTTCCTTCGCACGCTTGCGAATGAGACAATTTAGGTGTCGGTCACTGTGTGACTATCTTACATGAGAAGCTTGGTCGGGGTCTGGTTAAGGTCTGGTGGGTAGGTTTACCTAAGTTTTTCGACCTGGCTAAGATAGGATTAGCCAATGGTCAGCCTGGCTCTGATACCAAGTTTGTCAGGACCGGATTTTCGGTATATTAATTTCCCAAAAGCGGATCTTGTGCTCACCAGCTCCAGGATTACTGTTAGCTGATGAGGCACCAACTTGTTACAGAAACTCCAAGCAAAATACAAGATATGTAGTACAAGACCATTCTGGCCTATGAGTACAACACAGGGTTTCTAGTGGCTGATGGCGGAAGCGGTTTGTGGTTCATCGGTGACTATGGGACTCCATTTCCCACAGGAATAGCTGACCAGGTTAACTCCTATCTTCGCGAGGCTGCTATCTCCATTTACGCAGGTTCCGGGGCTGTCATCGCATCGTTCCTTCCCACGCAAGGAATCTGGCCAAGACAATAGCCAGGGACAAGCCAGTGAGTACTTTGAATGTACTCGCAAACATTATGAACATGGGTGAGACGTAATCATGCTCAAGATTAAATGATGATCGCTATGATGATAATGATATGACAGTACATAATGCAAGCAGGTCATTCGAATAAAAAGGCATATGCAATCAGAGAGTGATAAATAAATAAATAACGTTCATGCCACAGTCGGGCATCTGGGCGACACCACATATAGGGCTTATAAGGAAAATAAATAACAAGCATGCCACAGTCGGGCGTCTGACCGACACCACATAAAGGGCTTATAAGGAAAAGAATAAATAATAGGCATGCCACAGTCGGACGTCTGAGCGACACCACATAAAGGGCTTATAAGGAAAAGAAATAACAAGCATGCCACAGTCGGGCGTCTGAGCGACACCACATAAAGGGCTTATAAGGAAAAGAATAAATAACAGGCATGCCACAGTCGGGCGTCTGAGCGACACCACATAAAGGGCTTATAAGGAGAGTAAACAATATTGCATATCCGGGAGGTAGAACCGTCCCAGGGATACTCATCAATCCAAAGGAACAAATGGTTAGTCCATAATATTAATCATAATCACCGCATATCACAGATCATACCCAATGTTCTGGTTTAGTAGTTTCTCCTCCGAAGACCGACACTAAGACCGACACTCGACCCATCCTAGACTGTAGTCCTTAACCATGGACACGGCTATTTGAATAGATTTCATATCTCTGCAGAGGTTGTACTCTTTACCCACGAGTGACGGATTCCTTTAGTCCATTTCAACTAATCCCGTCTATGGTCTTTTAGTCGAAAACCCGCCTGACTTGCACACACCAGCTTAACTTACCAGTGTCTGGAATCACCCACGACACTTGTTAAGCAAACTCTAAGTGGGGAGGCTACAACCTCGCGTAGCATGGGATCACATTTCTATCGCGCGCTCTAAGGGGTGCCCCCCTCTCGGTCCCAACCGGAAAGACCCATGCCCCCGGACCAGGTGGCATGCCTACCGGTTGCAACCGGTATCTTCCACCCTCGCCTCTCTGTACGGTGTGTGCTAGGACAGGGGTTAACACTTACTGAACCGTACCCTACCTATGGCAGGGACAAGTGGTAGCACAAGCAAGTATGGGGGTTACTGGAACAAGACTCGATCTATGGTCGACTTAGGAGGTTTCAGCTTTACTTGCATGATTAGTCATAACCGATATATTTCACATCAACAGTCGGAAACTCCATCCGTCATGCCCTACCAAGCCGTACCGGATTCCATCGTCCCGACGGGGAGCTAGTGACAAGCTCGCGTCTACACAAGACCGCGACTTTCACGACTTCCTTCCGTTAGGCATGAAAGGCATACGGAGGGGATCACCGTAATGCAAACGAATTATTCTCGGCAAGAGTTTTACCTAATGCCCTCATGGGTGTGATCATATCACCACATAGGAAATAAAAATGAATGCTTTCATATTAATGCAAACGTGTCAACAACCATCATATGCGTTAAGCCAGGGTTAAAAAATGATTGCCTTCAAGTAGGGGGGAGGAGAAAGGCATTCCAATACTTTTGGAAGCTTCTCCCTCTTCAAAAATCCTAAATGAAATAATACGAAATTAATACATAGACTCAAGGCGGCACAAAAAAGTTGCCTGGAAAATTTTGAAATAAATATGAAAATAAACTAGACAATATTTGGGAAACAACAGAAAAAGAATCAGGTCATTTGGCTTTATATTTAAAAAGATAATGCCAGTCAAAGTTTAGTCAATTCTGTTTTTAGAATAAAAACAGAAATAGGAAAACGTTTTGGTAGGAATACGTCTTCGGAGTAGGGGAGACGTACTCTGGGATTTGCGCCTCCACTTATGCGCGCGTGGGCTGGCGCTGGCTCGCTGACAGAGGGGCCTAGGGGCCCACTGGTTAGGTTTCACCAGTCGCCCCCGCCTCCTTCTTCCTCTGGCCGAACGGAGGCGCGGCTCCGGCGATCAACGCCGGCGAACGGTGGCTCCTCGAGGGCGTCCGAGTGCAGGGATGGATCCGCCAGACTGGGGCAGTCCTCCCGGTGGTCGAGGGGGCGACGGAGGTGGAGGGGAACGCCGGCGACGAGCTTCACGGCGGACGGCGGCCTCGGGTGGAATTGGGGTTTCGCCCTATGGTGGTTCTCGAGCTAGTTTGAGACGTTGGGCGGCTCCGCAGGATCATAGGGAGTCGAACGGCGGCACTGGCTGGAAGGTAGGTGCTCGGGCTGCGACATATTGAACTGGAGGGCGGCAGCGGCTGTACGCGCCGGAGTTGGAGAAGAAAACCTCCTCGGGGCGATTGGTTGCTATGGGGGCGTTCTGTGGGGTGGCTAGGGGTTGTCTGAGACTGCGGAGGAGCTCGGGGCATCCTTAAATAGGCGGGCGATGGCGGTTCCGCGGCGGCCGTGGATAAGGACGCCGGCGACCGACGTTCTGTAGCTCAAGGCGACGTGGCGGCGATGTACGCTAGGGGACGAGCTTGCTGACGAACTGGAGTTGCTCTAGGGGGCAGGTGGCGAGCGCTGGTGGCCTGGGCGGCTCTGGCCATGGCAGGGGCTGTTGTGGCTGCCCGCTAGCTGCCGCGGCCGACCTGACGGCGGCCCTGTGGAGATCCAGAGCTGTCTCTGCGGCGAGGGGAAAAGGTGGCGTGCTGCCGGTGCGAGGGGAACGGCCAGAACGGGCGCGGGGCGTCGGCAGAGGGACGCGGCGGCTCGGTGCGCGCGCGTGCAAAACGTGCGCTCTGGGCGCGCCCAGAGCACGCATGTGAGCCGCTCGACGAAATGCCAATGCTAGCTACCTAGTTTGGATGAAGCTGGGATTTAGCAGGTCTGGGTTAGAGTCTAAAGGGAGGTTATAGTGGCCATGACATTAGGCACTGAGGGTCAAGATCACAGTGCAAGGCAAAACTCATGCCAAAACTGGCCTTGCACACCAAGTGCTCGACAGAATGCCATGAGCATGTGGGCATTTCTTCTAGTGGCCAAAATCTCCAGATCATGGTCTCTTTAGGTGAAGGTGATGATGGCAAAGCTAATTGAGCAAAACCAGAAACTGGCCAGTGCAAGTTTTGCAAATCTTCAGTTCTGGACAGAAAGTGGAGGGCATTGTTTCATGAACAAAAATTATCCCAATGGGTCCACTCTTCTGGACTTAAGGGTTTTGCAAGATGGGCTGTAAGCAGGAGGAGGCTCAAGGGCACTAGAGCAAAATAAACTAGGGTTGCAGTGCAAAATGCCAAACTGGACCAGAATAGAAAAGAGGTTGATTCACTCAATTTTTCCAAAGGACCTAAATGGGTTTTTGCATAAAGTTGAATAACATACTCCTATGAACATCCCATAATTTTGGTGGAAGAATTAAAGAAATATTTAATGGGGTTGTAGTGCAATTTGGCCTACTGGACCAGATTGGAAATCATGTTGTGGAGCTCAAAATATTAAATGAAATAAACATATTCCTGCATAAAAGTGATCTAATAACATCGCATGACATCTCCAAATTTTGGTTGGAATTTTAGATAAATCTATCAAAGGGTTGTAGTTCAATTGGGGCCTTATTTTAAGGGGAAACCATTTTTAGAGTGACGGAGATTAGGGAGAAAATTATATACTTAATTTTTATTGATAACAGAAAAGTTTCATTAAGGGAGCAAGAGAGTCTAACAATAAATGGAAAGCTATCACTTGAGGTAAAAACTCCAACATAAAAGGAAAAGAAGGTCCTGAAATCAAAAGAAGAATCTAGCAATTGAAATTTTTTAATTTCCTGGCAAACTTTTAATTAATTAAACATGGTTAAATTTTTGGGGTGTTACACAGGTGTCTGTTTCTCCCACCTTAGTTGAATCGGATTCAACGAAGGCGGTCGTTGTAGAAGGTTGAATAGCAATTTGCATATCACCATCGTGGCTTTGCGTAGGTAAGAATCGTTCTCGCTAGATACTCATAGCAGCCACGTAAAACATGCAACAACAAATTAGAGGACGTCTAACTTGTTTTTTGCAGGGTATATTGTGATATGATATGGCCAAAGACATGATGAAATATACTTGATGTACGAGATGATCATGTTTTATAATAGTTTATCACGACTTGCATGTCGATGAATACGGCAACCGGCAGTAGCCATAGGGTTGTCTTTAATTATTGTATGACCTGTGTGTCAATCATTAAACGCTTTGTAATGCTTTACTTCATCGCTAAGCGATAGAAGCATGGTTGGCGTGACAACCCCGATGGCAGCGCAATGATGGAGATAATGGTGTCATGCCGGTGATGGTGGAGATCATGCCGGTGCTTTGGAGATGGAGATCAAAAGCACAAGATGATGGCCATATCATGTCACTTATGATTTGCATGTGATGTTAATCCTTTTATGCATCTTATTTTGCTTAGGACGACGGTAGAATTATAAGGTGTTCCCTCACTAAAATTTCAAGATAAAACTATGTTCTCCCCAAGTGTGCACCGTTGCGAAAGTTCGTCGTTTCGAAGCACCACGTGATGATCGGGTGTGATAGACTCTACGTTCACATACAGCGGGTGCAAGCCAGTTTTGCACATGCGGAACACTTGGGTTAACCTTGACGAGCCTAGTATGTACAGACATGGCCTTGGAGCACAAGGGACCGAAAGGTCGAACACGAGTCATATAGTAGATATGATCAACATGGAGATGTTCACCATAGAAACCACCTCATCTCACATGATGATCGGACTTGGGTTGGTGAATTTGGACCGTGTTACACTCAGTCAACCGGAGGGATGTTGATTTGAGTGGGAGTTCTTAAGTAATAAGATTAATTGAACTCATTTATCATGAACAATAGTGTAAGTTGTCTTTGCAAATTTATATTGTAGATCAATGGCTCGCGCAGTAGCTCCCCTGAATTTCAATGCGTTCCTAGAGAAAGCTAAGATGAAAGATGATGGAAGTAACTTTGTGGACTGGGCCCGTAATCTGACGATTATCCTCACGGCTGCCCAAAAGGTTTATGTCCTTGATGCACCACTTGGTACGCCACCCACTCCCACGTCTGTGGACGTTATGAACGTTTGGCAGTCGCGTGTTAATGACTACTCAATTGTTCAGTGCGCCATGTTGTATGGCTTAGAACCGGGACTTCAAAGGCGTTTTGAACGTCATGGAGCATATGAGATATTCCAGGAGTTGAAGTTTATTTTTGTGAAAAATTCCCGGATCGAGAGGTATGAGACCTCCGATAAGTTCTACACCTGCAACATGGAGGAAAACACTTATGTCAGTGAGCACATACTCAGAATGTCTGGGTACTACAACCGTCTGGCTGAGTTGGGAGTTGAGCTCCCGCCCGAGGCGATCACGTATAGAGTTCTTCAATCGCTCCCACCTAGCTACAAGAGCTTTGTGTTGAACTATAACATGGAAGGGATGAATAGGCCAGTCTCCGAGCTATTCACGATGCTGAAAGTCGCTGAGTCAGACATCCAGAAGGAGCAGCAAGTGTTGATGGTCAATAAAACCACTAGTTTCAAGAAGAGCAAGGGAAAGAAGGGAAACTACAAGAAAGGTAGCAAAGCAGTTGCTCCTCCCGTGAAGAAACCCAAGGCTAGACCCAAGCCAGAAACTGAATGTTTCTATTGCAAGGGAACTGGCCACTAGAAGCGGAATTGCCCCAAGTATCTGGCTGACAAGAAGGGGGCCAACAAAGGTATATATGATATACATGTTATTGATGTGTACCTAACTAGCTCTCGTTGTAGTGCCTGGGTATTTGATACCGGTGCGGTTGCTCACATTTGAAACTCTAATCAGGAACTACGGAATAGAAGGAGGCTAGCGAAGGACGAAGTGACGATGCGCGTGGGAAATGGTTCCAAGGTTGATGTGATCGCGTCGGCACGCTCGCTCTATGATTACCATCGGAATTAGTTATAGTCCTGAATAATTGTTATTTAGTGCCTGCATTGAGCATGAACATTATATCTAGATCTTGTTTAATGCGAGACGGTTACTCATTTAAATCAGAGAATAATGGTTGTTCTATTTATATGGGTAATATCTTTTATGGTCATGCAACCATTGTGAGGGGTTTATTCTTATTGAATCTCGATAATGGTGATACACATGTTCATAACATTGATGCCAAAAGATGTAGAATTGATAATGATAGTACCACTTTTTGCGGCACTGTCGCTTGGGTCATATTATAGTAAAACACATGAAGAAACTCCTTGTTGATGGACTTTTGGAGTCTCTTGATTTTGAATCACTTGACACATGCGAGCCATGCCTCATGGGCAAGATAACCAAAACCTTGTTTTATGGTACAATAGAACGGGCAAGTGACTTGTTGGAAATCATACATACTGATGTGTGCAGTCCAATGAGTATTGACGCGCGTGGTGGATACCGTTATTTCCTCATTTTCACCAACGATTTGAGTAGATATGGGTATATTTACTTAATGAAGCATAAGTCTGAAACGTTTGAAAAGTTCAAGCAATTTCAGAGTGAAGTCGAGAATCATCGTAACAAGAAGATTAAATTCCTACGATCCGATCGAGGGGGAGAAAATCTGAGTTATGAGTTTGGAAATCGCTTAAGACAATGTGGACTTGTTTCACAGTTGACGCCACTTGGAACACCACAGCGTAATGGTGTGTCTGAACGTCGTAATCGTACCTTATTGGATATGGTGCGTTCTATGATGTCTCTTGCCGATCTGCCATTATCGTTTCGGTGCTATGCGTGAGAGACAGCTGCATTCACTTTAAGTAGGGCACCATCTAAATCCATACACACGACGCCATATGAACTATGGTTTGGCAAGAAACCTAAGTTGTCATTTCTTAAGGTTTGGGGCTGCGATGCGTATGTCAAAAGGCTTCAGCCAGAAAAGCTCGAACCCAAAGCAGACAAATGCGTCTTCATAGGATACCCAAAGGAGACTGTTGGGTATACCTTCTATCTCTGATCCGAGGGCAAAATGTTTGTCGTTAAGAACGGTTCCTTTCTCGAGAAAGAGTTTCTCTCGAAAGAATTGAGTGGGAGGAAGATAGAACTTGATGAGGTTGTTGAACCTTCACTTCAACCAGATAGTAGCACGGTGCAGAAAGAAGTTTCCATGGCACCTACATCAGTTGAAGACGAAATTAATGAAGGTGATCATGAACTTTCGGATCAAGTTACTATCGAACCTCGTAGGTCGACAACGATACGTTCTTCTCCTGAGTGGTACGATAACCCTGTCTTAGAGGTCATGTTGTTGGACAACGATGAACCTACGAGCTATGGAGAAGCGACGGTGGGCCTGGATTCCGACAAATGGTTAGAAGCCATGGAATCCGAGATGGGATCCATGTATGAAAATAATGTATGGACTTTGGAAGTATTACCTGAAGGGGGAAATGCCATTCAGAATAAATGGATCTTCAAGAAAAGACAAACGCGGACGGTAATGTCACTGTCCATAAAGCTCGACTTGTGGCAAAGGGGTTTTCACAAGTTCAAGGAGTTGACTATGATGAGACTTTCTCACCCGTAGCGATGCTTAAGTCCGTCAGAATCATGTTGGCAATAGCTGCATTTTTTTATTATGAAATCTCGCAGATGGATGTCAAAACAGCGTTCCTTAATGGTTTCCTTAAGGTAGAGTTGTATATGATGCAACCGGAAGGTTTTGTTCATCCAGAGAATGCTGACAAAGTGTGCAAACTCCAGCGATCCATTTATGGACTGGTGCAAGCATCTCGGAGTTGGAATCTTTGCTTTGATGAGGTGATCAAAGCGTTTGGGTTTATACAAGTTTTCTGATAAGCTTGTTGTCAGTGTATTTGGATCGACACCTATGGGATCACAAGAATCCCTACTACGATTGCGGGGCGCGGGGTTGAGAGAAGAGCGGACCTGACAGTTAGCACATGATTCGTTTACCCAGGTTCGGGCCGCAAGGATGCGTAAAACCCTACTCTTGCTTTGGTGGATTATATGTTTGTGTTCTTCAGCTAGTGAGGAGCTCCGAGAGCCGAGTCGTGAGGAGTTCTAAAAAGCCGAATCCTCCTCCTGGTTGCCTCGGGCCTCCTTTTATAGGGAAAAGGGGTTGCCACAGTGGCACACAGGAGGTGGAAAGGGTACAGTGATGCGAGGTTATCCCTCGCAATACATGACAAGGCGCATTTAATGCGCTTAGCTTAGGTGTCCTTGCTTTATCGGGGACGGGGGAGACATCCGTCTTGTCCGTCGCCGCTCCTCCTTGCGTCGACACGCGCCCTTGCCAGCGATGCCTGAGGTGCCATGTAGGCAGGCAGGCAGCTGAGGTGGCGTAATGGTGGGTCTTCCACAAAGATCTGCATGTTGCCACGCAGGTGCCTGCCCAGCTGGTTGGGGCGGCAGCTGCATGGGGCCGTGGATGCGTAGTTGGTGCGGGCCTGATGGTGGCCCCGCGGGTGCCCACGGCAAGGGCCTTGCTGGGGCCCCGGCAAGGGTCTTGCCGCGGTGCCTGCTGTCCCCCCCGGCAAGTTGCTTTGCCGGAGGTCTTGTGGTCTTCCTTGGCTGGGATCCCGCCAAGGGTCATCGTCTTCTTAGTGTGTATCTGATCTTGAATGTCTTCACAAAGATCTGCATGCCACTACGGGGATGCCTCCCGAATCCTTGCCCCATGGGGGCAGTGGACTCAAGGGTGATCCGCTCCGTAGGCGTGGGGCGAACTGCCGCGGCAAGGGTCTTGCCGGGGCTGCTAAGGCTGGCCTCGACAAGGATCTTGCCGGGGCTGCTGTAACCAGCTCCCAGCAAGGATCTCGCCGAGGGAAGCTGCTTCGTCCCCTTTGCTCTTTGTGGTCTTGGCTTTGGGCTTCGATCTCCATCGAGCTTCGGTCTTACCTTGGCTCACCTCCCTTGCCATGCTTGGTGTGGTGATGCCCGTGGCTCAGACTGCCCGTGCACAGTCATAGGGGTACAAAAAGTGTATCCCTCTTTTTGTACACCGACACTTGTATTTACAAGAAAGTGAGTGGGAGCTCTGTATATAGTGTTTCTAATATTATATGTGGATGACATATTGCTGATTGGAAACAATATAGAACTTTTGGCAAATGTGAAGGAATATTTGAACTAGACTTTTTCAATGAAGGACATAGGAGAAGCTGCTTTCATATTAGGCATCAAAATCTATGGAGATATATCGAGACGCTTAATAGGACTTTCACAAAGCACATATCTTGATAAGATTTTGAAGAAGTTCAAAATGGATCAGTCCAAGAAGGGGTTCTTGCCTGTTTTGCAAGGTGTGAAGTTGAGTAAGACTCAATGCCCATCGACTACAGAGGATAGAGAAAAGATGAGTGTCATCCCCTATGCTTCAGCCATAGGCTCTATCATGTATGCAATGTTGTGCACAAGACCAGATATCAGCCTTTCCATAAGTATGGCGGGAAGGTTTCAAAATAATCCTGGAATGGAGCACTAGACAGCGGTCAAGAATATCCTGAAGTACCTGAAAAGGACTAAGGAAATGTTTCTCGTTTATGGAGGTGATCCAGAGCTCGTCATAAAGGGTTACGTCGATGCATGCAAGCTTTGACAGTGATCCGGATGACTCTAAGTTTCAAACCGGATATGTATATATTCTTAATGGGGGGACGATAAGCTGGTGCGGTTCCAAGCAAAGCGTGGTAGCTTATTCTACATGTGAAGCGGAGTACATAACTGCCTTGGAGGCAGCAAAGGAAGTTGTCTGGATGAAGCAGTTCATGACAAATCTTGGAGTTGTGCCTAGTGCACTGGACCCAATGACTCTGTTTTGTGACAACACTGGTGCCATTGCTCTAGCCAAGGAACCAAGGTTTCACAAGAGGACCAGGCACATAAAGCGACGCTTCAATTCCATCCGCGATTCGATCAAGGAGGAGGACATAAACATTTGCAAAGTACACACAGATCTGAATTTTACAAATTTGTTGACTAAACCTCTTCCACGGGCAAAACATGATCGACACCATCACTGCATGGGTGTTACATTCATTACCATGTAATACTAGATTATTGACTCTAGTGCAAGTGAGAGACTGTTGGAAATATGCCCTAGAGGCAATAATAAATTGGTTATTATCATATTTCTCTGTTCATGATAATCGTTTATTATCCCTGCTATAATTGTATTGATTGTAAACTCAAATACATGTGTGGATGCATAGACGACAATATGTCCCTAGTCAGCCTCTATTGGACTAGCTCCTTGATCAAAGATGGCTATGGCTTCCTAGCCATTGACATGATTTGTCATTTGATAACGAGGTCACATCATCAGGAGAATGATGTGATGGACGAGACCCAAACTATGAACGTAGCATATGATCATGTCAAGTTTATTGCTATCATTTTCTGCATGTCAAGTATATGTTCGTATGAACATTAGATCATGGAACTCACTGACACCAGAGGAGTACCTTGTGTGTACCAAACGTCGCAACGTAAATGGGTGACTATAAAGGTGCTCTACAGGTATCTCCGAGGGTGTCTGTTGAGTTGGCATGGATCAAGACTGGATTTGTCACTTCGTGTGACAGAGATGTATCTCACACTACTAGAAAAACAGATATAGCCAATATGGACACTAATGGCGCACTATACATGTGGTGCGCCATTACTAAATAGTAATGGCACACCATGTGTAGGTGCGCCATTAGTAACCAAAACAGTAATGGTGCACCAGGTGAAAAGTGCACCATTACTAAGTTTGACCAAGGTTTGACCCAATCATACACATAATAATGGCGCACTTTGTATAGGTGCGCCATTACTAAGTCGACATAGTAATGGCGCACCTTTACAAAGTGCGCCATAACTATGTGTATGACTGGGTCAAACCTTGGTCAAACTTAGTAAAGGTGCACTTTGCATAGGTGCGCCATTTCTTTGTCAAACTTAGTAATGGGGCACCTATACAAAGTGCGTCATTACTAACTTTGACCAAGGTTTGACCAAGTCATACACATAGTAATGGCGCACTTTGTGAAGGTGCGCCATTACTAACATTCTAGGTGG
>LR738715.1:32382901-32414840 GCA_902687465.1 Secale cereale | reverse complement strand
CCCCCCCCCCCGCGTGGACCGCCTTTTCAGTTTTAAAAATAAATAAAAGAAAATGATGGAAATGTCAAAAAAAATAAAAGAAAATAAGTTTCCCATGTGATATGTGGTCTAGTTGTTGGGAAAATTTACAAATATGAATTTCGACTTTATTTGCAAAATCTCTTTGGAATTTAGTAAAATGGGCATAACTTATGCATACGAACTCGGATTAAAAAAATATTATATGAAAAATCATCTACTTGAAAAGTTATATCCGAATTCAACCGGGGGAACCCCGTTAAAGATTTTTAGAATCCCTAAAAACCTAACAGAATAAAAGATACGGGGCTTTTAAGATCTAGAGCCCATTTGCTAGGTGCGCCACTAGTAACAGAAAAAAATTGGTTTTGAAATT
Source organism: Secale cereale (assembly GCA_902687465.1). Taxonomy (NCBI): domain Eukaryota; kingdom Viridiplantae; phylum Streptophyta; class Magnoliopsida; order Poales; family Poaceae; genus Secale; species Secale cereale. Next base: position 32,414,446 of record LR738715.1, on the reverse strand, counting down.
TTTTTTTTTGGAAAAAAGTTCAAAATATGATACGTAATATGACCAGGAAGTTTGAAATATTTTTTCAAAATTTCATCACACTCATGGACATGAACAAAGTCCTAGTCATCAACAAGGTTTAATAGGATTGATATGATAGATATATCAACAAGTGCCTGTTAAGTGAGCTGGTGCTGGGGTTGGATAGAACTGAGAAGTTAAGCGTGCTGGGGCTGGAGTAGTGTGAGGATGGGTGACCTTCCGGGAATTTTGACCATGGAGTGCGATTTGACTTGAGATTAAGCATATTGACTCGAGATTAAGCCATAGTGACCCGAGATTAAGAAAAAAACGAAAAAAAAAATTGAAAAAAAAATTGAAAAAAAATTGTTAGTAATGGTGCACTTCTATGTGGTGCGCCATTACTAAGTCAGATAGTAATGGCGCACTTCTTGGCATAGTAATGGCGCACTATAGGTGTGCCATTACTATCTGTGATAGTAATGGCGCACTAAATGTGCGCCATTACTAACAGTTACTAATGGTGTGCTAGTAATGGCGCACCTATAGTGCGCCATTAATAGCCAAAATAGGTGCGCCATTAATGGTCTATTTTCTAGTAGTGTCAGGGCCCACTCAGTAATACAACATCACAAGAAGCTTGTTCGCCACGGGATCTTGTATTACGGAACGAGTAAAGAGACTTGCCGGTAACGAGATTGAACTAGGTATGGAGATACCGACGATCAAATCTCGGGCAAGTAACATACCGATAGACAAAGGGAACTACATATGAGATTATCGGAATCCTTGACATAGAGGTTCTACCGATAAGATCTTCGTAGAATATGTGGGAACCAATATGGGCATCTAGGTACCGCTATTTGTTATTGACCATAGAGGTGTCTTGGTCATGTCTGCATAGTTCTCGAACCAGCTGGGTCTACACACTTAACACTTGGTGACGATATTAGTATAGTTGAGTCATTATGGTGGTTACCGAAGGTTGTTCGGAGTCCCGGATGAGATCCTGGGCATGACGAGGAACTCCGGTATAGTCCCGGAGGTGAAGATCGATATATTGGGTGAAGAGTATTGGAGTCCGGAAGTGTTCCGGGGGTACCGGGTGATGGCCAGCATGACCGAAAGGGGTTTCGGGGGGCCCTGGCAAGTGTTGGGGGGCCTCATGGTCCAAGGGGAGGGGGCAAACCAGCCCACTAAGGGGTTGTGCACCCCCTCACCCCTTCGAACGTTGCCAGAGGAGGTGGGGGCACAACCCTAGGCCGGCTCTCAAGGCAAATGGATGGCCTCCTCCTTCACGGAGGAGAACATCAAGGAGCTGCGGGAAGCACGGTATCTAACTGCGGAAATGAAGCATAGGCTTCCCGATCCGGGGCAGGTCATCCCTACTCAAGAGCCCGGCGAGAGGGTGGTGTTCATCCCCCACTTCCTTCGCGGACTCGGATTCGACCTTCACCCCATTGTAAGGGGTCTCATGTTCTACTATGGGATGGACTTTCACGATCTGGCCCCAAATTCGTTCCTTCACATCTCGGCGATCATCATTGTATGCGAGGCCTTCCTCCGCGTTCCTCCACACTTCGGCTAATGGCTCAAGTTTTTTAATGTGAAGCCGAAGGTGGTTGACGGGCAACACGCGGACTGTGGTGGCGCCATGGTGAGCAAGCTCCCCAAAGTCAATTGTCCCAAGGGGGTCTTTTTGGACACCATCAAAATATGGCAACAAGAATGGTTCTATATCACAGAACCCCGCGGCTCCAAGTGGGCAACCGCTCCAGCCTTTAGATCCGGACCCCCGCTGAGGCTCACATCCTAGACCGACAAGGGTCCGGATTGGGGGTCGGTCCCTGAGGTGCTGTTGCTGCAGAAATGCGTCAAGAGCATGATAGCGAAGGACATTACCCTTGCTGATGTAATCCAAGTGATGCTGATCCACCGCGCACTTCCCTGCCAACGGCGGCCCCTCAAGATGTGGGAGTTCAATCCGGAAGGGTCGCAGAGCCTACAACGGTTCTACGGCACGATGAATAAGGGGATCTGGAAGCTGCTTTTTAAGAAGCAGAAAACATGGCCGAAGTCATCAGACGACACCGGCCTCACTGCAACCATCCGGCCACCGAGGTAAATTCTTAAACCTCCGAACAGCAATAGGTTCATCGCTCCGAAGGAGAAGTATTGAGTAATACATCCCCAAACAGGTTTTGATCAAGAAGGCAGAGCAGATCCGGTGTCCGGCTCCGCTCCCCGAAGACCCAGCCAATCCTCTACTAATGAGGATGCCGGTCCCGGCACCATACCAGGCGCCGGTTAAGAAGGACAAGAAGAAGAAGAAGAAGAAGAAGAAGAAGAAGAAGAAGAAGAAGAAGAAGAAGAAGAAGAAGAAGAAGAAGAAGAAGAAGAAGAAGAAGAAGAAGAAGAAGAAGAAGAAGAAGAAGAAGAAGAAAGAGGAGGGCAGTTCGGACGCACTGTCCGGAGAAGCTGACGCCCAGTCCTCTCATGAGGGTGACGACGATGATGAGGAGGAGGGGGAAGAAGAAGATCCTCCAAGTAAGGGCAAGAAGAGGGCGGCCTCTGAAGACCTGGAGGCCGAAGCCTCCAAGAGGGACAAAATTACCCTCCCCGATGACTCGGAGTCAGACACCGAGGCCGACCCAAAGCATCATCGTCGGACCAAGCCCCAAGCCGACTTGTAAGCAGCCCAGGATTGTTCACACTTACCAATCTCTATGAACTGTGATGATAACTCTAAGTTCTATCTTTTAGTCCGGCCCGCGATCTTCCCCAGCTATCCTCATCCTCGGTGGATCTGCCGTCCGAGATGATGGAGAGTGAGTCGCCTCCATTGGTCTCTCCACCACCTAGGGCGGATGACGCCGAGGTGTCATCTCATAGGCCCTCCCCGAGCCTTGAAGTGACGCAGGGGGTGATTTAACGGTGCCAGAGGGTAATGCCTCGGCCGCCGGAGGACTGGGGTGTACAACCCCCATGAAGACCGGCGATGGGGGCCCCGTTCAATCCAACCCCCAGCCGCATACTACTCCAGAGACCCACAAGGCTCGGGAGTCTAATGAATGACCCCCTGCAGGAGAAGAGGGAGCAGCGACCTCTGCTAATCCGGAGGCGCCAAATACCACGGCGGACACACTCAGTGCATCCGTCCTAGACGAGCACCGCATCCTGATGGGTACGGGGTCAGAGAAGATTCAGTATGCCAAGAGCGGGCTGAACGAAGCCTTCTCCAGCCTACTAGCCGGCTTCGAGGTATGCAATGTAATGTTCTTGATTATTTTTATGAGAAATATGCCTATATATAGATAGTAGCCCCTGAGACTCTGTTCAGTTTTTTGAAAGAAAAGCGAGCAGTGGATCAATAATCAGTTGTCAGGTGGTAACATACTTGTTATCTGGATTGAAACATGCTTTGTTGTTAGTGGCGACTGCCCAGTCAGCGGAAGTTTCTGAACTCAAACGGAAACTGGAGCGAGTCGATGAGGACCTAGTCCTTGTTAACACGCGGCTCGACCAGGCGCAAGGTATAAGATACATATTATTGTGCGCTGTTTATGTTCGTGTTTTGTGGAATTTTAAGAGCAGCAATGTGCGTGTTTGTACATATGGTGCCGCCACAGTGGATACCCTTAGGGGTGAGCTTACCCAAGCCAAGGAGCGAGCAAGGGTAAGCCAAGCATCTGCTGATAAAGCGTTTGCGGATTTAACGGCCGAACAGGCCGCTCGGCGCTGTTTTGAGGAACGGGTGACCGTGATGGAGCAACAACTCAAGGACACCGACGCCAAGGCCCTTCAAGACGCTTCGGAGGCGCGGTCCGAATCCCACGCCGCACGCGAAGAAATCCGTCAAGCCGGACAGATAGCGACTAGTAAGCCCGTTCTTTTATAGGCTAAATTTGGGGACTGGAAGTATGACTTACTTAATCAACGGTTGAGTTCTCCAGACGCATATGCGGATCTCCCAAAGAGTGCTGCGGACGCCGCCCAATTCCTCCACGCCAAGGAGGGGTACACGACGGAGAAGCTCTTCGGTTGGGAGTTTGCAGGGCAGAAGCATCCCGTACTGCTAAATGACCAGATGGCACAGTGGGCGGAGCTGCATAAGATGTCCAACGCGGTCATGAAGGACGTCATAGTCCGGTTGTGGCCGGCCGAAGTTATTCCGGACAGCTACTTCGGCCTCGTGCGATGTCTCATCGATGCGCTGCCCCGAATTGACGATGTCAAGAGGTGGTCTTGCATAGAAGGGGCGCGAATGGCCTTCGTACGTGTCAAGATGCAGTGGGCAAAGATGAAGGCCAAAAAGGTGGCAGTTGAGGGTCTGCCCGAGAGCAAGGACCACCGCACACCAGAGCGCTATTTTGAGGACGTACTAAAAGGTGCCCGCCTTATAGAAGGCCAATGCTCTAAGGATGTAGTGTTCGAATGAACGAGTCCGAACTGTTCGGGACTTTGTATTATGAACTAAGTTTATTGTAATATATTCATTCCTTTATGAAGAATTTTATCCTCCTGTGTGGCCGTTTTTATATCTAAGAGTTCCCAGTCGTCGGCTTCAGCCCCCATGTAGATACTACCAGGGTGTTCGGAATTGCACATGAATACACTTAACCCAATGTCTTGGTCCATGAAGGAGGTATCAGTGCGACGAACTAGGCAATCAGACTATTCAGTTTTATTGCTCTCACTTAGCCCTAGGAAGTTTAACGATGGGTCTACAAAGTAGCCCCTAGTATGTACGCGGCTGCCCCCAATGTGGATGTGTTACATATGTGACCGAGAAACAGTCCTTCATGTAATACGGAAAAATCGCTAAAGATTGTAATAAGTCACTGAGTGGCTGACCAGCTCTCACCTTATCATGACAGTCAGTTTCGGCTTTCTCTACTGAGGTGCTTAACCGGACGAACCAGAAACACAATCGCAGTAGTTCTCCCTTTACTACCCTAGCCGATCAGACAGAACGTAAGGCAGCAAACACAATAGCCGGGCAGCCCAACTATTGACCAAAGACATGATTTGGAGCCGATGCATATAGTGCCGAGCTCAGGACACCGAATTGTGCTATAAAGTTGTTCGGACTTTTTGTTTGGCAACACATATGTTGCCCTATAGAGCCCCTGGCAATTTGTGCCGAGGTGTGTTCATGAGACAGCTGAAGAGACGACATAAAGTCTATAAGTAAAGACGATGCCGAATAATAATTTGGTTCACTGGAATCTGATTGATACGTCAAAGCGTTGTTTTACAGAGGGTATGCTACTTCTCGAGCTTGCGTTGTATTCCCTCGAAGAGGAAAGGGTGATGCAGCACAGTAGCGTAAGTATTTCCCTCAGTTTTTTAGAACCAAGGCATCAAGCCAGTAGGAGACCACGAGTGAGTCCCTCGCACCTGCACAAACAAATAAGAACTTCGCAGCCAACTCGATAAGGGGTTGTCAATCCCTTTACGGACACTTACGAAAGTGAGATCTGATAGATATGATAGTTTGATATTTTTGGTATTTTTAGATATAAGAACAGAAAGTAAAAACGGTAAAGTAAAGTAGATTGCAGATTGATATGTTGAGAATAGACCCGGGGGCCATAGGTTTCACTAGTGGTTTCTCTCATGATAGCATAATTCTACGGTGGGCGAACGAATTACTGTCAAGCAATTGATAGAAAAGCGAATAATTATGAGAATATCTAGGCATGATCATTATATATAGGCATGACGTCCGTGACAAGTAGACCAAAACGATTATGCATCTACTACTATTACTCCACACATTGACCGCTATCCAGCATGCATCTAGAGTATTAAGTTCATAAGAACAGAGTAACGCCTTACGCAAGATGACATGATGTAGAGGGATAAACTCAAGCAATATGATATAAGCCCCATACTTTTATCTTCGATGGCAACAATACAATATGTGCCTTGTTGCCCCTACTGTCACTGGGAAAGGACACCGCAAGATTCAACCCAAAGCCAAGCACTTCTCCCATTGCAAGAACTATAGATCTACTAGGACAAACCAAACCAATAATTCGAAGACACTTGCAAGGATATTATAATCATACATAAAAGAATTCAGAAAGGAACCAAATATGTCTCATAGATAATCTTGATCATAAACCCACAATTCATCGGATCTCGACAAACACACCATAAAAAGAGATTACATCAAATAGATCTCCTCGAAGACCGAGGAGAACTTGGTATTGAGATCCAAAGAGAGAGAAGAAGCAATCTAGGTACTAACTATGGACCTGAAGGTCTGTGGTAAACTACTCACAGCTCATGGTGAGGCGATGGTGTTGATGTAGAAGCACTCCATGGTAGATCCCCCCTCCGGCGGAGCTCCGGAACAGGCCCCGAGATGGGATCTCACGGGAACAGAAGGTTGCGGCGGTGGAACTAGGGTTTTTCCTTCTCTTCTGATGTTTTCGGGGTACATGGATATACTCCCTCTGTCCCAAAATATAAGAACGTTTTTGACACTAGTGTAGTGTCAAAAACGTTCTTATATTATGGGACGGAGGGTGTATATAGGAGGAAGGAGGGCATCGGGGGACCAACATGGGGCCCATGAGACAGGGGACGCGCCCTGTAGGGGGGCGCGCCCCCATCCCTCGTGGACGCCACGTGTTCCCTATTCCATGGTTCTCAAGTCTCCCGTGAAGATATCGCTCCAAAAATATCTCTCCCGAAGGTTTCATTCCATTTGGACTCCGTTTGATATTCCTTTTATGTAAAACCCTGAAATAGGCAAAAAAACAGCAATCTGGACTGGGCCTTTGGGTTAATAGGTTAGTCCCAAAAATAATATAAAAGCTTATAGCAAAGCCCATTAAACATCCAAAACATCATAAATAATAGCATGGAACAATAAAAAATTATCGATACGTTGGAGACGTATCAGGGTACCATAATCACCAAGGTCATTTTACATGCTGGGGTCTAGGGCTAAGGTTAAAGCTCTATACATGTTCTTGAGGGAAGTTGTGGTCTACAAAATCCATTGTACCTTCGTGCCGCACGTTTGCGCCGCTTTCGCCTAAGTAAGAAAGATTCATTGAGGGGAATGGTCTTTGGAACCGAGCTCAGGGAGAGTCTTTTGTGAGTCCGTAGGATGAGTAGGTTTCGATTTCACCTGTGGTATAAAACGAAAGATGATTAAAGAAAGGAGAGGGCCGTATAAGGTCGAACCGTGCTATAGGCATGTCCATGTATTACCTCCGCTGATGCCCAAGGTATTTTAAGTGCATAGCTGAACATGCACGGTACTAATTTCGCTGATGTAAGCGGTGATCGATGGAGGAGAAAATGCTAATCCAGCCCTGGGATTGTCGGGCTGCCGGCATGCCGAATTGATCGGCCTTGCGCAATGAAGTCTGGCGGCTTAGTAGCCGATGAGGTGTGCAGCTTCACAGGGCCGCTTTGTACTTCGGCCACGATGGCCGCAGTATGCTCCTCGGTATGGAGGGAGCGCTCCATGTTTCAGTTGATTGTAATGACGCCACGTGGACCGGGCATCTTGAGCTTTAGGTAGGCGTAGTGTGGAACTGCATTAAAGCGGGTGAAAGTGATTCGTCCGAGCGGTGCATGATAGCCGCTGCAGAATGGGACGATATTGAAGGTCAAGCCTTCGTTTCGGAAGTTGTCCGGTGAACCGAAGACGGCTTCCAGTGTGATTGAGCCCGTACAGGGGGCCTCTGGTATTACTCCCTTGAAGGTAGTTTCAGTGGGCTTAACTCTTGACGGATCGATGCCCATTTTGCGGGCAGTGTCTTGATAAAGTAGATTAAGACTGTTGCCGCCATCCTTGAGGACTCGCGTGAGGTGGAATCCATCAATGATTGGATTGAGCACCAGAGATGTCGAACCTCCATGACGGATACTAGTTGGGTGGTCCTTTCGATTGAAGGTGATCGGACAAGCCGACCATGGGTTGAATTTTGGGGCGACCGACTCTATGGCGTAGACGTCCCTAGGGCGCGCTTGTGTTCCCTCTTAGGGATATGTGTGACATATATCATATTCACTGTTTCTACCTTGGGAGGAAATTGCTTTTGTCCCCCTGTGTTCGGTTGACGAGGCTCTTGGTCATCGTCGTCGTTGGGCGATCCCTTCCCTTGTGTTCGGCATTGACTTTACCGGTCTGTTTAAAGACCCAACAATTTATGTTGGTATGATTGGCGGGTTTATCGGGGGTGCCATGAATCTGGCAAGGCCGATCAAGGATTCTGTCTAAACTGGACGGACCATCTCTGTTTGCCTTGAATGGCTTCTTCCATTGACCGGGTTTGGAGCCGCTGAATTCGGCGTTGACCGCCGTGTCTTGGGTTCCATCATTATTGTTTCGACGCTTGTGTTTGTCGCGCCATGGCTTTCCATTGCCGTCCCTGGTTTCAGTGGTGCCAGGGTCGCTGGTGCTATTGCTTCTACGAGCAAGCCAGCTATCCTCTCCCGCGCAAAAACGGGTCATAAGTGCGGTGAGGGCTGCCATGGACTTCGACTTTTCATGGCCGAGGTGCCGGGCGAGCCACTCGTCTCGGACGCTATGTTTGAAGCCCACGAGGGCTTCGGCGTCCGAACAATCCACAATCTGGTTCTTTTTTATTAGGAACCTTGTCCAGAGCTGCCGGGCCGATTCCCCGGGTTGCTGGATTATATGACTAAGGACATCGGCGTCTGGGGGCCGAACGTAGGTACCTTGGAAGTTGTCTCTAAATGCATCCTCCAAGTCTTCCCATCTACCAATAGAGTTTTCTGGTAGGCTGTTCAGCCAGTGCCGTGCTGATCCCTTAAGTTTGAGGGGAAGGTATTTTATGGCGTGTAGATCGTCACCGCGAGCCATGTGAATGTGGAGAAGAAAATCTTCAATCCATACTACGGGATCTGTTGTGCCATCGTATGATTCAATGTTCACGGGTTTAAACCCCTCTGGGAACTGGTGCTCCATTACCTCATCGGTGAAGAATAGGGGGTGTGCGGCGCCTCTATATTGGGTCGTGTCACGGCGTAGTTCGGATGAAGTCCGTACGCGGTTTTTGGCCCGGGCGTGGTTGTGCTTGCCGTGCCAGGATTGGTAACCGTCCTCTCGCGTCAGGGCACGCCCCCGCGATACGTAGATTGATCTGGTCTGACCTGCTCTATTTTCTAGGTCCTCTCGTAGGTCATATGTGTATCCTCGAGCCGTTGTTTCTCTGCTTTTACGGTGAGGTGGTGCAGGCTGGTGTTCGTCTTGGGTTGCCGTTCTGCCCCGGCCACGTGGCGGTCGGTCAGGTCTGTTAGCCGCATTACGCGTGGGTGGTATGGGCTCCGACGCTTCATCGTCAAATTGGGGTAGCATCTTACAATTTGGGTAAATCTTTGTTGGGCGTTCAATGTTGTATTCTTCGGCTGCCAGGACATTAGTCCATCTGTCGTTGAGGAGATCTTGGTCAGCTTGAAGCTGCTGCTGCTTCGTTTTTAGGCTTCTTGCCATGGATATTAGCCGGCACTTAAAGCACTCTTGTTCAAGGGGTTCCTCTGGCACGATAAAATCTTTGTTGCCGAGGCTCACGTCGTCCTCAGAGAGTGCTAGATAGTTGCTATCCTCCGAGTCTTCGTTCCCTTCTTGTTCGTCAGAGTCGACTTGCCCCTCCTCCCGATCATCCTGTTCGGATGTCGGTTCGATGGGGTCTTCTTGTTCTTCAGCGTTCTCTGGAGTATTATTTTCTCCAATGCCGGTATTGCTATCTTTTCTGCGACGCGACGCTTCGATGGTATCTCAGGAGGTTCATTCTCGACTGGATCCTTCTTATCATCACCGTCGCCTTCTTTAGGTGTGTCCACCATGTACATGTCATATGAGGAAGTGACCGTCCACTGTCCGATGAACGGCGGGTTTTGGGCCTGCTCCTCTCCGGCATCGTCGTCCATACCGTCAATGTCTTCGGAGGCGTAGTCAATCATGTCAGTTAGATCCTTGACAGTGGCTATAAAGTTGATGGTGGGTGGGAAGTGAAGTTCCCTATTTCAGCCCCTAGTCCGGGCTGGGCGCAATTCGGAAGCGGTTGCTCTATGATGGCGAGGGATCGCATTAAGTCCAGAGCCTTGTTTTAGAGCAAGGTTTGGATGGGGACCAAAGTTCCCTGGCCAAGCTCATAAGATGCGGACTCCGAGGGTTCGGAGCTAGTGTCCGGAGAAGAGTCCGGTTTTATGATAACTGCCAGTGGCGCTATCCTCTTCGGTTCTCCAGTGTTGAGCTTTATAGCCCCAGATAGTCCGATGGGCTCTAGACTCCTGACTTCGGACCTGGTGATGCGCTCTGGATCTAAGGCTGGAGCGGTGGCTGGAGCCGCGAACCCTTGGAAGATCAGGTCTCCTCGGATATCAGCGACATAGTTCAAATTTCCAAAACTGATCTGGTGACCAGGGGCGTAGCTGTCGATCTACTCCAGGTGGCCAAGCGAGTCGGCATGCAGTGCGAAGCCGCCGAATACGAAGATCTGGCCGGGGAGAAAAATCTCCTTCCCGGCAGCATTGTTGTAGATGATCGATGAAGCCATCGAGCCTTTTTGACGACGGCACAGTGGAACCCTCAATGAAAGCACCAATGTCGGTGTCAAAACCGGAAGATCTCGGGTAGGGGGTCCCGAACTGTGCGTCTAAGGATCGAAGGTAACAGGAGGCAGGCGACACAATGTTTACCCAGGTTCGGGCCCTCTTGATGGAGGTAATACCCTACTTCCTGCTTGATTGACTTTGATGAGTATAGGGGTTACAAGAGTTGATCTACCTCGAGATCGTAATGGATAAACTCTAGATGTCTAGCCTGTATGATTATGATTGCCTCTACAGACTAAGCCCTCCGGTTTATATAGATACCGGAGGGGGCTAGGGTTGTACAGAGTCGGTTTACAGAGAAAGGAATCTTCATATCTGCACGCCAAGCTTACCTTCCACACCAAGGAGAGTCCCATCCGGACACAGGGGAAAGTCTTTCGTCTTGTATCTTCACCGCCCATTAGTCCGGCCCACGTTACGTACCCCAAACGCCCGAGGACCCCGTAATCCAGGACTCCCTCAATGGTGGTTGCATGTCGCTGACGCACGACGGCAATGGGAGGTGACAGCGGAGTGAGTATCGGTTCGACGGCTGTCTACTCAGCAAAGCACAGCGTGGGCAGTTTCCTAATCCTGGAGAGTAGATGAACAGCCTCATCGTGCTGCACATAAAGTTAGAGTGCTTCAGGAGCTGCTACTCGTCCACGACATGAGTTGGGCGTTGGCGTCGCAAGGTCATGAACTCGGCGTTGCGGGCGACACCCACACCCCTACCCTGATTCGAGGACTTCCATCTCCTCCCTCTGTCCCGGCCGCCGACGAGGACATACCTCGGGGTCCGACAGCGGCGGTGGGGGACGTTGGTGGCCAAAATCACGGATTAGGAGACCGACACCCGGAGGTGGCTCGGGAGCTTTCATACGGCCGAGCTCGCAGTCATGGAGTACGACCGCTGGCTGGTCCGCTACCACGGCGTGGCGGCCCGGCTCAGCTTCTCCTTCGGCACGGCTCCGGTCCACCTTGTCCCCCCGGAGCCAGGGGTGGTGAGCTCGGCTATGGCGTGGGAGGAACGCGAGGCGAGGGAGCGCCTCGATGAAGAGGCCGCCGCGAGGCCTACATGCAAGAGCTTCGTCGATAGCACCCGGGGCTTGTGGAGACGTAGTGGAAGATCTTTGACGACGCCGGTGGCGAGGTTATCATTATCTCCTTCGACGACGAGGTCGAAGACGGCGGCGCGGAGGGCACTGAGGTGGGCGATGAGGACGAGGAGATCGACATCGACAGTGCAGGAGTGTCTTCCATGACGACGAAGACGGCTGCACTGGCCTGAACCCAAATCGAGGCATACTGTAACTGGCAAGGATTGGCTCGACCTTACATTGGACCAAAAGTAGTTTAGTTAACCTTAGTTTAGTTTAAATTTGTCTTTTACGTTTGGTTGTCCAAAAACTATCTATGTTTTGAATTTCCCTAACCCTCGCGACACCATGGCGGCGGCTGCGCCGCCCTCGTCCGGCGTGGCTTCGGCCCCTGCCGGCTGCCGTCTCATGTGCAGACGACGTCTGCCCTATGGACACCTTGCGGCCCCGTCCGCGCGCTTGCCGTCGGGACTCCCTGATCGGCTCGGTCCGCAGCTCTCATCTATGATAGAGTTTGGCGGCTGCACAACCCTAAACCCGTTTGCCAAGGAAACGCATCGGAGCAATACCGTATATGCAGCCAGATTGAAGGCAAGGTTCGCAGTTTTCCCTAAGGTCAGAAAGCCACCGGATCGCACCACTCCAACAGGCAGGTCGCCGGACAAACTAGCTCCATGTGTTGCGATGTCGCCGGCTACGTCCCCGTTTGCGATCCTGCCGGCTGCAACCATGGAGAAACCGGAAGGCGGTGGGGGCGATTATGGGGCTCCCCTAGTGGACGCTGCCCGCCCGAAGCCGTCTGATGGTGGAACCAGGGTTGCCCTGGCAGGTTGTGCATGCGCGCCGGCCGCCGTGGCGGTCTACAGGGACCTCAGTTTCGCCTCTGATGCAGACTCTACCTTCAGTAGGAGCTGCCGTAGAGAAGGTCGGCAAGGTGTTCACAAAGCCAATACGGCTTACCAGGAGATGCGTGGACTTGGCAGTTCAGCTACTGTTCGGTGTAGGGGGCGTTCGTTGCTGTTCAACCTGAGTTCGTGGACTTGGCTAACAGAGATGTTACAGCAGATTAGTACTACCAGTGTGGCAAGTGCAGCTGCAACACAGGTGCAGGAGGCGTTCGTTGCTCTCCAACTTGAGTCGTATGCAGCGGGCCAGCAGGGGTACAACTCACTTGTCCCCTGGAGATCCAGTATGTTTCTGTCCTTGCAATACCTCTTGTCGAACGCCCGCGCTGCAGATGCAGAGATGTCAGAGGACACATCCACTCTTGATAAATACAACGCTAGGGACCTTATGGATGTTGGTTGGCAGGATACTCTGGGCACTGCTTTGGTAGTGCACGCCAAGGTGAGCATGAAGGATAAACCCGAGGGGACGCCAGAAAAGCAGAGGCTAGGTGAGATGGGAGGTTGTGCGGCATCTGTCGCTTTGGAGAAGGAGAGGGATGACACCATGGAGGCAACCGGCCCTGGGGCCGCCGGTCAACTGACGGGGCCATCAGTGGCGCCCCGTCAGGAGCAATGAGTACCTTAAGTTGGAACTGCCGAGGGGGAGGGAACTCTCGGACAGTTCGGGATCTCGTGAGTTTGGTGCAAACTCATTCCCCTTGTATTGTCTTTTTATGCGAAACTAGACAGTCAAAAGAAAAAAATGAAAAGATATAGCTCTCGATTAGGCTTGAGTGGTTTCGAGGCCGTTGATAGCAATGGTCTTAGTGGAGGTCTCGCACTATATTGGCACGAATCTGTGCAAGTTGATGTAAAAGATATGAATGAACGATACATTGATGCGTATGTGACTTCTGTAGCAGGTGAGCCACCTTGGAGGCTCACTTGCGTCTACGGCGAGCCCCGGACGGAGCACCGACACCACATGTGGTCGCTCCTTCGGGATCTTCACCTTCGGGTAGACATGCCATGGGCGGTGATTGGCGACTTCAACGAGGCCATGTGGGGCGTCGAGCACTTCTCTGATACTCCTCGCCCAACAGGTCAGATGATTGATTTTCGTGATGTATTGGAATTATGTGGACTAGGTGATCTTGGTTTTTCAGGACTGCCGTACACATATGATAACCGGCGGTCCGGACGAGCAAATGTCAAGGTGCGGCTGGACCGGGCAGTGGCAAATAACCTGTGGCGTGATTTATTCATGGAGGCGAAAATCCAACACTTGGTGGCACCAACCTCAGACCATGCCCCGATCCTACTTCAGTGGGTTCATGAACCGCCTAGGGAGAAGGCGGGCAGGAGGTGTCGCCACTATGAGGTGGCGTGGGAACGTGACCACGCACTGCCGGAGGTGATCCTACAGGCTTGGACATCAGCTGGTAGTATGGGGGGCCTGGGTGACGTTGCGGCGGCCTTAGGGGAGCTCATGCATGCGTTGCAAGGGTGGAGTAAGAAAAAATTTGGTAACGTGATAAAAGAGATTAATAAATCCCGTACCCGTCTTGAGGAACTAATGGCTATGAATGCAGACCAAAGAACCATCAGGGAAGCCAGAGACCGCCTAGATGAATTACTCTATAGGGAGGAAATGATTTGGATGCAACGGTCTCGTATTGACTGGCTACGAGAAGGCGACCGGAACACAATTTTTTTTCATCGTAAGGCGGTTTGGCGGGCACGGAAAAATCGTATTAAATCTCTTGTTGATGAGTCTGGGGAAGTACAGAAGGCGAGCACCAAGATGGCTGATATGGTCACTGATTATTTTACAAGCTTTTTACGGCTGATCCATCCCTTTGTGCAGATCCAATAATTAATCTTCTTGGCACTCGTGTTACTAATGGTATGAATGACAAACTATGTGCAGAGTTCTGTGATAAGGAGATAGCAGATGCACTTTTTCAAATTGGTCCTTTGAAAGCGCCAGGGCCGGACGGCTTCCCAGCCCGTGTGTTCCAGAAAAACTGGTTGGTCATGAAGGCCCAAGTCACTGCCGCTGTAAAGGAGTTTTTCCGGTCAGGGATTATGCCAGAGGGGGTGAACGACACTGCCATTGTTCTCATCCCAAAAATTGATAATCCGGTAAAGCTTGCTGATTTTAGGCCCATAAGTTTATGCAATGTTATTTATAAAGTGGTGTCGAAGTGCCTAGTGAACGGGCTAAGACCTATGTTGGAGGACATCATATCACCAGAACAGACTGCTTTCGTTCCAGGTAGACTGATTACAGATAATGTTCTCGTTGCATTTGAGTGCATTCACCATATTCAGCAGGAGAAAGACCCAGCAAAAAGTTTCTGCGCCTATAAGCTGGATCTGTCTAAAGCTTATGACAGGGTTGACTGGGGGTTCTTGAGGCGGACGATGCAAAAGTTGGGTTTCGCTGACCGATGGGTGAACTGGATTATGACTTGTGTCACCCCGGTTAGATACACTGTCAAATTTAATGGCACCCTCTTGGATTCGTTCGTACCGTCGCGCGGGCTACGGCAAGGTGATCCCCTGTCACCATTTTTGTTCCTGTTTATTGCTGATGGGTTATCTGCTTTGTTAAAGGATGGAGAGGAAAAGAGAAAATTCTCATCCCTGAAGGTATGCAGAAGAGCTCCAGGAATATCTCACTTGCTGTTCGCGGACGACACCTTGCTCTTCTTCAAGGCCGACGCACCACAAGCGGAGAATATCCGCAATATTATTTTGGCTTATGAAGGGGCCACGGGGCAGCTAATTAATCCTGCTAAATGCAGCATTTTGTTTGGGAAGCATTGTCCTGAAATCAATAAGGAAAATGTGCGTAGGACTCTACAGGTTCAACTCACCACTTTTGAAGAAAAATACTTGGGGTTGCCGACACCTGAAGGTAGGATGTCCAAGGGTAAATTCCAAAACCTACAGGCCCGCTTAATGAAAAGGATTATTGCATGGGGAGATACGCTTTCACTTGCAGGGAAGGAAACAATGATCAAAGCTGTTCTCCAAGCTATTCCCACTTATATGATGGGAATCTTCAAGTTGCCCATGTCCGTCTGTGATGACCTGAATAGAATGGTTAGAAATTTCTGGTGGGGTTCGAAGGAGGGTAAGCGGAAAACACACTGGATGGCTTGGCCAGAGATCCAGAGGCATAAACAGTGCGGTGGTCTGGGATTCCGTGACTTCAGGGTGTTCAATCAGGCCCTGCTAGCGAGGCAGGCTTGGCGTCTTCTAATTAAACCCAATAGTCTTTGTGCGCAGGTGTTAAAAGCTCGCTATTACCCCGACGGGCGACTAGAGGACACAGTGTTCTCTGGGAACTCATCTGTTACCTGGCAAGCGATCCAACACGGCCTTGAACTCCTCAAAAAGGGGCTGGTGTGGCGGGTCGGCAGTGGGACACAAATTCGCATTTGGCGGGATCGATGGCTGCCTCGATCACCCTCAGGCCACCTCATTACTTCGCAAGGCACGTGTAGACTCCGGAGGGTCTCGGACCTGCTGGATGCGAGAGGTGCTTGGAGGTTGGACCTTCTTCATCATCACTTCCTGCCAGTCGACATCGACATCATCACGAGCATCAAGACCTCTCCACGCGCCACGGAGGATGTCCTAGCCTGGGCTCCGGAGAAATCTGGTGTCTTCTCCGTTCGGTCAGCCTACCGCTTTGCCATGGACGAGCGCGAGCGTCCATCGGCAAGCGCCTCGAGCAGGGCACCGGATGGTCGTCGCGCCATCTGGAAGACCATATGGGGGTGCCCTGCTCCCCCAAAGGTACGAGTGTTTGCATGGCGGCTGGTCTCAAACTCCCTTGCTACTTGGGCTAATAAATTTTCTAGAACTCTGGAGCCTAATGATATATGTCCACTTTGTGGTGTGGAACGCGAGGATGTTTTCCATGCTATGTGCAGATGTCCACGGGCAAAGGACCTATGGGGCGTGATGGCAAAGGACTGGATTCTTCCGGACATCAGTTTGATCCAGAACACGGAGCCGGAGTGGTTATTCGGTGTTCTGGAGCCCCTCTCGGATACTTCTCGCATGGTGGCCCTAATGATATTCTGGAGATCATGGCACGTTCGTAATGAGATCATTCATGACAAGGAACCGCCCCCCACAGAAGTTTCCTGCAGATTCTTGCATAGCTATATTTCTTCGCTTCTCTGTATTCAGCAGCACCCAATGGGAGACATTGTAAAAGGCAAAATGGTGCTCACAAACCCGACATGCCTAGCTGGTGTAGTTGCTGCGTCGGCGCCGAGCATGAGAGGCGCAGACCCGCGACCAACAGAGAAGTGGGAGCGTCCCCCTGCTGGATGGCTAAAGCTGAACGTCGACGGTGCCTTCTCCGAGCACGCTGGTAATGGTGGAGCTGGTATGGTCCTGAGGAACAGCGACGGCAACATTATCTTCACTTCATGCAGACACTTGTTTGCATGTGATAATGCACTACGAGCTGAGTTGGAGGCGTGCAAAGAGGGAATTTCTCTTGCGCTGGAATGGAGTTCGTTGCCTTTTATCATTGAAATGGACAGCTCAGTGGCTGCAATGATGATCAGCCAAGCTGCTGTTGATCGGTCTAAGGATGCTGCACTAGTCCAGGAGATCAAAATGCTAACCAGGGGTGATAGGAGGGTCCAGGTGAAGGCTATTAAACGTGAGAGGAATCAGGTTAGTCACGAGCTTGCTCGTATAGCTCGTACAGACATAAAAACTGCAGTTTGGCTGGGTTCTGGCCTTGAAGGGATTGTAAATCTTTGTGTACCGGATCAGCTTGATTCAGGTTGACTAATATAAATCCTTTTTCTCCCGCAAAAAAAAAAATTTTGCTTTCAATTTAATCAACTTGAAGTTTACACCGTTAAATTTACGAGATCGGATAGAAACGGCAAAAATATAAAAGCATCTTCAATGGTAGCACAAAAATTCCGCGTCATAAAATAGTTTTAGTGCGTCACTGTAGCACTTTTAGCGCGCCGGACCCAACACTGGTTTAGCTGATGCCAAAAAATACGCACCCGAAAAACCACGCAGTGTAAACTGTGAAGCGCACGCAATCCGGCACATCAAATTTGGAGCTTTTGATATAGATTTTCTGCGCGTGCCCAACCCTTTTTTACGCCCGCACTATTTTACTGTTTCTGCTGGAGCTGTCCGATGCCCAAATAAATTCAAATTTTAACACACGAAGCAATTTTTGGACGCCTATTGAAGATGCTCTAATGAAGTATATATACTCTCGGCTAGAGATGCCCAACGCACGCAGCCGAAATCGATCAGCTACCGATTTGACCTATCGATCCACCTGGAATGTTCGAGGTAGCTTTTTTACTTGCGCTTGGCCAAAAGCACAACGCAGGAAGCTCGTCGTGGAAACACTTCGGCAAGTAACATTAATTGGGGCTGTCAACACTTGAAATTAATCATTTACCACCATCAGGGTACGAATACAAAATTACAAGCAAAGCATGACTCAAATTCGACGTGCTAAACTAAATTAGTTGATCCACATAGACAAACTACTTCTCTCTAAAGAAGAGGAAACAGATGGACAAGCTTCTACACTTAAGATCCTCAAATCCAACGTGTTGCTCTAGCTAGTCCATGGCAGCAGCAGAGACCCGAGTCATCGTCTGGCCGCACCAGGGGCACTCGCTGCCCGGAACCGGGACGCCCACCGGCTTACTGAGCCCGCCTTCGCAATCACACGACAGACAGATGATCCGTGTGTCCTCGCGGGTCCGCAAGACCCACCGCCTTTGTTGCCGGTGGCCAGGCTGCGCGTCTCAGCGCCAGCGGTGTCGTCGTCGTCGTCCTTGTGGTCAGCGGCCGCCGGGCTGTGCGTCAGGGTGGACACGGTCCGGGCCGGTCCGGTCCCTGACCAAGCCGCCGTTTGGACCGGCCGGCGGCGGTCCAGACCGGACCGGACCGAGCAGTCTGGCGGTCCCGTTTTCAGGGACCGGACCGGCAGCGGGAAAGCCCGGGCCGGACCGAGTGGACCGGCAAGCGGAGATGTGGTCACCATGGCGGCGGCTGCGGGATGAGGAGGAGGTGGTCTTGAGCTTCTGCACGACGACCATGGACGCAGTGAGCAGGGGAGCGAGTCGTCGTGGCCAGGAACGACACACCGGAGGCAGCGGCAACGCGCGCGCCATGGTCGTCCAGCATGCCGTCGAAGTTCTCGTGCCTATCAAGAACGCGCTCGCCAGGATCTTCCGGGAGGCAGAAGCCCACGACTAGCCCTTTTGTTGTTTTACCTTAGCGATATTTTAGCCGTATGCAAATATGGTAACACGTGCATGAGCCCATAAATGTTTTGTGTGCTAGCCTTCCGTGATTAGTGGATCAAGATTGACGTGGAGTTGTGTCCTATTCGTGCTCGTACTGGACGCAGAAGACGCGTCAATTTCGTTGATAATCAGATCTGAGTCCATATTTCTCGTTCTTTCTGTATCTACTCCAATGAATAAACGGAAAAGGAAACTGTAGACAAACAACGCCACGGAAATCCCATTCCTACCATACAAAGTACTTTTGTCTAAAATCGTGGGCGTAGTGGACGGAGAAGACGCATCAATTTCGCTAGTCGTGGGATGGCATGGGATCCAAACGTATCAGATCGAGCCCATATTTCTCATTCTTTCTGTTTCTGCTTCGTAAATCTTACGCAGCGTAGGAGAGAAAATCGTGAAGAAATAACCACCTCGAATAAATCGTGAAGCTAACCGTCGATCGTGCCTCGTGTGAGTTTACTCGTGCATAAGAAACAGTCGTGTTGTTTCGGTCCAATCGGTCCAATCGAGTTAACCGGGCCAAGAACGGACCGGACCGGCCGATTTTCGGGCCAAAATTCACAGCTCGGACCGGCCAATATTTTGAGCGGGCCAGGACCGACCGGTCCGGTCCAGAGCGGTCCACGAGCGGGCCAAAAAGCCCGCTCGGTACGTCCAGCCTGAGCTGTGCGTTTCAGCAGTGTCGTGCTGGCGGCGGTAACGCTAGTAGTGGCGGGAGTAGTCATAGTAGTCGTTATCGTAGTCGTAGTCGTAGTCGTCGTCAAGTCCGGCGACTGAGGCGTAGGCGGGGGTATCGCGCCAGTAATCCGCCGTGTGCTTGGCGGCGGTGTCGTTGCTGGGCCGGTGGCTACCGGTCGTGGCCGTGCTAGGCTTCTTGGTGGTGGGGGACGATGGCGCGTGCTTGGTGGCGGCCTCGGCGTACGTACCGTGCGTGCCTGCTGGTGTGGCATAGCTGCGCCGGTAGCGCGAGTGTCCAGCGGCGGCCGTAGAGGCTGCGGTGGCATTGCCCGGCCGGTGGCGCGAGTGCGGCGGCCGTAGAGGCTGCGGTGGCATTGCCCGGCCGGTGCCGCGAGTGTCCAGCGGCGGCCGTAGGGGCTGCGGTGGCACTGCCCGGCCGGTGGCGGCTGGCGGTGACAGAGAGGGCGTCGTAGGCCTGGCGGAGCAGCTTGAACGCGCCGTCGGCGGCGGTGGAGGGGTTCTTGTCCGGGTGGACGAGGAGGGACATCCGCCGGAACTGCCTCCTGATAACATCGTACTCGCTCAGGCCGGCGTCGAGCGGCTCCTTAGCACGGCCGAGGCCGAGGACGGCGTGCCAGTCGGGGCGGCCGCCTCGGTTCGCGGCCGCGGCGTGCACGGCATAGGCGGCGAGCGCGCTCGCGACGCCGGGCAGCGCGGGGGAGAGCGTCTGGGCCGTCTGCGCCATGCGGTGCGCCGCACGCACGTCCCCGGTGAGGAAGAGCGCCTCCGCGCGCCTGCAGGCCTCCTCGACCGAATCCTGCGGTGGCACCATGCGGGGGAGTGCTGAGTAAATAGGCAATTTTTTGATTAATTTAATCCAGGAATAAACCACTAACATGGCATTGACACAAATAATCGCATACTGATATTCAATCATGCAAGCACATACTACGCTAATTGTAGACAGATCTACGTATAACGCTAGCATGCCTAAAACAGAAAACAGTAGGAGCGGGATAAACGAGTTATACCCTCCTGTAGGCCATGCAGAGGCCGCGGCGACGGTGACGGCAGCAGCGTCCTCGGCTGCCTTCTTGTCGGCTTCGGTCTTCTCGGCGGCGGCACGTTCGGCGGCGGTGGACATGGTGATGTCGAGGGCGACGCGGACGTAGAGGAAGTAGACGAACGGCGAGCAGTTGCGTAGTCGCTTCCCAAAAACCTATTCGCCCCACTCCCGTACAGAATCCAGAAAGGCGGGGTTTCGGAGACCTACTCTCTCGTCGACCGTGTACGCGGCGGACGGGATGGAGTCACCGACGGCTAGGGTTGGCAGCGCCCCATATATATATGTGCGGCCGCGCTTGGAGAAACGTGGGCTAAACCCACGTACAAGTCAGTAGCCCATGATCCGACGTCTCAGATCGTGGCCCTACCTGTCAAAGACTCTCCGTTCCTGACCGGCTAAAAGAAGCGTATAGGAGTGAGCTCGGCTCGGCTCAATCCCGCAACCCGCATCGTGGCGAGGCGAGCGGAGGAGGAGGAGTGCGCGAGGACCACATCTCTTCTCAAGCTCCAATAGCATGAGGGAGAGAATCCCTTATAAACCACTCCAACTCTCCTTCCACTTTCGGGGTGGGACTAAACTTCCCACCACCTTGTCATGCCACCTACATGGGCCCTTAGAGATTAAATCTGAAATTGTCATATGGGCTCTAGGCCCATCTCATATTTCAACAATTCCCCACCAGATCTCGAGGGCTCATTGTGTCCTTTGTTCCAATTACTGTTTTGATATACCAGTGTTTCAGTGAAGACCTGTTAAGGTTGAGCTTCACCTAGAGCAAGTAGCTACACTCCTTCACAACTGAACAATGGACTATGCCTTGAATTGTCAGTTTTGCGTAAAGAAGCTTCACCACATGTCTTACTGATACTAGGCTGCCGAAGGCTGAACCCTCGGGTGGAGCATATAAGTCACACTCCTAGCCTGTTCATGACCTTACTAAATATCACCCCAATCTCATAGACTGTGACCAGCAGTCGGGCTCATATAGGTGTATTCCTCCAAAGATCGTGGTACGTCTCCAACGTATCTATAATTTTTTATTGTTCCATGCTATTATTTATGAAGTCTTGGATGTTTAATGGGCTTTATCATTCACTTTTATATCATTTTTGGGACTAACCTACTAACCCAAAGGCCCAGTCCAGATTGCTGTTTTTTGCCTATTTCAGAGTTTTGCAGAAAAGGAATATCAAACGGAGTCCAAACGGAATGAAACCTTCGCGAGAGATATTTTTGGAGGAAATCACGCTCGGGAACCATCGGGACCAAGTCAGGGGACGAAGGGCCAGCCCTCGAGGGTGGGGGCGCGCCCCCCTGCCTCGAGGCTGCCCCACAGGCCCCTGGTGCCCTCCTTCTTCCTATATATACCTACGTACCCCAAAAACTCCATACACAGAGAGAAAACCCTAATTCCACCGCCGTAGCTTCTGTTCCCGTGGAGATCCCATCTTGGATCCTGTTCCTGGAGGGGGATCCATCACGGAGGCCTTCATCATCATCATCATCGCCCTCACCATGAGTTGTGAGTAGTTTACCACAGATTCGGGTCCATAGCTAGTATCTAGATGGCTTCTTCTCACTCTCTGGATCTCAATACAAAGTACTACTCGGTCTTCGAGGAGATCTATTCGATGTAATCTCTTTTTGTGGTGTGTTTGTCGAGATCCGATGAATTGTGAGTTTATGATCAAGGTTATCTATGAAAGATATTTGGTTCTTCTCTGAACTTTTTATGTGTGCTCATAATATCCTTGCAAGTCTCTTCGAATTATTGGTTTGGTTTGGCCTACTAGATCTATAGTTCTTCTAATGGGAGAAGTGCTTGGCTTTGGGTTCAATCTTGCGGTGTCCTTTCCCAGTGACAGTAGGGGCAGCAAGGCACGTATTGTATTGTTGCCATCGAGGATAAAAAGATGGGGTTTTCATCATATTGCTTGAGTTTATCCCTCTACATCATGTCATATTGCTTAAGGCGTTACTCTGTTCGTATGAACTCAATACACTAGATGCATGCTGGATAGCGGTCGACGTGTGGAGTAATAGTAGTAGATGCAGAATTGTTTCGGTCTAGTTGTCTCGGGCGTGATGCCTATATACAATGATCATGCCTAGATAGTCTCATAATTATTCGCTTTTCTATCAATTGCTCGACAGTAATTTGTTTACCCGCCGCAGAATACCACTATCATGAGAGAAGCCACTAGAGAAAACTATGGCCCCTGGGTCTATTCTCAACATATCAATCTACATCTACTTTACTTTTCTTGGTTTTATTTGTTGTTTTATTAAACCAAAAATACCAAAAATATAATTATCATCTCTATCAGATCTCACTCTCGTAAGTGACCATAAAGGGATTGACAACCCCTTATCGCGTTGGCTGCGAAGTTCTTATTTGTTTGTGCAGGTGCGAGGGACTGGCGCATGGTCTCCTACTGGATTGATACCTTGGTTCTCAAAAACTGAGGGAAATACTTACGCTACTGTGCTGCATCTCCCTTTCCTCTTCGAAGGAATACAACGCAAGCTCAAGAGGTAGCAAGAAGAATTTCTGGCGCCGTTGCCAGGGAGGCTTACGCAAAAGTCTTATACCAAGTACTTATCACAAACCCTTATCCTTCGCATTACATTTATTTGCCTCTCGTTTTCCTCTCCCCCACTTCACCCTTGCCGTTTTATTCGCCCTTCTTCCACCGTGTGGTTTTCGTTCACTTGCCTCTTGTTTGCTTGTGTGTGCTGGATTGCTTGCTTGTCACTATGGCTCAGAACAATACCAAATTGTGTGACTTTTCCAATACCAACAACAATGATTTTATTAGCACTCCGATTGCTCCTATTACCGATGCTGAATCTTGTGAGATCAATGCTGCTTTGTTGAATCTTGTCATGAAAGATCAATTCTCCGGCCTTCCTAGTGAAGATGCCGCTGCCCATCTAAACAACTTTGTTGATTTGTGTGATATGCAAAAGAAAAGGGGTATGAATAACGATATTGTTAAATTGAAGTTATTTCCGTTTTCACTTAGAGATCGTGCTAAAACTTGGTTTTCCTCTTTGCCTACAAATAGTATTGATTCGTGGAATAAGTGCAAAGATGCTTTTATCTCTAAGTATTTCCCTCCTGCTAAGATCATCTCTCTTAGAAACGATATTATGAATTTTAAGCAACTAGATCATGAGCATGTTCCACAAGCTTGGGAGAGAATGAAATTGATGATACGTAATTGCCCTACACAAGGTTTGAATCTATGGATGATTATTCAGAACTTTTATGTTGGCTTGAATTTTGCTTCTAGAAATATTTTAGATTCGGCCGCCGGAGGCACTTTCATGGAAACTACCTTAGGAGAAGCTACCAAACTCCTAGATAATATTATGGTTAATTATTCTCAAAGGCACACCGAAAGATCTACTAGTAAAAAAGTGCATGCTATCAACGAAATTAGTGTTTTGAGTGGAAAGATTGATGAACTTATGAAATTTGCTGCTAAGAGTGCTTTTTCTGATCCTAATGATATGCCTTTGTCCACTTTGATTGAGAATAACAATGAATCTTTGGATGTGAATTTTGTTCGTAGGAATAATTTTGGTAACAATGCTTATAGAGGTAATTTTAATCCTAGGCCCTTTCCTAGTAATTCCTCTAATAATTTTGGTAATTCCTACAACAACTCTTATGGAAAATTGCCTTCTGAATTTTAAAATAGTGTTAAGGAATTTATGATCTCGCAAAAGAATTTCAATGCTATGCTTGAAGAGAAATTGTTTAAAGTTGATGAATTGGCTAGAAGTATGGATAGAATTACTCTTGATGTTGATTCTTTGAAACTTAGATCTATCCCACCTAAGCATGATATGAATGAATCTCTCAAAGCCATGAGAATTTCCATTGATGAATGCAAAGAAAGAACCGCTAGAATGCGTGCTAAAAGAGAAGATTATATTAAATCGTGTTCTTCTAGTTATCGTGAAAATAAAGATGAAGATCTGAAAGTTATTGATGTGTCTCCTATTAGATCCTTGTTTGCTAGTATTAATTTTGATGAGAATAGGATTGGAGATGATTCTGCTTTAAGGTGTCCTAATAATTCGGAGTTTTTAGATCTTGATGCTAAAATTGCTAAAAGTGGGATTGAAGAGATTAAAACTTTGCATAGTGATGAACCCACTACTTTGGATTTCAAGGGATTCAATTATGATAACTTCTCTTTGATTGATTGTATTTCCTTGTTACAATTCGTGCTAAATTCTTCGCATGCTTATAGTCAAAAGAAAGCTTTCGCTAAACATATAGTTGATGCTTTGATGCAATCTTATGAAGAAAAAATTGAGTTGGAAGTTTCTATACCTAGAAAGCTTTATGATGAATGGGAACCTACTATAAAAATAAAAATAAAAGATCATGAATGCTATGCTTTGTGCGATTTGGGTGCAAGTGTCTCCATTATCCCAAAAACTTTGTGTGATTTGCTAGGTTTCCATGAGCTTGATGATTGTTCTTTAAATTTGCATCTTGCAGATTCCACTATTAAGAAACCAATGGGAAGAATTAATGATGTTCTTATTGTTGTCAATAGGAATTATGTGCCCGTAGATTTCATTGTTCTTGATATAGATTGCAATCCTTCATGTCCTATTATTCTTGGTAGACCTTTCCTTAGAACGATTGGTGCAATTATTGATATGAAGGAAGGAAATATTATATTCCAATTTCCGTTAAGGAAAGGCATGGAAGACTTTCCTAGAAAGAAAATCAAATTACCATATGAATATATCATGAGAGCCACTTATGGATTGCCTTCCAAGGATGGCAATACCTAGATCTATCTTGTATCGTGCCTAGCTAGGGGCGTAAAACGATAGCGCTTGTTGGGAGGCAAACCAATTTTATGTTTTTTGCTTTTGTTGCTGTTAGGGAATAAATGTTGCATCTAGCCTTTGATTAGATGTGTTTTCATGTTTTGTTTAGTGTTTGTTCCAAGTAGAACCTTTGGTAGGACTTGTGTGAAGTTTATTTGATCTTGCTGTGAAAAACAGAATCGTTAGCGCTCGCTAAAGTAGTCTTCAGATTTTACTGGAGCGTGATTTTTAGTTGATTCTTTTTGCTGCTGATTTGGATACAAATTGCGCAAATTTACCAATTTAGTTCCAATTTTTTGGAGTTCCGGAAGTAGGTGATCCCAGCAGCTTACTACAGACTGTTCTGTTTTTGACAGATTCTGTTTTTCGTGTGTTATTTGCTTATTCCGATGCATCTATGAGTAATATTAGAGGATATGAATCATAGAAAACTTGGATTACAGTAGGTTTAACACCAATATAAACAATGAATGAATTCCTTGCTGTACCTTTGTGTGGTGGTTTGCTTTCTCTTACTAACAGAGCTCACGAGATTTTTTGTCTAAGTTTTGTGTTGTGAAGTTTTCAAGTTTTGAGTATTGCTTTGATGGACTATGGAACAAGGAGTAGCAAAGGCACAAGCTTGGGGATGCCCATGGCACCCCAAGTAAATTCAAGATAATTGATACGTCCAAAACGTATCTATAATTTCTGCTTGCTCCATGCCACTTTTGGGTGATATTGCTATGATATTAATACAC
Source organism: Secale cereale (assembly GCA_902687465.1). Taxonomy (NCBI): domain Eukaryota; kingdom Viridiplantae; phylum Streptophyta; class Magnoliopsida; order Poales; family Poaceae; genus Secale; species Secale cereale. The sequence goes on along the minus strand of LR738715.1, from coordinate 32,388,199 downwards.
TTCCATACACTTTTGATCATATTTGGACTAACCTACTAATCCAGTGCACCCCGGTGCCAGTTTCTGTTTTCAGCTGTTTTTGTATTTCAGGTTTTCACGTTACGAGAATTGCCAGGAAAAATCCAAAAAAATCATATAAAAAATCAGCGTTCCAGAACCTACCTTGCGCCCGAAGGACAGCCGGGGGGGCCACCGGGGCTCCAGGCGCCCTGGCGGCGCCCTCCCCCCCCCCCCCCCCGGGCCGCGCCGGGGGGGCGCCTGGGCCCCCCGAGCCCCGTCTGGTGCCCCCCTTCGGCATATATTTAGAGCGTCCTTCGAAACCCTCGGGACGGGAACTCTTTTTCGCGATCTCATCTCTATTCCGCCGCCGCCGCCGCTTCCAAGATCGGGAGCACCAGGAGAACTCTTCCCGGCACCCTGCCGGAGGGGAGGATCACCATCGGGAGCTTCTCCACCACCATGGACGCCTCCCGAATGAGTTGTGAGTAGTCTCCCTTGGACCATGAGTCCATGACCAGTAGCTATGTGATGTTCTCCTCCCGTTCTTGTGCTTCACTAATTAGTCCTCGTGAGCTGCCCTACATGATCGAGGCACATATGTAATCCTTATGCTGTTGCTATGATGAGTTTGCTGGGATCCGATGGATTATGAGATTATGTTCAGATTGATCTTGAGTAATATATTTGATCTACCTCTTTTATATTTATGTTCATAAGTAATTCTTGCATGTTCTCCGTGGTTATTTATTGCTTTGGCCAAGTAATACGTAGTGACTCCAAGAGGGAACGTTATGCTCGATTGTGGGTTCATGCCCCTCGATGACTAGCTTGAGTGACAGAAACATGAGTCTAGGGGATGTGTTGTTGCCACAAGGGGGAAAACAACGGTGCTTGTGCCCGCGGGTGCAAGGATTGTTTACTTTACGCAAAGTTCTTTTAATGCAGTTGTCTGTTGCATTGAGTTTACACTATGGGTGGGGCTCGCAACTTAATACCAGCGATATGTTCTGGATAGATATCTCAAGGTGGATGATTAGTAGTAGATATTGATGGATTTCGGTCTACTTAATTTGGCGTACCGCCCATGCTTTGAACCTCAACCTTTCTTGCAATGTAGTCAGCATTGGTTTGCGTTCGTGGTCCTGTCAATTGCCCAGCTGTAATCCGTTTACCTCACATAGCTGTTTTATCGTCTTTTGGGAGAGAGACATCACTAGTGAACATCATGAGACTCCGGTCCATATTACCATCATTGATCACATCCGCTATTTACTTTTCGCTTTTACTTACTATTGCAAACATTATCTATCACTACTATCATTTGCGTTTAATCCTTTGTGAACTACAAGGCCGGAGGGATTGACAACCTCTCTGTACTCGTTGGGAGCAAAGTTATTTGTATCTGTGTGCAGGTCCACGTTGATTGCTAATCCGCGCCGTTAGCAGTTGACACCTACTTGTTGAACCTAGGAGTCTCTGGGGATTCGATCCTTGGCATCTTTGCTAAGGGAAAAACTTCCACAACACTACATCTTTCACCTTCCACTTGGGGTAACCAACGAGGGGTTAGAGGCCCATCAAGGAGTATTTTCTGGCGCCGTTGCCGGGGACTCCACTCTTCAGGATAGGGGAGTTGCACGCTATCTTTTACCTTTGCTTTTAGTCTTGTTAGTTTACCTTTCAGTTTTCTTTATGTCTTTTCACCAGTTATGCTTATGGACAACCTTGCTATTGGATCGTTGCTTGCGGGAAGACGCCCCACACCTGTGGTGGTTGCTCCTCCCCCTACTGAAATTGTGCCCTATAAAATACCATCTAGTATTATCGATTATGTTTTGGCTAATCGTTATGCAGGAGACAGACATCCCGGTGAACACTTGCTATATCTGTCACAACTATGTTCATTATTTAAGCTTGCAGGTGTATCAAGGGAGTTTTTCATGAGGAAATTGTTCGCCGTATCACTTATAGATAAAGCTTCAGATTGGTATAAGCTTCTCGATAACTCGCACTTGCTTGATTGGCAAGAGCTTATGTCTCTCTTTTATAATAAGTTTTATCCTCTTCATGATGCTTATGTGGAGAGTAAGAGTACCTTTTTGCGTGTGGATCATGGTAACAATGCTTTATGTGATGCTTATATTGTTGAGTTCATCCATGATGCCACTGAAATTTATAATGAGAGAGGGAGACATGGTTCTAAATATCTTAATAATATCAAGTTCCCTCTCTTTATGCTGAAGGTTTTGAAGTTGCACTTGTTTTGTCTTCCTATGCTTATTGCTTTATGCTTCAATAATTTATTTCTTTACAAGATTCCAATGCATAGGAAGAGGGGTAGACTTAAATATGATTTATATGTGCTTCTTGATGCTCTCTTTTGTTCTTCAACTCTTATTCCTACGAGAGCATCATTTATGCATTATGCCTAGCTTAAAGGCATAAAAGAAAGCGCTTTTGGGAGGCAGCCCACATGAATAAATTTTTATATTTTGCTTTTGTTGTGTCTTGATGTTGTTTACTACAGTAGCATCATCATTGTATCTTTGCTTTTCATATTTGTGCCAAGTATAGCCTCTGATTGCTAGAAAGTTCAAAAGTTGTGAGGTGCTGTCCAGGAAACAGATTCTGTCCTTGGATAGAAAAATTCGTATAAAATCACCAGATCATCTTTTTGGTCTGAATTGTTTTGACAACGTTCTCTATATAATTGTATTTCGTGCGTCTGTTCTGAGTTTTTTGATTTAAGTTGCAGAAGTGCCCCGAACAAATTGATTACTACCTGCTGTTCTGTTTTTCACAGATTCTGTCCTGTTTTGCCTTTCCTTCATTTTGCAAACCAAGAGCTTGCTTTTTCTTTGCAAAAACCTTTTGGCAATTTTGAGAAACAGTAGAACTTCAAGAATATCTTTATTTCCAGCAAGGTATAATTATTTTATTAAGGGTACTAACCTCGCTAATCAGATTATGATGAGTTATGTATGAAGGGAGTTTTCAAGTGTGCGAGGGAAGATGATAAAAAGATTCAGGAGTGTCAAGCGCTCAAGCTTGGGGATGCCCCCGTGCACCCCCAAGAAATATTCAAGGAGACTCAAGCGTCTAAGCTTGGGGATGCCCCCGTGCATCCCCTTCTCCATCAACATTATCAGTTCGTCTTTCGTTTCGCAATATTTTTATCACTTCATGTGTTAAGTGCTATGCTTGGAGCGTCTTGCTTTTAGTTTTCTTTTCAGTTTTTCATAACGAGTCGGAACTCAGCTTTCTTTATGTGGGAGAGAAACACGCTCCACTTCTACCTAGAACATAACATAGAATTTTCATGTCTATCTTTGCTGTGTGTGTTCTTTGCCTTTTAATAGCTACTATCATGCTCTGCTCTTAGTATTCATGCTTATCTTTTCAAAGAGCTTTTGTTTAGTTGGTTGCTTGAACTCTCTTTAATTATCATGCTCACCTTATTAAGAGAGTTTGCTTCCGTTTCATTGGTTGATATGTCTATGGTAAATATGCTACGTGCATAATGGCGCTTAGTAGTTCAGGTTTCTTATGGTTAGTCTCAAATAGCTGGGGGATTCCCAATGTGTTATTGGAATACCAACTTGATTTGTTTGCCAATGATGTGGTATGGTTTAGTAATATCTTCCTTCGAGAATTTATTTTGATTGACTTGGCGTATGCTCACGCATATTTAAGACTGTAAAGAAAGTCTGTCAAGCCTTGATGATCTTTTATTTCTGAGTAGCGATATAACTACCATGCCTGATTCAATATTGCTTTGTCGCTCTGCATGATTATGACCGTCATTGCTCTCTTAGTTGGTCGCTCCCAGTCTTTTGCTAACCTCCACCTGTACTAAGCAGACTAACCTTGCAATACATAGCTCATGGGAAAGTAGCTTAAAAACTATTGTGGTAAAGAATATGTTGCCTATGTATCTTATTTCTTATAAGTTGCTTGCTGAGCGGTAACCATGTTTCTGGGGACGCCATCAACTATCACACTTTTGTTGAATATCATGTGAGTTGCTATGCATGTTCGTCTTGTCTGAAGTAAGGGTGATTTGCCATGGGTTGAATGAGTATGCATATTGTTAGAGAAGAACATTGGGCCGCCAACCAAAGCCATGTATCATGGTGGAAGTTTTAGCTTGGACATTAATCCTCAATTTCTTATGAGAATATGCTTATGCATTAAAGAGGAGTCCATCATCTATTTTCTATGTTGTCCCGGTATGGATGTCCTCAAGTTGAGATCTATCAAAAACGAGAAATCAAATGCGATTTATCTCCTTGGACCTTTGTACAGGTGGCATAGAGGTACCCCTTTGTGACACTTGGTTAAAACATATGTAATGCAATGATAACCCATGGAAATCCGAGCTAATTAGGACAAGGTGCGAGCACTATTGGTATTCGATGCATGAGGCTTGCAACTTATAGGATGTCTTATGCATGACACATATGAAGTACTACTACCGTTGACAAAATTGCTTCTATGTTTTTCAAAATAAAAAGCTCTAGCACATAACTATTCTTTTACTTTTTGAGTCTCCATCTTCTTTTAAAAGCACCAACTACAGAGAGCATAATTGTCATTCTGAGTGTAATGTGCATTGTCCCAAAGTAGCATTGTCTTTTGCATGATTGTGATATCGTTTATTTTGAAATCATTGTATCTAGTCATCACTTAAACCTTGAAGGTGCCCCTGCATTTATGTTTTGCTTCACTAAAGGGGGCAAGCTAGATATCACTTTATCATATTTGCACATCATGGTCATTGCAAAATCTATTTGATGCTTCAATGTCATGTTGTAAAACTTTCAGTCATTTGTGATTTTCTCATGAGGCAACTTAATTACTTTAGAATCATTGTCTCAATAAGCTTTTGTCATATGACTATAAAAAGTCCTATATGGTTAATAGCATGTCACCATAGAAATTATTCTTGTTATCATTTACCTACTCGAGGACGGGCAGGAATTAAGCTTGGGGATGTTGATACGTCCAAAACGTATCTATAATTTCTGCTTGCTCCATGCCACTTTTGGGTGATATTGCTATGATATTCATACACTTCCATACACATTTGATCATATTTGGACTAACCTACTAATCTAGTGCACCCCGGTGCTAGTTTCTGTTTTCGGCTGTTTTTGTATTTCAGGTTTTCACGTTACGAGAACTGCCAGGAAAAATCCAGAAAAATCATATAAAAATCAGCGTTCCAGAACCTACCTTGCGCCCGAAGGACAGCCGGGGGGGCCACCAGGGCTCCAGGCGCCCTGGCGGCGCCCCCCC
>LR738715.1:32335081-32382791 GCA_902687465.1 Secale cereale | reverse complement strand
GGACGCCTCCCGGATGAGTTGTGAGTAGTCTCCCTTGGACCATGAGTCCATGACCAGTAGCTATGTGATGTTCTCCTCCCGTTCTTGTGCTTCACTAATTAGTCCTCGTGAGCTGCCCTACATGATCAAGGCACATATGTAATCCTTATGCTGTTGCTATGATGAGTTTGCTGGGATCCGATGGATTATGAGATTATGTTCAGATTGATCTTGAGTAATATATTTGATCTACCTCTTTTATATTTATGTTCATAAGTAATTCTTGCATGTTCTCCGTTGTTATTTATTGCTTTGGCCAAGTAATACGTAGTGACTCCAAGAGGGAACGTTATGCTCGATTGTGGGTTCATGCCCCTCGATGACTAGCTTGAGTGACAGAAACATGAGTCTAGGGGATGTGCTGTTGCCACAAGGGGGAAAACAACGGTGCTTGTGCCCGCGGGTGCAAGGATTGTTTACTTTACGCAAAGTTCTTTCAATGCAGTTGTCTATTGCATTGAGTTTACACTATGGGTGGGGCTCGCAACTTAATACCAGCGAGATGTTCTGGATAGATATCTCAAGGTGGATGATTAGTAGTAGATATTGATGGATTTCGGTCTACTTAATTTGGCGTACCGCCCATGCTTTGAACCTCAACCTTTCTTGCAATGTAGTCAGCATTGGTTTGCGTTCGTGGTCCTGTCAATTGCCCAGCTGTAATTCGTTTACCTCACATAGCTGTTTTATCGTCTTTTGGGAGAGAGACATCACTAGTGAACATCATGAGACTCCGGTCCATATTACCATCATTGATCACATCCGCTATTTACTTTTCGCTTTTACTTACTATTGCAAACATTATCTATCACTACTATCATTTGCGTTTAATCCTTTGTGAACTACAAGGCCGGAGGGATTGACAGCCTCTCTGTACTCGTTGGGAGCAAAGTTATTTGTATCTGTGTGCAGGTCCACGTTGATTGCTAATCCGCGCTGTTAGCAGTTGACACCTACTTGTTGAACCTAGGAGTCTCTGGGGATTCGATCCTTGGCATCTTTGCTAAGGAAAAAACTTCCACAACACTGCATCTTTCACCTTCCACTTGGGGTAACCAACGAGGGGTTAGAGGCCCATCAATAATCAAAAGCCTAAGCTTGGGGATGCCCCGGGAAGGCATCCCCTCTTTCGTCTTCATCCATCGGTAACTATACTTGGAGCTATATTTTTATTCGCAACATGCTATGTGTTTTGCTTGGAGCGTCTTGTATAATTTGAGTCTTTGCTTGTTAGTTTTCCACAATCATCCTTGCTGGACACACCTATTTGAGAGAGTTAAATATGGCCTAGAAATTATTAGAACACTCTATGTGCTTCACTTATATCTTTTAAGTTGAATAGTTTTTCCTCTAGTGCTTCACTTATATCTTTTAGAGCATGGCGGTGGTTATATTTTGTAGAAATTGTTGAACTCTCAAGCTTCACTTATATCTATTTGAGAGTCTATTCAAACAGCATGGTAAAGTGTTTAGGCTAAAGAAACTAGTCTTCACATGATAAACATCCAATGTCAATGTAGTAAAAATTTCACACCAAGTGCATTGTATAGAATGAGATGTTGGATGCTTGATAATTGTTTTGAGACATGAGGATAGTGATATTAGAGTCATGCTAGTGGAGTTATTATGAAATTGAAGAATACTTGTGTTAAGGTTAGTGATTCTCGTATCATGCACATCTGGTGAACCGCTATGTGACGAAGTTAGAGCATGAGGTATTTGTAGAGTGCCAACCTTTGTGTGGAGGTCGGGGGCGCGCGATGGTTAACTCCTACCAACCTCCCCCCTAGGAGCATGCGTTGATTACTTTGTTTTTTATGTCTCGTAGATTTTTCCAATAAGTATATGTGTTCTTATGACTAATGTTGAGTCCATAGATTATACGCACTCTCACCTTTCCATCATTGCTAGCCTCTCTTGTACCGCACAACTTTCGCTGGTACCATAAACCCACTATATATCCCTCCTCAAAACAGCCACCATATTGTTCGTCAAAACAGCCACCATACCTACCTATCATGGCATTTCCATAGCCATTCCGAGATATATTGCCATGCAACTTTCCACCGTCCATATGACACGCATCATATTGTCATAGTGCCATGCATGATCATGTAGTTGACATTGTAGTTGTGGCAAAGCCACCATGCATAATTTTTCATATATGTCGCTCTTGATTCATTGCTTATGCCGGTACACCGCCGGAGGCGTTCATGTAGAGTCATACTTGTTGTAGTATCGAGTTGTAATTTCAAGTTGTAACCAAAAGTGTGATGATCTTCATTATTAGAGCAGTGTCCCGTGTGAGGAAAGGCCAATAAAAAAAGAGAAAGGCCCAAAAAAAATAGAGAGGGGCAAAAAAAAGAGAAAAGCCCCTCCAAAAAAATGAGAGAAAAGAGAGAAGGGGCAATGCTACTATCTTTTTCCACACTTGTGCTTCAAAGTAGCACCATGATCTTCATTGTAGAGAGTCTCATGATTAGTCACTTTCATGTACTAGTGGGAATTTTCATTATAGAACTTGGCTTGTATATTCCAACGATGGGCTTCCTCAAATGCCCTAGGTCTTCGTGAGCAAGCAAGTTGGATGCACACCCACTAGTTTCTTTTGTTGAGCTTTCATTCATATTTAGCTCTAGTGCATCCGTTGCATGGCAATCCCTACTCACTCACATTGATATCTATTGATGGGCATCTCCATAGCCCGTTGATACACCTAGTTGATGTGAGACTATCTTCCTCTTTTTTTGTCTTCTCCACAACCACCTCTATTCCACCCATAGTGCTATATCCATGGCTCACGCTCATGTATTGCGTGAAAGTTGAAAGGTTTGAAAAGAATAGAGTATGAAAACAAGTGCTTGGCTGAAATCGGGGTTGTGCATGATATGAATATATTGTGTGATGAAGAGGGAGCATAGCCAGACCATATGATTTTGTAGGGATAACTTCCTTTAGCCATAGTATTTTGAGAAGACATGATTGCTTTATTAGTATTGCTTGAAGTATTGTTATTTCTTATGTCAATGTAGACTTTTATCTTGAATCTTTCAGATTTGAACATTCATGCCAAAATTAAGAGAATTACATTGAAAAACTATATTGATTAGCATTCCACATCAAAAATTATTTCGTTATCATTTACCTACTCGAGGACGAGCAGGAATTAAGCTTGGGGATGCTTGATACGTCTCCAACGTATCTATAATTTTTGATTGTTCCATGCTATTATTTATGAAGTCTTGGATGTTTAATGGGCGTTATCATTCACTTTTATATCATTTTTGAGACTAACCTGCTAACCCAAAGGCCTAGTCCAGATTGCTATTTTTTGCCTATTTTAGGGTTTTGCAGAAAAGGAATATCAAACGGAGTCCAAACGGAATGAAACCTTCGCGAGAGATATTTTTGGAGGAAATCACGCTCGGGAACCTTCGGGACCAAGTCAGGGGACGAAGGGCCAGCCCTCGAGGGTGGGGGGCGCGCCCCCCTGCCTCGAGGCTGGCCCACACGGCCCCCGGTGCCCTCCTTCTTCCTATATATACATACGCACCCCAGAAACTCCATACGCAGAGAGAAAACCCTAATTCCACCGCCGTAGCTTCTGTTCCCGTGGAGATCCCATCTTGGAGCCTGTTCCGGGAGGGGGATCCATCACGGAGGCCTTCATCATCATCATCATCGCCCTCACCATGAGTTGTGAGTAGTTTACCACAGACCTTCGGGTCCATAGCTAGTATCTAGATGGCTTCTTCTCTCTCTCTCTGGATCTCAATACAAAGTTCTCATCGGTCTTCGAGGAGATCTATTCGATGTAATCTCTTTTTTAGGTGTGTTTGTCGAGATCCGATGAATTGCGAGTTTATGATCAAGGTTATCTATGAAAGATATTTGGTTCTCCTCTAAACTTTTTATGTGTGCTCATAATATCCTTGCAAGTCTCTTCAAATTATTGGTTTGGTTTGGCCTACTAGATCTATAGTTCTTGCAATGGCAGAAGTGCTTGGCTTTGGGTTCAATCTTGCGGTGTCCTTTCCCAGTGACAGTAGGGGCAGCAAGGCACGTATTGTATTGTTGCCATCGATGATAAAAAGATGGGGTTTTCATCATATTGCTTGAGTTTATCCCTCTACATCATGTCATCTTGGTTAAGGCGTTACTCTGTTTATATGAACTCAATACACTAGATGCATGCTGGATAGCGGTCGATGTGTGGAGTAATAGTAGTAGATGCCGAATCGTTTTGGTCGACTTGTCTCGGACATGATGCCTATATACAATGATCATGCCTAGATAGTCTCATAATTATTCGCTTTTCTATCAATTGCTCGGCAGTAATTTGTTTACCCGTCGTAGAATACCGCTATCATGAGAGAAGCCACTAGAGAAAACTATGGCCCCCGGGTCTATTCTCAACATATCAATCTACATCTACTTTACTTTTCTTGTTTTATTTGTTGTTTTATTAAACTAAAAATACCAAAAATATAATTATCATCTCTATCAGATCTCACTCTCGTAAGTGACTGTAAAGGGATTGACAATCCCTTATCGCGTTGGCTGCGAAGTTCTTATTTGTTTGTGTAGGTGCGAGGGACTGGCGTGTGGTCTCCTACTGGATTGATACATTGGTTCTGAAAAACTGAGGGAAATACTTATGCTACTGTGCTGCATCTCCCTTTCCTCTTCGAGGGAATACAACGCAAGCTCAAGAGGTAGCAGATCGCTCTGTAGGATAGCATCTTGCTTGCATAAGCTTTGGAACACATTGAGACAATAGTCATCCTCCCATACACTATTGAGAGTATTGCATCTCCAACAGAGTGGGTTAGTATAGTTACTCTCCTCATTTCACCACTGGCTTCTTTTCCCAGGTCCTACTTCACGGGATCTCCGATCACATAGGTTGGGTTACCACCATGGCAACTCATGTGGGTCTCATACCCATCTCCCTCGATGCATTATCTATCACAACACGTGATAGCCCTTTTGTAAAGGGATCTGCCAGATTCTTAGCCGTATGGACATATTCCAACGCTATCACTCCGGAGTTTCTCAATTTTCTGACAGCTTTTAATCTCATACTTATGTGTTTGTTGGACTTCATGTTGCCCTTTGAACTCTTCACCTTGGTGATGACGGTCTGATTTTCACAGTTCATAAGGATAGCCGGAACCGGTTTATCAACCAATGGCAAGTCCATCAAAAGATCTCGAAGCCATCCCGCTTCGACACCAGATGTGTCTAATGCTGTTAATTCTGCTTCCATTGTCGATCTCGTTAAGATCGTTTGCTTGCAAGACTTCCAGGAAACAGCGCCACCTCCAAGATTAAACATATACCCAGTTGTGGCCTTCATCTCATCAGCATCAGAGATCCAAGTCGCATCACTATACCCTTCAAGTACCGACGGGTATCCGGTATAGTGAAGTCCATAGTTCATTGTCCCCTTCAGATAACGCATAACTCTTTCAACAGCATGCCAATGTACATCACCCAGTTTTGATACAAACCGACTCAGTTTGCTCACAGCAAAAGCGATGTCAGGACTCGTAGTGCTAGCTAGGTACATCAGTGAACCAATGATTTGAGAGTATCTCAATTGATCTATAGCCGTGCCTTTGGACTTTTGAATCAACACGCTAGGATCATATGGTGTTTGAGATGGTGTGCAGTCCGAGTATCCAAAACAACTCAACACCTTCTCAACATAATGGGATTGCAAAAGTGTAATCCCACCCTCATTATCTCTGAGTAGCTTGATGTTCAAGATAACATCAGCCACACCAAGGTCTTTCATCTCAAAGTTTTGAGATAGAAACGACTTGACCTCCTCAATGACTTTGAGGTTGGTTCTGAATATCAGTATGTAATCAACATACAAGCACAGTATAACTCCTTCGCCCCCACCATGGCGATAGTATACACATTTGGCAGCTTCATTAACAACGAAGACAACAGATGTCAGTGTTGTATTAAACTTATCATGCCATTGCTTAGGTGCTTGTTTCAGGCGATATAAAGATTTTATCAACCTACACACTTCTCCTTCCTGACCATCTATCACAAAGCCATCTGGCTATTGCATGTAGATTTCCTCGTTTAGCTCTCCATTCAGGAAAGCTGTCTTAACATCCATCTAGTGGACGAGAAGACCATGCGAGGCCGCCAACGAGAGTAATACTCGAATGGTGGTCAGTCTGGCCACAGGTGAATAAATATCAAAGAAATCTTCCTCTTCTTTTTGGTCATAGCCCTTGGCCACAAGCCTAGCCTTGTACTTTTCAATCGTACCATCGGGCCTAAGCTTCTTTTTGAACACCCACTTACATCCCAATGGTTTGCAACCATAGGGACGCTCAGTAATCTCCCATTTCCCGTTAGCCATGATGGAATCCATCTCACTACGGACCGCTTCCTTCCAGTAGTCAGCTTCTAGAGAGGCATACGCTTATGAAATAGAAGTGGGAGTATCATCCACGAGGTACACGAAGAAATCATCACCAAAGGTCTTTGCAGTCCTTTGTCTCTTTCCCCTACCAAGGGTTTCCTCGTCATCCTCCTCGGGATTTTCATCATGTGTTCGTTCATAGTATTCCATAGGAATGGCGGGCTCAGGAGTCTCCTCAGATTCCTGTCTAGATGTGCTTTGCATATCTCTCATAGGAAATATATCCTCGAAGAATGTAGCATCCTTAGACTCCATAATTGTACCAACCTTTTGGTCAGGTACCTCAGATTTCACTACTAGAAATCTATAGCCAACGCTATTCTTAGCGTAGCCCAAATTAACGCAGTCCACGGTCTTCGGTCCAAGCTTGTGCTTTTTGGGGATTGGCACATTGACTTTCGCCAAACAGCCCCAAGTACGCAAATACGAGAGTGTTGTCCTTCTCTTCGCCTATTTCTCATAGGGAGTGATCTCGTTGTCCTTTGTCGGAACTTTATTCAGGACATGACATGCCGTCAATATAGCCTCCTCCTCCATGCTTTGGATAAACCCGACGTATCTAACATGGCGTTAACCAAATCAGTTAGAGTACGGTTTTTCCGCTCGGCAACCCCGTTTGACTGAGGTGAATAGGGATGCGTCCTCTCATGAATAATGCCATGTTCCGCACAAAAGGAATCAAACTCACTCGAGAAGTACTCTCCACCACGATCTGACCGGACTCGTTTAATTTGTTTTTCAAGTTGTTTCTCAACTTCTGCCTTATAGATTTTAAAGTAGTGTAGAGCCTCATCGTTAGTATTTAACATATACACATAGCAATATCTAGTGGAATCATCTATAAACTTCTGATTCATTAACATTCGAATGAATATGGTTCACGGCTTTATTACAAAAATCTGCGAGGGAAAGGCGGAACATTCCTCCGCTCTCATAACTTTTTCCAACAAAGGGTCCATATTTCATAACAACTAATTTATTAGACTCAAAAACCAACTGAAACCCTTCTCTACATAGAAGGGAGCCACTAACGAGGTTCTTCTTGATGGCGGGGACATCCTGCACGTTCTTCAGCTGCACGATCCTTCCCGAAGTAAACTTCAGATCGACCTTGCCAACACCATGAACAGAAGCACTCGCGCCATTCCCCATCAATACGGACCCGTGGCCTGTGACCTGGTAAGAAGTGAACAATGAAATGTCAGCACACACACATGAACACCTGCACCTGTGTCCACCCACCAATCGTTGGGCTAAAACACTAAAAAAACAGTAAATAAATTACCGTACCTAGATGCACCATTGTCATTGTTGTCCACAATCATGTTGACAGACTTGGAGTCCTGTCCTGGCTTCTTATACTTCTTTGGGCACTTGTTGGCCCAATGTTCAACCGAACCACAAGTAAAGCAGCCCTCATCCTTCTTGTTCTTCTTGAAGGTCTTCTTACCCTTCTTCTTAAAGTCGGCATTGTGTTGGACACCGTTCTTTCCCTTGGGCTTGTGGGAGTTGGAGTTCCTCTGGTTCACCATGTTGGCGACAGAAGTCCCTTCGACCGCTTTCCCGTTCGAGTCCTTTGCCCTTGAGTTCTGCTCAACTCTCAGATGGCCAATGACATCCTCCACTGAGAATTCACGCCTCTGATGTTTCAGAGTAGTGGCAAAGTTCCTCCAGAAATTAGGGAGCTTAGCGATTATGCAGCCCGCGACAAACTTGCCCGGTAACTCGCACTTCAGAAGCTCAAGCTCCTTAAAAATGCATATTATCTCATGAGCCTGCTCCAGCACAAGACGGTTTTCAACCATCTTGTAATCGTGGAACTGCTTTATAATATACATCTCAGTCCCAGCATCGGTGGCCCCGAATTTAGATTCGAGCGCCTCCCACAAGTCTTTGGCGACACGAACATGCTAAGAAGTGCTCCGAGAAGTACGACGGTGGCCTCCCTGAACGCCTTCTCCTGTTCAGGAGCAACCGTTCCCGTGGGCACACCAGCGACTCAGAATACGTTCATAGCCGTGAGCCATAAAGTGGTCTTAGTCTGCCAATGCTTAAAGTATGTACCGGTAAACTTATCCGGTTTCAGTGCAGTGGCAAAGCCACTTGTCGAAAAATTCCTACACATAATAGGTTTTTGGATTGCTGAGTAAATAGGCAATTTTTTGATTAATTTAATCCAGGAATAAACCACTAACATGGCATTGACACAAATAATTGCATACTGATATTCAATCATGCAAGCACATACTACGCTAATTGTACAGATCTACGTATAACGCTAGCATGCCTAAAATAGAAAACAGTAGGAGCGGGATAAACAAGTTATACCCTGCAGTAGGCCATGCAGAGGTCGCGGCGGCGGTGACGGCATCAGCGTCCTCGCTGCCTTCTTGTCGGTTTCGGTCTTCTCGGCGGCGGCACGTTCGACGTTGCTGGACATGGTGATGTCGAGGGCGACGCGGACGTATAGGAAGTAGATGAACGGCGAGCAGTCCCGTAGTCACTTCCCAAAAACCTATTCGTCCCTCTCCCGTACAGGATCCAGAGAGGCGGGGTTTCGGAGACCTGCTCTCCCGTCGACCGTGTACGCGGCGGACGGGATGGAGTCACCGGCGGCTAGGGTTGGCAGCGCCCCACATATATATGTGCGACCGCGCGTGGAGAAATGTGGGTTGAACCCACGTCCAAGTTGGTAGCCCATGATCCGACGTCTCAGATCGTGGCCCTACCTGTCAAAGACTCTTCGTTCCTGACCGGCAAAAAAAAGCGCATAAGAGTGAGCTCGGCTCGGCTCAATCCCGCAACCCGTCGTGGCGTGGCGTGGTGTGGCGAGGCAAGCGGAGGAGGAGTGCGCGAGGACCTCATCTCTTCTCAAGCTCCAATAGCATGGGCAGAGAATCCTTTATAAACCACTCCAACTCTTTTTCCACTTCCGTGATGGGACTAAACTTCCCATCACCTTGTGATGCCACCTACATGGGCCCTTAGAAATTAAATATGAAATTATTATATGGGCTCTTAGGCCCATCTCATATTTCAACACGGAGCCGGGGCTCGCGTGTGGCGTCTGAGTGGAGGAGCCGGTCTTGATGGGGACGTTGTCGGGTGGTGAGCTGATGTAGATATATAATAGCACTACGCCTACTAGGAGGCCGTCCGTGGGCGAGTCGCAGATAATAAGGTGGAGTGGCTTCCAACCGGACACGTACACGAGTCCTCTTGCTATATTTCCAGCAGCGGTCCTCAGGTCTTCAACGACCAAACATAACATGCTTCGCTACGACTACTACTCGGACACGAGTAGGGATGGCACCCGCAGGGTTTGGGTACGGGTGGAGCCACCCCATACCCATACCCGTCCTATTTTGGCTTACCCATCACCTGTACCCATACCCGCTGGTGGGTATAATTTTTCCCCATACCCATCACCCTACAGGGTAAATGGATACCCGTGGGTAAAAATACCCACGTTTGTGTGACATAAATTTAAGCAACACGTAATCATAAACAACATATAATCATAATTTGTAAACAACAACACATAATAACATCAGTACATACATATAAGCGACAACATGTCATAAACAATAACACACTCTAAGAATCAACACTTTGTTGTAAACAAGAGGACATCAAAATATCAACACATAGTCATAAAGAGTAGTACAAAGTCATACATTTCAAATTCACAAACTCACGACAAAGTGTAAAGGTAATTTCTTCGTACTTGTTAGATTTTATAAGGATACATGGGTATGCGGGTATGGGTTATATGATCCCATACCCATACCCGCTCTGTCCGATGGGTTTGAGAATTTCCTATTTATATACCCATGGGTAACTTTTTATCCTATACCCTTACCCTAATAGGGTTTTTACCCGCAGGGTACGTGGGTAATGGGTACCCATTGCCATCCCTAGACACGAGTGAAACTAGCCCTCCTGCAGCTGGTTTTCCAGCTGCGGCTCGGACTCCTCTCGCAGGTTTTTTTTAGAGAGAACTTACATATTTTTTCGAAAACACTAAAATGTCAAAATAAAAAATAGGCATGACAAATCTGATGTTTTTCATGAAAATTTATATTGTCGTGATGATGGCAAATTTATTTTTGTAAGCACGGCAATTTTTTGACAAAAAAAAAGCCCCGGGGCAGATTTGCGATGCTGGCTAACTAAATCTGTCATCCTTGGAGAACATAATTCGCATGAAACACATTTGATTTGCTATGGTCAAAAATCTCATGTCTGATTTCTACTAGAGTCCTATTTTTTTTCTATTGAAAACTCTTTCACATTTGGTCGGGAGTCCATATGGCTCGCTTATAGCGAGATGTAACGAAGCCTCGCGTCAAGCCGAGCACTAGAAGGGCCTACGCAAGCGTGTGGGCAGCCACAACCATTTTTTCATGTTCTTTGTTTTTCCATTTTTTTCAGTTTCTTTCATACTTCATATTCCAAATGGTACAAAAAAAACATTTTACATAAAACATTTTGAATAAAATGTCAACCAATCATTTGAAAAAGGAAAACGGTCAGTGTCAACCGGCGCGTTTTCTCTCGCCCAACGGCCGTCTTGAACGCGTGACACGTATCGTGGGCCTTTCATCACTTTTCCCATTCTACCCTTCCTGAAATATGTCCCTCGTTCTCGCCTCCCCCCCCCCCATCCACCAACACACACACAAATGACGCCCAAGCACGTCCTCTTTCCAATCTGCTTCCCAAGTCCTCCATGATCCAAGCTCTAGCCATGGAGCTGCAACCTTAGGTCTCTTCCTCTACCATGGTGTTAGATCCGGAGATGGCCTTGCACAAAATGTTGTAGCTACCTGCTGTTACAAGACCAGGGCAATGGTGTGGAGCTGCAAGGATGTACCTGCTTGCCGTGCACTGGATTTGCAGCAAGGGTCGTGTTACATCATCTTTTACTGTAAAAAATATTTTGCAACATCATCAATGTTACAAAAGTCCTTCTGCAACATCATCTATGTTGCAAAAAATAAAGATGAAAAATACTGCAACACAACTTTTGTTCGCTCGTATGACCCGTGTCCCACGTGACGTGTGATGCTAAATCCTCATGACTCCCCTCAATTTTTTTATGCAACATCACTAGTAGTGCTGTGGAAGTTTCTTCCGTAACATCTGAAGGAAATATGCCCTAGAGGCAATAATAAAGTTGTTATTTATATTTCCTTATATCATGATAAATGTTTATTATTCATGCTAGAATTGTATTAACCGGAAACTTAGTACATGTGTGAATACATAGACAAAACAGAGTGTCCCTAGTATGCCTCTACTAGACTAGCTCATTGATCAAAGATGGTTATGTTTCCTAAGCATAGACATGAGTTGTCATTTGATCAACGGGATCACATCATTAGTAGAATGATGTGATGGACAAGACCCATCCGTTAGCTTAGCACTATGATTGTTTAGTTTTACTGCTATTGCTTTCTTCATGACTTATACATGTTCCTATGACTATGAGATTATGCAACTCCCGAATACCGTAGGAACACCTTGTGTGCTATCAAACGTCACAACGTAACTGGGTGATCATAAAGATGCTCTACAGGTGTCTCCGAAAGTATTCGTGGTGTTGGCATAGATCAAGACTAGGATTTGTCACTCCGAGTGTCGGAGATGTATCTCTGGGCCCTCTCGGTAATGCACATCATAATAAGCCTTGCAAGCAAAAGACTAATGAGTTAGTCACGAGATGATGTATTACGGAACGAGTAAAGACACTTGCCGGTAATGAGATTGAACTAGGTATAGAGATACCGACGATCGAATCTCGGGCAAGTAACATACCAATGACGAAAGGAACAACGTATGTTGTTATGCGGTTTGACCGATAAAGATCTTCGTAGAATATGTAGGAGCCAATATGAGCATCCAGGTTCCGCTATTGGTTATTGACCGGAGATGAGTCTCGGTCATGTCTACATATTTTTCGAACCCGTAGGGTCCGCACGCTTGACGTTTGATGACGATCGGTATTATGAGTTTATGAGTTTTGATGTACCGAAGGAGTTCCGAGTCCCGGATGAGACCGGGGACATGACGAGGAGTCTCGAAATGGTCGAGACATAAAGATCGATATATTGGACGACTATATTCGGACATCGGAAAGGTTCCGAGTGATTCGGGTATTTTTCGGAGTATATGGGCCTTATTGGGCCATACGGGAATAGAGGAGAAAGGCCAAAAGGAAGGAGGCGCGCACCCCCCCTGGTCCGAATTGGACAAGGGGTGCAGCCCCCTTTTCCTTCTCCCTCTCCACCTCTTTCCTTCTCTCCTACTCCGGAAAGGAAAGGGGAATCCTACTAGGACTTGGGAGTCCTAGTAGGACTCCCCACACTTGGCACGCCCCCTCTAGGGCCGGCCTCTCCCTTGCTCCTTTATATACGGGGGCAGGGGGGCACCCTAGGACACACAAGTTGAATTGTTTCAGCCGTGTGCGGTGCCCCTCTCCACAGAAACACACCTCGGTCATATCGTTGCAGTGCTTAGGCGAAGCCCTGCGCCGGTAGATACATCATATCTGTCACCACGCCGTCGTGCTGGCGGAACTCTCCCGTGAAGCTCAACTGGATCAAGAGCTCGTGAGACGTCATCAAGCTGAACGTGTGCTGAACGCGGAGGTGCCGTACGTTCGGTGCTTAATCGGTTGGATCACGAAGAAGTTCGACTACATCAACCGCGTCACTTGACGCTTCCGCTCCCGGTCTACGAGGGTACGTAGACACACTCTCTCCCTCGTTGCTATGCATCTAGTAGATAGATCTTGCGTGATCGTAGGAAATTTTTGAAAATACTACGTTCCCCAACAGTGGCATCATGAGCCAGGTCTATGCGTAGATGATATGCACGAGTAGAACACAATGAGTTGTGGGCGATACTAGTCATACTGCTTACCAGCATGTCATACTTTGCTTCGGCGGTATTGTGAGATGAAGCGGCCCGGACCGACATTACGCGTACGCTTACGCGAGACTGGTTTCACCGTTATGAGCACTTGTTGCTTAAAGGTGACTGGCGGGTGTCTGTCTCTCTCACTTTAGCTGAATCAAGTGTGGCTACGCCCGGTCCTTGTGAAGGTTAAAATAGCACATACTTGACGAAACATCGTTGTGGTTTTTGTATGCGTAGGTAAGAACGGTTCTTGCTAAGCCCGTAGCAGCCACATAAAACTTGCAACAACAAAGTAGAGGACGTCTAACTTGTTTTTGCAGGGCATGTTGTGATGTGATATGGTCAAGACATGATGAGATATACGGTTTTGTATGAGATGATCATGTTTTGTAAAGTTATCGGCAACTGGCAGGAGCCATATGGTTGTCGCTTTATTGTATGAAATGCAATCACCATGTGATGTCTACACACGCTTCTACTCTTGTAGACTATGTTGGGCCTCCAAGCGGAGAGGTTTGTAGGACAGCAGCAATTTCCCTCAAGTGGATGACCTAAGGTTTATCGAACTCAGGGAAGTAGAGGTTGAAGATGGTCTCTCTCAAGCAACCTTGCAACTAAGATAGAAGAAGTCTCTTGTGTCCCCAACACACCTAATACACTTGTTAGATGTATAGGTGCACTAGTTCGGCGAAGAGATGTTAAATGGCAAGTGATATGGATGGCAAAACAAAGTAATATAAATCTGTAATCAAAAGTGCAGCAAGCAAACAAGTGGTAAACTTGAGCACTAATGGTATTGCAATGGTGGAAACAAGGCCTAGGGTTCATACTTTCACTAGTGGCAACTCCCAACAACATTAACATAATCGAATCACATGATATTTCCCATAAAACATGCAATGGAGACGCACCCGGAGGTCATTCCTTCGTGGTCAAGAGAGGACGAGAATTATGTAGGGCTACAAAAGCACACCTCAAAGTTCGTAGTTCTCAATCTAAGGATTTCCCAATGTCACCGCGGCCATCCAAAGAGAGTTCCACAATCACCACAACATATCTAAAGGATAGTCAAAGACAAGCACCAAGAGACTCTCAATCTTCAATCAACACACAAGAGAGGAAATCACTCATGAAAATATTTTTCTAATCCATGTCCAATAGACCGCTGTCACCTTGGTCTCGGGGATTATACTAGATAAAGACAAGTGAGTACATCAATCCAATACATAGAGGAAGGGGAAATATCATGGGATCACCCTAGATTAACATAGCCTATGATCACAACGAAGATCACATCATGGGAGAGAGAGATAACCACATAGCTACACGTACGAGCCCCTCAGCCCCGGAGGAGACTACTCACACATGGACATGGTGAGGAGGATCTTGATGGTGGTGTTGATGGAGAGGTGCAGCCCCGCGAGGAGGCGGCGGCCGGCGGCGGCCACGGAGGCGGCGGCGGCTGGGAGGAGACGGCGGCGGCCCTGGGGGCGGCGGCGGCCCTAGGGGGCAGCGGCTCATTGGCCCCCCTTCTTCCTTGTGGATGGTGCTGCAATGGTGCTGGTCCTCCCCTCCAAGACGGCGGCTCGGGAGGAGGAAAATTCGTGGCCCTTGGTGACCTAGGTTTCCTCTCTTTATATAGACTCTCGGATTCCCGTCATCAGATTTTGGGCCTCAGTAAAACGGTCTTTACTCGGCCGTCCGGACTCCGATTTGGACGAATTTTATATCCAGAAGCATCGCCTCGAAATTCCCCACAACTTTTGCAACTAGACTTTTTCCGTTTGATGTCGTCTTCGGGCCGGAACGTGACCATATTTAAAAAACGTTCTCAGACAGATTTCAAGAAAGTCAGAGTCCTACTCCAATACGACTCCTTTTGCGTTTTTGTCAATTTCCAAGTAATTCCTACACAATAAAGTGTAAAACAAGAACATTGTGCACTTTTGCAACCATTAGTAGGTTAGTCCAAATATGATCAAAAGTGTATGGAAGTGCATAAATATCATAGCAATATCACACAAAAAAGGCATGGAGCAAGCAGAAATTATAGATACGTTTTGGACGTATCAACATCCCCAAGCTTAATTCCTGCTCGTCCTCGAGTAGGTACATGATAACAAGCATAATTTCTGTGGTGACATGCTATTAACCATATAAGAACTTTTAACAGTCACATGACAAATGCTTACTGAGATAATGAATCTGCAGTAATTAAGTTTCCTCATGAGAATATCACAAAGAACTGAAAGTTTTACAATATGATACTGAAACACTCAATAGATTTGTAGTGAGCATGGTGTGCAAACATGACAAAGTGATACCTCGCTTGCCCCCTTTAGTGAAGCAAAACATAAATGCAGGGGCACCTCCAAAGTTTAAGTGACGACTAGATACAATGATTTCAGAATAAACGATATCATAATCATGCAAAAGACAATGGTACTTTGGGACAATGCACATTACACTCAGAATGACAATCATGCTCTCAATAGTTGGTGCTTTAAAGAAAGAAGGTGGAGACTCTCGAACCGTGGCTTTTGATGGCAAGGTTGAAAACCCGTGGTCGGAAACAAAAACTAAACATGTAACAGAGCTCTTGGTTTTAAAAACAGAAGTAAAAATTATTTTTTTAGAGATGCATATTTCGTCAACGAATGCTAGCAGATAACTCAATCACTTCTTGAGCTGGACAAGTTTTGAGGAACGGCTCCCGCATGAGGACGATCACATCCTCTTAATCTCCTTTGTTTATCACTGCCAAAGTTTTCTGATTTCTCATGAACAAAGCGTGAAGGAGGGTTTGTTTGTTGTATAATTTTTAATGAGCCGGGCGCACTTTATGCCAGTTCTTTCTCGTATTATGGGTTTGCACATTAGACATGCAATCCCGGGGTGAAGCTTGTCCAACTTAAAAAGATCATGAATTAACTACTAGTTCCTCATGAGCTAAAACAGAGGCACAAAAGAGAAATGCTTTTTTGAATAATTTCGAGATGGTACATGAAAGTCTTCGTTAGGAATGGCAGGTAAATACCATCTATAGGAAGGTATGGTGGACTCATATGGCATAACTGGTTTAAAGGATTTTGGATGCACAAGCAGTCAGTTCGCTTAGTACAGGCGAAGGTTTGCAATAGACTGGGAGCGACCAACTAAAAGAGCAATGACGGTCATAATCATGCAGAGCGACAAAGCAACATTGAATCAGTCATGGAAGTTATATCGCTACTCAGAAATTAAAGATCATCAAGGCTCGATAGACTTTCTTTACAGTCTTAAATATGCGTGAGCATACGCCAAGTCAATCAAAATAAATTCTTGGGGGAAGATATCACTAGACCATACCACATCATAGGCAAACAAATCATGTTGGTACTCCAATAACACATTGAGAACCCCCCAGCTATTTGAGACTAACCATAAGAAAACATGAACTACTAAGCATCATTATGCACATAGCATTTTTATCATAGACATATCAACCAATGCAACAGAAGCCAACTCTCTTAACAAGATAAGCATGATAACTAAAGAGAGTTCCAGCGACCAACTAAACAAAAGCTCTTTAAAAAGATAAGCATGAAAACTAAGAGCTGAACATGATAGTAGCTATTGAAAGACAAAGAACACACACAGCAAGGATACACATGAAAATTCTATGTTATGTTCTAGGTTGAAGTGGAGTGTGTTTCTCTCCCACACAAAGAAGGCTGAGTTCCAACTCGTTATGAAAAGCAAGCAAAGCTAAAGAAAACTAAAAAGGAAACTAAAAGCAAGACGCTCCAAGCATAGCACATAACACATGAAGTGATAAAAATATAGTGGAACGAAAGACGAACTGATAATTGTTGATGGAGAAGAGGATGCACGGGGGCATCCCCAAGCTTAGACGCTTGAGTCTTCTTGAATATTTCTTGGGGGTGCATGGGGGCATCCCCAAGCTTGAGCGTTTGACACTCCTGAATCTTTTTATCATCTTCCCTCGCACACTTGAAAACTCCCTTCATACATAACTCATCATAATCTGATTAGCGAGGTTAGTACCCATAATAAAATAATTGTTCCTTGCTGGAAATAAGGATATTCTTGAAGGTCTACTGTTTCTCAAGATTGCCAAAAGGTTTTTGCAAAGAAAAAGCAAGCTCAAGGTTTGCAAAATGAAGGAAAGGCAAAACAGGACAGAATCTGTGAAAAACAGACCAGCAGGTAGTAAATAATTTTTTCGGGGCACTTCTGCAACTCAAATCAAAAAACTCAGAACAGACGCCCGAAAGACAATTGTATAGAGCACGCTGTCGAAACAATTCAGACCAAAAAGATTATCTGGTGATTTTATACGAATTTTTCTATCCAAGGACAGAATCTGTTTCCTGGAAAGCACGTCACAACTTTTGAACTTTCTTGCAATCGGAGGCTATACTTGGCACAAAGCTGAAAAATAAAGATACAATGATGTTGCTACTGTAGTAACAAACATCAAGACCACTATAAACTGAAAGAACAAACTGAAAGCAAAGATAACAAGGGTTGTCTCCCTAGAGCTCTATCTTTATAGCCATAAAGATAGGCTTAAGACTTTAATGATGCTCTCGTAGGAATAGAGTTGAAGAACAAAAGAGAGCATCAAGAAGCAAATACCAAATACATTTAAGCCTAACATGCTTCCTATGGATAGGAATATTGCAATGGAATAATTCATTGAAGCACAAAGCAATAAGCATAGGAAGACAAAACAAGTGCAGCTTAAAAACCTTGAACATAAAGAGAGGGAACTTAATATTATTGAAATATCTATAAGCATATGTTCCCTTCTCATAATAATGTTCAGTGGGATCACGAATAAACTCAACAATATAAGCATCACATAAAGCATTGTTACCATGATCCACATGCAAAAAGGTACTCTTACTCTCCACATAAGCATCTTTGGGGAGCCCATGGTTAGGACATTTTAGCATTAACGTTTTCAGTCTCCCCCAAGCTTGAGCTACGCTCTCTCCGTCACGAGACCTAAAGTTATAGATATAGTTCCTGTCTCGATGAATTTCATCAATAGGATAAAACTTAGTATAAAAGAGAGACATAAGCTCTTGCCAATCAAGCAAGTGCGGGTTATCGAGAAGCTTAAACCAATCTGAAGCTTTATCTATAAGTGGTACGGCGAACAATTTCCTCATGACAAACTCCCTTGATACACCTGCAAGCTTAAATAATGAACATAGTTGTGACAGATATAGCAAGTGTTCACCGGGATGTCTGTCTCCTACATAACGATTAGCCAAAATATAATCGATAATACCAGCCGGTATTTTATAGGGCCCAATTTCAGTAGGAGGAGGAGCAACCACCACAGGTGTGGGGCGTCTTCCCACAAGCAACGAACTAAGAATGCAGATTTCCATAAACATAACTAGTGAAATAAAAACAAGAAACAAAAAGATTTAATTGCAAGATCTAAAGATATACCTTCAAGCACTCACCTCCCCGGCAACGGCGCCAGAAATAGCTTGATGTCTACACACGCTTCTACTCTTGTAGACTATGTTGGGCCTCCAAGCGCAGAGGTTTGTAGGACAGCAGCAATTTCCCTCAAGTGGATGACCTAAGGTTTATCGAACTCAGGGAAGTAGAGGTTGAAGATGGTCTCTCTCAAGCAACCCTGCAACTAAGATACAAGAAGTCTCTTGTGTCCCCAACACACCTAATACACTTGTTAGATGTATAGGTGCACTAGTTCGGCGAAGAGATGTTAAATGGCAAGTGATATGGATGGCAAAACAAAGTAATATAAATCTGTAATAAAAAGTGCAGCAAGCAAACAAGTGGTAAACGTGAGCACTAATGGTATTGCTGAAGGAAATATGCCCTAGAGGCAATAATAAAGTTGTTATTTATATTTCCTTATATCATGATAAATGTTTATTATTCATGCTAGAATTGTATTAACCGGAAACTTAGTACATGTGTGAATACATAGACAAAACAGAGTATCCCTAGTATGCCTCTACTAGACTAGCTCATTGATCAAAGATGGTTATGTTTCCTAGCCATAGACATGAGTTGTCATTTGATCAACGGGATCACATCATTAGGAGAATGATGTGATGGACAAGACCCATCCGTTAGCGTAGCACTTTGGTCGTTTAGTTTTACTGCTATTGCTTTCTTCATGACTTATACATGTTCCTATGACTATGAGATTATGCAACTCCCGAATACCGTAGGAACACCTTGTGTGCTATCAAACGTCATAACGTAACTGGGTGATCATAAAGATGCTCTACAGGTGTCTCCGAAAGTATTCGTGGTGCTGGCATAGATCAAGATTAGGATTTGTCACTCCGAGTGTCGGAGAGGTATCTCTGGGCCCTCTCGGTAACACACATCATAATAAGCCTTGCAAGCAAAAGACTAATGAGTTTGTCACGAGATGATGTGTTACGGAACGAGTAAAGAGACTTGCCGGTAACGAGATTGAACTAGGTATAGAGATACCGACGATCGAATCTCGGGTAAGTAACATACCGATGACAAAAGGAACAACGTATGTTGTTATGCGGTTTTGACCGATAAAAGATCTTCGTAGAATATGTAGGAGCCAATATGAACATCCAGGTTCCGCTATTGGTTATTGACCGGAGATGAGTCTCGGTCATGTCTACATAGTTCTCGAACCCGTAGGGTCCGCACGCTTAACGTTTGATGACGATCGGTATTATGAGTTTATGAGTTTTGATGTACCGAAGGTAGTTCGGAGTCCCGGATGAGATCAAGGACATGACAAGGAGTCTCGGAATGTCCGAGACATAAAGATTGATATATTGGACGACTATATTCGGACACCGGAAGTGTTCAGGAAAAGTTTCGGATTTAACTGGATTGCCGGAGGGGGTTACCGGAACCCCCCACGAGGGGGGGTGGTCCATAGTGGGCCTTGAGGAAAGGAGAGAGGCAGCCCATAGAGGCTGGCCGGCGCCCCACCAGGGGATCCTAGTTGGACTAGGATTGGGGGGCGCCACCTCTCCCTCTTTTTCCTTTCCCTCTCTTCCTTCTTGGTGGACTCCTACTAGGAATAGGATTGCAATCCTATTCCTAGTAGGATTGCCCTAGCCGCACCATAGGAGGCCGGCCGGCCCTCCTCCCTTGCTCCTTTATATACGGGGGCAGGGGGGCACCCAAAGACACACAAGTTGAATTGTTCTAGCCGTGTGCGGTGCCCCCCTCCACAGAAACACACCTCGGTCATACCGTCGCAGTGCTTAGGCGAAGCCCTGCGCCGGTGAATACATCATATCCGTCACCACGCCGTCGTGCTGACGAAACTCTCCCGTGAAGCTCAACTGGATCAAGAGCTCGTGGGACGTCATCAAGCTGAACGTGTGCTGAACGCGGAGGTGCCGTACGTTCGGTGCTTGATCGGTTGAATCGCGAAGAAGTTCGACTACATCAACCGCGTCACTTGACGCTTCCGCTTCCGGTCTATGAGGGTACGTAGACACACTCTTCCCTCTCGTTGCTATGCATCTGGTAGATAGATCTTGCGTGATCGTAGGAAAATTTTAAAATACTACGTTACCCAACAGTGGTATCAGAGCCAGGTCTATGTGTAGATGATATGCACGAGTAGAACACAATGAGTTGTGGGCGATACTAGTCATACTGCTTACCAGCATGTCATACTTTGCTTCGGCGGTATTGTGAGATGAAGCTGCCCGGACCGACATTACGCGTACGCTTACGCGAGACTGGTTTCACCGTTACGAGCACTCGTTGCTTAAAGGTGACTGGCGGGTGTCTGTCTCTCTCACTTTAGCTGAATCAAGTGTGGCTACGCCCGGTCCTTGTGAAGGTTAAAACAGCACATACTTGACGAAACATCGTTGTGGTTTTGTATGCGTAGGTAAGAACAGTTCTTGCTAAGCCCGTAGCAGCCACGTAAAACTTGCAACAACAAAGTAGAGGACGTCTAACTTGTTTTTGCAGGGCTTGTTGTGATGTGATATGGTCAAGACATGATGAGTTATACGGTTTTGTATGAGATGATCATGTTTTGTAATGTTATCGGCAACTGGCAGGAGCCAATTGGTTGTCGCTTTATTGTATGAAATGCAATCGCCATGTAATTGCTTTACTTTATCACTAAGCGGTAGCGATAGTCGTAGAAGCAATAGTTGGCGAGACGACAACGATGCTACGATGGAGATCAAGGTGTCGCGCCGGTGACGAAGGTGATCATGAAGGTGCTTTGGAGATGGAGATCAAAAGCACAAGATGATGATGGCCATATCATGTCACATATTTTGATTGCATGTGATGTTTATCTTATTATGCTTCTTATTTTGCTTAGATCGACGGTAGCATTATAAGATGACCCCTTACTAAATTTCAAGGTATAAGTGTTCTCCCTGAGTATGCACCGTTGCGAAAGTTCGTCGTGCCGAGACACCACGTGATGATCGGGTGTGATAAGCTCTACGTTCAAATACAACGGGTGTAAGCCAGTTTTGCACACGCAGAATACTTGGGTTAAACTTGACGAGCCTAGCATATGCAGATATGGCCTCGGAACACTGGAGACCGAAAGGTCGAGCGTGAATCATATAGTAGATATGATCAACATAAGATGTTCACCATTGAAACTACTCCATCTCACGTGATGATCGGACATGGTTTAGTTGATTTGGATCACGTGATCATTTAGATAACCGGAGGGATGTCTATCTAAGTGGGAGTTCTTAAGTAATATGATTAATTGAACTTTAATTTATCATGAACTTAGTCCTGGTAGTATTAGCATATATATGTTGTAGATCAATGGCTCGCGATGTTGCTCCACGTTTATTTTTTATATGTTCCTAGAGAAAACCAAGTTGAAAGATGTTAGTAGCAATGATGCGGAATTGTTCCGTGATCTGAGGATTATCCTCATTGCTGCACAGAAGAATTATGTCCTTGATGCACCGCTAGGTGACAGACCTATTGCAGGAGCAGATGTAGACGTTATGAACGTTTTGACAAAAGCTCGATATGATGACTACTTGATAGTTTAGTGCACCATACTTTACGGCTTATAACCGGGACTTCAAAAACGTTTTGAAACGCCACGGAGCATATGAGATGTTCCAAGAGTTGAAATTAGTATTTCATACTCATGCCCGTGTCGAGAGGTATAAGACTTCTGACAATACTTTGCCTACAAGATGGAGGAGAATAGCTCAACCAGTGAGCATGTGCTCAGATTGTCTGGGTACTACAATTACTTGAATCAAGTGGGAGTTAATCTTCCAGATAAGATAGTAATTGACAAAGTTCTCTAGTCACTATCACCAAGTTAGTAGAACTTCGTGATGAACTATAATATGCAAGGGATGACGAAGGTAATTCCCGATCTCTTCGCAATGCTGAAATCGGCGAAGGTAGAAATCAAAAAGGAACATCAAGTGTTGATGGTTAATAAGACCACTTGTTTCAAGTAAAGGGCAAAGGGATAGAAGGGGAACTTCAAGAAGAATGACAAGCAAGTTGTCACTCCCATGAAAAAACCCAAAGCTAAACTCAAGCCTGAAACTAAGTGCTTCTACTGCAAAGGAAATGGTCATCGGAAGTGGAACTGCCCTAGATACTTGGCGGATAAGAAGAATGGCAAAGTGAACAAAGGTATATTTGATATACAGATTATTGATGTGTATTTTACTAGTGTTCATAGCAACCCCTCGGTATTTGATACTGGTTCAGTTGCTAAAGAGTAGTAACTCGAAGTGGGAGTTGCATAATGAACATAAACTAGTTAAAGGATGAAGTGACGATGTGTATTGGAAGCAGTTCCAAGATTGATATGATCATCATCGCACACTTCCTATACTTTCGGGATTAGTGTTGAACCTAAATAAGTGTTATTTGGTGTTTGTGTTGAGCATGAATGTGATTTGATCATGTTTATTGCTATACGGTTATTCATGTAAGTTAGAGAATAATTGTTGTTCTGTTTACATGAATAAAACCTTCTATGGTCATACACCCAATGAAAATAGTTTGTTGGATCTCGATCGTGTGATACACATATTCATAATATTAAAGCCAAAAGATGCAAGGTTAATAATGATAATGCAACTTATTTGTGGCACTGCCGTTTAGGTCATATTGGTGTAAAGCGCATGAAGAAACTCCATAGTGATGGACTTTTGGAATCACTTGATTATGAATCACTTAGTGCTTGCGAACCATGCCTCATGGGCGAGATGACTAAAACTCCGTTCTCCGGAACAATGGAGCGAGCAACAGATTTGTTGGAGATCATACATACAGATGTATGTGGACCAATGAGTGTTGAAGCTCGCGGCGGGTATCGTTATTTTCTGACCTTCACTGATGATTTGAGCAGATATGGGTATATCTACTTAATGAAGCACAAGTCTGAAACATTTGAAAACTTCAAAGAATTTCAGAGTGAAGTAGAGAATCATCGTAACAAGTGGGAGTTCTTCAAGTAATATGATTAATTGAACTTTAATTTATCATGAACTTAGTCCTGGTAGTATTAGCATATCTATGTTGTAGATCAATAGCTCGCGATGTAGCTCCCCGTTTATTTTATATGTTCCTAGAGAAATATAAGTTGAAAGATGTTAGTAGCAATAATGCGGACTAGGTCCGTGATCTGAGGATTATCCTCATTGCTGCACAGAAGTATTATGTCCTTGATGCACCGCTAGGTGACGAACCTATTGCAGGAGCAGATGCAGACGTTATGAACGTTTGACAAGCTCGGTATGATGACTACTTGATAGTTTAGTGCGCCATGCTTTACGGCTTATAACCGGGACTTGAAAAACGTTTTGAACGCCACGAAGCATATGAGATGTTCCAAGAGTTGAAATTAATATTTTCATACTCATGCCCGTGTTGAGAGGTATGAGACCTTTGACAGTACTTTGCCTACAAGATGGAGGAGAATAGCTCAACCGGTGAGCATGTGCTCAGATTGTCTGGGTACTACAATTGCTTGAATCAAGTGGGAGTTTATCTTCCAGATAAGATAGTAATTGACAAAGTTCTCTAGTCACTATTGTTGGGGAACGTAGTATTTTAAAATTTTCCTACGATCACGCAAGATCTATCTACCAGATGCATAGCAACGAGAGGGGAGAGTGAGTCTACGTACCCTCGTAGACCGAAAGCGGAAGCGTTAGAACAACGCGGTTGATGTAGTCGTACGTCTTCACGGCCCGACCGATCAAGCACCGAAACTACGGCACCTCCGAGTTCTAGCACACGTTTAGCTCGATGACGTCCCTCGAACTCCGATCCAGCCGAGTGTCGAGGGAGAGTTTCGTCAGCACGACGGCGTGGTGACGATCTTGATGTTCTACCGTCGCAGGGCTTCGCCTAAGCACCGCTACAATATTTATCGAGGAGAACTATGGTGGAGGGGGGCACCGCACACGGCTAAGAGATCAAGAGATCAATTGTTGTATCTAGAGGTGCCCCCCTGCCCCCGTATATAAAGGAGGGAGGGAGAGGCCGGCCCTAGAGGGGGCGCACCAAGTGTGGGGAGTCCTGCTAGGACTCCCAAGTCCTAGTAGGATTCCCCTTTCCTTTCCGGAGTAGGAGAGAAGGGAAGAGGGGGAGAGGGAGAAGGAAAAGGGGGCTGCACCCCTTGTCCAATTCGGACCAGAAGGGGGGTGCACGCCTCCTTCCTTTTGGCCTCTCTCCTCTATTCCCGTAACTCCCCGGTACTCCGAAAATACCCGAATCACTCGGAACATTTCCGATGTCCGAATATAGTCGTCCAATATATCGATTTTTACGTCTCGACCATTTCGAGACTCCTCGTCATGTCCCCGATCTCATCCGGGACTCCGAACTCCTTCGGTACATCAAAACTCAATAAACTCATAATAAAACTATCATCGAAACCTTAAGCGTGCGGACCCTACGGGTTCGAGAACTATGTAGACATGACCGAGACACGTCTCCGGTCAATAACCAATAGCGGAACCTGGATGCTCATATTGGCTCCCACATATTCTACGAAGATCTTTATCGGTCAAACCGCATAACAACTTACATTGTTCCCTTTGTCATCGGTATGTTACTTGCCCGAGATTCGATCGTCGGTATCTCAATACCTAGTTCAATCTCGTTACCAACAAGTCTCTTTACTCGTTCCGTAATACATCATCCCGCAACTAACTCATTAGCTGCAATGCTTGCAAGGCTTATAGTGATGTGCATTACCGAGTGGGCCCAGAGATACCTCTCCGACAATCGGAGTGACAAATCCTAATCTCGAAATACGCCAACCCAACAAGTACCTTCGGAGACACCTGTAGAGTACCTTTATAATCACCTAGTTACGTTGTGACGTTTGGTAGCACACAAAGTGTTCCTCCGGTATTCGGGAGTTGCATAATCTCATAGTCATAGGAACATGTATAAGTCATGAAGAAAGCAATAGCAGTAAAACTTAAACGATCATAGTGCTAAGCTAACGGATGGGTCTTGTCCATCAGATCATTCTCCTAATGATGTGATCCCGTTGATCAAATGACAACTCATGTCTATGGCTAGGAAACATAACCATCTTTGATCAATGAGCTAGTCTAGTAGAGGCATACTAGGGACACTCTGTTTTGTCTATGTATTCACACATGTATTAAGTTTCTGGTTAATACAATTCTAGCATGAATAATAAACATTTATCATGATATAAGGAAATAAATAATAACTTTATTATTGCCTCTAGGGCATATTTCCTTCAGTCTCCCACTTGCACTAGAGTCAATAATGTAGTTCACATCGCCATGTGATTTAACACCGATAGTTCACATCGTCATGTGATTAACACCCAAAGGGTATACTAGAGTCAATAATCTAGTTCACATCGCTATGTGATTAACACC
The DNA here is from genome assembly GCA_902687465.1 of Secale cereale. Classification (NCBI taxonomy): domain Eukaryota; kingdom Viridiplantae; phylum Streptophyta; class Magnoliopsida; order Poales; family Poaceae; genus Secale; species Secale cereale. The sequence goes on along the minus strand of LR738715.1, from coordinate 32,356,472 downwards.
CAAAGAGTACTAAGGTGTGATCATGTTTTGCTTCGTCAGAGAAGTTTAGTCAACGGGTCTGTCACATTCAGATCCGTATGTATTTCGCAAATGTCTATGTGTCTACAATGCTCTGCATGGAGCTACTCTAGCTAATTGCTCCCACTTTCAATACGCATCCAGATTGATACTTAGAGTCAGCTGGATTTAGTGTCAAAGCTTGCATCGGCGTAACCCTTTACGACGAACTCTTTATCACCTCCATAATCGAGAAACATTTCCTTAGTCATCCAGTTACTAAGGATAATTTTGACCGCTGTACAGTGATCTACTCCTGGATCACTATTGTACTCTCTTGACAAACACATGGCAAGGTACACAACATGTTTGGTACACAGCATGGCATACTTTATAGAACCTATGGCTGAGGCATAGGGAATGACTTTCATTCTCTCTATATTTTTCTGCCGTGGTCTGGCTTTGAGTCTTACTCAACTTCACACCTTACAAGTCAGGTAAGAACTCCTTCTTTGACTGATCCATTTTGAACTACTTCAAAATCTTATCAAGGTATGTACTCATCGAAAGTCTTATCAAGCGTCTTGATCTATCTCTATAGATCTTGATGCCCAATATGTAAGCAGCTTCACCAAGGTCTTTCTTTGAAAAACTCCTTTCAAACACTCCTTTATGCTTTCCAGAAAATTCTACATCATTTCCGATCGACAATATGTCATTCACATATACTTATCAGAAAGGTTGTAGTGCTCCCACTCACTTCTTGTAAATACAGGCTTCACCGCAAGTCTGTATAAATCTATATGCTTTGATCAACTTATCAAAGCGTATATTCCAACTCCGAGATGCTTGCACCAGTCCATAGATGGATTGCTGGAGCTTGCACATTTTGTTAGCACCTTTAGGATTGACAAAACCTTCTGGTTGCATCATATACAAGTCTTCTTTAATAAATCCATTAAAGAATGCAGTTTTGTTATCCATTTGCCAGATTTCATAAAATGCGGCAATTGCTAACATGATTCGGACAGACTTAAGCATCACTACGGGTGAGAAAGTCTCATCGTAGTCAACTCCTTGAACTTGTTGAAAAACTTTTGCAACAAGTCGAGCTTTGTAAACAGTAACATTACTGTCATCGTCAGTCTTCCTCTTGAAGATCCATTTATTTTCGATGGCTTGCCGACCATCGGGCAAGTCAACCAAAGTCCACACTTTGTTCTCATACATGGATCCCATCTCAGATTTCATGGTCTCAAGACATTTTGCGGAATCTGGGCTCATCATCGCTTCCTCATAGTTCGTAGGTTCATCATGGTCCAGTAACATGACTTCCAGAACCGGGTTGCCGTACCACTCTGGTGCGGAACTGGTTGATCTACGAAGTTCAGCAGTAACTTGATCCGAAGTTTCATGATCATCATCATTAGCTTCCTCACTAATTGGTGTAGGAATCACTGGAACCAGTTTCTGTGATGTACTACTATCCAATTCAGGAGAAGGTACAATTACCTCATCAAGTTCCACTTTCCTCCCACTCACTTCTTTCGAGAGAAACTCCTTCTCTAGAAAGGATCCACTCTTAGCAACAAAGACCTTGCCTTCGGATCTGTGATAGAAGGTGTACCCAACTGTTTCTTTTGGGTATCCTATGAAGATTTACTTCTCCGATTTGGGTTCGAGCTTATGTTGAAACTTTTTCACATAAGCATCGCAGTCCCAAACTTAAAGAAATGACAGCTTAGGTTTCTCGTCAAACCACAGTTCATACGGTGTCATCTCCACGGATTTAGATGGTGCCCTATTTAACGTGAATGTAGCTATCTCTAATGCATAACCCCAAAAGCGATAGTGGTAGATCGGTAAGAGACATCATCGATCGCACCATATCTAATAAAGTACGGTTATGACGTTCAGACACACCATTACACTATGGTGTTCCAGGTGGCGTGAGTAGTGAAACTATTTCACATTGTTTTTACTGAAGGCCAAACTCGCTAACTCAAATATTTTACCTCTACGATCATATCGTAGAAACTCTTATTTTCTTGTTACGATGATTCTCCACTTCACTCTGAAATTCTTTGAACTTTTCAAATGTTTTAGACTTGTGCTTCATTAAGTAGATATACCCATATCTGCTCAAATCATCAGTGAAGGTCAAAAAATAACGATACCCGCCGCGAGCTTCAACACTCATTGGTCCACATACATCTGTATGTATGATCTCCAACAAATCTGTTGCTCGCACCATTGTTCCAGACAACGGAGTTTTAGTCATCTTGCCCATGAGGCATGGTTCGCAAGCACCAAGTGATTCATAATCAAGTGATTCCAAAAGTCCATCACTATGGAGTTTCTTCATGCGCTTTACACCATTATGACCTAAACAGCAGTGCCACAAATAAGTTGCACTATCATTATTAACCTTGCATCTTTTGGCTTCAATATTATGAATATGTGTATCACCACGATCGAGATCCAACAAACTATTTTCATTGGGTGTATGACCATCGAAGGTTTTATTCATGTAAACAGAATAACAATTATTCTATGACTTTAAATGAATAACCGTATTGCAACAAATATGATCAAATCAAATTCATGCTCAACGCAAATGCCAAATCATATTTATTTAGGTTTTACACTAATGCCGAAAGTATAGGGAGTGTGCGATGATGATCATATCAATCTTGGAACCACTTCCAACACATATCGTCACTTCACCTTTAACTAGTCTCTGTTCATTCTGCAATTCTCGTTTCGAGTTACTAATTTCAGCAACTGAACTGGTATCAAATACCCAGGGGTTGCTATGAACACTAGTAAAGTACACATCAATAATCTGTATATCAAAATATACCTTTGTTCACTTTGCCATCCTTCTTATCCGCCAAGTATCTAGGGCAGTTCCACTTCCAGTGACCATTTCCTTTGCAGTAGAAGCACTTAGTTTCAGGCTTGAGTTTTAGCTTTGGGTTTCTTCACGGGAGTGACAACTTGCTTGTCATTCTTCTTGAAGTTCCCCTTCTATCCCTTTGCCCTTTACTCGAAACAAGTGGTCTTGTTAACCATCAACACTTGATGCTTTTTCATGATTTCTACCTTCGCCGACTTCAGCATCACGAAGAGCTCGGGAATTCCTTTCGTCATCCCTTGCATATTATAGTTCATCACGAAGTTCTACTAACTTGGTGATAGTGACTAGAGAACTTTGGCAATTACTATCTTATCTGGAAGATTAACTCCCACTTGATTCAAGTAATTGTAGTACCCAGACAATCTGAGCACATGCTCACTGGTTGAGCTATTCTCCTCCATCTTGTAGGCAAAGTACTGTCAGAAGTCTTATACCTCTCGACACGGGCATGAGTATGAAATACTAATTTCAACTCTTGGAACATCTTATATGCTCCGTGGCGTTCAAAACGTTTTTGAAGTCCCGGTTCTAAGCCGTAAAGCATGGTGCACTTAAACTATCAAGTAGTCATCATACCGAGCTTTTGTCAAAACGTTCATAACGTCAACATCTCTTCCTGCAATAGGTATGTCACCTAGCGGTGCATCAAGGACATAATTCTCTGTGCAGCAATGAGGATAATCCTCAGATCACGGAATAATTCCGCATCATTGCTACTAACATCTTTCAACTTAGTTTTCTCTAGGAACATATAAAAAATAAACGGGGAGCAACATCGCGAGCTATTGATCTACAACATAGATATGCTAATACTACGAGGACTAAGTTCATGATAAATTAAAGTTCAATTTAATCATATTACTTAAGAACTCCCACTTAGATAGACATCCCTCTAGTCATCTAAATGATCACGTGATCCAAATCAACTAAACCATGTCCGATCATCACGTGAGATGGAGTAGTTTCAATGGTGAACATCTTATGTTGATCATATCTACTATATGATTCACGCTCGACCTTTCGGTCTCCAGTGTTCCGAGGCCATATCTGCATATGCTAGGCTCGTCAAGTTTAACCCGAGTATTCTGCGTGTGCAAAACTAGCTTACACCCGTTGTATTTGAACGTAGAGCTTATCACACCCGATCATCACGTGGTGTCTCGGCACGACGAACTTTCGCAACGGTGCATACTCAGGGAGAACACTTATACCTTGAAATTTAGTAAGGGATCATCTTATAAAGCTACCGTCGAACTAAGCAAAATAAGAAGCATAATAAGATAAACATCACATGCAATCAAAATATGTGACATGATATGGCCATCATCATCTTGTGCTTTTGATCTCCATCTCCAAAGCACCGTCATGATCACCTTCGTCACCGGCGCGACACCTTGATCTCCATCGTAGCATCGTTGTCGTCTCGCCAACTATTGCTTCTACGACTATCGCTACCGCTTAGTGATAAAGTAAAGCAATTATATGGCGATTGCATTTCATACAATAAAGCGACAACCATATGGCTCCTGCCAGTTGCCGATAACTTTACAAAACATGATCATTTCATACAAAACCGTATAACTCATCATGTCTTGACCATATCACATCACAACATGCCCTGCAAAAACAAGTTAGACGTCCTCTACTTTGTTGTTGCAAGTTTTACGTGGCTGCTACGGGCTTAGCAAGAACCGTTCTTACCTACGCATACAAAACCACAACGATATTTCATCAAGTATGTGCTGTTTTAACCATCACAAGGACCGGGCATAGCCACACTTGATTCAACTAAAGTTGGAGAAACTGACACCCGCCAGCCACCTGTGTGCGAAGCACGTTGGTAGAACCTGTCTCGCGTAAGCGTACGCGTAATGTCGGTCCGGGCCGCTTCATCCAACAATACCGCCGAATCAAAGTATGACATGCTGGTAAGCAGTATGACTAGTATCGTCCACAACTCACTTGTGTTCTACTCGTGCATATCATCTACGCATAGACCTGGCTCATGATGCCACTGTTGGGGAACGTAGTATTTTAAAATTTTCCTACGATCACGCAAGATCTATCTACCAGATGCATAGCAACGAGAGGGGAGAGTGAGTCTACGTACCCTCGTAGACCGAAAGCGGAAGCGTTAGAACAACGCGGTTGATGTAGTCGTACGTCTTCACGGCCCGACCGATCAAGCACCGAAACTACGGCACCTCCGAGTTCTAGCACACGTTCAGCTCGATGACGTCCCTCGAACTCCGATCCAGCCGAGTGTCGAGGGAGAGTTTCGTCAGCACGACGGTGTGGTGACGATCTTGATGTTCTACCGTCGCAGGGCTTCGCCTAAGCACCGCTACAATATTTATCGAGGAGAACTATGGTGGAGGGGGGCACCGCACATGGCTAAGAGATCAAGAGATCAATTGTTGTATCTAGAGGTGCCCCCCTGCCCCCGTATATAAAGGAGGGAGGGAGAGGCCGGCCCTAGAGGGGGCGCACCAAGTGTGGGGAGTCCTGCTAGGACTCCCAAGTCCTAGTAGGATTCCCCTTTCCTTTCCGGAGTAGGAGAGAAGGGAAGAGGGGGAGAGGGAGAAGGAAAAGGGGGCTGCACCCCTTGTCCAATTCGGACCAGAAGGGGGGTGCACGCCTCCTACCTTTTGGCCTCTCTCCTCTATTCCCGTAACTCCCCGGTACTCCGAAAATACCCGAATCACTCGGAACCTTTCCGATGTCCGAATATAGTCGTCCAATATATCGATTTTTACGTCTCGACCATTTCGAGACTCCTCGTCATGTCCCCGATCTCATCCGGGACTCCGAACTCCTTCGGTACATCAAAACTCATAAACTCATAATAAAACTATCATCGAAACCTTAAGCGTGCGGACCCTACGGGTTCGAGAACTATGTAGACATGACAGAGAAACGTCTCCGGTCAATAACCAATAGCGGAACCTGGATGCTCATATTGGCTCCCACATATTCTACGAAGATCTTTATCGGTCAAACCGCATAACAACATACATTGTTCCCTTTGTCATCGGTATGTTACTTGCCCGAGATTCGATCATCGGTATCTCAATACCTAGTTCAATCTCGTTACCAACAAGTCTCTTTACTCGTTTCGTAATACATCATCCCGCAACTAACTCATTAGCTGCAATGCTTGCAAGGCTTATAGTGATGTGCATTACCGAGTGGGCCCAGAGATACCTCTCCGACAATCGGAGTGACAAATCCTAATCTCGAAATACGCCAACCCAACAAGTACCTTCGGAGACACCTGTAGAGTACCTTTATAATCACCCAGTTACGTTGTGACGTTTGGTAGCACACAAAGTGTTCCTCCGGTATTCGGGAGTTGCATAATCTCATAGTCATAGGAACATGTATAAGTCATGAAGAAAGCAATAGCAGTAAAACTTAAACGATCATAGTGCTAAGCTAACGGATGGGTCTTGTCCATCAGATCATTCTCCTAATGATGTGATCCCGTTGATCAAATGACAACTCATGTCTATGGCTAGGAAACATAACCATCTTTGATCAATGAGCTAGTCTAGTAGAGGCATACTAGGGACACTCTGTTTTGTCTATGTATTCACACATGTATTAAGTTTCCGGTTAATACAATTCTAGCATGAATAATAAACATTTATCATGATATAAGGAAATAAATAATAACTTTATTATTGCCTCTAGGGCATATTTCCTTCAACTATCACCAAGTTAGTAGAACTTCGTGATGAACTATAATATGCAAGGGATGACGAAAGTAATTCCCGAGCTCTTCGCGATGCTGAAATCAGCGAAGGTAGAAATCAAGAAAGAACATCAAGTGTTGATGGTTAACAAGACCACTTGTTTCAAGTAAAGGGCAAAGGGATAGAAGGGGAACTTCAAGAAGAATGACAAGCAAGTTTTCACTTCCATGAAGAAATCCAAAGCTAAACTCAAGCCTGAAACTAAGTGCTTCTACTGCAAAGGAAATAGTCACTAGAAGTGGAACAGCCCTAGATACTTGACGGATAAGAAGGTGGCAAAGTGAACAACGGTATATTTTGATATACAGATTACTGATGTGTACTTTACTAGTGTTCATAGCAACCCCTGGGTATTTAATACCGGTTCAGTTGCTAAAGTTAGTAACTCGAAACAAGAGTTGCAGAATGAACAGAGACTAGTTAAAGGTGAAGTGACGATGTGTGTTGGAAGTGGTTCCAAGATTGATATGATCATCATCGCACACTCCCTATACTTTCGGAATTAGTGTAGAACATAAATAAATGTTATTTGGCATTTGCGTTGACCATGAATATGATTTGATCATGTTTGTTGCAATACGGTTATTCATTTAAAGTCATAGAATAATTGTTATTCTGTTTACATGAATAAAGCCTTCGATGGTCATACACCCAATGAAAAATAGTTTGTTGGATCTCGATCGTACTGATACACATATTCATAATATTGAAGCCAAAATATGCAAGGTTAATAATGACTAGTCGTCAACCCGTGCATTCGCACGGGCGCAATTATAATCAGTATAATAGTAGCATTCAAGAAACATAATCACCATAGGAACTATAATCTTGTTTTTCAAAGAGAAAAATAATCTTAAGCCATTGACATGTTGGTCAAAATTACATCCACATTTTATTAATTGGTTAAAGGATCATTAGAAAGAAAAAATGTATTTATCTTGTTCCAAAAAGTTACATAGAGCAATAACTGAGAATCTTTGCAACATACGTCCCACACTTTAAATGTTGGATAGATATGACATACATGGAACATCTATAACAACTAAGATACATCAATGTAAACAAATCAAAGAGCTTGAATTAGTAACGTTTTAAAATATAAGCATAAATTACATAGATGTAGGTCGATATGATACCTATGAAAAAAAGGCTAACTACTGTATATAAGCAAGCTTCATAGCTCCATAACCAAGTCACATAGGGATCCTCCATGATTTAATGTATAAGCAGCCCCAAGATGCAAGATTAGTACAAAGAACAAATAGAAGAAAATAGGTGAAAGAACATCTCTACACACCATTAAGATTAGCTTACATTACTACCACCATACCCAGAATTGGTACACTCAAGAGAAGCAAAACTAAAAGGGAACGTGTAGGTCGTCATTAAATGCAAGTGAAACAGAATAGAGGATAATGACCTTGGCCTAAGAAATCATTCCAAACATGAACAATTTATCACAGGAAAAGTGCAAATTTTATATCTAGTAAGAAAAATCATACTCTCCGGATTTGCAAAACTCAAAAATAAAAATAGCTTAGATTTTTCTAACAATGCATATTTGACATGTTAATGCGTGCAAGATATAAGAATAATCACTGCAAAATACACATTTTCTGTGCAACATCAGTCAAGAGACAAAAATTCTGCAATGTTTTACATGGACGCAAATTTTATATCTTGTAAGCAAATCATACTCCCCGGATTTGAGAAACTCGTAAAGAAAATTAGCTTAGATTTCTTTCTAATAATCATATTAGGTATTTGACATATTAATGCATGCGAGATATAGGAATAATCACTGCCAAATACTCCCTTCGTTCCCAAATATTTATCTTTCTAGACATTTCAAATGGTTACAACATATGGATGTATGTAGACATACTTTTGAGTGTAGATTCACTCATTTTGCTTCGTATGTAGTCATTTGTTGAAATCCCTAGAAAGACAAATATTTAGGAACGGAGGGAGTACAAATTATTTGTGTAATATCAGTCTAGAGACAAAAATTCTATAATTTTTTAGTAGGCCGTCAGTACACCGATTAGTACAGGTGTAACTTTAAACAAAAATGCACGTACATGATGTATATGCACGTACAGGATGTATGCACGTTGATGGATCTCTTCATAGGCTAGCTAGCTAGCTAGCTAGCTTATTGATGGATTCTTTCTAGAGACACACACGTATACGATGCAAAGTACTGTATATAGATTGATTTGTGGTGATGACCCTCATAGTTTGCTACGTGCATGTGCCGGCCACTGAAAATCTATCCACCTGCCAGCTTCAAGTACTTGCGCATCTCCAGTGAGTCCTGTGTCTGCCATGGCAGAAATTATCTGTTAAAAGATGCTTGCTGAACATCCGCTGACGGAACCTGCATCAACATGGGGCACGACGGAAGGCCAGCGCCGCCTTGCGAGTCCGGTGTCTGCCGTGGCCAAAATTATCTGTGAAAAGATACTTGCCGAACATCCGCAGTCGGAACCTGCATCAACATGGGGCACGACGGAAGGCCAGCGCCGCACATTAGGTAGCACCATCGCGCTCGGATCTCCCACGAACATTGCTTGACCAGCTAGGCCATGGGCCCATGGAAGGGAAAGATCTTCCGTTTTCCAGATCAACCTCATACACATCCGATAACAGAACGCTTGCCTAGGACAAATAGAGAGGACATCAGAGATTGGACGTGAGGAAGGAAAACGAATCAGGAGACAATGGGTCACGGCTAGGTTACAGTTAAACCTTATAATGATATAATTCAGATATATCTGAATTGTTATAATTTAGATATATAAAAACAATGACTTTTACATTTTTTTTAATTAATGATTTCTACCGTTAAAATTTGGACCTAGAACATCATTGGTTTTTCTTTATTTATTGTTTGTCTATGATTAATTAATAGAACATAGCTAGATAGATAGAATAGAGTTTTTTTTTAAAGATAGATAGAAGAGAGACATACTGTTTGAAAGGGACACATGTGAGAGAGAAAGAGAGAGAGGTGCGTGAGATGGAAATAAAGAAACGTGAGAGATCCAGCTAGCCCAAAAAAACATATACATGAGAGATTGCTAGAGAGACGTGAAAAAGAGAGAGGGAGCGACACGTGTGAATTTGAGTCATGAGAGATTGACCTAATTGAGTCGATGGTGGTTATGTACAGGCTGGGTCAGGTTTACGTGCACTTCTAGTCAGTTCGTTAATTATTTTTGTCACATGAGTTATTTAAAATCAAGTTTTTTCTAGAGGATTTCATCAGCTAATCTACATCGTTATAATTCGGTCCCACAAGATTAACGGCTCGTAAAATCTGATTAACGTGGGAATTTCTTGGGAGTCACAAATTAGTATAAGTATAGATAGTGCAAATTATTTGTGGCACTGCCGTTTAGGTCATATTGGTGTAAAGCGCATGAAGAAACTCCATAGTGATGGACTTTTGGAATCACTTGATTATGAATCACTTGGTGCTTGCGAACCATGCCTCATGGGCAAGATGACTAAAACTCCATTCTCCGGAACAATGGAGCAAGCAACTGATTTATTGGAAATCATACATATTGATGTATGTGGACCGATGAGTGTTAAGGCTCGCGGCGAGTATCGTTATTTTCTAACCTTCACTGATGATTTGAGCAAATATGGGTATATCTACTTAATGAAACACAAGTCTGAAACATTTGAAAAGTTCAAAGAATTTCAGAGTGAAGTAGAGAATCATCGTAACAAGAAAATAAAGTTCCTACGATCTGATCGTGGAGGTGAATATTTGAGTTACGAGTTTGGTCTTCATTTGAAATAATGTGGAATAGTTTCACAACTCACGCCACCCGGAACACCACAGAGTAATGGTGTGTCCGAACGTTATAACCGTACTTTATTAGATATGGTGCGATCTATGATGTCTCTTACCGATTTACCACTATCGTTTTGGGTTATGCATCAGAGACAGCTGCATTCACGTTCAATAGGGAAATATCTAAATCCATTGAGACGACACCTTATGAACTGTGGTTTGGCAAGAAACCAAAGTTGTCGTTTCTTGAAGTTTGGGGATGCGATGCTTATGTGAAAAAGCTTCAACCTGATAACCTTGAACCCAAGTCAGAGAAATGTGTCTTCGTAGGATGCCCAAAGGAGACTGTTGGGTACACCTTCTATCACAGATCCGAAGGCAAGATATTCGTTGCTAAGAATGGATCCTTTCTAGAGAAGGAGTTTCTCTCGAAAGAAGTGAGTGGGAGGAAAGTAGAACTTGATGAGGTAATTGTACCTTCTCCTGAATTGGAAAGTAGTACATCACAGAAAATTGTTCCAGTGATTCCTACACCAATTAGTGAGGAAGCTAATGATGATGATCATGAAACTTCAGATCAAGTTTCTGCTGAACATCGTAGATCAACCAGAGTACGTTCCGCACCAGAGTGGTACGGCAACCCAGTTCTGGAAGTCATGTTACTAGACCATGATGAACCTACGAACTATGAGGAAGCGATGATGAGCCCAGATTCCGCAAAATGGCTTGAGGCCATGAAATCTGAGATGGGATCCATGTATGAGAACAATGTATGGACTTTGGTTGACTTGCCCAATGATCGGCAAGCCATCGAAAATAAATGGATCTTCAAGAGGAAGACCGACGCAGACGGTAATGTTACTGTTTACAAAGTTCGACTTGTTGCGAAAGGGTTTCGACAAGTTCAAGGAGTTGACTACGATGAGACTTTCTCACCCGTAGCGATGCTTAAGTCTGTCCGAATCATGTTAGCAATTGCCGCATTTTATGAAATCTGGCAAATGGATAACAAAACTGCATTCTTTAATGGATTTATTAAAGAAGAATTGTATATGATGCAACCAGAAGGTTTTGTCAATCCTAAAGGTGCTAACAAAATGTGCAAGCTCCAGCGATCCATCTATGGACTGGTGCAAGCATCTTGGAGTTGGAATATACGCTTTGATGAGGTGATCAAAGCATATGGTTTTATACAGACTTTACGAGAAGCATGTATTTACAAGAAAGTGAGTGGGAGCTCTGTAGCATTTCTGATATTATATGTGGATGACATATTGTTGATTGGAAATGATATAGAATTTCTGGATAGCATAAAAGGATACTTGAATAAGAGTTTTTCAAAGAAAGACCTTGGTGAAGTTGCTTACATATTGGGCATCAAGATCTATAGAGATAGATCAAGACGCTTGATAAGACTTTCGATGAGTACATACCTTGATAAGATTTTGAAGTAGTTCAGAATGGATCAGTCAAAGAAGGAGTTCTTGCCTGACTTGTAAGGTGTGAAGTTGAGTAAGACTCAAAGCCAGACCACGGCAGAAAAATATAGAGAGAATGAAAGTCATTCCCTATGCCTCAGCCATAGGTTCTATAAAGTATGCCATGCTTTGTACTAAACATGTTGTGTACCTTGCCATGAGTTTGACAGGAAGGTACAATAGTGATCCAGGAGTAGATCACTGTACAGCGGTCAAAATTATCCTTAGTAACTGGATGACTAAGGAAATGTTTCTCGATTATGGAGGTGATAAAGAGTTCGTCGTAAAGGGTTACGTCGATGCAAGCTTTGACACTAAATCCAGATGACTCTAAGTATCAATCTGGATGCATATTGAAAGTGGGAGCAATTAGCTAGAATAGCTCCATGAAGAGCATTGTAGACATAGAAATTTGCGAAATACATGCGGATCTGAATGTAACAGACCCGTTGACTAAACTTCTCTCACAAGCAAAACATGATCACACCTTATTACTCGTGGGTATTAATCACATAGCGATGTGAACTAGATTATTGACTCTAGTAAACCCTTTGGATGTTGGTCACATGGCGATGTGAACTATGGGTGTTATTCACATAACGATGTGAACTATCGGTATTAAATCACATGGCGATGTGAGCTAGATTATTGACTCTAGTGCAAGTGGGAGACTGAAGGAAATATGCCCTAGAGGAAATAATGATGTTGTTATTTATATTTCCTTATATCATGATAAATGTTTATTATTCATGCTAGAATTGTATTAATCGAAAACTTAGTACATGTGTGAATACATAGACAAAACAGAGTGTCCCTAGTATGCCTCTACTAGACTAGCTCATTGATCAAAGATGGTTATGTTTCCTAAGCATAGACATGAGTTGTCATTTGATCAACGGGATCACATCATTAGGAGAATGATGTGATGGACAAGACCCATCCGTTAGCTTAGCACTATGATTGTTTAGTTTTACTGCTATTGCTTTCTTCATGACTTATACATGTTCCTATGACTATGAGATTATGCAACTCCCGAATACCGTAGGAACACCTTGTGTGCTATCAAACGTCACAACGTAACTTGGTGATCATAAAGATGCTCTACAGGTGTCTCCGAAAGTATTCGTGGTGTTGGCATAGATCAAGACTAGGATTTGTCACTCCGAGTGTCGGAGAGGTATCTCTGGGCCCTCTTGGTAATGCACATCATAATAAGCCTTGCAAGCAAAAGACTAATGAGTTAGTCACGAGATGATGTATTACGGAACGAGTAAAGAGACTTGCCGGTAACGAGATTGAACTAGGTATAGAGATACCGATGATCGAATCTCGGGCAAGTAACATACCAATGACAAAAGGAACAACGTATGTTGTTATGCGGTTTGACCGATAAAGATCTTCGTAGAATATGTAGGAGCCAATATGAGCATCCAGGTTCCGCTATTGGTTATTGACCGGAGATGAGTCTCGGTCATGTCTACATAGTTCTCGAACCCGTATGGTCCGCACGCTTAACGTTTGATGACGATCGGTATTATGAGTTTATGAGTTTTGATGTACCGAAGAAGTTCCGAGTCCCGGATGGGACCGGGGACATGACGAGGAGTCTCGAAATGGTCGAGACATAAATATCGATATATTGGACGACTATATTCGGACATCGGAAAGGTTCCGAGTGATTCGGGTATTTTTCGGAGTATATGGGCCTTATTGGGCCATACGAGAATAGAGGAGAAAGGCCAAAAGGAAGGAGGCGCGCACCCCCACCCCTCTGGTCCGAATTGGACAAGGGGTGCAGCCCCCTTTTCCTTCTCCCTCTCCACCTCTTTCCTTCTCTCCTACTCCGGAAAGGAAAGGGGAATCCTACTAGGACTTGGGAGTCCTAGTAGGACTCCCCACACTTGGCACGCCCCCTCTAGGGCCGGCCTCTCCCTTGCTCCTTTATATACGGGGGCAGGGGGCACCCTAGGATACACAAGTTGAATTGTTTTAGCCGTGTGCGGTGCCCCTCTCCACAGAAACACACCTCGGTCATATCGTTGCAGTGCTTAGGCGAAGCCCTCCGCCGGTAGATACATCATATCTGTCACCACGCCGTCGTGCTGGCGGAACTCTCCCGTGAAGCTCAACTGGATCAAGAGCTCGTGGGACGTCATCAAGCTGAACGTGTGCTGAACGCGGAGGTGCCGTACGTTCGGTGCTTGATCGGTTGGATCGCGAAGAAGTTCGACTACATCAACCGCGTCACTTGACGCTTCCGCTCCCGGTCTACGAGGGTACGTAGACACACTCTCCCCCTCGTTGCTATGCATCTAGTAGATAGATCTTGCGTGATCGTAGGAAATTTTTGAAAATACTACGTTCCCCAACAACATCAGCTAAGTTGCAAACAAGTGCAGATGGTCTTTTTTCTTTGCAACATCCCTCTGTTGTAAAAAAGTCCAGCAATTAGACCTCAGTTGCAAAAAAAAAATAAAATCCCGCAACACAGACTGTGCTTCGGAGAAATGAAAATAAGGTTTAGAGGATTCGCAACAAGCATCTTGTTGCAGAGGGTATTCAGCAACATCACTCTTGTTGCAAAGGGTGGCTGCTTAAGTGGCTATTAGTGTGTCAATCCAATGGCCAGTGGGGTGGTGGATCTTTTATCATTATCCTCCGGCTGATGTGTAGCATCCTCCGTTGAAAAATGTTTAATGTGTATAGAGAAACAATGTTTCTCATGTATGCAAGAAATGTATACAAAATATATACAATGTGTGTGGAAAAAGTTGAACGTGTAATAAAAAACATGTTACTCTTGTATTTGAATTTTTTTTAAGCAAGCATTTGAAAAATATTAAATGTGTATAGAAAATGTATTAAAATGTTAATCTTGTATTTGAAAAATGTTAAACATTTGTTAGAAAAATGTATTAGATATATAGCACAAAAGTTTATAGAAAAGCCATTAAACAATGAAGAAAGGAAAGAGAATAAAAAACCAGTGAAAATAGTGAAAGAAATGATGACAATTGATTAGGAAAAAAAACAAAGAAAAGGGAAAAACAAAACTCAGAAACGAGTGGAAAAACGTGCTCTTACCACAAGTTGGTCGCGCCCTACAATTTTACCACAAACCCGGCAGTGACTCGGTGGATTGCAACGCTACATTGCATCCAGGAGACCTGGGATAGATCCCTAGGTCCCCCATTTTTCTTCTCTATTTTTTTTAGTTGTGCGCAAATGGGCCAAACCGTTACTATGGACATTTCAGGCGAGAGCTCCATCTGTATTCCAATAAGTGAAATATAGATCAAGCACATTTGGTTAGTCTGAATCATCGAGGGCTTCTAGCCAACCCATTTGTTTTTGTAAACCCAACTTATTTCGGGACGAGGGTAGTAGTGCTTTATTTCTTACATAGTTTTTAATTTTACTCTTAAAAAGGGAAACCCTGACATTGACCGATGCATGCATCCATCTTCACAAAATCTCAAATCCTGCATTAAAGCGACATGGCCAACCAACACGGAAAAAAGGACCACATGTTGCAAAAAAGACATCTGTTTTGACAATCATGGAAATTTATTCATTTCACTAATTTAATATGATTTATTTAATAATAAGAAATATCCATGTGTTGCAAAAAGAAAGGTTTCACATACATCAAATAAATGTTCATATTTTTGAAATGTTCTTATATGTGAAAATAAATATTCCTACGGAACTAAGTTTTTCTTTACATATAAAAAATCATATCTTTCTAATAAATATCCAGATATGTTTAGAGGAAATTTTATGCATAAAAAGAAATGTTCATATATCATGTTTTGATAAAATATTCATGTGTTAAAATAAATGTTTATGTATCTCGTAAAACTTATTCACAAATTTTACCAAAAATCCAGGGAAAATTTATAAAATTCAAGTAGGAGTAAAAAGTTATTAAAAAAGAAGGTTGATGGGTACGGGGCTGGCCATGTGAATGGCGCATTGACTGAGATCTGTCCGTGGAGACCCCGTCCCATGTGCTCTAGCCCAGTACCTTCCGTTTTTCAATAGTTCTTTTTTTTTAATGGCAGGATTTTCCTTTCGTTAAGAAAAAAATTATCCGTTGATTAGGAAAAACCAAAAACCAAATGGATCAGTTGATTATGGAAAATCGAGCACCATAACCGCTGAGCAGCACACACAAGATACCCTACGCACACCACTCCCAAGAGGGGCTCACCGAGATAGCACACATATGTCATCATTTTCACTCCTCCTGTAGAGGGGAAGAAATTCTTATACGACCGGGTCGTACACCCTGTATCGAACGACCCCGTCCATGGAAAGACACGTGGATTTGCAAATCTTAAAGCACTCAATCCAGGCCCATCTTCTTTGTCAGACCATGGGATTCATGTGCCGCAGCCCGAGGCGCCTCGCCGTACCTATACCCGTCGTTGCCGGCGGGAGTCACCTCCTGCAGGTTGTCGGGCAGCGCCGTAAATCTCGCCGGAGACCTCGTGGATTTGGTGCTGCCCCGTTGCAATCGTTAAATGCCTAAATACATGGCGAAATACTTGTCTTCGTGCTCCTTTTCTTGGGGCTTTCCGTCTTGCTCTCGCCGGTGACAACATGCCACCCAGGCCACCTCATGATGCGAACCTTC
The DNA here is from genome assembly GCA_902687465.1 of Secale cereale. Lineage (NCBI taxonomy): Eukaryota > Viridiplantae > Streptophyta > Magnoliopsida > Poales > Poaceae > Secale > Secale cereale. The sequence continues at coordinate 32,339,875 of LR738715.1, read as the reverse complement.
GCCGGGAATCTGACTGTCGCTGACGTCCCCGCGCCACCGGCGACGAGTCCTGCGGCCACTGGACAGTGCCAACCACATGATGGTGCTCCGCCTCGCTGTGCCCGGGCGCGGCCTCGCCGGCCTCCCGCGGCTGGACAGCCACGACGTGCTCTCAGGTAGCAGCTCCCTCGTCGGGATAAGTATGCTAGCCGCCATAAAAATATCTTATATTTTAGGGTCTTCAATGTAAAGTGGCATAGCTATGTGGCGTTCAGTGGAGAGGGTCGTTCGCTCTGGATAGAACGACCCGGTCGTATAGGATTTATTTCCCTGTAGAGGCGTCATCGCCGTCCGTAAACCCCAACAAACACTCTGAGCTCGCTGTAGGCGTTAGTCGAATCAACTCACGCTATAGAGGCCGTTGGTAGTTGTATGAAAATCCGTGCTAAAGTTTAGCCAGCTGCGACGAGACCGTGCAATTCCAACTCTGAGAATTACGAAGGACAAAACCATGCACGACTGATGCCACAAAATATCACCGAACGGACACCTGCAGTTCGTGGCATCTATGTACTGATGAGCAGAGTTTTTCTTACACACAAGAAAAAAGGAAGAGTAGATTCGTAATTATGGAGCCATCACTTGGAACTTACAACTTCCATCCTCTCCATGATAACACAGTACAGCAGCCAACTAACTTACTCCACGACTTATTCTTCTCATATTTTCGCCACTATTATATTCTTCTCAAAATCATGATATATATTTCTTGTTGAGGTCGATCGATCTTCAGCTTGGCTGCACGTACGTACTGCATGGGATTAGGCGGATTTCGGGATAATAACCGGAACCCTCATGTGCACCGGCGGCAGGCTGTTCACAGAAATGGATTTTTCCTCGCCTTCTCCTGATATATATCATCGGAATCGCAAACAAACAAGATGAGCACAGCTAATTATTTTCCAGTTCGCCGCATAGATAAGTAAACATAGAATTAGCATACCACATCGATATGATCTACAATATGCAAGAAATTGGAGGAGTAGTAAGTTGAGGCCGTTACCGATCCTGGTGTGGCGCTGAGTAGTGGATGCTGATGCTCCATCCATGGCGTTCACGTTCCTCGGCTGACCGGCAGTCGTGGATGACGATGGGTGCGGCAGAGTGGAAACCGGGGGACGGCCGCTGACCAGCACAGCGTGGCCAAGCTCGCCGCCGGCGAGCAGTACAAGGACCACGAGAGCTGCCAATGCTTTGGGTGCCATTGTTTTTCTTTGTTGCAGTGTGTGTGTCCCTCATCGATGCTTTGCTTCCCTATAAATACAAGGCCGGTGAATGATGCATGGACAGCTCAACAAGAGTACTCTAGTTAAGGGTTTTGATTGTATGTAATGGCGGTGGCGGATGAAGTGTAGCGAAGAAGAGGAGGAATCGGTATCTTGTCTAGTGAACTAGCCACCACTCTATGTCTCTATCTAGCTGAAGTAGTTGTGTTTTTTTTTTCGAAATGAAGGCAAAAGAATTGCCTCATCGATTAATTAAGAAGAAGAGAATTGCCCAATTAATTTACGGAAAACCGGGCGAAAACCGATACAAACAAACTCACTCAACACGAAGCACCACGGCCACATAGATGGCCGCCAAGTGCTCCCAACACCCAACAAGCACAACCCTCAACACTTCTACAATGCAACGGAACCCGGGGTGAGAAAACGGCAATGATGACTCAAAAAACCAAGGCCACGTCGACAACACGAGAAACCGAGCACAATCCATCATGACATCGCGGACGCCTTCCCTCTCGCATCATCAACCATAGGAACCTCCAGCTGCTCACTTGACAAAGGTGAATCTTGACCCTCGCTCGAGGTCGTCGATGCGTCCACCTTCATATGATCCACTGACAAACTCAGACTTAGCTCCCTAAGCTCGGGCATGACCTGCAGTACCGGAGCCACAAGCACGGCAATGGACTCGCCCTTAGTGGAAGACAACATTGGATGGGAGGTAGGCATCGAGGATGAATTGTTTCCAACACGAGGGGAGAAAGAGCCATATAACTCCACCCCCCCTATCCTCCGCGGAGCAAACACCGGCCGCACAAGGAGAGTGCGGCGTCAGAGAGGTCTGCAACATAGCCGGCGCAAGGGAGAGTCTACTCAGAGCAGCCTCCGCTCGCTCTAAAAAAACTCCCAACATGTGCCAGACAACCTTGCAGCAAGGCAGTCTGATCAGCCAAAGCGGACTGCAACATTAGCTCCGACGAGGTTGGTGAGCCAACGGTACCAGAGACGACAGACGCCCAAGACCCACGATGAATCGCCTTGGATGGGAGTGCGGATCGCATCGGACCCTCACATGAAGCAAGAGCAGGACGATGCACGGCGTCGAGCTGCGACACGAGCGACACATCATTGCATGGCAGTGAGCTTAGAGGACGCCATGGGTTGCAACATCCACACGCACGATGACCGTTCTCCAAACAACGGGAGCACCGCAACGGCTCTTTGCAAACAGCCGCGCGATGACCATGAGCGAAGCATCTGTAACATCTACCGTGAAGCCAAGCGGGGATGGGACGAGGAGCCATTGTCGAGGAAGGCGACGAAGTCGGACGACGCGGGCCGCGCCGCGGTAGCACCTCCTGCCAACCCCCATTTGTGTCTGCGTCATGCCCCACGCACATCCCTCCAGAGTCGAGGGCCTTGGTGGCAGCCGGCGGTGTCTGGGGAGCCAACTCCTCTTCGTCATCTTCATCGTCATCGTCGTCAGCAACGGAGGCCCACAACACCGCCCGTGGTGGCAACATCGCGACCATTTCCTCTTCACAGCCTACGTCGTCCCCATTGACAGAGGCAACAGGGACCGGCAGCAACACATCCGAGGCGGCATCGGCAAGGACAGGGGAGCCAGGTGTCGGGGCCGACGCAGTTGTCGACACAGGCTGCGAACAGGGCGTGCACGCAGCCTTAAGACCCCCGTCCTCCCTCCTGAACCTGGAAGCTGGGGGCAGCGGCCGCGGTCGAGGGAGAACACCGGCGACGACCGGGGTAGTGCCTGCAACCTGAGCGCACGACGCAGACGGCGGAATGACGACGGGTGCAGCAGCCGGAGACGCCGATGGAGTGGTGGCCGCCGCAGAGGCGCGGGCGAGCAGCATTGCCGGGCGAACCGAGAGACGGGGCGCCGCCGAGACTGGCGTGGGAGAGATCTTCGCGGGGTACCCGGATCCGGTCACGGCGGCCGCAACGGAGGACGGAGGCCGGAGATCCGGGCGAAGGCGGCGCCCGCCGAGCCGCAACTTGCGCGGACGCGAGAGCGCCATCCCTTCCCAACGCATGACGCCGAGCCGAGCCGAGCCTAGCAGAAGAGAGAGGACGAGCAGGGGACTCCGGATCTGGCCTGGGCAGCTGCGCAGCTAGTCGGAGATGGGAGATCGAGGCGCCGCCGCCGGGGGAGCTCACCCGACGCGGGTGCTGTCGCGGGAGCTCATCCCTTGGCTCTCGTCATTTTAGTAACCGTTGTGCTTCGGAAGTGTCAAGATTAATGCTCCTCATCGTACGGGAAATTCCCAGGTGCGGGGCACGCACATGCGAAAACGCTTGCTGATATCCATATGCGCCGTGAACCGTGCACATGTTTGCACACAAAATGGTTGAAAAATGGCTGCAAATTATTAAGTCTCTGAATACGAAACAACATACATGTTTATTCAAATACGTCTGTCTACATTTCTATATTCTACACCCCCGTTCTGTTACGAACCATGTTTCACGAGTTTCGATCACTGTTCATCTTCTTCTTCCTTCGTACTTTTTTTAAGGGTGGATTTTATTGACTCAAAATGAAGCATCAAGTGGATACAAATATAATTAGAACACACCCGACCTCTGCATAGATAGGATGCACACAACCAACGCCAACACACACACACACACCAAAAACCACATCGGCAAATAGCAAAGTCACACAAGACCAAAACTATGCCTAAACGAGAGAAGAAAAAAAAACCTCATAGCGATCAAAACAGCGGTCGACAAACTACAAACAACGACCATATCCGCACCAACCATCTCTAAACACCACGAGGACAACGAGTTTTTTCAACAGCAACACCTTCAGAAAGGGGACGATGCTCAAGCGCCACCGTCACCGGATTCAACCACCAATGGCTGGAATCTGGGTTTTCACCATGAAGAACGAGTCCGAGCAAGTCCGAGCAATGCCTTCAACAAGGTAACGACGTAAAAACATCATCATTGTCAGGTTAACCAACTCTGGTCAAACCTAGGGTTTTCACCCCCGAGCTCAAGACAGGGTACTATGAGAAGTACCAGCAACTCAAAGTCCATAATGTGTTGTCTGCCACCACTTTTTCACGCTCCCAGCAGCTACATACGTTTGGCTAGATCAGCCATCGACGCTGCACAACCATATCCTCTGTGTCAAGCCGCCGTCCATGGATTGTAACTTTTTTTTTGCGAGAAAACTTCCAATCTATTCATCTTCAATCATGACAGTAGAACGAACACAAGAAATAAAAATTACATCTAGATTCGTAGACCACCTAGCAACGACTATAAGCACTGAAGCGAGCCGAAGGCGCGCCGCCGTCATCACCCCTCCATCCCATGATGTTATCGTTGAAGGCAAACTGATCGGAGTAAGAGTCACCGAAACTCACAAAGGAGCCTTTCGGCTACATCCCGTGATGTTGCCAGTACACGCCGCCGGCAACATCCACCGAATCTACCGTCTTTGCTCGGAACACAATTGGACGCGCGAGCAGGGATGGAGCCAGAAAATGACGATAGG
>LR738715.1:32245138-32321451 GCA_902687465.1 Secale cereale | reverse complement strand
GGGGGGTTCTCGCCCCCCCTCGTCCCCGAGTTTTGCTACATCTACGGATCAATTTTACAGAAAGGTTCTTACGGAAGGAGATGGTAACGATTAATTGCGGACGAAAGAGGCCCACACCCTGAGATTCAGGGGCAGATTTGTGAGAGATTGGCTGCCAAGAGAATCCGTAAGCAAATTCTGTAGATAGCATCCGTAAGTGTAGAATTATTGCTCGTCCCCCCTTAGAATCGTCCCTGCGCGCGAGGTGTGAAGGCTCCACGATGAGTCCTCCAGGAAGGTAAACGGCAACCTTGGGCGTCGTACTCGTCGATGCCAACCTAGCCGGCACACGGCTTTCAGCCGCAGCCTCACACAACCACCGGACTGAACCAAGTTGTACGTCGGGGCCCTTACCAGCAGTGCGTGCAACCAAGCCATCCTGTGTCCGCTCCATGTCACGCCCACCAGATGAGCTAGCAGCCCTCCATAGGAGGTGAATCTGAAATTGTCCTATGTGTTATTTCGGTTCTGTTTTTTTTCTCTTCTTTTATATTCCTTTTCCTTGTCCAATGTTTTTCGTTTATGTGATATCCGTTCATCCATTCGCATTGTCCTATGTGTTGTTTCTTTGATGCAACGTTCTTTCCATGCAAACTCGCTGTTGTTCCTTTCCCAACTTTTTCTGTTCTCTTGCCTCATTGTATCCTTCTATTTTTCAATGCTTGCATCCTTCTACTGTCAAATGTTGATTTGTGAAAACACTTCGACACAATAGTTATGATTTTTGCCCTAGAAGATATAATTTCAGTTATGCTCTTCAAAGTGCACTGCTTTTCTGTATTATTTGATTTCGTTGTCATTGCTAACATTTTTCTCTCTTGTACGATAGGGATATCTTTTGTCACGAAACTTATTGTGTGCATTCAGTTTTTGCTCTTGGAACTTGTGCCTATTCTGCTGGATCATTTTCTAACAATTTATTGTTGTGCGCTCGGTATGAATGATGTCGTCGGAGGATGCATGAAGTTGTGTCTTCGTCGGATCTCGCGGTATTCGGTGGGTGTTGGTCCTCGGTTGATCTATTTGATCCAGTTTTTGTTCGTCTACGTTCGTGTGGTTATAGCTTTAACCTTTCCGATCTACAACTCTCTTCACCGGCAATGATTGTTGTTGTGGTGTGTTGGTCCTTTGGGACCTTAGCACGATGACTTTCCGACTGCTACTACAACAAGGTCTGCTGGATCCGATGAGGGATGGGCGATGACGGCGGCGTGTCTTCGGCTCGCTCCACTGCTTGTAGTCGCCCCTAGGTGATCCATGGACCCGATTCTAATTTTTATTACCTCTGGTGTTGTACTGTCATGATTGATAAATAGATTGAAAGTTTCTCAAGAAAAGAAAAGGTTCACAAAGAAAATTACAACCTAACTGGAAAACAAACTATGAATCTTGGACTAGTAAACCGTTGCATGTACGTGCAAAGATCGTAAAAAACAAAAGTTTGTCCGTGTGGAAATCGCCGAGACAGGTCGCACTCGGCTGCGGAGAAGCATATAGCCGGGACAAGCTATAGACCCACTACCACTAGGATTCGAGCAGGCAACACTCCTCTCAAACAGCGATGCAAGCGACGGGCGTGAGAAGATGAAGCTCGACCATCGAGTCAAGGTCTTGGCTGCAATCCCCCGCAAAAAAAGAAAAAAAAGAGAGAAAGAATTGAGATAATTAAGGCGTGCTGATGCCAAATGGAACCGAAAGTGTGTGGATGTGACGATGCTGTACGAGTTTTTAGACCATCTCTAACTGCCGCGTCAAACAAGTGCCGCGTCGCAAAATTGCCCATTTTAGCGCGCGCAACCGATATAGTGGCGCCAGCGGGCGCGTAAAAACCACGCGCGCGGCATATCAAGTTTAGCACGCGGGTCGAAACTCCATCGCGCGTCGCTTATTTGCTGCGCCCGCTCCCGCGCGCTGGACTCTCGCGCGCTCGCTCGCAATTCACCCCCTCTTCAGCCGCGGCGCCGCCGCCGCCCGCGCCACCCGATGACCGTTCCGGCGCTTCCCCGGCCTATCCCTGCGCCGCGGCGGCTTCCACCGACCCCCTCTAGTCACCGCCGCCCCTCGCGCGCGTCCGTCCTCCGACGAACAGCGCCCGGGCGCTCGCTGCCGCTCGGCGCCCGCAAGGTGTTCGACAAAACGCCTGCAAGGTATGTATTGCTCAAACTTCATGAATTTGGTGCATGTTAATTGTAGTTTTTATAGCATAGTATTGAACATTGTAGATGAGTTCGTCGTATGATTCTTCCGAAGAAGAATTTGATATGGAAGAGGAGGAGGATCTTGCAAACATCCGATTTAGGATGAGCACCGAGTTGTTCAGGCGCATTGTAGAGAAACTAGCGAGCCATGACCGATTTTTTCAACAAAGGAGGAATGCCGCCGGAGAGCTCAGGCATAGCATCTTTCCGAAGGTGACAGCCGCTTTGCGTATGTTGGCATACGGTATCCTGGTTGATTTTGTTGATGATCACTTGGCTATGGGTGAGAGTCAAGCCATCATGTGTGTCAAACGCTTCGCAGTCGGAATTGTGCAAGTGTTTGGCCAGGAGTATTTGAGATCTCCCAATGTTGAAGACGCCGCAAGGCTATTGGAGATGAACAAAGCTCGCGGCTTTCCGGGTATGATTGGCTCAATAGATTGCATGCATTGGAGTTGGAAGAATTGTCCAAAGGCATGGCATGGGCAATTCCACGGCCAAAAAAAGGGTTCCACTATAATCTTTGAAGCGGTGGCCGATCAAGAGACTTGGATTTGGTATGCATTCTTCTGAATGCCTGAATCTTTGAATGACATCAATGTTGTCAACCGGTCACCACTGACGAATAAGATTGCAAATGGTGATATGCCACCGGTGCAGTTCGTAGCAAATGGCCGTACATACAACTATGGCTATTATCTAGCGGATGGCATCTATCCAAAGTGGCAAACCTTTGTGAAGCCGTTGAAAAAGTTGGAAGGTAAGAAAAATCTTGATTTTCACAATGCTCAGGCGGTGGCTAGAAAAGATGTGGAGAGAGCTTTTGGGATTTTGCAAGCCCAATTTGCTATTGTGAGAGGACCGGTTAGATTTTGGGATCAAAAAATGCTTTGGTACATCACGCACGCTTGTGTGATCATGCATAACATGATCATCGAGAATGAGCGTGGCCAAGAAGTAGACTACTCTCAGTATAAGCTCTTGGGACATCCCGTGCGAGTGTGACGGAGGGCTAAAAGGGTGGCCCGTTTTGTTGCCTCCTATCATGCCATTCGACGTCCCGTGGCACATGATGATCTTCAGAAGGATCTCATTGAGGAGTGGTGGGCATGGAACGGACGACAAAGAGCATCATGATTTGTGCGTTCGGTATTGTATTGTTGAACTATTTGTTGTGTTTATTGCACTATTTGTTGTATTGAACGATAAACTGTTTGTTTGAGTTGTAATAACAAAATTGAACTATTTATTTTGATTTATTTTGTTTGTGTTTGATCTTGTTGCTTCTGTTTTGAAATGCATATGTTGTTTGTGCGACAGTCGCGCGCGTTACATTTTAGTGCGGCTGCTGGAGCCAGCGCTGCCCGCCGCGCCAAACCAGATGATGGGCACGCGGCAAAATAGTTTTTTGCGCGCGGCGCTGTCGGCGGCTGTTGGAGATGCTCTTATAAACCCCTGTGGCCTCGGCCTGCTGAGTAGGGCTGGAAAAAAAGCTCGAAGCTCGCGAGCTAAACAAGTAGCTCGTGACTCGGCTCGAATCGACTCGAACTCGAAGAATAACGAGTCGAGTCGAGCTTTAGTTTAAGATCGTTTATAGACCAAGTTAAACGAGCCAATCTCATGAGTACTCATGTAACTCGTTAGGCTCGATACAATAGATCAACCACTTCCAATACAAAGAAAGATCAGCCACTCAGCAACCTACGTCCCAGGCGCACAACACAAGGCTCGGCCGTTGAAGGCCTAGCCGCCTAGGAGACTCATGCGTTACAAGGAAATTACAATTGCTTAGTAATATATATGTTTAATATATACATAATCATTTTTATCATATTTGAGGGCTTTATGTTTATATCTTTAACGAGCTTAACAAGCTAAACGAGCCAGCTCGCGAGTTATACGAGTCGAGCCAATCTTGGGTTTGAGCTCGTTATAGTAACGAGTCGAGTCGAGCTAGCTCGTTAACGAAACGAGCTCTAGCGAGTTGGCTCGACTCGGCTCGAATTCCAGCCCTACTGCTGAGCATCCAACTCAGTACGTACTCACACACCTCCAGAGCTCTCACACATCGTCGCCCCGGCAGAACCGCACGTTGCAGGAAAGGTCGATCGTCGTGCTCTGCGCTCCGGCCGATCTAGCAGAGGTGCGCCACTATCTCTCGTCCTAGCTTTTTGGAGCACGTATACGTCTTTTCCAAATTGGCCTGTCATCATATTTTTACAGTCTCAAAAAAGGAAAATTCAAAGAGATCTACAGTCTCGAATGAAGCGTGCATATTTGACAGAGCAACGCTTTTGTGCTTTGAAGTGGCACGACCTTCATAAAAATAGCTGATTCTCCGTGTGTAGTTAATTGTTTGGACCGCGCGACACGCCTATGACTATGAGACCATCTGCCCCTGTTTATGTGCAACGATGTTTACGAAACAAAATTGCTCTAATGTCATGTCTGTTCTAATTCTTCGTGTGTCTATGCTGGCGGTGTAAACTGATGTACATACACATACTTACTTTGTTGGAGCTTATTTTGTTGAATATGCATATGCTTTATCCTTTCCAGGCAATATTCCTGCCTGATGGATACCGGGAAATCCCTGAAATTCAGCAGTACGCTTGTGCTAACGGCAGTCTTACTGCTATTTTATGGATCCGGGGCCGCTCATTGTTCTGTGGTTCATAACAGCACGGACCGACGTGCACTGCTTAATTTTAAAGAGGCCATCACGGAGGATCCGACAGGAGTCTTGCGCTCCTGGAATGACAGCATCCACCATTGTATGTGGCCGGGCGTCAACTGCAGCAGAAGGCACCCAAGGCGTGTTACGGTGTTGGACCTATACAACATGGGCTTGGCAGGCCAAATCACCCCCTCTCTTGGAAACCTAACCTCTCTTAGAAAACTTACGCTAGATTCAAATCGCTTGTCTGGACAATTGCCCCCTCTTAATCGTATTACAAGATTAGAGGAGCTTTCTCTAGGCACCAACTTGCTGCAGGGGGGCATTCCAGATGCACTTACAAACTGTAGCAAACTCAGGGTGATGGTGTTATGCCATCCAAACTAGGAAATCTGTCACAGCTCACACAGTTGGATCTTAGTTACAACAATATCCAAGGCAGCATACCTCTACAGATTTCTACATTAAACAACTCACAGAACTACATCTTTCATCGAACAAGCTTACTGGGGAAATACCTAATAATTTGGATCAATGTGACAATTTGATAACTATCCAAATCGACCAGAACATGCTAATAGGGGAAATCCCAACATCTTTTGGTAATCTAATAGCCTTGAACGTGCTTAATCTTTCTCGGAATAACTTGTCGGGCACCATCCCAGCAACTCTAACTAACTTACAACTCCTAAGTAAGCTGGATCTTTCTCACAATCATCTGCATGGGGAAATTCCGAGAAACGGAGTTTTCAGAAATGCCACTTCCATTTATCTTGAAGGCAATAGGGGATTGTGTGGGGGAGTGGCAGATCTTCAAATGCAGTTATGTTCTGTTTGTTCTCACAGATCGACAACAGAGTACTATTTGGTCAGAATATTGGTTCCAACACTTGGCTTAACTTCACTCATAATGCTGGCTTACATTATAATCCTAGGGAAGAATACATCTCGTAGAACATTTGTATCGTTTATTTCATTTGGTAAGAAATTCCCAAGAGTTTCTTACAGTGATCTAAATCGAGCAACGGGGAACTTCTCAGAGACAAACCTCATTGGAAAAGGAAGCTATGGTTCAATATACAGAGGAAAGTTAACTCATGCTAAGATACAAGTAGCCATCAAGGTTTTTAACCTTGATATGAAATGTGCAGACAAAAGTTTTGTAACGGAATGTGAGGTTTTAAGAAGCATCCGACATCGAAACCTAGTACCTATCCTAACTGCATGTTCAACAATAGACAACAATGGTGACAATTTCAAAGCTCTAGTCTACGAATTCATGCCTAACGGGAATTTGGACACATGGTTGCACAACAGATATTTTGCTAGTTCTGCAAAACAACTGAGCTTATCTCAAAGAGCAAGCGTAGCCGTTGGGATAGCCTATGCATTGGCTTACTTACACCATGATTGTGAAGAGCAGATTGTTCATTGTGATTGAAGCCAACAAATATCCTTCTTGACGATGACATGAATGCTTATTTGGGAGACTTTGGCATTTCAAGTCTCACTGGACATTTGGGTTCAAATACTTCAGTTGGACTGAAGGGGACGAGAAGGTACATAGCTCCTGCTACAATTATTCACACTTTCCTTTTCTTCAGGGCCATCAGTTATTTAATTAAATGTAACCGTGTACTTACTGAAATTTTTTCTTTTTATAGAGTATGCTCAAAGTGGTCGGGCGTCGATCAGTGCGGATGTTTATAGTTTCGGAATAGTACTCCTAGAGATGTTGATTGGCAAAAGGCCGACGGATCCTTTGTTTGAGAATGAACTCAACAGTCAACTTTGCAGAGAGAAACTATCCAGATCAGATACTACATATTGTTGATGCTTGTCTCGATGGAGAGAATGCAAGGCCTATGGATGCGGCCTATGGATGCTTGTTATCCCTCATGCAAGTTGCCATTTCTTGTACGTGTCTGATCCCAAGGGAGTGAATGGACATACGAGAAGTGGTCGCTAGGTTGCATTCAATCAGAAATGGGGAGATTGCTCAAAACGGCGCCAGAGTTCATCTCCATCTGACCCGTGCCCTCCCCAGCGTGGCCTTTGATTAGAGGAGGGGGGCTTAGTTGGTTACTGGGCGACTGGGCCATCCGAGCTGCTGCGCCGTCCGGCTGTTGCTCGTTGCTCTACTCGACAGCTCCTGAACGGCTGAACCTGAAGGTTATATTACACTGTAGTTTGTAGTTATGTACTCTGTAGTTATTTGTAGCTAGATATTTCGTTTCCTATTTTGGCTACTAATTCATGCTAATGAATGTGTATACAAGATTAACCCAATACTAATTGTCATTCTTATTTGTAGAAATGAAGAGAAAAAGAACTTTGCACAACTGGTTTGCAAGCAATTCAAATGCTCCCCTTGTTGTTTCCGAACCCAATGCTCCTCCAGTTGATGTTGTTGTTCAACCAGCCCATATTGAGAACATAATTCATCCTACTCCAACAAATGAGAGCACTAATCCCTCAGCCGATGTCGACGAGAGCATTAATCCCCATGCAAATAAGAGTACCAATCCCCCAACTAATGAGAGCACAAACCAACCACCAAAGCATTATATACTAGAATTCCATCCAAGTCAGATTTTTGGTGATCCGGCTGATCGAATACCAATAGAAGATTATGCCCCTGAAATTCGAAGTGAAGTGAGAAGAGCTTATTTGTTGAAACAAAGAAACAAAGCTACCGGGCATAAATTTGAAGTGGTATTGGATGGTAAAATTTGGAGATCCTTTCAACCACAATGGCTAGATAAGTTTGATTGGTTGGAATATAGTGTGAAAAAGGAGGCTGCCTTTTGTTTTCCTTATTTTCTTTTCAAGAATCCATCACAAGCGGCTAGATTTGGAAATGATGTATTTACAGTAGATGGTTACAAGCATTGGAAAACTGCTTTGGGAAATTTTAAGAAACATGTTGGTGGTCCATCTAGTTACCACAAGATTGCTATGGGTTTATGTGCTGATTTCAACAATCAAATGGCTACTGTGGCTACCAAAATGCGAGTTTACAATAAAGAAGCTGATATAAAATATAAAATCCGTTTGACAGCGTCATTGGATTGTGCAAGGTATCTCATAGCTCAAGGGGAAGCTTTTCGTGGACATGATGAATCCTCTAATTCCATCAACAAAGGCAATTTCAGGGAGTTCTGGGACTGGTATAAGGACAGTAATAAGGATGTGAAAGATGCATTTGATAAAGGGCAAGGCAATGCACTTATGATATGTCCAGATATTCAAAAGGACCTTGCTACATGTTGTGCATTGGAGGTAACCAAAGTCATCAAGGATGAGCTTGGAGATAAGAATTTCTCGATACTTATTGATGAGGCTAGAGATTGCTCAATAAAGGAGCAAATGGCAATAATTTTGAGGTAATGCATATGAATTTATGTCTTTTACTTGTAGCTTCCCAAACTTGCATGGCCGTTATTCATATGTCTTTTAACTTGTATCTTCCCAAATTTGCAGATTTTTAGATAATCACGGGGAGCTTCAGGAGAGATTTCTTGCTATTAAGCACATCACAGATTGTGCATCTGCCGGAATCAAAGAAGCATACCATGGCCTGCCTATTAGTAGGCTACGTGGACAGGGTTACGACGGGGCTTCAAATATGAGAGGAGAATTCAACGATTTGAAAAAGCTAATTCGTGATGAGAGTCCATATGCTTTCTTTGTTCACTGCTTTGCCCATCAGTTGCAGTTAGTGGTTGTCACAGTGGCTCAGTGTTGTCCTGTTATTGCTGATTTTTTCAAGTACCTCCCCTTGATAGTGACTCAGGTGGGTTCATCTTACAAAAGGAACGATGCATTGCTTGCAAAGCATCAAGACAACTTGATAGAAATGATGGAAAATTGTAAGATATCATCTGGAACTGGGTTACATCAAGAAACTAACCTAGCTAGACCAGGAGCTACTCGTTGGGGCTCACATCTTAGAACCTTGCTTCGTATGTACACAATGTGGAATGCAGTGGTGGATGTGCTTGCAATTGTGGTCGACGATGCCCGGGAACACACTTCTCAAGGTGGAGCTTCAGGTTTGATCATACAGATGGAATGCTTCCAGTTTGTGTTCATCATGCTATTCTTAATAAACTTGTTGAGCCTCACTAATTTGCTTTCACAAGCTTTGCAAAGAAAGAAACAAGATGTTGTTGAAGCCATGCGTTTGATCTTGGATGTGAAAGAAGCATTGCAAAATATGAGGGACAATGGGTATGAGTCATTATGCGACCAAGCAAAAAACTTCTGTGAGGAACATGGCATTGAGGTGCCAAATATGGATGATCTTGTTGGAGCTATGGGGCAATCTGTTCGCGGCAAGAATAAGGTGACTCGACATCATTATTTCAAGGTTAGCATATTCAATGTTGCTCTTGATGCAACTCTCGCCGAGATGAATCATCGATTCAATGAAGTTAACACCAAGTTAGTGGATTGCATGTCTTGCCTTACTCCAACAAACAACTTCTCAAAGTTTAATGTTGACAAACTTATTCGACTTGCTGAAATTTATGCTGTGGATTTTACACAAGCTGAACGGTTGTTGCTAAGAACTCAACTTCCTACATTCCTTACAAATATTAGGAGAAGTGATGAATTCAATGGATGTTCGGATGTTAGTACCCTTGCTCGGTTGATGGTTCAAACAACAAAACATAGAACTTTCCAATTGGTATATCGCCTCATCAAGTTGACATTGATTCTTCCAGTGGCAACTTCCTCAGTCGAGCGAATATTTTCAGCAATAAAGACCATTAAAATTGATTTGCGCAATAAGATATCAGATGATTGGCTCAATGATTTAATGGTGTGCTATTGTGAGAAAAGGATATTCAAAAGTATTCCCGATGATCAAATTATGATACGATTCCAGACAATGAAAGATCGCAATGGACATTTGCCTCGTGAGTACAATGTGATCTCTTAGAGGTATATCTCAGTTTTACTAGTGTTAGTAGTCACTTATTGATGCCTTATATTGGTGTACCATTATATTGCTAATACTTATGCTAATTTGGACAGATGGCTTGCGGTTGGATAATTGGGCATCTATTTCTATATATTGATTTATAGTTGTTCTGCAATACCATTAGTAAGCAACATTGCTATCATTGTTGTTGCTTTTCTAGTCCTTGGGTATTGGTGTGTGAATTCTATTGCTTTTGAATATGAATCTTTGTGGTATGGTCAAACATGTTACTAAATTAGTCCGAACTGATTGCTATTTTGCTAGAAAAGTGTAACATTTGATATTTTTCAAATAATTCCAAAAAATCAGTAAATACTATGTGTGCCCAGCAGTATTCTCAAAAAAATTAACCTTCTTTGGGCAAAAGAATTAGGAGTTAGTGCCTTTTTTCTCACACCGTTAACTTTGAGCCCGCCCTCGATTTTCTTCCAAGATTCGCCACTGATCAGAATGTCATATATTAATTCAACCAGGCAAGATCATGTCCTACTTCATTAGAGAGGTATACGATGGTCATGATATCATGTTATAGAAGTTAAGTTTGTCTTTGATATTTGTAACATGCATAAATAATAGAAGATGGTAAAGCAGCCACGAGTTAAGGTTTTGGATTTCGAATGGACGGATTTTCTCATGGGGGGGGGGGCGAGATTCTCGGTTACCACGGTTATCGAGAAATACCGAATATATTTCAGATGAAATTTATTATCGAATTTTGAATTAAAATTATTTTGGCCTAGATATAGATAACACTTGAACCGGTATTGATCACAAAAGCGATAGTATCACAGTGGAACATGCCAGGTAGTGAAAAATGGTTATGCAAAGAAGGGGACTCGAACCTTGTTCTACTGCTAACGGAAGTACTCCCTCCGTCCCATAATGCAAGACATTTTTTGCAAACTATGTTAGCTTGCAAAAACGTCTTACATTATGGGACGGAGGGAGTACATGGTAACCACCACGCCAGAGCCGACTGTAGTAATATTTTTGAGATGTTACCTTCTTCTAGTATATACCAATTAAAAAAATAGCGCGCTATACAAAATAGTGTGACCCTTGAAAATATGCTATTAGCGTGCTATAGCATGCTATTAACGAGACATTGTATACTGATCAATGTAGCGAAACAATTCTCTACACGCTATAGCGTGCTATTAGCGGCGGTATAGCGCACTATTTTTTCCAGTGGTATATACTGAAGGTAAAAATTCAGAAAATTCGGGATTTTTTGCTCGGGACATGTCTTTCTCGTGGGGCTGAGAAACTCGGTAACCGCTCGATCACTACAAGAAATATGTCAACTTATGACCTTTTGTTAGTGACCCTGGAAGAATTGGTCATAGATCTATGACCATTTCAGACCAATTGGTCAAAAGCTGTTTGGGGGGCTCCAAACCCTAAACTATAACGACCATTTTGGTCAGAAAGGTCATAATTTCCTTACACGAAATGGTCATAAAGCAGATAGCACTGGTTCGCTGCCTTATTTCTAGCTGATCATGACCAATATAGATGGTCATGACCTTGTAAATTGTGGTGGGTTGCTATGACTAGGCGCCACCTCATCAGTTTTGCCTATGTGTCATGTCCATGTGGCAGTTTTTGCCCTAGGTTGTGAAGCAACCTATATTTCTGTCATTCCCAAAATTCCCCAAAAAATCTCATAAATTCTTTGGGTCATATCTTCGTCAAATATGTAAAAAACCTTCCTTGCCTAGTTCAAAAATAATTAAAAAATATTCATTATCCTATTCTGTTCAAAAAAACACTTTGTGAAGGAAGTACCACTTTGGCATGTCCAAATGGTATCCATTTTCTACAGTGCTTTCCTATGCCCAAATAAGTATCCTCCACCAAATGCCAGCTCAATCCATTCATTATTTTGAGCCCATCTTCAACATTCGTATTTATGTCCAGTGTGGTACTTTGCAAAGCAAGTACCACCTAGACTTCTCCTTTTGAGCTGAAAATTTGTGAAGACGGTCTTCTTAGTAACTGATCATCTGATATGTCCAAAACGTATCTATAATTTCTGCTTGCTCCATGCCACTTTTGGGTGATATTGCTATGATATTCATACACTTCCATACACTTTTGATCATATTTGGACTAACCTACTAATCCAGTGCACCCCGGTGCCAGTTTCTGTTTTCGGCTGATTTTGTATTTCAGGTTTTCACGTTACGAGAACTGCCAGGAAAAATCCAGAAAAATTATATAAAAAATCAGCGTTCCGGAACCGACCTTGCGCCCGAAGTACAGCCGGGGGGGCCACCAGGGCTCGGGGCGCCCTGTGGGCGCGCCCCCCCGGGCCGCGCCGGGGGGGGCGCCTGGGCCCCCCGAAGCCCGTCCGGTGCCCCCTTTGGCATATATTTAGAGCATCCCTCGAAACCCTCGGGACAGGAACTCTTTTTCGCGATCTCATCTCTGTTCCGCTGCCGCCGCCGCTTCCAAGATCGGGAGCACCAGGAGAACTCTTCCCGGCACCCTGCCGGAGGGGAGGATCACCACCGGGAGCTTCTCCACCACCATAGACGCCTCCCGGATGACTTGTGAGTAGTCTCCCTTGGACCATGAGTCCATGACCACTAGCTATGTGATGTTCTCCTCCCGTTCTTGTGCTTCACTAATTAGTCCTCGTGAGCTGCCCTACATGATCGAGGCACATATGTAATCCTTATGCTGTTGCTATGATGAGTTTGCTGGGATCCGATGGATTATGAGATTATGTTCAGATTGTTCTTGAGTAATATATTTGATCTACCTCTTTTATATTTATGTTCATAAGTAATTCTTGTATGTTCTCCGTTGTTATTTATTGCTTTGGCCAAGTAATACGTAGTGACTCCAAGAGGGAACGTTATGCTCGATTGTGGGTTCATGCCCCTCGATGACTAGCTTGAGTGACAGAAACATGAGTCTAGGGGATGTGCTGTTGCCACAAGGGGGAAAACAACGGTGCTTGTGCCCGCGGGTGCAAGGATTGTTTACTTTACGCAAAGTTATTTTAATGCAGTTGTCTGTTGCTTTGAGTTTACACTATGGGTGGGGCTCGCAACTTAATACCAGTGAGATGTTCTGGATAGATATGTCAAGGTGGATGATTAGTAGTAGATATTGATGGATTTCGGTCTACTTACTTTGGCGTACCGCCCATGCTTTGAACCTCAACCTTTCTTGCAATGTAGTCAGCATTGGTTTGCGTTCGTGGTCCTGTCAATTGCCCAGCTGTAATTCGTTTACCTCACATAGCTGTTTTATCGTCTTTTGGGAGAGAGACATCACTAGTGAACATCATGTGACTCCGGTCCATATTACCATCATTGATCACATCCGCTATTTACTTTTCGCTTTTACTTACTATTGCAAACACTATCTATCACCACTATCATTTTGCGTTTAATCCTTTGTGAACTACAAGGCCGGAGGGATTGACAACCTCTCTGTACTCGTTGGGAGCAAAGTTATTTGTATCTGTGTGCAGGTCCACGTTGATTGCTAATTTGCGCCGTTAGCAGTTGACACCTACTTGTTGAACCTAGGAGTCTCTGGGGATTCGATCCTTGGCATCTTTGCTAAGGGAAAACACTTCCACAACACTGCATCTTTCACCTTCCACTTCGGGTAACCAACGAGGGGTTAGAGGCCCATCAAGGAGTATTTTCTGGCGCCGTTGCTGGGGTCTGCACTCTTCAGGATAGGGGAGTTGCATGCTATCTTTTACCTTTGCTTTTTAGTCTTGTTAGTTTACCTTTCAGTTTTTGCTTTAGTATCCTTTATCAAAAAATTTACAAATTTTTTTATTTTGCCTTCCTGTTAGTAGTCCTATCTGTTTAGCTAAACATGTTAGGATATGGTGCTTTGAGGGAATCAGAAGTTCTTGATTTCCATCAAAGGGATGGAGAAAATATGAAGAAGGCATGGGACAGAATTTCTGATGCACATAGGAGAATTTTGCCTTGGATACCTATAAAAATTATGCTTAGGAATTTTTACCAGGGTCTTTTTAAATGGTGTAAACACTCTCTTGATATTATAGCCGAGGGAGATTTCCTAGAGTGTGATGAGGCTAGAGCTCTTGAAATTATACATGGTCTATCTAGTTACTTTGTTTATGATCATAATTTTGATACTGTCATAGATAGACTTGCTACCATTGAAAAGAGAATGGATGCTCTAGACTTAATGAAGGTAGAGAAACCCAAACCCAATAAGAGAGATATTTTGGAAATAGATAATGACTGGGAGCCTCTTGTTAGGATTAGTATCTCTAATCAAGACTTCCTTGCTTATTGTGATATTGGATCTATGGTTTCTACTATGCCAAAAATTGTTCATGATTCTTTAAAATTTAACATGGATAGATTATCATCTTATCATGAACACACTAATGGAGATATTTCTGAAATCCAGGGAAGAATAAAAGATGTGCCAGTTAAATTCCTTAAAGGGATTGCAATGGTTGATTTCTTCATCATGGAGCCAAACCAAGGAAATATAGTGCTTGGAAGGGACTTCCTCCGAGCGGTAAAAGGCTTCATTGATATAGGTAAGGGACAAATCCGCTTACGCGGGAAGGCAAAAGGTGTGTACCCCTTTCCTAGAAGGAACAAGAGTGAACTTGTTGAGGAACCTTATGAATCAATTTATAACTCCGATTATTATGATGGTTATTGATTCCTCTATGCATTATGCCTAGCTTAAAGGCATAAAAGAAAACGCTTTTGGGAGGCAGCCCACATGAATAAATATTTTGCTTTTGTTGTGTCTTGATGTTGTTTACTGCTGTAGCATCATCATTGTATCTTTGCTTTTCATATTTGTGCCAAGTATAGCCTCTGATTGCTAGAAAGTTCAAAAGTTGTGAGGTGCTGTCCAGGAAACAGATTATGTCCTTGGATAGAAAAATTCGTATAAAATCACCAGATCATCTTTTTGGTCTGAATTTTTTCGACAGCGTTCTCTATATAATTGTCTTTCGTGCGTCTGTTCTGAGTTTTTTTATTTGAGTTACAGAAGTATCCCGAACAAATCAATTACTACCTGTTGTTCTGTTTTTCACAGATTCTGTCCTGTTTTGCCTTTCCTTCAGTTTGCAAACCAAGAGCTTGCTTTTTCTTTGCAAAAACCTTTTGGCAATCTTGAGAAACAGTAGAACTTCAAGAATATCTTTATTCCAGCAAGGTATAATTATTTTATTAAGGGTACTAACCTCGCTAATCAGATTATGATGAGTTATGTATGAAGGGAGTTTTCAAGTGTGCGAGGGAAGATGATAAAAAGATTCAGTAGTGTCAAGCGCTCAAGCTTGGGGATGCCCCCGTGCACCCCCAAGAAATATTCAAGGAGACTCAAGCGTCTAAGCTTGGGGATGCCCCCGTGCATCCCCTTCTCCATCAACATTATCAGTTCGTCTTTCGTTCCGCTATATTTTTATCACTTCATGTGTTATGTGCTATGCTTGGAGCGTCTTGCTTTTAGTTTTCTTTTTAGTTTTTCATAACGAGTCGGAACTCAGCATTCCTTTATGTGGGAGAGAAACACGCTCCACTTCTACCTAGAACATAACATAGAATTTTCATGTCTATCTTTGCTGTGTGTGTTCTTTGTCTTTTAATAGCTACTATCATACTCTGCTCTTAGTATTCATGCTTATCTTTTCAAGGAGCTTTTGTTTAGTTGGTTGCTTGAACTCTCTTTAATTACCATGCTCACCTTATTAAGAGAGTTTGCTTCCGTTGCATTGGTTAATATGTCTATGATAAGGATGCTACGTGCATAATGGTGCTTAGTAGTTCAGGTTTTCTTATGGTTAGTCTCAAATAGCTGGGGGATTCCCAATGTGTTATTGGAGTACCAACATGATTTGTTTGCCTATGATGTGGTATGGTTTAGTAATATCTTCCTTCGAGAATTTATTTTGATTGACTTGGCGTATTCTCACGCATATTTAAGACTGTAAAGAAAGTCTGTCAAGCCTTGATGATCTTTTATTTCTGAGTAGCGATATAACTACCATGCCTGATTCAATGTTGCTTTGTCGCTCTGCATGATTATGACCGTCATTGCTCTCTTAGTTGGTCGCTCCCAGTCTTTTGCTAACCTCCACCTGTACTAAGCGGAATGACTGCTTGTGCATCCACATCCTTTTAAACCAGTTATGCAATATGAGTCCACCATATCTACCTATACGTGGTATTTCACCGCCACTCCAAGTAATTTACATGTGCTACCTTTAAAACCTTCAATCTTTGTAATATATAGCTCATGGGAAAGTAGCTTAAAAACTATTGTGGTAAAGAATATGTTGCTTATGTATCTTATTTCTTATAAGTTGCTTGCTGAGCGGTAACCATGTTTCTGGGGACGCTATCAACTGTCACACTTTTGTTGAATATCATGTGAGTTGCTATGCATGTTCGTCTTGTCTGAAGTAAGGGTGATTTGCCGTGGGTTGAATAAGTATGCATATTGTTAGAGAAGAACATTGGGCCGCCAACCAAAGCCATGTATCATGGTGGAAGTTTTAGCTTGGACCTTAATCCTCAATCTCTTATGAGAATATGCTTATGCATTAAAGAGGAGTCCATCATCTATTTTCTATGTTGTCCCGGTATGGATGTCCTCAAGTTGAGATCTATCAAAAACGAGAAATCAAATGCGATTTATCTCCTTGGACCTTTGTACAGGTGGCATAGAGGTACCCCTTTGTGACACTTGGTTGAAACATATGTAATGCAATGATAACCCATGGAAATCCGAGCTAATTAGGACAAGGTGCGAGCACTATTGGTATTCGATGCATGAGGCTTGCAACTTATAGGATGTGTTATGCATGACACATATGAAGTACTACTACCGTTGACAAAATTGCTTCTATGTTTTTAAAATAAAAAGCTCTAGCACATAACCATTCTTTTACTTTTATGTTGAGTCTCCATCTTCTTTTAAAAAGCACCAACTACTGAGAGCATGATTGTCATTCTGAGTGTAATGTGCATTGTCCCAAAGTAGCATTGTCTTTTGCATGATTGTGATATCGTTTATTTTGAAATCATTGTATCTAGTCATCACTTAAACCTTGAAGGTGCCCCTGCATTTATGTTTTGCATCACTAAAGGGGGCAAGCTAGATATCACTTTAACATATTTGCACATCATGTTCATTGCAAATCTTTTTGATGTTTTAGTTTCATATTGTAAAACTTTCAGTCATTTGTGATTTTCTCATGAGGCAACTTAATTACTATAGAATCATTGTCTCAGTAAGCTTTTGTCATATGACTATGAAAAGTCCAATATGGTTAATAGCATGTCACCACAGAAATTATTCTTGTTATCATTTACCTACTCGAGGACGAGCAGGAATTAAGCTTGGGGATGTTGATACGTCCAAAACGTATCTATAATTTCTGCTTGCTCCATGCCACTTTTGGGTGATATTGCTATGATATTCATACACTTCCATACACTTTTGATCATATTTGGACTAACCTACTAATCCAGTGCACCCCGGTGCCAGTTTCTGTTTTCGGCTGATTTTGTATTTCAGGTTTTCACGTTACGAGAACTGCCAGGAAAAATCCAGAAAAATTATATAAAAAATCAGCGTTCCAGAACCGACCTTGCGCCCGAAGTACAGCCGGGGGGGGGCACCAGGGCTCGGGGCTGTTGGGAAACGTCGCATGGGAAACAAAATTTTTCCTACGTTCACCAAGATCAATCTAGGAGATGCATCTACGAGAGGAGAGTTGGATCCACATACCCTTGTAGATCGCTAAGCGGAAGCGTTCAAGAACGCGGTTGATGGAGTCGTACTCGCCGCGATTCAGATCGCCGAAGATCCTAGCACCGAAGCAACGGTGCCTCCGCGTTCTTCACACGTGCAGCCCGGTGACGTCTCCCACGCCTTGATCCAGCAAGGAGAGAGGGAGAGGTTGGGGAAGACTCCATCCAACAGCAGCACGACGGCGTGGTGGTGGTGGAGGAGCGCGGGACTCCAGCAGGGCTTCGCCAAGCGCTGCAAGAGACGAGGAGGGGGAGGGGTAGGGCTGCGCCAAGAGGGAGACTTTCTCGTGTGTCCAACAGCCCTAAAACCTCACATATATATAGGGGGAAGGGAGGGCTGCGCCCCCCTTTAGGGTTTCCCTCCCCTAGGGTGCGGCCAGCCCTAGATCCCATCTAGGGGGGCGGCCAAGGGGGAGAGAGGGGGAGGCGCACCACTATTGGGCCCTAGGGCCCAACTGCCTTAGAGTTTGCCCCCCTCCCCTCTTGGGGGCGCCTTGGGACTTGGTGGGGGGGCGCACCAGCCCCCTTGGGGCTGGTCCCCTCCCACACTTAGTCCACGTAGCCTTCTGGGGCTGGTGGCCCCACCTGGTGGACCCCCGGGACCATCCCGGTGGTCCCGGTACATTACCGATATCGCCCGAAACTTTTCCGGTGACCAAAACAGGACTTCCCATATATGAATCTTTACCTCCGGACCATTCCGGAACTCCTCGTGACGTCCGGGATCTCATCCGGGACTCCGAACAACATTCGGTAACCGCGTACATACTTTCCCTATAACCCTAGCGTCATCGAACCTTAAGTGTGTAGACCCTACGGGCTCGGGAACCATGTAGACATGACCGAGACAACTCTCCGGCCAATAACCAACAGCGGGATCTGGATACCCATGTTGGCTCCCACATGTTCCACGATGATCTCATCGGATGAACCACGATGTCAAGGATTCAATCAATCCCGTATACGATTCCCTTTGTCTATCGGTATAGCACTTGCCCGAGATTCGATCGTCGGTATACCGATACCTTGCTCAATCTCGTTACCGGCAAGTCTCTTTACTCGTTCCGTAACACATCATCCCGCGATCAACTCCTTGATCACATATTGTGCACATTATGATGATGTCCTACCGAGTGGGCCCAGAGATACCTTTCCGTCATACGGAGTGACAAATCCCAGTCTCGATTCGTGCCAACCCAACAGACACTTTCGGAGATACCTGTTGTGCACCTTTATAGCCACCCAGTTACGTTGTGACGTTTGGTACACCCAAAGCATTCCTACGGTATCTGGGAGTTGCACAATCTCATGGTCTAAGGAAAAGATACTTGACATATAGAAAAGCTTTAGCATACGAACTACACGATCTGTGCTAGGCTTAGGATTGGGTCTTGTCCATCACATCATTCTCCTAATGATGTGATCCCGTTATCAACGACATCCAATGTCCATGGTTAGGAAACCGTAACCATCTATTGATCAACAAGCTAGTCGTCTAGAGGCTTACTAGGGACATGGTGTTTGTCTATGTATCCACACATGTATCTGAGTTTCCTTTCAATACAATTCTAGCATGGATAATAAACGATTATCGTGAACAAGGAAATATAATAATAACCAATTTATTATTGCCTCTAGGGCATATTTCCAACAGTCTCCCACTTGCACTAGAGTCAATAATCTAGTTCACATCGTCATGTGATTAACACTCACAGGTCACATCGCCATGTGACCAACATCCAAAGAGTTCACTAGAGTCAGTAATCTAGTTCACATCAATATGTGATTAATACTCAATGAGTTTTGTGTTTGATCATGTTATGCTTGTGAGAGAGGTTGTAGTCAACGGGTCTGCAACATTCAGATCCCTATGTACTTCGCAAAACTTTATGTCATATCGTAGATGCTGCTACCACGTTCCACTTGGAGCTATTCCAAACTGTTGCTCCATTATACGTATCCGGTATCTCAACTTAGAGTTATCCGGATAGGTGTTAAGCTTGCATCGACGTAACTCTTTACGTCGAACTCTTTATCACCTCCATAACCGAGAAACATTTCCTTATTCCTCTAAGGATAATTTTGACCACTATCTAGTAATCCACTCCTGGATCACCTTTGTACCCTCTTGCCAGACATGTGGCAAGGCACACATCAGGTGCGGTACTTAGCATGGCATATCGTATAGAGCCTATGACAAAACCATAGGGGACGACCTTCGTCCTTCCTCTTTCTTCTGCCGTGGTCAAGCTTTGAGTCTTACTCAACTTCACACCTTACAACTCAGGTAAGAACTCCTTCTTTGACTGATCTATTTTGAACTTCTTCAAAATCATGCCAAGGTGTGTGATCTTTTGAAAGTATCATCAGGCGTCTTGATCTATCTGTATAGATCTTGATGCCCAATATGTAAGCAGCTTTATCCAGGTCTTCCTTTGAAAAACTCATTTCAAACAACCCTTTATGCTTTCCAGAAATTCTACATCATTTCGGATCAACAATATGTCATTCACATATACTTATCAGAAATGTTGTAGTGCTCCCACTCACTTTATTGCAAATACAAGTTTCCACCAAACTTTGTATACCCAAAAACTTTGATCACTCCATCAAAGTGTATATTCCGACTCCGAGATGCTTGCTCTAGTCCATGGAAGGATCGCTGGAGCTAGCATACCTTTTAGCATCTTTAGGATCGACAAAACCTTTCTGATTTTATCACATACAACCTTTCCTTACGAAAACTGGTAAGGAAACTTGTTTTGTCATCCATCTGCCAGATTTCATAAATGCAGCTAATGCTAACATGATTCCGACGGACTTAAGCATCGCTACGGGTGAGAAAATCTCATCGTAGTCAACTCCTTGAACTTGTGGAAAACTCTTCGCCACAAGTCGAGCTTCATAGACGGTGACATTACCGTCCACGTCCGTCTTAGTCTTAAAGATCCATTTGTCTCAATGGCTTGCCGATCAGGGCAAGTCCACCAAAGTCCATACTTTGTTTTGATACATGGATCCTATCTCGGATTTATCGGCTTCTAACCATTTGTCGGAATATGGGCCCACCATCGCTTCTCCATAGTTCGTAGGTTCATCGTTGTCCAACAACATGACCTCTAAGACAGGATCACCGTACCACTCAGGAGTAGTACATATCCTTGTCGACCTACGAGGTTCGATAGCAACTTGATCTGGAGCTTCATGATCACTATCATTAGTTTCCTCTTCAACGTCGTAGGTTCCACAGAAACATCTTTCTGTGTTGCACTACTCTCCGGTTGAAGTGAGGGTTCGACGACCTCATCAAGTTCTATCTTCCTCCCACTCAATTCTTTCGAGAGAAAACTCCTTCTCGAGAAAGGACCCATTCTTAGCGACAAACATTTTTGTCCTTGGATCTGAGATAGGAGGTATACCCAACTGTTACCTTTGGGTATCATATGAAGATGTATTTGTCCGCTTTGGGTTCGAGCTTTTCCCGGCTGAAGCCATAAGCCTCGCAGCCCTAAACATTGAGAAACGACAACTACGGTTTCTTGCCAAACCTTAGTTCATATGGCGTTGTCTCAACGGACTTAGATGGTGGCCTATATAAAGTGAATGCAGCTGTCTCTAATGCATAACCTCAAAATAATAGCGGTAGATTGGTAAGATACATCATAGATCGCACCATATCTCATAAGGTTCGATTACGATGTCCGGACACACCATTACGCTGTGGTGTTCCAGGGGACTTCAACTGCGAAACAATTCCACAATGTCTTAAGTGATTGCCAAACTCATAATTCAGATAATATCCCCTTGATCAGACCGTAGGAACATGATCTTCTTGTTATGATGATTCTAAATCTTCACTCTGAAATTTTTGAACCTTTCAAAACGTTTCAGACTTTTGCTTCATTAAGTAAATATACCATATCTACTCAAATCGTCAGTGAAGATGAGAAAATAACGATATCCACCACACGCCTTAACTCTCATTGGATCACATACATCAGCATGTATGATTTCCAACAAGTCACTTGCCCATTTCATTGTACCTAAAACGGGATCTCAGTCATCCTGCCCATGAGGCATGGCTCGCATGTGTCAAGCGATTCAAAATCAAGTGACTCCAAACGTCCATCAGCATGGAGTTTCTTCATGCATTTTATGCCAAAATGACCTAAGCGGCAGTGCCACAAGTAAGTGGTACTATCATTATTAACTCTACATCTTTTGGCATTAATATTATCATTATGTGTATTACCATGATCGAGATTCAACGAACCATTGGGTGCATGACCATAAAGGTATTATTCATGTAAACAGAATAACCATTATTCTCTAACTTAAATGAATAACCGTATTGCGATGAACATGATCTAATCATTTTCATGCTCAACGTAGACACCTGATAACATTTATCTAGGTTCAACACTAATCTCGAAAATAGAGGAAGTGTGCGATGGTGATCTTATCATCCTTGGAAACACTTCCAACACACATCGTCACCTCGCCCTTAGCTAGTCTCCGTTCAGTCCGTAGCTTTTGCTTCAAGTCACTAATAATAGCAACTGAACCGGTATCCAATACCCAGGTGCTACAAGGAGTACTACTAAGGTACACATCAATAACACGTATATCAAATATACTTTGTTGAAGTTGCCAGCTATCATATCTACCATGTATTTGGGGTGGTTCCGCTACCATGTGACCGTTCCCCTTACAATAGAAGCACTTAGTCTCGAGGTTTGGGTTCAACCATGGGTTCCTTCATCAGAGCGACAACAGGTTTGCCATTCATGAAGTTTCCCTTCTAGCCCTTACCCTTTTGAAACCAGTGGTCTTGTTAAACCATCAACACTTGATGCTCCTTCTTGATCTCTACTTTTGCGGTACTAAGAACCGCTGACAGCACCGGGATCAACTCCATCCTTTGCATGTCATAGTTCATCACGAAGTTCTAGTAGCTTGGTGATAGTGTCTAGAGAATTCTGTCAACCACTATCTCACCTGGAAGATTAACTCCCACTTGGTTCAAGTGATTTCAGCACCCAGACATTCTGAGCACGTGCTCACTAGTTGAGCTATTCTCCTCCATCTTTTTGGCAAAGGAACTTGTCAGAGGTCTCACACCTCTCAACACGGGCATGAGCCTGAAATCCCAATTTCAGCTCTTAGAACATCTCATATGTTCCATGGCGTTCAAAACGTCATTGGAATCCCGATTCTAAGCCGTAAAGTATGGTGCACTAAACTATCAAGTAGTCATCAGGACGTGTCTCTCAGGTGTTCACAACATCCACAGACAACGTTGTAGGGGGTTGCACATTGAGCGGTGCATCAAAGACGTAAGCTTTCTGTGCAGCAGTGAGGACACTCCTCGGACTACGGACCCAGTCCGCATCCTTGCTTACAATATCTTTCAACTTAGTCTTTCTCTAGGATCGTATTTAAACAGGGAGCTACAACGCAAGCTATTGATCTACAACATAATTTGCAAAGGCAACTTAGACTATTGTTCATGATAAGCGAGTTTAACTAATCAAATTACTTATAACTCCCACTCAAATTGACATCCCTCTGGTCATCCGAGCGTGACATGATCCAAATCCACCAACCCAAGTCCGATCATCACGTGAGATGAGGTGGTGTCAATGGTGAACATCTTCATGTTGATCATATCTACTATATGACTCATGCTCGACCTTTCGGTCTTCCGTGTTCCGAGGCCATGTCTGTACATGCTAGGCTCGTCAAGTCTAACCCGAGTGTTCTGCATGTGCAAAACTGGCTTGCACCCGTTGTATGCGAACGTAGAGTCTATCACACCCGATCATCACGTGGTGCTTCGAAACGACGAACCTTCGCAACGGCGCACACTCGGGGGGAACACAATTTCATCTTGAAATTTTAGTGAAGGATCATCTTATAATGCTACCACCGTCCTAAGCAAAATAAGATGCATAAAAGGATTAACATCACATGCAAATCATAAGTGACATGATATGGCCATCAACTCGTGCTTTTGATCTCCATCTCCAAAGCACCGGCATGATCTCCATCGTCACCGGCGCCACGCCATGATCCCCATCATCATGATCTCCATCATCGTGTCGCCATCGAGGTTGTCGTGCGCCCACCATGCTCTTACTACTATTGCTACCGCTTAGCGATAAAGTAAAGCATTACATAGCGCTTAATGATTGACACGCAGGTCATACAAAAAATTAAAGACAACCCTATGGCTCCTGCCGTTTGCCGTATGCATCGACATGCAAGTCGATATTAACTATTACAACATGATCATCTCATACATCAAATATATCTCATCATGTCTTTGGCCATATCATATCACATACATACCCTGCAAAAACAAGTTAGACGTCCTCTAATTTGTTGTTGCATGTTTTACGTGGCTGCTATGGGTATCTAGCAAGAACGCTTCTTACCTACGCAAAGCCACAACGGTGATATTCAAGTTGCTATTTAACCTTCTACAAGGACCGCCTTGTTCTATTCCGATTCAACTAAGATAGGAGAGACAGACACCCGCCAGCCATCTTATGCAACAAAAGTCACATGTCTGTCGATGGAACCGGTCTCATGTACGTGGACATGTAAAGTTGGTCCGGGCCGCTTCATCCCATAATACCGCTGAATCAAGAAAGACTAAGGAGGGCAGCAATTTAAACATCAACGCCCACAAACCCTTTTGTGTTCTACTCGAGAAAGCATCTACGCAAGATCCTAGCTCATGATGCCACTGTTGGGAAACGTCGCATGGGAAACAAAAATTTTCCTACGTTCACCAAGATCAATCTAGGAGATGCATCTACGAGAGGAGAGTTGGATCCACATACCCTTGTAGATCGCTAAGCGGAAGCGTTCAAGAACGCGGTTGATGGAGTCGTACTCGCCGCGATTCAGATCGCCGAAGATCCTAGCACCGAAGCAACGGTGCCTCCGCGTTCTTCACACGTGCAGCCCGGTGACGTCTCCCACGCCTTGATCCAGCAAGGAGAGAGGGAGAGGTTGGGGAAGACTCCATCCAACAGCAGCACGACGGCGTGGTGGTGGTGGAGGAGCGCGGGACTCCAGCAGGGCTTCGCCAAGCGCTGCAAGAGACGAGGAGGGGGAGGGGTAGGGCTGCGCCAAGAGGGAGACTTTCTCGTGTGTCCAACAGCCCTAAAACCTCACATATATATAGGGGGAAGGGAGGGCTGCGCCCCCCTTTAGGGTTTCCCTCCCCTAGGGTGCGGCCAGCCCTAGATCCCATCTAGGGGGGCGGCCAAGGGGGAGAGAGGGGGAGGCGCACCACTATTGGGCCCTAGGGCCCAACTGCCTTAGAGTTTGCCCCCCTCCCCTCTTGGGGGCGCCTTGGGACTTGGTGGGGGGGCGCACCAGCCCCCTTGGGGCTGGTCCCCTCCCACACTTAGTCCACGTAGCCTTCTGGGGCTGGTGGCCCCACCTGGTGGACCCCCGGGACCATCCCGGTGGTCCCGGTACATTACCGATATCGCCCGAAACTTTTCCGGTGACCAAAACAGGACTTCCCATATATGAATCTTTACCTCCGGACCATTCCGGAACTCCTCGTGACGTCCGGGATCTCATCCGGGACTCCGAACAACATTCGGTAACCGCGTACATACTTTCCCTATAACCCTAGCGTCATCGAACCTTAAGTGTGTAGACCCTACGGGCTCGGGAACCATGTAGACATGACCGAGACAACTCTCCGGCCAATAACCAACAGCGGGATCTGGATACCCATGTTGGCTCCCACATGTTCCACGATGATCTCATCGGATGAACCACGATGTCAAGGATTCAATCAATCCCGTATACGATTCCCTTTGTCTATCGGTATAGCACTTGCCCGAGATTCGATCGTCGGTATACCGATACCTTGCTCAATCTCGTTACCGGCAAGTCTCTTTACTCGTTCCGTAACACATCATCCCGCGATCAACTCCTTGATCACATATTGTGCACATTATGATGATGTCCTACCGAGTGGGCCCAGAGATACCTTTCCGTCATACGGAGTGACAAATCCCAGTCTCGATTCGTGCCAACCCAACAGACACTTTCGGAGATACCTGTTGTGCACCTTTATAGCCACCCAGTTACGTTGTGACGTTTGGTACACCCAAAGCATTCCTACGGTATCTGGGAGTTGCACAATCTCATGGTCTAAGGAAAAGATACTTGACATATAGAAAAGCTTTAGCATACGAACTACACGATCTGTGCTAGGCTTAGGATTGGGTCTTGTCCATCACATCATTCTCCTAATGATGTGATCCCGTTATCAACGACATCCAATGTCCATGGTTAGGAAACCGTAACCATCTATTGATCAACAAGCTAGTCGTCTAGAGGCTTACTAGGGACATGGTGTTTGTCTATGTATCCACACATGTATCTGAGTTTCCTTTCAATACAATTCTAGCATGGATAATAAACGATTATCGTGAACAAGGAAATATAATAATAACCAATTTATTATTGCCTCTAGGGCATATTTCCAACAGGGGCGCCCTGTGGGCGCCACCCCCCTGGGCCGCGCCGGGGGGGGCGCCTTGGCCCCCCGAAGCCCGTCCGGTGCCCCCCTTTGGCATATATTTAGAGCGTCCCTCGAAACCCTCGGGACAGGAACTCTTTTTCGCGATCTCATCTCTGTTCCGCCGCCGCCGCCGCTTTCAAGGTCGGGAGCACCAGGAGAACTCTTCCCGGCACCCTGCCGGAGGGGAGGATCACCACCGGGAGCTTCTCCACCACCATGGACGCCTCCCGGATGACTTGTGAGTAGTCTCCCTTGGACCATGAGTCCATGACCAGTAGCTATGTGATGTTCTCCTCCCGTTCTTGTGCTTCACTAATTAGTCCTCGTGAGCTGCCCTACATGATCGAGGCACATATGTAATCCTTATGCTGTTTCTATGATGAGTTTGCTGGGATCCGATGGATTATGAGATTATGTTCAGATTGTTCTTGAGTAATATATTTGATCTACCTCTTTTATATTTATGTTCATAAGTAATTCTTGCATGTTCTCCGTTGTTATTTATTGCTTTGGCCAAGTAATACGTAGTGACTCCAAGAGGGAACGTTATGCTCGATTGTGGGTTCATGCCCCTCGATGACTAGCTTGAGTGACAGAAACATGAGTCTAGGGGATGTGCTGTTGCCACAAGGGGGAAAACAACGGTGCTTGTGCCCGCGGGTGCAAGGATTGTTTACTTTACGCAAAGTTCTTTTAATGCAGTTGTCTGTTGCTTTGAGTTTACACTATGGGTGGGGCTTGCAACTTAATACCAGCGAGATGTTCTGGATAGATATCTCAAGGTGGATGATTAGTAGTAGATATTGATGGATTTCGGTCTACTTACTTTGGCGTACCGCCCATGCTTTGAACCTCAACCTTTCTTGCAATGTAGTCAGCATTGGTTTGCGTTCGTGGTCCTGTCAATTGCCCAGCTGTAATTCATTTACCTCACATAGCTGTTTTATCGTCTTTTGGGAGAGAGACATCACTAGTGAACATCATGTGACTCCGGTCCATATTATCATCATTGATCACATCCGCTATTTACTTTTCGCTTTTACTTACTATTGCAAACACTATCTATCACTACTATCATTTTGCGTTTAATCCTTTGTGAACTACAAGGCCGGAGGGATTGACAACCTCTATGTACTCGTTGGGAGCAAAGTTATTTGTATCTGTGTGCAGGTCCACGTTGATTGCTAATTTGCGCCGTTAGCAGTTGACACCTACTTGTTGAACCTAGGAGTCTCTGGGGATTCGATCCTTGGCATCTTTGCTAAGGGAAAACACTTCCACAACACTGCATCTTTCACCTTCCACTTGGGGTAACCAACGAGGGGTTAGAGGCCCATCATCATCCTCAACCAAAACTCACGCCCATTAGCCATGTGCATTTCCCGTACCGCTAATCAAACACTTGGCTGCTAATTCATGTTTGAGCATCGATCGGTCTCCTCGTGATAATCTTATGTTGTAATTTTCTTCCTAGCACCTACCTGGGGAGTGGCCAACCCACTAGACATGCCTAGGCCGCCCAGAACACATGGCAACGCCACAGTCACGCGGTGACCACGCGGCGGGCATGCGAGTTTACGCGCTCTAGAGTTGGGGCCCTCGACCACCGCCCAAACCTCGACGTATCGCCACCAAACCATGTATTTATTATTAAATAGGTACTTATGTAACTAGAAATGATTTTTGGAAAAAATAAATAGCAAACTATGAGGCAGCCGCAGTTCAAATTTGACCCGCTTCCAACTGAATCGGCGGAAATTTGTCTTTTTCACGAGAGGTGGATCAAAACTTTTTACACCCAACCATTTTGTAAATTGTGCATTAAATATGTCCTAGTATTTTAGAAAATTGATTTGGTACAATTTTGCAACAATTATTTGGGAGGTCCTTCACAAAAAAACCTCCTTTTGGGCACTCGAAAAATGGAAAATGATTTTTTCGTCCAAAGAAAATGAAAACTTCCTTAAGCAATATTGTTTGCCATTCCAAGATGCACCCTTGTGCACAATATGAGATCATTTGAACAAACTATGCTATGAATGTGGCCATAGGATTGATCATTTGGCTTGAAAGCCATGAATCTTCACGCATGATAGCTCATTTCTGAGAACATTTTTTTAAAAGAATTGTCGTATTACAAGTTTATTGTTTTTCCTGGTAACTTGGTCATATATAATGACACAATGCGAAGGTTTTCCAATTTTTTGATTTTTTTGATTTTTTTATGCCGGTTTCAAAATGCGGACAAAACGGCGGGAATGACCGTTCCTAGCTAGTAGTTGAATCTTGGAATTTTTTGGTGTTTCTCTGATTAAATAGGTACTTATGTAACAAGAAATGATTTTTGGAAAAAATAAATAGCAAACTATGAGGCAGCCGCAGTTCAAATTTGACCCGCTTCCAGCTGAATCGGCGGAAATTTGTCTTTTTCATGAGAGGTGGATCAAAACTTTTTACACGCAACCATTTTGTCAATTGTG
The DNA here is from genome assembly GCA_902687465.1 of Secale cereale. Lineage (NCBI taxonomy): Eukaryota > Viridiplantae > Streptophyta > Magnoliopsida > Poales > Poaceae > Secale > Secale cereale. The sequence goes on along the minus strand of LR738715.1, from coordinate 32,292,720 downwards.
CATTAAATATGTCCTAGTATTTTAGAAAATTGATTTGGTCAAATTTTGCAACAATTATTTGGGGGGTCCTCCACAAAAAAACCTCCTTTTGGGCACTCGAAAAATGGAAAATGATTTTTTCGTCCAAAGAAAATGAAAACTTCCTTAAGCAATATTGTTTGCCATTCCAAGATGCACCCTTGTGCACAATATGAGATCATTTGAACAAACTATGCTATGAATGTGGCCATAGGATTGATCATTTGGCTTGAAAGCCATGAATCTTCACGCATGATAGCTCATTTCTGAGAACACTTTTTTAAAAGAATTGTCGTATTACAAGTTTATTATTTTTCCTGGTAACTTGGTCATATATAATGACACAATGCGAAGGTTTTCCAATTTTTTGATTTTATTTGAATTTTTTTATGCCTGTTTCAAAATGCGGTCAAAACGGCGGGAATGACCGTTCCTAGCTAGTGGTTGAATCTTGGTATTTTTTTGGTGTTTCTCTGATTAAATAGATACTCATGTACCTAGAAATGATTTTTTGAAAAAATAAAGAGCAAACTCTAAGGCAGCTACAGTTCAAATTTGACCCGCTTCCAACTGAATCGGCGGAAATTTGTCTTTTTCACGAGAGGTGGATCAAAACTTTTGACACCCAACCATTTGGTCAATTGTGCATTAAATATGGGCTAATGTTTTCTAAAAATGGTGTGGTCCAATTTTGCAACAAATATATGGTAGGTCCTTCACAAAAAAGCTCATTTTGGGCACTCGAAAAATGATTAAAAGTGCTAGAAAGATCAGAAATGCATACAAATTGGTCCTTATACATAAAATGTGGTCTAACTCTAATGAATATTTGTGTGGTGCCATTTTGCAAAATATTTTTGATAGCTACTTCACAAAATCCCTCTATTTTTAGTACTTGGACTCTATTTTAAATCACTCACTTTCTCAACCAATCAAAACACTTCCCATTGATTGATGACATGGCGCCCATCCATCCATCCATCCATCTCTCCATCCTACATCCATCCATCCATCTATTCTACAGAAAAAAGAGAAAAAGAGGATCCCCACCCGCAGCCCAAACCCTAGCTTAGATCCCGACCCCTTCCCCGTCCCTCGTCCTATCTCCCCGCCGCCGCCACCTCCTCCCCGTACCCCTCACCACCGCCGCCGCCGCCGCCACTTCCTCCCCGTCCCCGGCCCCCTCACCGCCGATCCAGATCCAGATCGACGCCGCCACCCCTCTCTAACCCTAGCTTCCCGTCGCCAGCGGCGGCACCCTCCCTCCCTCGCCTTATCCTCCTCACCTCCTCACGACTGCCTCCACCACGCCACAAACCCCGGTGACTTACCCCGTCTCCACGCCCGCCTCGGCAACCACCTGCTCTCCTCTGCTCTGGGATCCATCCATCCACTAGGGTTCTACGGCCGACCGGAGTCCAGGCCATGGCGCGGAAGATGCTCAAGGGTGGGGAGGCGCCCGCCGTCGCGGACGGTGGCGAGTAGAGCTACGACTACGACCTCTTCGTCATCCCGCAAGATCACCTCCACCACGCTCGCGTCCCGCGTCGGCCGCCTCGAGGCGGAGGTCGCAGGGCTCCGCGCACAGCTCGGCCAGCGCGACGAGGCCGCCGAGGACCTCCGCGAGTTCGTCGAGCAGTTCGAGTCCGTGCTCCCGCTCGCCACCGACCGTTCTGAGCGCGCGCGCGCAGGAGGGGAGGATCGACGAGACGGGCGGCCTGTATTATGCTCCTACGACGGCTGGTCCTTCGACGGCTTCGGCGCCTGCACCATACACGTTCCCCACACTCCTCTCCCAAGGGCTGCTCTTCGTCTGGCTGGGACAAGGACAAATCATATCAGTAAGTTGCAAACCAAATCAGCCAGCACTGAATGGCTGGGACAAGTCCACAGCTACCAAGCCTCCAATGAATGTGCACCAACTCTGCTGACACTGCAGTTGTGGTGTGGCTCCCTCGCTGCTAAATTCAGTCCTCTAACAACATTTCATCTTGTTTGGTTTCAGGTTGCCGAAAGACTTTGATGACCCGACGTTCTCCACCTTGACAATCCGGAGGGATCTCTTCTATGGGTATGCCACGTTGATGGAGAATGTCTCTGATCCCTCGCATATAGAATTTGCTGCACAAAGTAGGCTATCACTCTGTTGATATTGGTGGGATATAATTTCTTGCTGATGACTGAATTTGTTGCTTTACTACTACTGTCTACTGCTGGGAGGGAAATCAATATGACATGTGCTGGGGCAGTATTTTGATGTCAGCATGTGGTATAGCCACAAGGTGATTTCATAACTGACTAAATTTGCTGTGCAATATTGAAGTTATGCTCATTGTTATGTATAGTACTAAACTTGTATGATTCTTGTCATGTTTCCACAAAACATTAAGATTAGAGTCGTGCTTTCTGAATGTTTTGCCGATTTTTATGGCCTGTGTGCTAGAAAACTGAGCTAAGGGTGCTTCATCTCTGTGCTTCAGCTTCTATTCTTATGACAATTAAATAGAGGATCTATTTTGCTCCTTGCTCTTATTTGTTTCAATCGATATTTGTCTCATCCAGCACTCTGAGTATCAATGTGTAGTTTTAATCCTGATGATGAGGTGGTAGTATAAACCGGACACCATGTTCCTGTTTAAATGCATAAGGAATAATTTGTTTCATCATGTCCTGGTTTACCCATGTCATATTTGTTGCTTCCGGAACTCTTGGTCCTTCATATCTAAAGCATACATGTACTGTAGAAGCTCTACTTTATGCTAAAAACCTTCTAGAACTGCTAAAACAAAGAGATTGAAGGGGCAAGTGTTGGGCATGTTGCCGAGACTGACTGTGTATCCTTAGAAGCAGTACTAGCTCTGTAAGTGCTGGACGCCGTGGCTGCAAGTGCTGGGCATGTTGCCGAGAAGACCAAAAAGCAGTACTAGCTCTGTAAGTTTGGCTTGATGCAAATCTTGTCAATTACTATGGCTTTTAGTTACTGGTGGTCAAGTTAAGCAAGTCCTAGTGGTGATGGAGAGGGAGATCTAAGTATGGCTGTGTATCCTTAAAATTTCAAGTATGAACAATCTGTGGTGGTTAAATGACAGACATGACTATGGTTGATCTGTTGCATAAATAAGGTGTTTTCTTGATGAATGAGTCCTGGTCTCTAAAGTGGCGATTATATTTTTTGTCTCTAGCTATTACATAAAATTGTTGTTTGCTGCCATTTTGTTAGTCTACTTAGTATGTTTGCTCCCATTTTGTTAGTCTGCAGAAGCAGTACATGGAAGTTTGCTGCTGGCGGGGTACATCTTCATGTGGATCGGCGGGACCAGGCCCGAGTGCGTCAGGTACATCTTCTCGGTGGGGGAAGATGGATGCCGTCTCCCGGATCAGGCGCAGCGGCGCGCTCTTCCTCTACAACTTCCACGCCAAGTACCTCTACGGGCCCTACCGCGCCAAGACGGTGCGCGCGCTGCTGGTGGGGCTCGGCGAGGACGACCACCGAGAGGGGCTGCGCAGGACGCCCAAGCGCGTCACCAAGGCCTTCTGCAACGGCACCCGAGGTATAACCCGTGGATCCATTCCCTTCGTAATTGCGCATGCTCGCGTTCGTTCCCTGGACTTAGCTCCCCCGCGCTGTCTAGAGTCGTCAAGCACCAGAGCAACGCTGTTTGTGAAATGTCAGTACTTGCGTAATCTGACTAGATTATGATTTGGGTGGTTCTCTTTTGGTAGGACTTTTTAGATGTATTCTTTCTTTCGTAGCAAGTTGGTGGTATGTAAGTACTCGGTAGTATGTCTCTTGATATAGTTGGCTCTTTCATATTGTGTTGCTAGTCCAGATACTGGAATCTTAGGTGCTACTTACTGTTTGCATCCTATACTTTGCTTGTGAATGATGCTATGTTGTTCTACGGACTGTCATATATTCTTGTGTTATTTTTGCTGAATAGATTGAATATCTTTGCTACACACTGTAGCTTGTAGCTTTGCAAACTAACCTTCTCTAGTTCTATTCCTTTTCTGCAGACCGCCCATGGCGTGGACGGCGACGACGGCAGGAGGATGCCAGTTCTGGCCGGGAACATGGCCTTGTCCTCCTCGAGGAGGAGGGATGCACCCAGGCACAGGTCCTATCCTGCAACACGGGGTCTTCTCCTCTGGTTCCAAGGCAACCAAGGTGTCCTTCCTGAGCTCGACGAGTCCAGCCCGGCCACGACCACGCACCGCTTCCAGCAGGTAGCACCTCCCTCTCCCTCTGCTCACTCACTTGCTGCTAATCTCCCTGGACGGGCTGCTACTATCATAATTTTTACAATGGTTGATGTTTGTTAGCTAGTTAAACGGCTTGCTTTCTGCTAATGGCCCATTAGATAGAGTAGCTATGCACCTGGTGGTGGTCATGACCTTGCTGCTTCATCAGTTTTTTTCCTTTGGGTCATTAGCTAGCTATGCTATGCATGTGGTGGTTAATTTGCAAGAAAGAATTTCTATCCTTGTTTTCATTTCCTTGCTCTAGTCAAATTCATCCTCTTTTAATACTAGCACTAGCACATCAGAGTAGTATTTGCATCAGTACCGTAATTCTTATAATACTTGTTAGATTTTGAGTATGCCACTGCTGCTAAAACAACAACAACAACCACCAATTACCATAGCATGCCTCTGTTTTGGTAACTAGTTGCTGCACTCAATTAAATTAGCCTACCGACTAATCTAGTACATTATTAACTGTTGCTATTCCACTGTTTCGGTATCTCCTGGTTTGAAATGGTACAACTATAAATGCCATTTTCTTGAATGGTATGTTCATAATATATTTGCCCTGGTTTTTCTAATTCTTCTCTCATTCATGTAACAGGGTGACACAGGAAGCCATGTTGCCGTGTTGTTTGTTCCCAGCCTTGACTATGGTTGTCCAGCGAGTCCGGCATGTCATCATTTTCTTGTAAAGCAGTATTGTATCACACTTGTAGAGCTCGTTACACATGTTGATCTTGTGAAGTACTGTATTATACATGGTCATATGTATTGGCAACGTGATCTGGTTGCTCTTATTTGAAGTATCATGTGTGCTTTTCTCTGCCAAGTTAAATACTAGTTGAAATATGAAGAATATGAGCCTGATAGATGGGACTAACTTACCAGACCCAAACCTGACAACTGGGACCCATCTTACTGGTGGACCCATTTAATAAAAAAAAGGAAATTAAAATTATTTAGACGAAAAGGCCAAGGCCCGATAATAAAAAAGGCCTGGCCCAAAAATAAAAAAGCTATAATGTTGAGAAAAATAAAAGAAGAAAAATAAAAACTGTTGAGAAAAAAGGCCTGGCCCAAAAATAAAAAGGCTATAATGTTGGGCCTGGCCCATGTGGCTGTCCAGAATTAATAGGGAAAAAATATATAAAAGACCGAATTAATGGGCTCGGCCCATGTAAAACACCGAATTGGACCAGGCCGATTCTTGTGCCACATCAGCTTGCCACGTCGGATGCCTACGTGGCCTGGGGAGGCTGCTAGTGACCAAAACAAGACAGTAGGCATATTTTGGTCGTAAACGTTTGCGACCATTCCAGAAGAAAGGTCGCTATAGTCAGTTTATGACGGCCAGCTTTTGACCTTATGTTTTTGGTCATAAAAAGGTCACAAATGGAAATTTGTGACCATTCAGTGACCAATAGTGGTGGTCACAAGTTGACATATTTCTTGTAGTGGATAACCGTTTTACTCAGGCCGTACCCAAAACCATGCCACGAGTTCACTGCCCACTTTTCTACGAATAAAGAGGATAAGCACTGTTAGAGCTGTTGGAGATATGCCCTAGAGGCAATAATAAAAGCATTATTATTATATCTCCTTGTTCATGATAATTGTCTGTTATTCATGCTTGAATTGTATTGTACGGAAACAGCGATACATGTGTGAATACATAGACCACAATGAGTCCCTGGTAGGCCTCTAGTTACCAGTTCGTTGATCAACAGATGGTCACGGTTTCCTGACCATGGACATGGGATGTCAGTGATAACGGGATCACATCATTAGGAGAATGATGTGATGGACAAGACCCAAACTTGAGCATAACACGAGATCGTATAGTTCGTAATGCATAAGCTTTTCGGTGTCAAGTATTTATTCCTTAGACCATGAGGTTGTACAACTCCCGGATGCCGTAGGAATACTTTGGGTGTGCCAAACGTCACAACGTAAATGGGTGGCTATAAAGGTACGCATCGGGTATCTCCGAAAGTGTCTGTTGAGTTGGTATGAACCGAGACTGGGATGTTGTCACTCCGTATGACGGAGAGGTACCTCTGGGCCCACTCGGTAATACATCATCATAATGAGCTCAATGTGACTAAGTAGTTAGTCACGGGATGATGGATTACGGATCGAGTAAAGAGACTTGCCATAACGAGATTGAACAAGGTATCAGGAATACCGACGATCGAATCTCGGGCAAGTAACGTATCGATGGACAAAGGTAATAACGTACGGGATTGAGTGAATCCTTGACACAGTGGTTCATCCGATGAAGATCATCGAGAAACACGTGGGAACCAACATGGGTATCCAGATCCCGCTGTTGGTTATTGACCGGAGAGTTGTCTCGGTCATGTCTACGTGTCTCCCGAACCCGTAGGGTCTACACACTTAAGGTTCGGTAACGCTAGGGTCGTAGAGATAAATGCACGTGGAAACCCGAAAGTTGTTCGGAGTCCCGGATGAGATCCCGGACGTCACGAGGAGTTCCGGAATAGTCCGGAGGTGAAGATTGATATATAGGAAGTCCAGTTTCGGCCATCGGGTGATCTCCGGGGGTCACCGGGAGCGTCCCGGGACCACCGGAGGGGCCCTGGGGGGTCCACCGGGTGGGGCCACCCATCCCGGTGGGGCCCCTAGGCCGCAAGGGGAAGTGTCCAGCCCCTCTGGGCTGGCGCACCACTAGGGGCCCACCTCCCCATGCGCCTAGGGTTAAAACCCTAAGGGGGAGGGGGGCCACCACTTGCCTTGGGGGCTAAGGACTCCCCCCTTGGCCGCCGCCCCCCCTGCAGATTGGATCTGCAGGGGCCCTGGCGCACCCCCTGGCCCCCTATATATATGTGGGAGGGGAGAGGGCAGCCGCACCCTAGCCCTGGCGCCTCTCCCCCTCTCGTCACACCTCCATACTCCAACGCAGGGCGCCCGGCGAAGCCCTGCTGCGATCTCCACTGCATCCGTCATCACGCCGTCATGCTGCCGGATCTCTGACGACTTCTCCTCCCCCCTTGCTGGATCAAGAAGGAGGTGACGTTGCTGCACCGTACGTGTGTTGAACGCGGAGGTGCCGTCCGTTCGGCGCTAGATCATCGGTGACGAAGAACGCGAAGAGTACGACTACTTCATCCACGCTTCTTCGAAAGCTTCCGCTCGCAATCTCCATAACGGTATGTAGATGCACTCTTACTTGCTCGTTGCTAGATGTCTCCATAGTTGGATCTTGGTGAAAGCGTAGAAATTTTTTGAATTATGCTACGTTCCCCAACAGTGGCATCTGAGCTAGGTTTTATGCGTAGCATCTTGCACGAGTAGAACACAAAGCGGTTGTGGGCGTTTGAGTTTGTTCAACTTTCTTACCGTTACTAGTCAATCTTGATTCGGCGGTATTGTGGGATGAAGCGGCCCGGACCGACTTTACACGTACGCTTACGTGAGACTGGTTCCACCGACAGACATGCACTAGTTGCATAAGGTGGCTGGCGGGTGTCTGTCTCTCCTACTTTAGTCGGATCGGATTCGATGAAAAGGGTCCTTATGAAGGGTAAATAGAAGTTGACAAATCACGTTGTGGTTTTGGCGTAGGTAAGAAACGTTCTTGCTAGAAATCCTATAGAAGCCACGTAAAACTTGCAACAACAATTAGAGGACGTCTAACTTGTTTTTGCAGCATGTGTTTTGTGACGTGGTATGGCCAAGAACGAAGATGTGATGAATGATATATGTGATGTATGAGATTGATCATGTTTTTGTAATAGGGAATCACGACTTGCATGTCGATGAACTTGACAACCGGCAGGAGCCATAGGAGTTGTCTTAATTATTGTATGACCTGCGTGTCACTGAATAACGCCATGTAATTACTTTACTTCATTGCTAAACGTTAGCTATAGTAGTAGAAGTAATAGTTGGCGTGACAACTTCTTCAAGACACGATGATGGAGTTCATGATGATGAAGATCATGGTGTCGAGCCGGTGACAAGATGATCATGGTGCCCCGAAGATGGAGATCCAAGGAGCAAGATGATATTGGCCATATCATGTCACTTTAATTGATTGCATGTGATGTTTATCATGTTTATGCATCTTGTTTACTTAGAACGACGGTAGTAAATAAGATGATCTCTCACTAAAATTTCAAGTATTGTGTTTCCCCTAACTGTGCACCGTTGCTAAAGTTCGTTGCTCCGAAGCACCACGTGATGATCGGGTGTGATAGGTTCTAACGTTCGCATACAACGGGTGTAAGACAGATTTACACACGCGATACACTTAGGGTTCACTTGACGAGCCTAGCATGTACAGACATGGCCTCGGAACACGGAAGACCGAAAGGTCGAACACGAGTCGTATAGAAGATACGATCAACATGAAGATGTTCACCGTTGATGACTAGTCCGTCTCATGTGATGATCGGACACAGGCTAGTCGATTCGGATCGTGTATCACTTAGATGACTAGAGAGATGTCATTCTGAGTGGGAGTTCATTAAAATTTGATTAAGATGAACTTAATTATCATGAACTTAGTCTAAATTCTTTACAATATCTCTTGTAGATCAAATGGCCCACGCTCAGGTTTCCCTCAACTTCAACGCGTTCCTAGAGAAAACCAAGCTGAAAGACGATGGTAGCAACTATACGGATTGGGTCCGTAACCTGAGGATTATCCTCATAGCTGCCAAGAGATCATATGTCCTAGAAGCACCGCTAGGTGATGCACCTGCTCCCAATGCGGACCAAGACGTTTTGAACGTCTGGCAGTCGCGTAGTGATGATTACTCCCTGGTTCAGTGCGGCATGCTTTACAGTTTAGAATCGGGGCTCCAAAAACGTTTTGAGCACCACGAAGCATATGAGATGTTCGAAGAGCTGAAAATGGTTTTCCAAGATCATGCCCGAGTCGAGAGATATGATGTCTCCGACGCATTCTATAGCTGTAAGATCGAGGAGAACAGTTCTGTCAGTGAGCACATCCTCAAGATTTCAGGATTGCACAACCGCTTGTCTCAGCTGGGAATGAATCTCCCAGATGAAGCGGTCGTTGACAGAATCCTCCAGTCGCTCCCACCAAGCTTCAAGAGCTTCGTGTTGAACTTCAATATGCAGGGGGTGGAGAAGTCCATTCCCGAGGTGTATTCGATGCTGAAATCAGCGGAGGTAGACATCAAGAAAGAACATCAAGTGTTGATGGTCAATAAAACCACTAAGTTCAAGAAAGGAAAGGGCAAGAAGAACTTCAAGAAGGATGGCAAGGGAGTTGCCGCACCTGGCAAGCCTGTTGCCGGGAAGAAGCCAAAGTATGGACCCAAGCCTGAGACAGAGTGCTTTTATTGCAAGGGAACGGGTCACTGGAAGCGGAACTGCCCCAAATACTTAGCAGACAAGAAGGCCGGCAACGTCAAAGGTATATATGATATACATGTTATTGATGTGTACCTTACCAGCACTCGTAGTAGCTCCTGGGTATTCGATACCGGTGCAGTTGCTCACATTTGTAACTCAAAACAGGAGCTGCGGAATAAACGGAGACTGGCGAAGGATGAGGTGACGATGCGCGTCGGGAATGGTTCCAAGGTCGATGTGATCGCCGTTGGCACGCTACCTCTACATCTACCCTCGGGATTAGTTTTAAACCTCAATAATTGTTATTTAGTACCAGCTTTGAGCATGAACATTGTTTCTGGATCTCGTCTTATGCGAGATGGCTACTCTTTCAAATCAGAGAATAATGGTTGTTCTATTTATTTGAGAGATATGTTTTATGGTCATGCCCCGCTGGTCAATGGTTTATTTTTGATGAATCTCGAACGTAGTGATACACATATTCATAGTGTAGATGCCAAAAGATGTAAAGTTGATAATGATAGTCCCACATACTTGTGGCATTGCCGCCTTGGTCATATTGGTGTCAAACGTATGAAGAAGCTCCATTCAGATGGACTTCTGGAGTCTCTTGATTATGAATCATTTGACACGTACGAACCATGCCTCTTGGGCAAGATGACCAAGACTCCGTTCTCCGGAACAATGGAGCGAGCAACCAACTTGTTGGAAATCATACATACCGATGTGTGCGGTCCGATGAGTGTTGAGGCTCGCGGAGGCTACCGTTATGTTCTCACCCTCACGGATGACTTGAGTAGATACGGGTATATCTATTTGATGAAACACAAGTCTGAGACCTTTCAAAAGTTCAAGGAATTTCAGAATGAGGTTGAGAATCAACGTGACAGAAAAATAAAATTCTTACGATCGGATCGTGGGGGTGAATATTTAAGTCATGAATTTGGCACACACCTTAGGAGCTGTGGAATTGTTTCACAATTGACACCGCCCGAAACACCTCAACGTAACGGTGTGTCCGAACGTCGAAATCGTACTCTGTTGGACATGGTGCGATCTATGATGTCCCTCACCGATTTACCGCTATCTTTTTGGGGTTATGCTTTAGAGACTGCCACATTCACTTTAAATAGGGCTCCGTCGAAATCCGTTGAGACGACTCCGTATGAACTTTGGTTTGGCAAGAAACCGAAGCTGTCGTTTCTAAAAGTTTGGGGTTGCGATGCTTATGTCAAGAAACTTCAACCTGAAAAACTCGAACCCAAATCGGAAAAATGCGTCTTCATAGGATACCCAAAGGAAACAATTGGGTACACCTTCTACCACAGATCCGAAGGCAAAGTCTTTGTTGCCAAGAATGGATGCTTTCTGGAGAAAGAGTTTATCTCGAAAGAAGTGAGTGGGAGGAAAGTAGAACTTGATGAGGTGACAGTCACCCCTCCTGTAACGGAAAGTAGCGCAGCGCAGGAAAATGTTCCTGAGGTGCCTGCACCGACAAGGGAGGAAGTTAATGATGATGATCATGAAGAAACAGATCAAGTTACTACTGAACTTCGAAGGTCCACAAGGGCATGTTCCGCACCAGAGTGGTACGGCAACCCTGTCCTAGAAATCATGTTGTTAGACAACGGTGAACCTTCGAACTATGAAGAAGCGATGGCGGGCCCAGATTCCAATAAATGGCTTGGAGCCATGAAATCCGAGATAGAATCCATGTATGAAAACAAAGTATGGACTTTGGTGGACTTGCCTGATGATAGGCACGCCATAGAAAACAAGTGGATATTTAAGAAGAAGACAGACGCAGATGGTAATGTGACCATCTATAAGGCTCGGCTTGTCGCTAAGGGTTATTGACAAGTTCAAGGGATTGACTACGATGAGACTTTCTCTCCCGTAGCGATGCTGAAGTCAGTCAGAATCATGTTAGCTATTGCCGCATTCTATGATTATGAGATATGGAAAATGGACGTCAAAACAGCATTCCTTAATGTCTTCCTCAAGGAAGAGTTGTATATGATGCAACCGGAAGGTTTTGTCGATCCAGAGAACGCTAACAAGGTATGCAAGCTCCAGCGCTCGATTTACGGGCTGGTGCAAGCATCTCGGAGTTGGAATATTCGCTTTGATGAAGTGATCAAAGCGTTTGGCTTTATACAGACTTATGGAGAAGCCTGTATTTACAAGAAAGTGAGTGGGAGCTCTGTGGCATTTCTCATATTATATGTGGATGACATATTGCTGATGGGAATTGATATAGAATTCTTGGAAAATGTAAAGGCCTACTTGAATAAAAGTTTTTCAATGAAGGACCTTGGAGAAGCTGCTTACATATTAGGCATCAAAATCTATAGAGATAGATCGAGACGCCTCATCGGTCTTTCACAAAGTACATACCTTGACAAAATATTGAAGAAGTTCAATATGGATCAGTCAAAGAAAGGATTCTTGCCTGTTTTGCAAGGTATGAGATTGAGCAAGGCTCAGTCGCCGACCACGGCAGAAGATAGAGAAAAGATGAGTGTCATTCCCTATGCCTCGGCCATAGGTTCTATCATGTATGCCATGCTGTGTACCAGACCTGATGTGAACCTTGCCATAAGTTTGGTAGGGATGTACCAAAGTGATCCCGGTACGGAACACTGGACAGCGGTCAAGAACATCCTGAAGTACCTGAAAAGGACTAAGGATATGTTTCTCATTTATGGAGGTGACGAAGAGCTCGTCGTAAAGGGTTACGTCGATGCTAGCTTCGACACAGATCTGGATGACTCTAAGTCTCAAACCGGATACGTGTATATTTTGAATGGAGGGGCAGTCAGCTGGTGCAGTTGCAAGCAAATCGTCGTGGCAGCATCTACATGTGAAGCGGAGTACATAGCTGCTTCTGAAGCAGCGCAGGAAGGAGTCTGGATGAAGGAGTTCATCACCGACCTAGGAGTCATTCCAAGCGCGTCAAGCCCGATGACTCTCTTCTGTGACAACATTGGTGCTATTGCTATTACCAAGGAGCCCAGGTTTCACAAGAAGACCAAGCACATCAAGCGTCGTTTCAACTCCATCCGGAATTATGTTCAGGATGGAGACATAGATATTTGTAAAGTGCATACGGATCTGAATGTAGCAGACCCGTTGACTAAACCTCTTTCACGGGCAAAACATGATCAACACCAGAACTCTATGGGTATTCGATTCATCACAATGTAACTAGATTATTGACTCTAGTGCAAGTGGGAGACTATTGGAGATATGCCCTAGAGGCAATAATAAAAGCATTATTATTATATCTCCTTGTTCATGATAATTGTCTGTTATTCATGCTTGAATTGTATTGTACGGAAACAGCGATACATGTGTGAATACCTAGACCACAATGAGTCCCTAGTAGGCCTCTAGTTACCAGTTCGTTGATCAACAGATGGTCACGGTTTCCTGACCATGGACATCGGATGTCAGTGATAACAGGATCACATCATTAGGAGAATGATGTGATGGACAAGACCCAAACTTGAGCATAACACGAGATCGTATAGTTCGTAATGCATAAGCTTTTCGGTGTCAAGTATTTATTCCTTAGACCATGAGGTTGTACAACTCCCGGATGTCGTAGGAATACTTTGGGTGTGCCAAACGTCACAACGTAAATGGGTGGTTATAAAGGTACGCATCGGGTATCTCCGAAAGTGTCTGTTGAGTTGGTACGAACCGAGACTGGGATGTTGTCACTCCGTATGACGGAGAGGTACCTGTGGGTCCACTCGGTAATACATCATCATAATGAGCTCAATGTGACTAAGTAGTTAGTCACGGGATGATGGATTACGGATCGAGTAAAGAGACTTGCCATAACGAGATTGAACAAGGTATCGGGAATACCGACGATCGAATCTCGGGCAAGTAACGTATCGATGGACAAAGGGAATAACGTACGGGATTGAGTGAATCCTTGACACAGTGGTTCATCCGATGAAGATCATCGAGAAACACATGGGAACCAACATGGGTATCCAGATCCCGCTGTTGGTTATTGACCGGAGAGTTGTCTCGGTCATGTCTACGTGTCTCCCGAACCCGTAGGGTCTACACACTTAAGGTTCGGTAACGCTAGGGTCGTAGAGATAAATGCACGTGGAAACCCGAAAGTTGTTCGGAGTCCCGGATGAGATCCCGGACGTCATGAGGAGTTCCGGAATAGTCCGGAGGTGAAGATTGATATATTGGAAGTCCAGTTTCGGCCATCGGGTGATCTCCGGGGGTCACCGGGAGCGTCCCGGGACCACCGGAGGGGCCCCGGGGGTCCACCGGGTGGGGCCCCTAGGCCGCAAGGGGAAGTGTCCAGCCCCTCTGGGCTGGCGCACCACTAGGGGCCCACCTCCCCATGCGCCTAGGGTTAAAACCCTAAGGGGGAGGGGGGCCACCACTTGCCTTGGGGGGCAAGGACTCCCCCCTTGGCCGCCGCCCCCCCTGCAGATTGGATCTGCAGGGGCCCTGGCGCACCCCCTGGCCCCCTATATATATGTGGGAGGGGAGAGGGCAGCCGCACCCTAGCCCTGGCGCCTCTCCCCCTCCCGTCACACCTCCATACTCCAACGCAGGGCGCCCGGCGAAGCCCTGCTGCGATCTCCACTGCATCCGTCATCACGCCGTCGTGCTGCCGGATCTCTGACGACTTCTCCTCCCCCCTTGCTGGATCAAGAAGGAGGTGACGTTGCTGCACCGTACGTGTGTTGAACGCGGAGGTGCCGTCCGTTCGGCGCTAGATCATCGGTGACGAAGAACGCGAAGAGTACGACTACTTCATCCACGCTTCTTCGAAAGCTTCCGCTCGCAATCTCCATAACGGTATGTAGATGCACTCTTACTTGCTCGTTGCTAGATGTCTCCATAGTTGGATCTTGGTGAAAGCGTAGAAATTTTTTGAATTATGCTACGTTCCCCAACAAGAGCATCTCTAGCAGACCCTTTATACTCGCGAATTGTAAACGCGATATAAGGGTCGTGAAAGCGGGTGTTTGAGGGGCCATTTCTGCTGCAGCCGAGCAGACACGTATTTTGAACCGTAAATTTCAAAACAAATCACTCACGGGCGAAATTGAAGAACACATAGCATATTCATAGTTTGATAATGGGTACATAGATCGATTATCCCTACATTATACTACAATGCCACACCACGGTACCCTAACTAAGCAAAATCAGAGCTCACCAGAGCTCTTCGGGTGCGGCGGCGGCGCTCACTCGCCAGCGTCGGAGTCGGAGGAGACAAGATCGATGTATTTCTTGTTCTGCTCCTCCTGCTCATGGCGCCATGCGGACAACTTCTTGTGGAGCTCGCGGTCGGCGGCGAGCGCCTGCTCGAAGAGGAGGTCGCCGAGCTCGTCGTCCCGCCAGCGACGCATGTCCTACTCTTGCGCTGCTCACGCGCAGTGCACTCGATGAGCGCCGCCCCGAAGGCGTCCGCGTCAACCCCTACGAGGTAGTCCTCCGGCCCGATGACGCCGCGCGGGCGCTCCTCCCCCAGCTCGGTCTTGACGGCGGGGAGGTCGCCGGACTCCCGCTCCAGAGCGCCTCGCATGGCAGAGGTCGCACTTCTCCGTCTCGTGGTGGAGGAGGGACTCCGGCACCGGCAGCCCATACTTGGTGTAGCGCTTGCACACCGCGTCGGAGGTGACGCAACATTTGCGCTCCAGGTCTTCGCCGCCACCGCGCCAGCTAGAGCTCCACATCCTCGTGGATTAGGGGGTGGGGCGCGGCTTATTTCTCACCGGCAACGAGAAATGGAGAGGGGAATGGGTGAGACGCGGCGGCAGGGGATAGGGTTTCGGTCCATATCCGGATGGCAAACCCGTAAATATACTGCGTCGGGAGGGGGGAGGGGTGATTTGCGGGCCACCGTAAAAAAAATTACAGGCCAGGTGACTATACGATCTCTGGTCTGGCCCAAAAAACGAACCAAACCCGTATAGTCACCGGATTTTTACTGTTTGCTCGAGTACACGTCTGCTAGAGTTGCTCTTAAATGCTAATCTGACTGACACCATCCGTTTTAGACTTCAGCTTAGATTGTAATGCTTATCTGAGCTCACGTCTCCCCATTCCGTGCTCCGGGTCGTCGTTGTTCCTGTTAGAGATTTTTCAGTGTTTGTTGGGTTAGTTAATTTCACTTAATTTGTTTCACCTCCTGATGGAACTATGGTGGTTTACTACCTTCTTCATGAAAAGCCAGAGAGCACCTGCTAGTTAGTTTCTAAGAGAGAAATTTGTCGTACCTCAAATAGTTAGCTTTTCTTTTTTGCGGCCAACAGGCATAATTGTGCATAATTACTGATAGAGCCTTTGTAGCAAGAGTGTCAAATGTTCATGAACTGCACCTCATCAGCTCTTAGTTGTGAGATACTCCCTCCGTTCCTAAATATTTGTCTTTCTAGAGATTTTAACAAGTTACTACATACGAAGCAAAATGAGTGAATCTACACTCTAAAATATGTCTATTTACATCTGTATGTGGTAGTCTATTTGAAATCTCTAGAAAGACAAATATTTAGGAACGGAGGGAGTAGTAAAGATGACATACTTGAGTGCCAACGTGAGAATATGGCTGAAATCCAGATTGTAACAATATTTGTGATCGTGTAATACAAAGTTTTCACCCTAAAAAACGCGAGGCTACTGTCAAGATTTAAAATTATGGGTCTGTCTAGAACTCAGTCGACTGAGACTTAACGAAGTCTCAGTCGAGTGACGTCAGCGTAGATTTTTTGCTGCAAGCGGCACGGCTAGATGCTACAACCGGTGATGAAAAATGTTGCAACGGTTTAACAAGCAATGAAAATGATGATGCGGCCGGTGTGATTAAAATGCTACAACCGTTAATCACAAATGTTACAACTGGTGAGATGAAATGCTACAACCGATGAGGAACATCATGCTACAACCAACAAGATGGATGCTACAACCGGTAAAAAACAAAGTTGCAAACGTTGAGATAAAATGTTGCATGATCGACTGAGACTTGATTAAATCTCAGTCGACTGATTTTTAGCAAGCCCATAAAATTATTTAATGACACATCTATTCTGAATAGTCTTTTATAAAAAACATATTTATGTTTTTACACGACTTGTTCAATTACTCTAGCACAACAGAGCAAAAATAGTTAATTACAAATGTGTAATATGTGGATAGAAAATATGATTTATTATATGCCTAGCTGAAAAATGTCCTCATCAGATAGCTCCGACTCGTTTGTGAATCAAATCCGCTGGAGATGAAGCAAAGCTAATTACGCACACTAGCTAGTATAATACAGACCGCCCCGACTCGATTTTGGCCCCTGATGGTGGCAAGACACGCACCGGAGTTGCCATCTGAGGACGGACACCATGCATGGCTTGTACACGCCCCGCTCGCCGCACCGCGGGCACTGCCCCGGCCACGAGAAGCTGCCCTTCTTCCGGCGCCGGCGGCGCGGCGTCTCCGTGCCGGCTGCAGTAGGCCGCCTAGGGTCGCTCAGCCGCTCGCCGCACAGGACGCAGCACTCCTCCTGTTTCCCGTCGTCGTCGTCGTCGTCTGCCGCGTAGAACTCCCGGTCGCAGTGGCCGCAGTAGACGCTCCGGAACGTGCGCGGCGGCGGTGCTCCCCGCCCAGGCTTCCTCCTGTTGTCGTCGGAGGCAGCCGGTGGCGGTGGATTCTGAGTACCGGGCTTCTCGGCCGTGGAAGCCGGTGATCGGGGTCGTCGTGCGCCGGTGGTGGTCGACGGTTCGCGCGGGGACTGCGACATGGGAGCAGTGCGCGGTTTGAGGGGCGGGTGGCGGGCCGAGAGCACGGTCCACGCCTCCTGCAGCAGCTTGAACGCGCCCTCGGCGGCGGCGGAGCGGTTCTTGTCGGGGTGCAGGACGAGGCAGAGCCGGCGGTACCTCCGCTTCATGTCCTCGTGCGTGACGCCGGCGCGGGAGCCGACGCCGACGCCGAGGACGCTGTACCAGTTCCTGACGGCCGCGGCGGCGTGGACCTCGTAGGCGGCGAGGGCGTGGAAGCCTTGGAGCGACCCGCACCGCGCCTCGGCCTCCCTGGCAAGCCGGAGCGACCCGGCGACGTCGCCGGCGACGAAGCGCTCCTCGGCGATCCTGTGGAGCTTCTCGGCCTCGCCCGCGTCACTGCCGCTCCTGCCACCGGCCGCCATGGAAGCGCGCACGTTGACCTACCCAGCGTTGCGTGACATCTTCGTCGATGGCCAGCGTGCAGCACATATATAGCATCCTGTGGGCCGGTGAATCCGGAAAGGCCACGTGTCCGAATCCGACTCAGTTCGGGACTTTCTCGCGGCCGTCCAACAAAACGGAATAAGCCTTTACTGCACGGCGAAAACATATAACAGACCACTAGCACCCGGGCCCTCCCCATCGAGCCATCTATTTTCTGCATCGTGATTCGTGCAAGTACATTTTTCTTCTTCGTTTCTCTCACGTACAACATGTTTTGAAGTTCCAACCTTTGCACCGTGGCAGAGCTTTCTATTTAGAATTTAGGATAAATCTTTCAGTTTTTTTTCAAACATAAATATACAAAATAAGTTTTGTTTGATTAATTTTTTTCAGTATTTATGTCGTACAATGATTTGTCGTATATTCTAGTTAGAAAATTTTGCCACGCTGCAAAGGTTTGCATTTCAAGACATGTTCGAGATAAGATGAATAAGAAAAAGAGAAAATTTCATATAAAAAGTTTGTTGTGTCACACAGATCTTAAAGCAAAATTGGAGAGCTGGGATAGCAGGGCTGGGGTGCAGGTGCATTAAAAATCCACGTCCTACTGCGCGGGGCTAGATCTCGCTTATTGGGTAAGCTAGCCCCGCCTCGCCTCTGGCGCTCAATGTTGGGTCGCCTTAGTTGGAATATTTTAAAGAGAGCAACTAATAGAAGAGTGCTTCTTCGGGAGCCCCTACAACCTGCACTTGGGGTGGGCGCGCTCTCAGTCGCCGTCATGTGTCGCGTTATGTACGCTTTCTTTAAATTGTATTTTTTTTCTTTATGCGTTTTCGGGTTTTAGATGATTTATTTTTGGCTTTTCTGCCCCCGCTTTTCTTAGAATTTGGGACCAAAAAAAATTTGAGAGAAAAAATTGCATGAAAAAAAAGGTTTTTTCCCTTCCGCAAGAGGCATAGATTTACTTTTCGTGGAGGCAAGAATTTGTTTCCGCGGGAGACACAGTCATGCTTCTCGGAAAGGAAAAAAACGTGTTTTCTTTTTATTCATTCCGCAAGAGGCACGGATTTACTTTTGATGGAGGCACAGATTTGCTTCCGCGAGAGGAACGGTCGTGCATCTCGGAAACAGAAAAAAAAAACATATTTTCTTTTTTTCCACGTGAGGAACAGATTTACTCCGCATGGAGGCATGTATTTGCTTCTGCGAGTGGCACGGTTTTGCCTCTCGGAAAGAGAAGAAAACACATTTTCTTTTGTTCCCTCCGCAAGAGGCACATAAGGAGAAAAACACATTTTTTTTCGTTACGCGAGAGACACTGATTTACTTCTCGTGGAGGCAAGGATTTGCTTCTGCGAGAGGCACGGTCGTGCCTCTTGGATAGGATTTTTTTCATTTTACGAGAGGCACGGATTAACTTCTTGTGGAGGCACGGATTTACATCCGCAAGAGGCACAACCCTGTCGAAAAGGGAAAAAATGTGTGCCTCTTCATAAAGGGTAAAAGCATGCTTTCGGTCTGTTTTTATGTTCGCTTTTTTTGTCAACTCATCTCATCCTATTTTTATCGGTTGTGGCAACTTTTACCTTTTCTTTATATTTTTTTTAGCTCCGAGAGAGCTTCTATTAGACCGTAGACCTTTTGGATACTTTGCTTAATAATAGGGCTGGATGCGTCATTCTGATGTTGGGGCCGAGGGTGATCTTTAGAAAAACCATCTCCTATAGGGCAAAAAAAAAATTGTAGTACTAACAACAAAAGTTCAGCGAGGGAAACTAGCATGGAATAGAGTAGCCGAAGGTACAATCATCATGCCCCGGAAAGCAGAAGTGGGCTGCCATCGTTAGGTCGGCCATGACCATCTCTAGATGGTCTCATAGACTCACGAGTCACCACACATGAACTTCGTAGCACCATCCATCAACGTCGACTTATCTTCTTCCGTCTACCAATGTGAACAAGCACATAACATATAACACTTCCAAAGGAGATCTCAACACATTTTTTTATATTAAAATTTGACGAAAGTAGCAGCGCTAATTTTCATTCGTTTAGAAGGAGAACCGGCAGGGCCGGGAAATTACAAGGGACACATGAAGGAAGGAGTAGTTTCAATTTGTTCACGGAAGGATCACACACGGAAACGGGCCATACTTTTTCTCGGGTTAAATCTTGTAAAAATGGCATCTTGAAATAATTGCCACAGGAATATATAATTTTTCGAAGGAGTCCAGTTTTCCAGGTCCACTAATTATTGCCACAGGACCGAAGACTCAAAGTAGACCCGCCGCCTAAACTGACTGTCCAGCACGTATCCAAGAAGCTAAGAGCATCTTCAGCCGTTGGCCCCCCAGGAGGGGCTAAAAATCACCCCGGGGGCGCATCGGCGCTAAACCGCGCACTGGGGGCGTGATGTCCTCAGTCGCGGCGCTCACGTTTTTTTTGAAAAAATCAAATACGGCGCAAACACGGCTCAAATTTAACGCAAACATCGGCGAGTTCGTTCAAATTTAAACATATTTTACAAAAAAGAAAAAGAAAAAACTAGCACGGGCTGCCCCCGCCGTCTCCATCGCCGCTCCTTGCCGTCTACCTCGCCGCTCGCCGCCCGCCGCCCGCCTTTACAGTTCTACATGCCGAGGAGACGGTAGAACCGCGTGTAGTCGCCGCCGCCGTCGTCGTCGTCGTCGGCGTCCCCGCCTCCGCCGCCGGCGCTGATCCTCCAAGTCCCGGGTACTCGGCCTCGAAAAGGAGGCGAGCCTCGTCCTCGTGAAGATGGCGGCGTCCGAAGCCATTCGCCGCCGCGCCGTCGTCTGGAAAGCGCTCGGCCATTCTTCTAAATTGGAGACGGCGAGAGGAGGAAGGGGGGGAGAAATGGGCGCGTCGGCGGTGGAGTATCCGTGCGTGTCTCCGGCGCGCTGGCGGTCGGCTTATATAGGCGGAGGCGCCGTGTGGTAGGCTTGGCCGGCGCGTTATGCGTGGCGTGATGGCGTGGCGGACGAGGGGACGCGCGTCGCCCGGCCTTCACTGCGCCGCCCGTGAGGCATCAATGGAGGCTGACCGGCGCGGCACCGCGCGCAGCTTTGGCATTGATTCGCCGTGGGAAACGAGACGATGAGGACGACGAAGCGGCGAGAAGAGAGTCGAGTCGCTGAGGACGACGAAGCGGCTGGCCCGCGGCTCTTCGCGCCAAAAACGATTCGCCCGGTGCCCCCGAGCGACCCCCAGAGCGCCGGGTTCGGGTTGGGTCCGCCGGCGCCAATTTCGGCCCGAGCCGGCGAAACTAGGCCCTTGGGGCACGACTGGGCCGATTTTTTGGCGCCGGCGGCCGAAAAATCGCCTGGGGGCCTTCTTGGGGGCGCGGCTGGAGATGCTCTAACATTGGTGCATTCAATCGTTGAGGTCCAGTCAAGATTATTCATCCCGGAGCTTACAAAACCATCGCTGTTGAGTCTAAACAACCTTCAAACACGATGACAATGCCTTCGATAAGGAAATGATAGACACATTCTTGCTTCAGATGACTAGTTTTCACTATTGTCATGATATATATATAAGTACGGTGTTGAAGTCACCATCTCAGCATTGGATCCTTCGTGAGAGATACACCCCCCATTGCTCAAACAAAAGCACCCTGGGGTACGGTCCTCTAAAGCTAGTCGCCATGGTAGGCCACCACCGGAACTCCTCCGCAGACGAATTAGCTGTCCTCTCTACCTCATGCGACACATGAATACGTGGTTCATCTAGATAAACTTGATGTGATCATTGCACCTAATTAAAGAGTAGATTTTGTACTGATTCTTTCACACAAGAGGACAAATCATATGCTTAAAAGAGACCCTGTCGACGTGAGGTTATATGTTACATCTTGTTGACCATACGAACATAACTAGGTGAGGTGAGGTGAGCATCTTCATCCAGTGGGCCATGGAGACGTTGGGGCAGGGGCAGGATGCTGCTGTTGCCGGAGACGCATTCGAACAAGTCCAAGTCCGACTCCGGCAATAAAAATCTCGCTGCCGGAGATCGATGCAAGGATCTTGGAGAGGAACGTGATGGTGAGGATCCACTGCGAGGACGGCAAGGGGGTCCTTGTCACGTTGCTTGCAGAGGTCGAGGGGCTCCACCTTAGCATCACACACACCAATGTCATGTCCTTCCGGGCCTCCACTCTCATCATAAACTTCATGGCAAAGGCAACTTCATTACCTTAATCTGCACATTTTGTTATTTCTAAATTATTATACTTGTTGCTGACTATTAGGTGCTGACTTGTTTAAATATGTGACATTTAATTAATGAGGATGCATGATGTCAAGATGTAATAAACTATCTTGCATTTCTTGCTAAAACTAGTGATAACAATTCTTTGACTCCTACACGAATAACTAGAAATTTATGAATGGACTAAGAAAAGGAAAAAGGAAAAATAAGTAAATTGGAGTAGTAAATTTGCTGCAAATGCTACGTCCAACATTGATTATACAAACTTCACATTTTGTTAGCTTTTCTGTATGAATATTGAATATTTCATTGTTTGATATTTATGGTGGCAAACCAGAATTAAACTTATATTGTTTTGGGAGCAAAGTGTATTCTTTGCCTTAAACATATATCCAATAACGATTATAAAATTGCCGCCACAAGAATATACTTCTGATTAAACTGATCAACGGTGCAAATTATGAGTCATATAAACTACATATTATGGCCAGACAACCTTAAACTTCGCTGATACATCTTATAATTTTAACCAAGAAAAAACAAACTTATAAACATTATTTTTCATACTAACTAGTCGATATTATTTTCATTTTAGGTGGACGAAGGATTCAATATCACAGCGGAAGACATTGTGTGCAAGCTCGACTCTGCGTTGAGACGGTATCACCATAGCGGATAATAATAATATGGAGGTTCAAATGAACATGAAGATGTGTTAATTAAGAACTAAGAAGCAGCAAATATCACATATGATTTATGTGTGTAGCGTGTTTGGAGAAACCCGAAGAGAAAAGTCTCCCCTCTTTTTCCATGCCAATAAGTTGTAGTGGCGCAAAGATGCAACAGATGCACCACGAGGTAGGTTTTTCTACTTCCAGTAGGCTTGCTTTGCGAGTACAATGAAAAATGTCAACGAGAATCTCCGACATCTTGAATTAGTAGCTATGTTACCGATTTGATTTGATGTATCTATACTTGTTAATACAATATTATAAATTAATAAGCAAGAATAGGTCAGATCTTGTTAGTACTCTTCGGTCCTCACTACTAGAAAACTAGGCAGATGATGCATGTGGAATATAATGGCAATTCTCTCTCTCTCTCTCTCTCTCTCTCTCTCTCTCTCTCTCTCTCTCTCTCTCTCTCTCTCTCTCTCTCTTTAGCCCGTGCTCACATTCGAGTCTGCAATGTAGGGCTAGGTCGAGTCGGAGGCCGTTGGCGACAGTAGTGAGAGTGGCCGCGAGCGGATCGCGCGCTAGAGTGGGGTGGCAGCGTGGAGTTCATGCGACAGCGTAGGCCCGGGTATAAACCCCATGTACTGTTCGTTTTGTAAGTGTGGCAAAGGAATAGAGACTGCGGCGTGTGTACGTTGCAGGGGATCGAGCGCATTGCTTGTCTTTGGTTACTGCTCATCGTCTTCACCTCCCGCAGTTTTTTGATGTATCTATACTTCTTAATACAATAATTGTCTTTGGTTACAGATTTGATTTGATGTATCTATATTTGTTAATACAATATTATAAATTAATAAGCAAGAATAGGTCAGATCTTATTAGTACTCTTCGGTCCTTCCGCGATTACGAATACTTAGTTCATACAATTAGGTATGTCTTAAACTATAGATTATCCTATATTTCCAAATTAAGTGACAGTCTTTATTGACATCTTTAGTTGTTGGATCTATTCTTGCTTATTAATTGATTGTGCTATTTTACGCATACACAGCTGTCCACGACCGAAGATATCCTACCATGCCAATGTGTTTCCATATATTTTAGAGAAAAGACATTAGCATCCGACTTTATAGATAAAACCAATATGGCACAGTACCACCATACATTAGGGAAATCATCCAACAAGTCTCTAGCTGACCACGATACACCAATATCGCGAGCCAAGGTATAGGCCAGCCCATAGGTACAAAATATAGGAGAAGTGGCGTGGATCTTGAGCCTCAAGTCTTCAATGGCAACAACTTCAGCACTCATGGCCAGCGGCACCAGAAATCATTCATTTTGAACAGACGATCAGTGGGACATTTAGGGAATAAAAGCTCAATGGTAAACTTGTGGCGAGTAGTCCATGAAGTTCAACAATGCACGGAAAAATGCAAACCAAAATACACGAGGCGAGAGACCACAAAGGCTTGCATTAATATCGAAAAGATCCGAGAAGTTATTAGGGCATCTCTAGACGAATCCTCAAAAATCAACTCTTCAAATGTCTCCTCAAACCTTAACTCCTTAGATAACAGAAGTTAGAAAAAAATTATGGAGCTAACCAAAACCTTAAACTTAAATCCTCAAATGCACTACACCAGACATGAAAGTCTCTCTTCTTCTTTCTTCCTTCTTCTTCTGTCCACATAAACAACGATGATTTCTCGGCTATAGATGATGTTTGGGAGCTATCTAGGGCCTAGGGTAGATGATCTACAAAAGTAATTTGATAGAGGTTTACGGAGCGTGACGTACAATTTTAAGGAATGAGTCGAGAAAGTTGGCAAAAAAATCGAACCACCGGCCTTGATCTAGGCACTTCTTCGTCTGAATGAGTTCTTCTCATCTATGCTCTCCCGGTGGCACGAGGTGTGGTCTGGAACACAACTATTCAGCCGACATCACTATAGATGATGTGACCACACATATGTTACTCCTCACTATAGCCTAATAAATGAAGTCTTCCATGTTAGCACATATGTTACTCCTCACTATAGAGGCTACTCATTATGACTAGTCTAATTACTGCAGCACGTCGTATGCATGCATGTGTTTCGGCTGCCACAACATGGTACGCGGCGCGCAGGCTGCTGACTACTAACCGATCACCCGTAATTAGCGGATCATGCAATGCACGATGAGCTGACTCGGCCAGGGCCCAGCAGCCAGCACCCACGTGCGCGCATGAGCGTCCTCCCTAGCTTTAGGTTCAAAGTTTCAGGTTTAGATCATTTCCGTTCAGGAGAAAGTTATACACGCTGATCTCAACACAAACTTGGACTGCCTAGATAAAGAGAGTACCTGCCGTGTAGCATATTCACGATTTCCCGTTTTAGAAATGTGCAACGTGTGGGCTATTGATTGGAGATTGCGGGAAGGAAGGGCCCACCCCATGAATATGGGCGAAGGGGGAGTTAGAGCATCTACATCCGAACCTCTCAAACCCGCTTCATACATTCGGACGGGCCACCCAATCACAATTTTTCGACCTAGATGCCCCTCAAATGGCACTCAAACGCCCGGTCTGACCGGCGCCCCTCATATCCAGCCCAAATATGGGGCGGATATGGGGCGCCCAGGCATGCCCGCCACATCGGACCCGTCCCATGTTAGCCCATCTGAACCCACATAACTTCCTCCTCATTCGCTCGCCGGACTAAACCCTATTCACTTTTGTCCCCTCCCCTCCGCTCCCCTCCGCTAACCAACCTCGTCTCCGGCATGACGGGCAGTGAATCTGAGTCCTTCACCTCCAGGTCCGTCGACCCCGAGCTCATCCCACGCGGCTCCGAGGAGGAGATGGACGTCCGGCTTGCGCACCACCACTCCCGGGAGGAGCCCCGTGCGAGGCAACGCTCGAACTCCTTCCTTCAGGAATCCATTGCGTCCGCTCAAATGGCTCATAGATCCAGCGCAACGCCAGCTGTATCTGCCTCGCCGAAGGCCATGCGGTCCGTCTGGCGTCCAAACGCACTAGCGGACGTGCAACCCCTCGTTGGCACACGGAGCATGGGCCGCACCATGGGCCTCGTCTGACGAGGCCATGGCATGACGTGCCCGCCGTCCAAGGCACCGGGCGCGGGAGACGGCGGCAGCCCTAGCAGCGGTGGACGTTTGATGAGGCGGAGTCGCATTCTCTGGTGCCCCGTGTGGCGCATCAGTCCGGGCACCACAACCGCATCGTGGTGGACGTTTGCGGCTCATCCCAGGACGAATCCGTCATCGATCTAACATTCACCGGCACCGTTCGGGTTTCGGGCTCCGACGAGGAAGAGTAGGGCACTGGAGAGGGCGGCGCCTTGAGTCCCGTGGGCCGGCTCGTGTCCCATGTCCTACTCTACCTTGCCGGCGAACGAACCAACATTCCGAGGAGCGCAGCCAGCCGTCGTACATGGCCACGGCGGAGACGGGCGAGCTTTAGGTTTCTTTTTTGCATGTAATAATATGGATTTGAGGTTTCAAATTTGAGATATCTTGATGTGAAAAGCATTTTTTTAAGACGTGACCGGTGACTGTCAACGGACGTTTGAGGGGTCGGATCTGCCAAATCCAGCCATAGATGCTCTTAGTTAGACAATTTACGTTAACTCTTTTGTACATTCCCATAGATGTAGCATTTTCGTTTAGAAATATGTGTTGTATATGTAAATGGATGTACTAATTCCTCTTTATTAATTAATGTTATTTTCTGCGGGAATGTTAATTAACGCTCTTCATGCCAAATAAAAAAATTAGTGCTCGGTGATAAAGAAGCTAGTATGAACGCATAGTGGCGAAGCTTGAAAGAAATCTTTGGAGGGGCGAAGCTGTAGAAAAACCCCAAATACGAAATCATACGAACACAACAAGTTAGATATTGCAAATATCAAGTAACTTAGATAATTATATGGATCTTCTCCACATTAGCTTACAAAATACATTTCTAATCAGTAGAGAATTCGGCTCACTACAAAGTGCTATTTAACCATGGAGCATTCAATTTACTACAGATCAGCTCCAGAACAAAAGAAACTATACCTAAAATACTATTTAATCGTGAAACATTCAGTTCACTACAGATCAACTCTTCGTTTCTTTACAACCTTAAAGCGCATAGGAACATCTTCATAGCTGTACTTCTCCATGATTTAACTCTCTATGTTTACTAGCAAGCTATTGGCTAGATAATAATCTTCCATAGTATTACGTAGCCTTGTCTTAATGATCTTCAAAGTAGAGAATGCTCGCTCGGCACTTGCTGTAGAAACTGGAAGAATTAGAAGCAATCGCAACAATCGATTAACAAAATTGTAGATAGAACGTCTCCTTGTCTCAAAGAGATGTCGACAAAGATTTGTTAAGGTTGACACATTTTTCAACTCTTTATCATTGGAGGCATCCACAACAAAGTGTTTTAGTTACTGCTCCAATCCATAGATTTCTTGTTGGGTGAAATATATGTTGGATAATATTTCTTCACTAACTCGCAAATATCATCAGCTTTGAAAGATCAGAATTTATTTTGGGGGATCAAAGTAGTACTTGTGGTCAAAAGATTCAGTACCTTGTCATGAGATCCAAAACTTAGAATTCCCAATCTCTTCACGGATATGTTTTCCCCTTAAGCATCACTGCCTCAGTCGGTCCCTCTTAATCTGTAAAAGACATTTTATATTTCAGTGCAAAATTCAATCGATAAAATCAATGACCAGATGACCTAATTAGAATTTTCCTCTGTAACAAAACTTCATAATCACAATATTTGAATTTCCACAATTTCTATAGGGAGAGATTGAGAGATACAGGGAGGGCAGTCTGCTCACACGGCTCACCGAGGCACTGCACGACATCGATTGGGCCTGATGTTGTCGTCGTGTCGCATACAGCCCCGTCTGTATTTCAAAATGAAGATGTTAGCGTGCATTCACAACGGCGGAGCTTCGTGGGGGCGAACATGGCCATCGCCCCCCATATTTTTTACTACCCCTATGTATTACATACAACCCACAAGCCCACTTATCAACTAGGACTAGTCTACGATGGCTGGATACGAACGAATCCAGCCACCAGACCAGGCAACAACCAACTCCAGAAAGTGGAGGCGGCTGTGCGAGGGTAATTGGTTTGAGTTGCCCTTGGTTTAAGCATGTCTCGCATTCAGCCGACGATGGCGGCGCCCTCAGGCTCCGCTCTCCTCCTTGGGGGCACCATCATGGTGATTTTTATCTCGGTCATTCTTGGATCTTCTTCTTCGGGCGAAAGCCTATGATTTGGTTTGGCCGGGAGACGCCAATGCTACCATGAAGGTTCCTTCTTTGAGGCATCATCTTGAAGAACGGTTATCCCGACCTAGCTTCCCTGGGGCTGGCCGCACATGACATTGCAGTGAACAGGTGGAGACAAGCGATGTGGCTATGGATGTCTAGGCGTATGATTCGAATCTAGTAACGTTGCGACTCTAGTGGCAATCATGATGGTGGCGAATATAGCGGGGTCGTGACAGCTCGTCCATCGTCGATAGTTGTTTTGTCCCTAAGTGTGAATTCAGAATTATAGTGCTGCATGACGATGCGATGGCAACAATGCCATGCGATGGGCAAGTTCGACTCTGTTTGTTCAAGGCACTTTGCAAAGTTGACAGAAACTTAATATTTACGAATTTGTAAGTATCCTTAGTTGTTATTATTTTTTAATAGTTGCCTTGGTGAAATTTTAAAACATAGTATCAAATGTATTTGAGTCCCCGTCACAAGGAATGCAATTATGGAGACAAGTTTTTTAGTTTTATTCGAAAGCTATAATATATTTAAGATTGAAAGTTAATCTAAAAAGCATGGGAGATAAACGGGGCATGCAATATCTCACAAAAGCATCCATGCATGGGACCTCCAAAAATAATCAAGGATTAAGCGAGGCATGCAAAGGAGATAAGCATGGAATGACTAATCATACACTAAAAGGAGGTTTGCTGAGGTGGGGTGCACGTGATAGGGGTATCTTCTTGTTTCACATAGAAGATGCTTCTTGTTTCCCGTAGTACAGTACTCCCTCCATTTTTATATACAAGGCCACAAACTCGGATTACAGGTATTAATGTAAAATTTAATGCCTGCTTTACAAGTCAACTT
This sequence comes from Secale cereale, assembly GCA_902687465.1. Taxonomy (NCBI): domain Eukaryota; kingdom Viridiplantae; phylum Streptophyta; class Magnoliopsida; order Poales; family Poaceae; genus Secale; species Secale cereale. The sequence continues at coordinate 32,263,851 of LR738715.1, read as the reverse complement.
TTCTTCTTGTTTATTGGGATCATTAATACTTCGTATGCATGCAAAGAAACTAAGTGGAGAAAGTAGATGATTGTCATTATGACTGCATGCATGCAAGTATTAAACATGTTGTTAGTACGAGAAAACATCATTAATTTTGCCTCGATTACTGTTCGTGGCCTTGTGTAGATGCAAAATGTATATTCCATAGTGACCTTGTATATAAAAATGGAGGGAGTATCTAGCAAGAACCCCAACCCAACCGTCCCTGCCCTTGCCGGAACTTGGCTATATAGACGTGCCACCCATGAAACAAGTAACAGCTCGAGGGGGGGTTCGGAGACCATTTGCAAGGATGTATTCTTCGAACTTGGGTGTGTGTGAGAGAGAGAGAGATTTACAGATTAGATCCATCGATGTATTCGTTTTGTATAAACTGTGCTCTGTACCATTTATTTTGGAGTGATTCGATCAGGTAGAAGATCGAGCGAGGACACCGGCCGGAGATCGAGCGAGCATGGACGACTCCAGCATGTTTATCCACTGGGCCATGGAGACGCTGGATCAGGAGCAGGACACCGCCGCCGCCAGAGATGTCTTCCCGCCGTCATTCCTAGAGTTCGGCCACTCGGTGGCCCTGCAGAACGGGATGGACATGGCTGCCCACCGATACGGAGCTACGGACAGCTGGAGCTCGGGCGACAGCGGCGCCGCGGTGGCCGTTGAGAACTGCAGCACCAACTACCCGGCCACGAGCTGGAACTTCACCTCGGCAATGCCGCAGCCGCCCAGCATTATCGAGGAGGCCACCCCGAGCCCGCCCGTCGTGCCGGAGCTGGCGCACAGGTCGCCACCGTCGAGGAAATCCTCAGGCGCCAGCACAGGGACGGTGCCGACCGTGCAGGAACACGTCATGGCGGAGCGGAAGCGCCGGGAGAGGATCAACCGCCGCTTCATCGAGCTCTCCACCGTCATCCCCGGCCTCAAGAAGGTCTGCGTAATATGACTCACTCCAGGACTCCAACTCAGCTTTATCATTCAATTATAATCTTGTAAATCTTGTACCAGTATGTACGCCCTACACATTCCTTTGTGTACATTTCTCACACAAATAGCAAATAGTACTGTTACAGTAGCATCACACACCTTCAGCTCAGGATTGACAGATTAATTTTCGGCTCAGATGGACAAGGCGACCATCCTGTCCGATGCCGTGAGGTACGTCAAGGAGCAGCAGGAGAAGCTCAAGGCATTCGAGGAGCGTGACGTGAGGACCGTCGACTCGGTGGTGCTCGTCAAGAGGCCGTGCATCTCCAACTTCGACGATGGCTGCCCATCACCGCCGTCCCCGGGAGGAGCAACTGGAGGAGGTCCGCAAACTACAAGGATCTTGCTGCCGGAGATCGAGGCGAGGCTCTCGGAGAGCAATGTGATGGTGAGGATTCACTGCAAGGACGGCAAGGGGGTCCTTGTCACGTTGCTAGCCGAGGTCGAGGGGCTCCACCTTACCATCACGCACACCAACGTCGTGTCATTCCCCGTTTCCACTCTCATCATAAACTTCATGGCAAAGGCAAGTTCACCACTTCACTCTACACATTTTCTTAGGGGTTACTCATAGTGGGTGTAACCTAAATGGTATAACATCACACATATGTCGTAAAATAAATGACATGACAAGTAATTAACGTGGAAAGAGAAGGTTGTGGTAACATAATATGTTACTATAACATCACACATACCAAGACAAAATAAGTTTACAACCAAATAAATAAAATGTTGCATGCCACTACACATATGTTACTGTCCACTATAGATGTAACAACATATGCCATGTTACTAGTTTAACTTACTTCCCACTATGACCAGTCATTTGTAGATTAGTAGTAGTCACCGACGGAGCAATTTTTTTGTTCTTTATTATGTGACATTTGATGTCAATAAAGAATATAATATAAAGCATTTTTAGTTAGCCATCTCTTCCTAAACTAGTGATAAAAGTTAATCTGTAACCCCTATGAGAAGTTGTACTAATCTTTGCGTGGACTAAAAGAAAAAGAAATTGGAAAAATAAGTAAATTACTACCTTACATGCATCGTAGCATTTTTTTCATAAACTTTATGTGTATTTTCAGTGGGACTACTACTTATTATAAGACCATAGCCATGAGGAAACACTTATGAAAACAATTGATCAGTGGTACCAATTCAGAGTAACACAACCTACTTATATATAAAGTCGGCCATCAAAAGTATTTGCATGTTATATTTTTAAAAGATAAAAATCAAACAAATATACATCATTTTTAACTAATCTATATTATTTTGTTTTCAGCTAGATGAGGGCTTCACGGTCACGGCGGAAGACATTGTATGGAAGCTCGACTCTGCCTTGCGCCCATATCTTAGTGGCAAACGATAGTGTTGGGAGAGGATCTATAAACATGAAGCCGCTATAGCTTAAGAAGCAGCAACCAATCAGCTCATATGATGTGATGTGTGTGGTCGTGTGTGTGCGCGCGCATGGTGTGTGGCACCGGAGTGTAAGGGATGCACCGTATGATTTATTTATTTAACTTTTGGCAGACATATTGACAAGTTAATAAATACCCCACGGGCCACATTTTGTGTATATGGCGGCATGTTGGATGTTCCTAGGATCTTATGAGTCACGTTTCGATTTCTTTTTTTTGCTTTTGGGCAGGTCTTGTGCTATTGTCCCAGCAGACCTTTTATATATTTTCCTCATACTTGGGTGACTTGTATGAATTTTGGTGCTTTATCCATTTCAAAATGTTGTGTCGGCCCAGATCTCGAAGGTGCTCATAGTGAGTGTGTTCATATGGGTGAATATATGTGCATGTTGTGAGCATATGCGTTTGTATTAGGTTTAGAAAAGTAGGCCCTGTCTTCGACCAGCTATACACAAAGAGTTATCATTGGGTGCAACAAGGTACTCCTCTAATAAAAAGACGCAGCAAGGTACTGAGTTAAGAAGACTAACACTTAGCCTGAGTCGAATCAGTTTTTCTTACATCACTAATTATCCCAGGTAGCAAAATTAATTGTCAGCCTCCGTAATAGGCCTTAGAGAATCTACAAGTAGATTTCTCAAATCCTTCTCAAACATCCGATGACGCACCTGATCAGTTACCGAACAGAAGGGAGAATGTAAAAAATGACATAATAGGAGCCATCATATCATGCATATGCGTTCGAGCTATCCACAAACCCTCGTGTCACTAGTAGAAAACAGGGTTTTGGTTGGGGCCTGGCCAGCCCATTAGTCCCGGTTCAGTCACGAACCGGGACCCATGGGGGGCATACGTCCCGATTCGTGCGCCCAAGGGGCCGGCCGGGCCTCATGGGGCATCTGTCCCAGTTCGTCTGGACCCATTTGTCCCGGTTCCAGGCACGAACCGGGACCAATGGTCCTCGCTCTTGGCCCACACCCATTGGTCCCGGTTCGTGGCTGGAACCGGGACAGAAGGGGGGCCTTTAGTCCCGGTTCCTGCCACAAACCGGGACCAATGATTTGCCTATATATACCCCATCGCCGCAGCAGAGAGCAGTCCACACTGCTCTGTTTTTTCTGGCCGGCGAGGGGAGAGCTTTGTGGTGCTCTAGCTCACCTCCGATGCACATGAGGTGTTCGATGAAATGCCTGAGCCACACTAGTTAAGCTTTCTCCTCTCGAAGCTCGACCTCCAAGCTCCATTTTCTCCGAGATTTGTCTAGGTTTAGCGGTCCGTCACGTCCCGTCCCCGTCTTCACCGCCGTCAATCGCCCACGCCGATCTCGTCGCCGGCACCATCGTGGTGAGCCTCTTGTTCTGTCTATGATTTTCTTACTTTTATTATTGCTTGTTATTATTGGTTTATATAGATATTTGTCTAATTTTCTTACTTTTCTTATTGCTTGTTATTATATAGTTCGATGGTTTTGGTATCCGCCCACGTCGGCCCTCTTCCTGTTTAAGATTCGGATGTGGTATATTATCTTTAATTTATAACTATTTTTTAGTGTTTATGGCAATTATGTCGACCAATGTGACATAGATGTTTTTATCTAGAAGGTAGTTGAACCGGAAATTCCAACCGGCCCTCCTGTGCAGAGGTTAAATTTAGTTGAAAAGGAAAACATTTACTTGAAGAAAAAAATGGAAAAAACTGAGGTGAAGAAGATGGAATTGGAGTTGCATGTTGCGGAAGTCGTCGATGATCACAAGATCAAGATGGACCCTATTGTCAAGAGGTTAAATTTAGTTGAAGAAGAAAACAATTACTTGAAGGAAAAAATAAAAAAAGTTGAGGAGGAGAAGATGATATTGGAGTTGCATGTTGCGGATGTCGTCGATGACCACAAGATCAAGATGGATGCAATGCGTTTGAAATTAGAAAGATTAGAAAATATGCCATTCATACCGAGGCTTGGTATCATTATGTTGTTGGATCAATTGTTACCTTGGTTGCGATTATGATCGCATTTGTTGTTGCGTTGAAATGTTTTACATAGTTTCAATGTATGGTTTAACTAGGTGCTCTGGAGAGCTATATGTTGTTCAATGAGAACTATGTATGTACTTTGAATTTAATGTGATGATGAACTTCTACTAATTTGATCACTTATCTATCCATGATGTTCTGTAATGGCTTTTGACACACTTAATTATATATAAATGCACGCAGATGAACCGGCAATGGATGTACGGTGACAGACACACCTCTGAGTACATTAATGGCGTGCATAATTTTCTCGAAGTGGCTGAGGCAAACAAGCAGAATGGTTTTATGTGCTGTCCATGCCCTAGCTGTGGGAATACGAGGTCTTACTCTGACTCGAAAACCCTTCACACCCACCTGCTTTATAAGGGTTTCATGCCACACTATAATGTTTGGACCAAGCACGGAGAAATAAGGGTTATGATGGAAGATAGCGAAGAAGAAGAAGACGATGACAACTATGTGCGCCCGGAATACGGTGATGCTGCAACGGGGGAAGCTGCTGAAGATCAAGAGGAACCAGACGATATTGTGCCCGATGATGATCTCCGCCGGGTCATTGTTGATGCAAGGAGACAGTGCAAAACTGAAAAGGAGAAGCTGAAGTTCGATCACATGTTAGAGGATCACAAAAAAGGGTTGTACCCCAATTGCAAAGATGGCAACATGATAACCCACAAGTGTAGGGGATCAGTTGTAGCCTCTTTCGATAAGTAAGAGTGTCGAACCCAACGAGGAGCTAAAGGTAGAACAAATATTCCCTCAAGTTATATCGACCACCGATACAACTCTACGCACGCTTGACGTTTACTTTACCTAGAACAAGTATGAAACTAGAAGTATTTTGTGGTTTTTGTGGGATAGGTTTGCAAAAACATAAAGAGTACGTTAATAAAAAGTAGGGGCTGTTAAGACAAGGACACAACTAAATTAGTTTTAGTAGAGAGCTTTTTGTCACGAGAAAGTTATTTGTCCCTAGGCAATCGATAACTAGACCGGTAATCACTATTGCAATCTTATTTGAGGGAGAGGAATAAGCTAACATACTTTCCCTTCTTGGATCATATGCACTTATGATTGGAACTCTAGCAAGCATCCGCAACTACTAAAGATCATTAATGTAAAACCCAACCATAGCATTAAAGTATCAAGTCCTCTTATTCCCATACGCAAACAACCTACATATTCGGGTTTATGCTTCTGTCACTCACGCCACCCACCATAAGCAAATCATGAACATATTGAAAACCCTACAACGGGGATCCCTCACGCTTGCGCGACACGGAGAGCACCATAGGACAGCACCAATAATAAAACATGCAACTCAAACCAATCACGATCATCAATTAACCCACAGGACAAAACGGATCTACTCAAACATCATAGGATAGCCATACATCATTGCTAAATAATATATAGCGTTGAGCACCATGTTTAAGTAGAGATTACAGCGGGTAGAAGAGGGGTTACACCGCTGCATAGAGGGGGAAGAGTTGGTGATGACGGCGGTGAAGTTGTTGGTGTAGATTACGGTGACGATGATGGCCCCGGCGGCACTCTGGTGCCACCGGAAGCGAGGGGGAGAGAGCCCCCTCCTTCTTCTTCTTCCTTGACCTTCTCCCTAGATGGGAGAAGGGTTTCCCCTCTGGTCCATGGTCTCCATGGCGTGGGAGGGGCGAGAGCCCCTCCGAGATTCTATCTGTCTCTCTGTCTCTCTCTGTTTCTGCGTTCCCAGATTATGGCCTTCCACCGTTTCTTAAATTCCCGGAGATCCGTAACTCCGATTGGGATGAATTTTGTACACGATTTTTATCCGGATATTAGATTTCTTGCGGCGAAAGAAGGGCATCAACCGCCTTCCGGAGTGGCCACGAGGTCCCAAGGCGCGCCCCTCACCATCGTGGACCACCCGGGCATCGTCGCACATTGGTTCTCCTTCCCAAAATTCACATATATTCCAAAAAAATAATCTCCGGCCATTTTTATCCCGTTTGGACTCCGTTTGATATGGATATTCTGCGAAACAAAAAACATGCAACAAACAAGAACTGGCACTGGGCACTGGATCAATATGTTAGTCCCAAAAAATAGAATAAAAATTTGACAAAAGTATATGAAAGTTGTAAAATATTGTCATGGAACAATATAAAATTATAGATACGACGAAGACGTATCACAACACAAAGCTCGGTACCGTAGTGGAATTGCTGCAGTGGAAGGCAGAGAATGGCGTGCCTGACAAAGGATTTGAGAAACTACTGAAAGTATTGAATAAGAAGCTTATAAAGGATAACGAATTGCCCGACAGTACGTACGCAGAAAAGAAGGTCATATGCCCTCTAGGATTGGAGGTGCATAAGATACATGTGATGTCTACTACACAACCTTCTTCTTGTAGACGTTGTTGGGCCTCCAAGTGCAGAGGTTTGTAGGACAGTAGCAAATTTCCCTCAAGTGGATGACCTAAGGTTTATCAATCCGTGGGAGGCGTAGGATGAAGATGATCTCTCTCAAACAACCCTGCAACCAAATAACAAAGAGTCTCTTGTGTCCCCAACGCACCCAATACAATGGTAAATTGTATAGGTGCACTAGTTCGGCGAAGAGATGGTGATACAAGTGCAATATGGATGGTAGATATATGTTTTTGTAATAAGAAAATATTAAAACAATAAGGTAGAAAATGGTAAACGTGAGCATAAACGGTGTTGCAATGATAGTAAGCAAGGCATAGGGTTCATACTTTCACTAGTGCAAGTTCTCTCAACAAGGATAACATAATTGGATCATATTACTAGCCCTCAACATGAAACAAAGAGTCACTCCAAAGTAACTAATAGCGGAGAACAAACGAAGATATTATGGTAGGGTACGAAACCACCTCAAAGTTATTCTTTCTGATTGATCTATTTAAGAGTCCGTAGTAACGTTCAATCTATCATAGAGTACGTACTAGAATAACACATTAATAAACAAATCAACCAAAACCATAATGTCACCTAGATACTCCATTGTCACCTCAAGTATCCGTGGGCATGATTATACGATATGCATCACACAATCTCAGAATCATCTATTCAACCAACACATAGAACTTCAAAGAGTGCCCCAAAGTTTCTACCGGAAAGTCAAGATGAAAACGTGTGCCAACCCCTATGCATAGATTCCCAAGGTCACGGAACCCGCAATTTGATCACAAAAACATACATCAAGTGGATCACATGATATCCCATTGTCACCACAGATAAACACGTGCAAGACATACATCAAGTGTTCTCAAATCCTTAAAGACTCAATCCGATATGATAACTTCAAAGGGAAAACTCAATCCATTACAAGAGAGTAGAGGGGGAGAAGCATCATAAGATCCAACTATAATAGCAAAGCTCGCGATACATCAAGTTCGTGCCATGTCAATTACACGAGAAAGAGAGAGATCAAACATATAGCTACTGGTACATACCCTCAGCCCCGAGGGTGGACTACTCCCTCCTCGTCATGGAGAGCGCCGGGATGATGAAGATACCCACCGGTGAGGGTTCCCCCCTCCGACAGGGTGCGGAAACAGGGTCTAGATTGGTTTTCGGTGGCTACAGAGGCTTTCGGCGGCGGAACTCCCGGTCTAGGTTAATTTCCGAAGGTTTCAGCATTTATAGGATTTTTTGGCATAGGGCACAAGTCAGGGCGGCCTCCGGGCTGTCCACGAGATAGGAGGGCGCGCCCCCTGCCCAAGGCGCGCCCCCACCCTCGTGGGCAGCCGGTGTCTCTCCTGGCCCAACTCTTTTACTTCGAGGGCTTCTTTTGGTCCAGAAAAAATCATTAAAAATTGGCACGTCAATTGGACTCCGTTTGATATTCCTTTTCTATAAAACTCAAAAACTAGGAAAAAACAAAAATTGGCACTGGGCTCTAAGTTAATAGGTTAGTCCCAAAAATCATATGAAAGTGTATATAAAAGCCAATAAAACATCCTAGAAGGATAATATAATAACATGGAACCATCAAAAATTATAGACACGTTGGAGACGTATCAAGCATCCCCAAGCTTAATTCCAGCTCGTCCTTGATTAGGTAAATGATACAAACATAATTTTTGATGTGGAATGCTAACCAACATAGTTTTCAATGTAGTTCTCTTAATTGTGGCATGAATGATCAGATCTGAAAGATTCAAGACAAAAGTCTATATTGACATAAGAAATAATAATACTTCGAGCATACTAACAAAGCAATCATGTCTTCTCAAAATACTATGGCTAAAGATAGTTATCCCTACAGAATCATATAGTCTGGCTATGCTCCCTCTTCATCACACAAAATATTCATATCATGCACAACCCCGATTTCAGCCAAGCACGTTTTTTCATACTCTATTCTTTCAAACCTTTCAACTTGCACGCAATACATTAGCATGAGCCATGGACATAGCGTTATGGGTGGAATAGAGAGCTGGTTGTGGAGAAGACAAAAAGGAGGGAGATAGTCTCACATCGACTAGGCGTATCCACGGGCTATGGAGATGCCCATCAATAGATATCAATGTGAGTGAGTAGGGATTGCCATGCAACGGGTGCACTAGAGCTAAATATGTATGAAAGCTCAACAAAAGAAACTAGTGGGTGTGCATCCAATTTGCTTGCTCATGAAGACCTAGGGCATTTGAGGAAGCCCATCGTTGGAATATACAAGCCAAGTTATATAATGAAAATTCCCACTAGTGTATGAAAGTGACTGAACATGAGACTCTCTATCATGAAGAACATGGTGCTACTTTGAAGCACAAGTGTGGAAAAAGATAGTAGCAATTGTCCCTTTTTCTTTTTTTCTCTTTTTGGGCCTTTCTTTTTTTCTTTGGACATTTTTTGGAGGGGCTTTCTTTATTTAGCCTTTCCTCACATGGGACAATGCTCTAATAATGATGATCATCACACTTTCATTGAATAACAACTCGATATTACAACTCGATACTAGAACAAAGTATGACTATATATGAATGCCTCCGGCGGTGTACCGGGATATGCAATGAATCAAGAGTGACATGTATGAAAAATTATGCATGGTGGATTTGCCACAAATACGATGTCAACTACATGATCATGCATGGCAATATGACAATATGATGCGTGTCATATGAACGGAACGGTGGAAAGTTGCATGGCAATATATCTCGGAATGGCTATGGAAATGCCATGATAGGTAGGTATGGTGGCTGTTTTGAGGAATATATATGGTGGCTGTTTTGAGGAAGGATATATAGTGGGTGTATGGTACCGCCGAAAGTTGCGCGGTACAAGAGAGGCTAGCAATGGTGGAAGGGTGAGAGTGCGTATAATCCATGGACTCAACATTAGTCATAAAGAACTCATATACTTATTGCAAAAATTTATGAGTCATCAAAACAAAGCAATCAACGCATGCTCCTAGGGGGAGGTTGGTAGGAGTTAACCATCGCGCGCCCCCGACCTCCACACAAAGGATGACACTCTACAAATACATCATACTCTAACTTCGTCACATAACGGTTCACCATACGTGCAGGTTACGGCAATCACTAACCTTAACACAAGCATTTCTCAATTTCATAATAACTCCACTAGCATGACTCTAATATCACTATCCTCATATCTCAAAACAATTATCAAGCATCCAACTTCTCATCATATTCAATGCACTTAGTGTGAAAGTTTTTACTACATTGATATTGGATGTTTATCATGTGAAGACTAGTTTTATAGCCTAAGCACATTACCATGCTGTTTTAATAGACTCTAAAAAGGATATAAGTGAAGCATGAGAGTTCATCTATTTCTTCAAAATAAAACCACCGCCGTGCTCTAACAGATATATGTGAAGCACTAGAGCAAATAACAGACTACTCCGAGAGATATATTTGAAGATCAATGAGTAGTTGATTAATTATGTAACTATGTGAAGACTCTCTAACATTTAAGAATTTCAGATCTTGGTATTTTATTAAAACAGCAAGCAAAACAAAAGAAAATAAAATGACGCTCCAAGCAAAACACATATCATGTGTTGAATAAAAATATAGCTCCGAGTATAGTTACCGATAGATGAAGACAAAATAGGGGATGCCTTCCCGGGGCATCCCCAAGCTTAGGCTCTTGGTTGTCCTTGAATTTTACCTTGGGGTGCCTTGGGCATCCCAAAGCTTAGGCTTTTGCCACTCTTTGTTCCATAGTCCATCAAAGCAATACTCAAAACTTGAAAACTTCACAACACAAAACTTGGACAAAAATCTCGTGAGCTCCATTAGTATAGGAAAGCAAACCACTACTCAAAGGTACTGCAATGAATTCATTCTTTGTTTATATTAGTGTTAAAACTACTGTATTCCAACTTCTCTATGATTCATACTTCCCAATACTACTCATAGATGCATTGAAATAAGCAAACAACACACGAAAAACAGAATCTGTCAAAAACAGAACAGTCTGTAGTAATCTGCAGGTTTCGCATACTTCTGCAACTCCAAAAAAATTCAAACTAAATTGGTAAACGTGAGGAATTTGTCTATTAATCATCTGCAAAAAATCAACTAAATAGCGCGCTCCAGTAAAATTTGATGACCATTCTAGCGAGCGCTAACGATTCTGTTTTTCACAGCAAGATCACATAAACTTCACACAAGTCTTCCCAAAGTTTCTACTTGGCACAAACACTAATTAAAACACAAAACCACATCTAACCAGAAGCTAGATGCAATATTTATTCCTAAACAGAAGCAAAAGCAAAGAAAATAAAATAAAGTTGGGTTGCCTCCCAACAAGCGCTATCGTTTAACGCCCCTAGCTAGGCATAATGATGCTCACATAATAGATAAGAATTGAAACATAACGGGAGCATCATGAAGCATATGAATAGCACATTTAAGTCTAACCCACTTTCTATGCATAGGTGTTTTGTGAGCAAACAACTTATGAGAACGATAATCAACTAGCATAGGAAAGCAAAACAAGCATAGCTTCAAAATTTTAAGCACATAGAGAGGAAACTTGATATTATTGCAATTCCTACAAGCATATGATCCTCTCTCATAATAATTTTCAGTAGCATCATGAATGAATTCAACCATATAACCAGCACATAAAGCATTATTTTCATGATATACTTGCATAGAAATTTTACTACTCTCCACATAAGCAAAAATCTTCTCATTCATAGTAGTGGGAGCAAATTCAACAAAATAACTATCATGTGAAGCATAATCGAATTGAAAACTAAAATCGTGATGACAAGTTTCATGGTTATCTTTATTCTTTATAGCATACGTGTCATCATAATAATCATCATAGATAGCAACTTTGTTCTCATAATCAAATGGAACCTCTTCCGAGATAGTGGATTCATCACTAAATAAAGTCATGACCTCTCCAAATCAACTTTCATCCATATAATCATCATAAATAGGAGGCATGCTTTCATCATAATAAATTTGCACATCCAAGCTTGGAGGACTAAAAATATCATCTTCATCAAACATAGCATCCCCAAGCTTGTGGCTTTGCATATCATTAGCATCATGGGTATTCAAAGAATTCATACTAACAATGTTGCAATCATGCTCATCATGCACGTATTTTATGCCGAGCAATCTATGTAATTCTTCTTCTAGTACTTGAGCACAATTTTCCTTCCCATCATTTTCACGAAAGATATTAAAAAGTTGAAGCATATGAGGTAACCGTAATTCCATTTTTTGTAGTTTTCTTTTATAGACCAAACTAGTGATAAAACAAGAAACTAAAAGATTCGATTGCAAGATCTAAAGATATACATTCAAGCACTAACCTCCCCGGCAACGGCGCCAGAAAAGAGCTTCATGTCTACTACACAACCTTCTTCTTGTAGACGTTGTTGGGCCTCCAAGTGCAGAGGTTTGTAGGACAGTAGCAAATTTCCCTCAAGTGGATGACCTAAGGTTTATCAATCCGTGGGAGGCGTAGGATGAAGATGGTCTCTCTCAAACAACCCTGCAACCAAATAACAAAGAGTCTCTTGTGTCCCCAACATACCCAATACAATGGTAAATTGTATAGGTGCACTAGTTCGGCGAAGAGATGGTGATACAAGTGCAATATGGATGGTAGATATAGGTTTTTGTAATAAGAAAATATAAAAACAGCAAGGTAGCAAATGGTAAACGTGAGCATAAATGGTGTTGCAATGATAGTAAACAAGGCCTAGGGTTCATACTTTCACTAGTGCAAGTTCTCTCAACAAGGATAACATAATTGGATCATACTACTAGCCCTCAACATGCAACAAAGAGTCACTCCAAAGTAACTAATAGCGGAGAACAAACGAAGAGATTATGGTAGGGTACGAAACCACCTCAAAGTTATTATTTCTGATCGATCTATTCAAGAGTCCGTAGTAACGTTCAATCTATCATAGAGTTCGTACTAGAATAACACCTTAAGACACAAATAAACCAAAACCCTAATGTCACCTAGATACTCCATTGTCACCTCAAGTATCCGTGGGCATGATTATATGATGTGCATCACACAATCTCAGAAACATCTATTCAACCAACACATAGAACTTCAAAGAGTGCCCCAAAGTTTCTACCGGAAAGTCAAGATGAAAACGTGTGCCAACTCCTATGCATTGATTCCCAAGGTCACGGAACCCGCAAGTTGATCACCAAAACATACATCAAGTGGATCACATGATATCCCATTGTCACCACAGATAAACACGTGCAAGACATACATCAAGTGTTCTCAAATCTTTAAAGACTCAATCCGATAAGATAACTTCAAAGGGAAAACTCAATCTATTACAAGAGAGTAGAGGGGGAGAAGCATCATAAGATCCAACTATAATAGCAAAGCTCGTGATACATCAAGATCGTGCCATCTCAAGAACACGAGAGAGAGAGAGATCAAACACATAGCTACTGGTACATACCCTCAGCCCCGAGGGTGGACTACTCCCTCCTCGTCATGGAGAGCGTCGGGATGATGAAGATAGCCACCGGTGAGGGTTCCCCCCTCCGACAGGGTGCCAGAACAGGGTCTAGATTGGTTTTCGGTGGCTACAGAGGCTTTCGGCGACGGAACTCCCGATCTAGGTTAATTTCCGGAGGTTTCAGTATTTATAGGATTTTTTGGCGTAGGGCACAAGTCAGGGGGGGCTCCGGGCCATCCACGAGATAGGAGGGCGCGCCCCCCTGCCCAGGGCGCACCCCCCACCCTCGTGGGCAGCCCGTGGCTCTCGTGGGCCAACTCTTTTACTTTGGGGGCTTCTTTTGGTCCAGAAAAAATCATCAAAAAATGGGACGTCAATTGGACTCCGTTTGATATTCCTTTTCTGTAAAACTCAAAAACAAGGAAAAAATAGAAACTGGCACTGGGCTCTAGGTTAATAGGTTAGTCCCAAAAGTCATATAAAGTGTATATAAAAGCCCATAAAACATCCTAGAAGGATAATATAATAGCATGGAGAAATAAAAAAATATAGATACATTGGAGACGTATCAACATGCATGACCTAATGACTGCATCCTCTACCGCGGAGCGTACGAGTATTTGAATGCATGCCCGGTATGCGGTGCATTGCGGTATAAGATCAGACGAGAATGACCCTGGTGATGTACGGCGAGCGCCCAACGAAGAGGGTTCCTGCCAAGGTGATGTGGTATGCTCCTATAATACCACGGTTGAAACATCTGTTCAAAAATAAAGAACATGCCAAGTTGATGCGATCGCACGCAGAGGACCGTAAGAAAAACGGGAAGCTGAGAGCACCCGCTGACGGGTCACAGTGGAGAAAAATCAAGAGAACGTACTGGGAGGAGTTTGAAGGTGACGCAAGGAACTTATGGTTTGTTTTAAGTGCGGATGGCATTAATCCTTTTGGGGAGCAGAGCAGCAATCACAGCACCTGGCCCGTGACTCTATGTATCTATAACCTTCCTCCTTGGCTGTGTATGAAGCGGAAGTTCTTTATGATGCCGATACTCATCCAAGGCCCTAAGAAAGCCGGCAACAACATTGATGTGTACCTAAGGCCATTAGTTGAAGAACTTTTACAACTGTGGAATGGACAAGGTGTACGTGTGTGGGATGAGGACAACCAGAAGGAATTTGACCTACATGCGTTGCTGTTTGTAACCATCAATGATTGGACTGCTCTCAGTAACCTTTCAGGACAAACAAACAAGGGATACCACGCATGCATGCACTGTTTAGATGACACCAAAAGTATATACCAGGACAAATGCAGGAAGAATGTGTACCTGGGGCATCATCGATTTCTTCCGACCAACCATCAATGTCGAAATAAGGCAAGCATTTCAAAAGCGAGGCAGATCACCGGAAGAAGCCTGCCATGCGTACCGGTGATCACGTACTCGCTATGGTCAATGATTTACAGGTAATATTTGGAAAAAGTCCCGACGGACTATCTGTTCCGAATGACGCTGAGGGACGCGCACCCATGTGGAAGAAGAAATCTATATTTTGGGACCTACACTACTGGAAAGACCTAGAGGACCGCTCTTCAATCGACGTGATGCACGTGACGAAGAACCTTTGTGTGAACCTGCTAGGCTTCTTGGGCGTGTATGGGAAGACAAAAGATAGAGCGGAGGCACGGGAGGACCTGCAACGTTTGCACGAAAAGGACGGCATGCCTCCAAAGCAGAATGAAGGTCCTACCAGCTACGCTTTTAACAAAGAAGAGAAGGAAATCTTCTTTGCATGCCTGCTCAGTATGAAGGTCCTGTCTGGCTTCTCATCGAATATAAAGGGAATAATAAATATGTCCAAGAAAAAGTTTCAGAACCTAAAGTCTCATGACTGCCACATTATTATGACGCAACTGCTTCCGGTTGCATTGAGGGGGCTTCTACCGAAAACGGCCGATTAGCCATTGTGAAGCTATGTGCATTCCTCAATGCAATCTCTCAAAAGGTGATCGATCCAGAAATCATACCAAGGCTAAGGAGTGATGTGGCACAATGTCTTGTCAGTTTTGAGCTGGTGTTCCCACCATCCTTCTTCAATATCATGACGCACGTCCTACTTCATCTAGTCGACGAGATTGTCATTCTGGGCCCCGTATTTCTACACAACATGTTCCCCTTTGAGAGGTTCATGGGAGTCCTAAGGAAATATGTCCGTAACCGCGCTAGGCCAGAAGGAAGCATCTCCATGGGCCATCAAACGGAGGATGTCATCGGGCTTGGTGTTGATTTCATTCCTGGCCTTAAGAAGATTGGTCTCCCTAAATCGCGGTACGAGGAGAAACTAACTGGAAATGGCACGCTTGGAAGGGACTCAATAATATGCAGGGACGGGCATTCTTGGTCTCAAGCACACTACATAGTTCTACAGAACTCTACCTTGGTGACCCCGTATGTCAATGAACACAAGAACAGTCTGCGTTCCAAACACCCGGAGCAGTGTGATGACTGGATTACATGTGAACACGTCAGCACTATCGACAGTTGGTTGGAACCATGTCTCAGAGGTGATAACACTGTTTGTAATGATTTGTACTCGTTGTCCAGGGGACCATCTTCGACTGTATTGACTTACAAAGGATATGCGATAAATGGGAGTACATTTTACACGATCGCCCGAGATCAAAAGAGCACCAACCAAAACAGCGGTGTCCGCTTTGATGTAGCAACCAAGAGGGGAAAGGACACATACTATAGTTACATAGTGGACATATGGGAACATGACTACGGACATGACTTTAAGGTCCCTTTGTTTAAGTGCAAATGGGTCAATCTGTCAGGAGGCGGGGTATAGGTAGACCCAGATTACGGAATGACAACAGTGGATCTGAACAATCTTGGGTACACAGACAAACCGTTCATCCTAGCTAATGATGTGCCGCGGGTTTTCTATGCGAAGGACATGTCTACCAAACCCAGAAAAAGAAAAGATAAGGAAGTGAACACATCATACGATGAGCCAAAGCTTCACATAGTTCTTTTAGGAAAAAGAGACATCACGGGAGTGGAGGGCAAGACAGACATGTCCGAAGATTATGAAAAGTTTCGTAAAATTCCTCCCTTCAAAGTCAAGGCTGACCCAAGCATCCTGATAAACGATGAAGATTATCCATGGTTACGGCGCAATAAGCAAATGACACAAGCGAAGGAAAAGTGAAGACTTTCTCTCCACAACTATTAAGATGATGCCTTAATATCACTGCAGTTACATGTGAAGAAATGAAATGCCTGTTGTAAGAGACGAGTTTCCGTATGAATGAAATGCTTTTCAATTTCAGGGTCATATAGCTCAAAAATATCAGTAAATCCATGAAAAATAACAAATGAAGTCGGAAAGGGTTGAAAGTTGATGATGTGGCTTTGAATGGTGCATTTTGAACACAGAAAAATCTGGAGTTCAAATAAGTTCAAAAAAATGAAATCCCTTTATAAAAGATGAGTTTTCGTCCGAAACACTAATACCTCGAAACAGATAGTCCGTTTTTGTACACGAAGTGCATCCAGTTTTTGCCGTAGCCCTCTCTACTTTCTTGCACATGCTATGTGGGTGAAATGATGATGCCATGTCAACTTTCAACCTATTCAGAGTTCATTTGAAATGCTTTTCAACTTCAGGGTCATTTAGCTCAAAGAATGAACTAATATAAAAAATAATGAACTACAAAGCTTTTATGAAACTATAATAGCAAAAATAATAAAGTAAAAAATTAACTAGAAAACTTTAATGAAACTCTAATAGAAAAAAGAATGAACTAGAAAACTTTAATGAAATTCTAATAGCTAAAGGAATTAACCAAAAAGCTTTTATAAACCTCTAGTATTATTGAAACTAAAATTATATAAAATTTATGCAACTAAAATTTTGAAAGTATTTTCTGTTCAAAACACTAAAAGCAAAAAAGAATTTTCATAAAATAAATAAAAAAAGCAAAATAGAAAATAAAATAAATAAGTAGAATAAAAATAAAATAAATAAGTAGAAACAAAATAAACTTTAATAAATAAAAATAAATAAAAATAACAACAGTAATTATTTTTTTGTAAGTAGAAATAAAATAAAATAAATATAGCAACAACAAAGAGGTGCCACCTACTGGGCCACCACGGCCTGAATACGACTAGAAACCCAACCATGGGCTAGGATTCAGGCCCGTAGCCGGCCCAGTAGGCCCACGGGAAACACCGTCACATATTAGGCCCGAAAGCCTGATGTTGGGAGGCGCTCGAGAGGGCAGAGGCAGTGGGGCTTATAAACCACTCTGAGCCCCTCTCAACTAGCGAGGTGGGACTAATGTTTTTGGCCGTGGGGCAGCACAAGGCCTTTGGTCCCAGTTGGTGGCAGCAACCGGGACTAAAGAGGTGCTTTGGTCCCGGTTCGTGGCACCAACCGGGACCAATGCCGCCCTTTTAGTCCCGGTTGGTTCAACCAACCGGGACCAAAGGCCTCTGCTTCCCGCCCTCTGGGCTACTGAAAAGAGACCTTTTGTCCCGGTTGGTGGCACCAACCGAGACTAAAGGGGGCACTGGTCCCCGTTGGTGCCACGAACCAGGCCTAAAGGGCTGGCTATATAAGCAAGACTTGAGAAAATTTCCGTTTCATCGCAGTTCCCCCTGACGGCCCCGACCTCCTAGACGCCGTCGCCCGAGCCCCCCAATCCCACGCCGACGCCGTCCGCCGCACCCGAGCCAACCCCGACGCCGTCCGCCGCCCACACCGTTGCCGTCTGCCGCCCCCGAGCGCACCCGGCCGCGCCCCTGCGCCCCAGCCCGCCCCCACTGTCGCCGTCGTCGTCGGCTCCCTCGCGTGCCGCCCCACCATCGCCCTTGCCAGATGACTCCGTCGTCGGCTCCCTCGCGCGCCGCCCCCGCCGTCGCCCTCGCTAGCCGACGCCGTCCGCCACCCTTGAGGGCGCTGATACGTCTAAAACGTATCTATAATTTCTGCTTGCTCCATGCCACTTTTGGGTGATATTGCTATGATATTTATACACTTCCATACACTTTTGATCATATTTGGACTAACCTATTAACTCAGTGCACCCCAGTGCCAGTTTCTGTTTTCTGTTGTTTTTGTATTTCAGTTTTTCCCATTACGGGAACTGTCAGAAAAATCCCGGAAAAGTTATATAAAAAATCAGCGTTCCAGAAGGTTCCCGGTAGCCAAAGTACAGCCGGGGGGGGGGGCACCAGGGCTCCAGGCGCCCTGGTGGCACGCCCCCCCTGGGCCGCGCCGGGGG
>LR738715.1:32148971-32235913 GCA_902687465.1 Secale cereale | reverse complement strand
ATATACAGCCGGTCTATTCTCGTAACATTATGAAATAATATTCTCATAACACTTCCGAACTGCATTGCAATACTGCATTGGAAAGCTATACGCACCGCACCACAGAGACGAGCGAACTTCATGTTTGAAAAAATTGTACGTGTTGATTTTTCGGTACCCTTTTTGCTCTAGTTTTTTAACCGTTTATCGGAATTATGCGTGTATTATACCGTTGAAAAGCTATGGAGTAGACGCAACTTCGCCATGTTGAACACTTTTCAAAATTCATCATAGTTTAAGAGCAGTTTCGAAAATCGTGCGGCTCACAACGAATGACAGCGAGCGTTTTTTGGCGTTTTTTTCTAAACCGCTCGTCGGAATGAAACATATGATACACCGTTGGAAAGATATCGTCGGCGCGCATCTTTTCCATATCTATTATTTTTTCTAATTCGCTACGGTTTAAGAGCAGTTTTGAATTTACTAAATCGCGGAATTGTGTTTTTCGATTTTTTTCAAATTTTTGGTACTGTTTTCATTCCAGTTTTTTAACCGTTTGTCGAAACAAGGCGTGTAATATATCGTTGGAAAGCTACGAACGAGGCGCAACTTTCATATGTTGAAATGTTTTTGAGATTCATTACGGTTTTTACTTAAATTTGAAAGTCGTGCGGCTGGCTACGAACGGCAGCAGCCGTTTTTTCGTGAAATTTTTACAAAACGTTGGCCGAAATGATCCAAATGATACACCGTTGGAAAGATATCGTCGAGACTCTACTTTCTCATGTAGAACACGCCCTCTAATTCATTACGGTTTAAGAGCAGTTTTGAAATTACAAAAACGCGAAAAGCGCACTGTTTCAAATTGAAGAACGCACTGCATCAGACAGTTAACCGAACCTCTTGATTTATTTTGTTGGACGTAGATTTTTCTCAGAAAAGTTTTGTTTTCTTTTTTCCAACTTTTTTTCGAAGGAAAGTGGACCGCAATACTCCCGAAAGTGAAGCGGAACACTACCAAAAGTGAACCTCATGATTTGTTGTTGTCTTTTCTCGTACTAATTAATTTTTTACGCGCGTTTGAGAAGTGAGCTGGTTTCCGATATGTTTTTGTTTTTGGATCACCAAGTGAACCACAACGGTTTTTTTATGGCCAACCTCGTGAGAGAACAAAGTGAGCTTTAAAGAGTCCTTTGCAATGGACTTTTTTTAGACCAAAGTGCACTGCATTTTTGCATGTTTTTAAATACATTTTGTTTGAAATGGACAGTATCGAAGAGTCTTTTGTAGTGGATATTTTTTTTACCAAAGTGCACCACATCTTCTTCCTGGTAATTTTTTACTACACTATATGGCAACATAGTTAACTGTATGAAAAAACTTCAGCATGTTTTGCTACTTTTTTGGCAACAAAGGAACTTCTTACTACAAAATGAACTTCGAACGCACTAGGCAGTACCCTTTCTCTCTGCGTTTCTCATAAAACAACAAAATGAACTTCAAATGAACAACGACATTATCTTTCTTTTCTTTACTGAGTGCACTGCAATTGATTCCTAGAAACAAATTATAAATGAGTGAGCTGCAAAACGACGCATGTCGGTGATGGTGTACTGAAGTATGGCCATCATGTTTTTGACTGAACTTTCGACGCTAGTGCAAGGACGATGAGTGGGAGAGACTGGGTTCGCCTGATAGCATGACCAAACTACAGCACCTCGCTGCAAAAAAAAGAGCCACATGTCGTGCACCACTGAACTGCACGCCATGCTCGCCCGCACAATATCTCATGCTTGTTGGAAAATGGACATCTTTCATGAGTTGGAGGCACCCAAACTGGAACTGCATTGCACTGTAATGCAACAAAATTGTAGGTCCAAATTTTGAAAACGCAAAAAGTAAGCTTCTTGCCGTAGTGCACAGCATCGCCCTTTTGCCTGAAATGGGTGTGCAACGGGACACACACCAGTTGAAGTGCGGCAGCAAAATCTGAAACCAAAACCTTGTTGTTTTTATTCACCGGATGGCATGAGACAAGTGCATAGGGAGTGCACGCCTGCATCCCCACATCTGGACTGCACGAGTGCGTTGCCGGCAGGTGGGAATGGCAGTGCTAGAGGAAGGTGGTGCAGGGCGGACTGGTGTCCGAGCGAGGAAGAGGAGGCATGGGGTGGGGCGGTGATAAGAGCAGCATGGATCAGGGGCGGGACGGTGGCTGGACTACCCAAGAGAGGAGATGGTAGCTCGTCGGATCCCTGTCATTCCCGCTAGTTGCAGTCAACACAGAGGGAGGTCGGGGGCCACATCGAGGGTGATGCGAGAGGTCCAGCGCTGCCGCTGGACGCTCCAGCTGTGGGTGAGGGGCGCCGCCGTCAGGGGAGATGAGGGAAAGGGTGGAGCACGCCGACGAGAAGGGGCACACCGTCGAGGTGGGGGAGGAAGGTAGGAGGAGGTGGGGGTCGTGCGCCGGGTGGATGGGGTGGGCGGAATGATGGCGGCCGGATCCCGCCAAGATGCGGGATGCGCCGGGGCGGCACGACCCGATATGCGTCGACAGTCAGGGGCGCCTGGCGAGGCGGTGGGGGCAGCGGTGGTGGGAGGCAGCGCTGGGGGGTTGCGGTGGGGCATGGTCGGGGCTGAGATGGAGGTCGGCGGCATGGGCATCTGGCAGGCCTGCCGGCCGGTGGCGGAAGATGGCAGCGTCAGGGGGGAGGGGGGAAGAAGGTGGGTAGAAGTGGGATGGGTGCGGGTAGCGTGTGTTTTTTGTTTTTTATTCCTGTGGTTTGTGTCGATCGGCGGGGTGTTATGAGAATAAGTCCGTTGTTAGGAGAATAAGGTCTTAAGGGGTGTTATGACAATAGACCCACCCTATATATATTCTTCTATTTGTCACGTTGTCTGTCAAAGTATTGAAGAAATACATGGCTTCATCATTAACTACAAGTAACATGCGCATAATGGTGCGAAGCTCTTCTAAGTTGTTTGGGAACGGAGTTCTTGATAGAATAATCCGCCTTTTGGTATGAATTTCAGCAAAGGCCTTCAAAATAGTGATATTCGGAAGGCTCTTGCTGAACTTTGTACCAAAAAGTGAATTATTCTATCGGGAACTCTGTTCCAAAAACAACTTTGAAGAGCTTCTCGTACCATTATGCGCCTGTCATTTCCGGCTAATGATGAAGTCATGGTTTTCTTGAAATCTTTGACACTAGACAACGTGACATATAGAAGGGTAGATGTGATCAGGAAAATTATGGACCATTTTCTGCACATCCAGAATGGCACCATTTTGTTAAATCCCTTGTCGGTCCGGACGTCGAACAATCATGAGAGAGGCGTTGCCGAGGCCAACCCAAACCCTAGAGAACCGTCGAGGCCACTAATATAATTCCTTGTTGTGATTAGCTAGCTAGGTCTACGTTTGCGACTAATATATCCATCTGTCATGTTTGTATAATAATTGCCATGTCGAAATATTTGCAGAAACTATGGAGCACGGATGAGACGAGGAAGCAGAACAGGTGTTGGGGGACATAATCGCAGCCGGAGCTGATGTCGAGTTGTATCTCAACGACTACGATGGTTTGGAAGGATAGGGGGAAGAAGCAGGCTACGGTGATACAATGGAGCGGGAAGGACATGATTATGATGGCTCCGGTGATCGAATACCGGTGAAAGAAGGACACCGTGATGACGGCTCCGGTGACCGAACGGAGTCCGACCAGGTATATATATTAATTAAGCATGTGCTGACAATAGCTAATTGATGCATTAATTGTTTTGGTATGTACACATATTAACTCTCTTCTTTCTTTCTTTTGAGCCCTCCGGATCGAGCCAAACTTCGGTAAGGAGACGAGACCCGAAGAAAAGGTTGCGCCAGGATGAAAAGTTCATCATCGAAGAAATCGCGCGCAATGGCCTACCGATTGAACCCATCCAGACCAAGGACGCATTTTCTGCTCAGTGCGGAGTTCTTATTAGGGATATGATCTTGATCGACATCCACCAATGGTACAAGCCTCAGAACGAAGACCCTCAGGTGTCTTATGTCAACGATAAGCAGGAAGATGATCTTTGGACCGAGCTGAAGGCAAATTTCACCCTACCACCAGAGGAGGATCCGGAGAAGCCACCAGTTATAGAGCCGTTGGTCAAGGAGGCTGCTCTAAAGAAGATGGGGGAACTATTCAGGAGATGGAAGAATGGGCTGAAAGCAAAGTTTGTCGACAAAGACAAGACTCCAGAATTCACCGGCTGGTTTGATCAGATCAGAGATCATTGGGACGCATTTGTGGCCCACAAGAAATCGGAAAAGAGTAAGAAGATTTCAGCGACAAACAAGAAAAATGTTGCAAAGAAGAAGCATCATCATTGCATGGGGACAGGTGGCATACCTCAAAGCCCGGCCGTTGTGGAACAAGGTTGAGAATGACCTGCTTGCTAAAGGGGTCGTTCCACAGACATTACACTAGCAAGACCGTTCAAGGACTTGGTTCTTCGGGGTTGGGGAAACCTTGGACCCTGAAACAGGGAAGTCTTCAGGACTATATCGACACAGTGCCGGAAGGGACGTTTGTTCCCGACAGAGAGAACGACGAGCTCACAATGGCCCTCGGGAATCCAGAGCACCCTGGACGGGCACGAGGCACACCAGGCTCCGTTTCGTGGAAGGCTGGGTTTCTCGACGCAGGCGGTTACAAATGCTGGGAGAGGAAGAAGAAAGTGGATCAGACCCAACGGAAAGCGCTGCATGTAAGGGTAAAAGCGCTAGAGGACAAACGAGAAGTAGTTCGCAGGAAGCGACCTGCCGAAGCTACCCCGCCATCTCAGCAGAGAAGCAGTGTGGCTTCCACCGAGCAGCTTCTGGAGCCTGTCTTCACGGCTCCTGCTAGCTACCCCATGGTTGCTATCATGGAGTCTCAACATTTTCACCTTATGACGCAATGGCAGCAATTCAAAGTCAAAGCGGCTGTCGGCTCTGTTTTACCTGCTGAACCTGGCGCAACTTTTCACTGTCGTCCGATTCCAGAAGGATATACTAGGGTGATGGTGGATCAAATAACAGAGTGATTTGAGGAGCTCGAGCATGACCACCCTACCAGTGAAGGGGAGACTCGGCTGGGTTCTTCTGTGAAGACTCCATGCCTATGGCGGAAGGAGCTCATCAACCTTCCGAACTGGACACCTCCTCCTCCTCGTAAGCAACGAAAGAAGGCAGCCGCTGCCGCTCCTGCTGCTGCGGCGTCTAGTAGTACAACCAGAGGCAGGAGGCAATACAGATACGGTCCATCTCTCAAGCCTTTAGAGAAGTTAGCATACGAGACGACCGATGAGTTAAACGCAGAGATCCCTAAAGCCGAAGTGAAGGACTTTTTTGCAAAGAAACCTCCACCTCCGGAGAAGATAGATCTGGTGAAAGCAAAGTGCACTATCGATGCCCTGATGAAACCACCACCGTCTCCGCCGAAAACCAACTATGAGTGCATTATGGAAAGGTCATATGTCGAAGCGGAGCGGCCGGGAAGTACTTGCAGTGATCGACGGTTAGCACAACGAAGAAGTGGGAAAAAAATTCCACAGCTCGGCGAACAAGCGAACCAATCGTGCCCCCGCTCAAGGTGCCTAGCGACATCGTCGCTAATCATCCGGGGATGGCGCCCGGTACCAATCTTGGAGATTACCTGGACGATGATGTAGTGTTTGATATGTTAGAGGTGGAGAAACACAAATACCGGTACGGGAAGCCTCTCGTCAAAGATTTCACTACTCTAACAACGATGATGTGAAGATTCCATGAGTGGTACATGGATATCTGCCGAGAGTCTGGTGGGAATGATACTTTGATGCTGAAAGTTAAAGAGGAGAACGACCTCGTTGGAATTGAGTTGTTGGTTGTTCCATTCGAGGAGTTCTTCCAGTTTTTCAACCAAAAGGCCCTCGATAAATTAACGGTCAGTTGCTACTGTTTGTAAGTACTACTTATGTCATTAAGTCTCTATATATATATATATCAGCTCTTTCATTGCATGTATATATAATTATCCTCACTATATTATGTAGACTGAAGATCGTTGAATGTAGAAAAGCTGAAATTTATGATATTGGGTTCGTTAACACAAATCTCATAGATGAATATACGGTTACATTTCATGCCAAACAAGCCGAGGCCAACTTGCTATGATCGTTGTTAGTAAATCAAAACAAAGATACAATACTCTTTCCTTACAACTTCAAGTGAGTGTTACTGTGCATATTCAGTTTCCCTTAATTATTACTCAAGGTTATAGTGATTAATGTAATTGATGAGTTATATGCATGCGTGCGCAGGTTTCACTATATTGTCCTAGAGATTAAGCTTCAGCAGAGACTAGTAGCCGTCCTAGACTCGAGACGAAGAGATCCTGAGGAATGTGCGGACATGTCTAAAATGCTCGACAAGTAAGTTCAATCGATCATTATCGCACCATATTGGCAACTTTGTTCATTTCCTGATATAAAGTAATTGTTTTCTTTGTCTCGCAGGGTTTGAAAAGTATTCACCGCACAAGTTCCAGGACTGCCGCGGGATCTGCGATGGAAACACCCGAAAGTAAGTACTACTAGCTAGCTAGTTCCGCGCATCACCCGCTGATTCTAGCTACTTTCATCAATGCCATTTATAATGCTTTATTATCAGTTTGATTGACCTCTATTTCTCGTAAAGTGCTGGTGGCAGGAAGCCGAGAATAATTACTATGCATACTACGACTACGAGTTCATCTACAACACGACGACCAAGAATAGGCGAGGCTACTCTAAAAGACAATATGAAGTGCTTAAGCAAAAATATTCACAATTTTATTTTATTACCATCATTTCTGTTGAATTTCATTCATATATATGTATTGACCCCCTTCTTCAAATTTGATGTGGTAGATGCGGGATGAACTCCTACCAAAAGATCATATGTGAGCAATTCAAGAGGAATTGGCGGGATTCTTTCTTGACCACGTCATCAATAAAGCCGGAAAATACCATGTGGAACTTGAGTTCAGATGTTAGGGTATTGTAAGAGATCTTACACACTATATATACCGTGTGGAACTTGAGTTCAGACCAAACAATTCTGAATTGGACTAGAGTTTTGGACGTGAATTGAAGCCTTTTACTTGCACCGGAAGTCCAGCCGCCTCTTATATACTCAAGGGGTGACGGCCGATTGAACAACACACAATCGAACAAACACATCTACCACTTTAACCTTTACCTTTATCTCTATCCCTTGTTCTTCTTCTTCCTCGTTCTTCGTTCGTTCTTCTTGTTGCAGGGCGGCGAACCTCGAGGCCCTAGCGGCGATCAGGTCGACCTAGGGCAGCCCATAGCCGCCACGCACCCTGACGGGGTCCCTCCCGAGCGTGTGCGGTTTCGGGTCTACAAAAGCGCTCGCCGGAATGCTTGCGTACCGCGCTTTCAGACGGGTCTCCTTGGACATGAGCTGCGGTGCATCAGCCCCGGCATCGAGGGTACACGGTGACGTGTTCATGTGCGAACACACTTTTTGGCGACTCCGCTGGGGACGAAGCTTTGAACGGTCTCCGGCCCATTCTTGCTACGAAGAGATCGTCATCTAGGGTTTGTAATCTACAAAGGTAACATGAATACCCAATTCACTTATGTGGATGCAAATAATGCATATGTTGGTGCTAGATCGTCTAATGAGCATAATGTATCGGCTAGCCCTAGCTTTATCAATCATGAATCTAATTATGTGCAAGAGCCGATGCAACAAAATCTTCATGCTTCTACTTCATATAATTTTAGCAACATGCAACATATGTATTCCAACTCCCATACATCGGTAACCCTAGAAATCCATATGCCGATGGGAACTTCTGATAGTATGCAACAAAGTGTTGCACCTTTTTATTCATCGGCAACTAGCTTGCAATATGTTAATCAAAACATGCCAGTGGATAGAGGAATTGGCCATGCTACTACTAGTTATCCGGCTAATTACCCTCAACCATCATATGCTAAACCTCATGCTTCTAATGTTTTAGCACCATATGCAACCATAAGTATTCATAATTCGGCTTTGCACCTTCACACACTAATAGCCAAATAACTGAAAATTCTATAGGATCACGTGCCTTCACCTAATACCATATCAAACAATGTTTCCCCCTGCACAATTACAGAATTTCCGCGACATCTCGTTACCGAAAGAATCTAAAAGTGTCGGGGGGCAATTCTATCCAGATTGGGTCATTAAGAAAAATATTATGTCTTTTTGGGACGAATGCAATGTTGTTCTAAATGAATTAATAAAAGAGGGAAAGCCTATTAATTCTGCTGCAATACAAGCTAGATTATGTCAAAAAGAGAATGCATTGAGTGTGGTTAGAATTATCAAAAAGAGTGGTGATTCGAATAACAAAGTTAATTCAGTTATTGAAAAGACCGAATCAAATATTACGTATGCCGAATATATTCTAGAAAAAGAGGACAACAAGGTGTTGGGGAGCTATTCAAAAGAGGAACAACATATCGTTCAAGTAATGCAACCATCATGCTTTCCCAACGTGTTTGAAAAGGTATGTCTAGCAAGTGATTTACCTATCCTCCGATTTGGTCACAACTTTATTGTTGATGCTTCTATAAGAAAAATTCTCATAAGTAATTTTGGAAGACCAATGAATAAGGGTAATTTACCTGTTAGCAATAAAATTGTTATAAAACATATCGATCAACCTATTGTGCCATTTACAAAGACCGATAGTGATTTATTATTGCAGCCAAAGTTTTTCCCATTGCTTTATTTAAAATTCATATCAAATTGGGTAGCTTTGCTTGCTTCATACTTGGCTTACGCATGGCCTCAATTGGGACATGTATGTTCTAACTACTTTGATTTCAGAAATTTAAAGCCAAGGTTATACTCTTTCGAGAAAACCGATGATGGTATAATTTCTTTTCCAAAGACATCGGAGATAGAGTGCAAAACACAATGCATAGCCGAATGGGGAGATTCTAAATCTGAAGCATTGGTTTGCTTACCTCCAAAGCCATTCACACACGAAGATCGGCTAGAAAACAAAACGTATACCTTCGATTCAAACATGTGTGATCAAATTTTTGATTTTTTTGAAAAATAATTACATTAGAATTCTTGATCACCATGTCAAGCCATCTATTCAAGGACGGATATATTGTAAGTTGCATGATTCTTCCAAGCATAATCTTGAGGATTGCAACATGTTTCGTCAAATAGATAAATCGTCCATTGATAAAGGACGATTGAAATTTGTAAAGACACCAAGAGGTGACCAGTCTATTCTGGTTGGTCCTGATGGCAAAAGGTTTTTGCATCGGCTAATACAAGCCGATCCATTTAAAGAGAAGGTTAAAGTTGCAGCTGACGGGATCAAGCTTTCAAGTAAAGAAGTTGTTGAAGAGCATAATGAACAAAAACTTGAGGGCGAGAATTCCATCGAAGCTACAATGAAGACGCCAAGGACTGGGGGCTGCAAGCAAATTCAATGACCTATGAAAGCAAACCAATAGAAAGCAAAGGCCGAGGTAAGCACAAAGGTAAACGGTCAAAAGTCACTTTCAGGCAACTATTGGAAAAATATCAAAAGAATAGTGAACATAAGAATGCTTGTCGGCCAAATCATGCAAAGAAACCAGGATCACCCTCAAGGCGCAAATATGAGGATCGGTATTGGCAAAGTGAGAATTTTCATGCAACATATTCGTATCCTTATTTTGGGACGCCAATGCCAATGCCGTGGATGCCTCTCTATTCTCATGTAGATACATATCCATCATGGGACATGTATGATACAAGGGCACATTCTGCGTCTTATTTTAAACCATCTCATCAATATTATGCAGCTCCGACAAGATCAACATTTTAACAATCACATGTTAAAGACCGTTTCAATAAAAAGGAATCGGTCCGGAGCCCATGGACGAAGAAAGAGGTGGTCAAACAAGTATGATGGGTCAAGAAAGATTGTCGTAAGTGTGCTACTTCAGATTCAATTTTAAATGACAAAGAGCCAATTAAAGTGTTGACATTGGCTACAAAAGGCAAAGAAGTAAAGTAGTCAATTGTTGAAAATCAATGTGCCAAATCTGAAGAAAAGGAGTTGAAAGTGCACGAGGTAAAACAATAATTGTCATTAGTTTGAACAAAATCACAGTCGGGGCGCCCACTCGGCTTATCATATTGGCAAAAGAAGAAATTACAAAAACTTAGTGCACAAGAACTCAAAGAAAGGAACATGGCATGGGTTCCCAAAGGAAGTACTCAAAATAAGAATTATGTGCAAGCTTCCATTACAAGAAGTGCCGCAAAGGTGAAGAAGGAAAAGAATGGAAATTATAAAGGACCAAGCCAAAGGTTTCAACATCTTCGGTCTACACATTATCCATATTCTTCAACTATGCCATTAATGCCTATGCCATTGAATTCTTCATCGGGTATGATTGGTTACCCGCAATGGTCTTATTTTAATCCATGGACGCAATATAACTTCTTACATCATGCAAGGGTTTTACCACATCATCATTCATTTGATTAGCTGCATTTTGCTGCTGATCCATATGGACGATATATAATTATCGCCCTAAGCATATAAATGGCCTATGGTTTGTTGACATCATCCTTAGAACCAACAAGGTATAAGATATTTTTCGGTACGATAGCTTTGCCGAAAAACAGGGGGCATGTGTTGACGCTCAAAATGGCATGATCGCAAAGAGTGACTTGAGGCTATAATGTGATGAGGCTAAAATTATGAGTTCATGTCATGATTTGATGGCCCTTGTCAAGATGATCGAAATAAATATGAAGATGGACCAAAACGGAGCTCAACTGCAAAAGATATGACAATTTCGGAGATACCCGTGTTGACATCAGAATAGAAAATGGCATGAAATCTAATTAAGGTTGCCTCGGATGAAAAAGTCTTCAACAGCAAAGTTCTTCGTCTCGTCGAAACGGACTATTTTGATATAAAAACTGTCTTAATCCGAGGTCGTATGCAAAAGTTACAGCAAGTACAAGACGCTGATGTACTGGATGGCTGGACACTCTGGGGACGGACAACCACCGGGTTTTGATTTTCTCTGTGGATGGCCGGACACTCCGGGTATGTTCGTCCAGGTTTTGAATTTCGCTGCTGAAGACTTTGGAAAACAGCTGAAAACCCCCTCAAGATGGCCTCAGATCAAAAAAAGTTCAACATGTAAGTTGTTCGTCTCATCGAAACGGTCAAGATTGCTTTTGGGCTCATTTCTATCCTAGGTTACTTACTCCCCCGAACATGGCCCGCAAGGGGCAGCCAGATTTTACCGAACAGTTTTGCAAAGTTCTGACCAAACAAATCTGAATTGGACTAGGGTTTTGGACGTGAATTGAAGCCTTTTCCTTGCTCGAAGTCCAGCCGCCTCTTATATACTCAAGGGGTGACGGCCGATTGAACAACACACAATCGAACAAACACATATACCACTTTTACATTTACCTTTATCTCTCTCCCTTGTTCTTCTTCTTCCTCGTTCTTTGTTCGTTCTTCTTGTTGCAGGGTGGCAAACATCGAGGCCCTAGGGGCGATCAGGTCGACCTAGGGCAGCCCATAGCCGTCGGACGCCCTGACGGGGTCCCTCCCGGGCCTGTGGGGTTTCGGGTCTACAAAAGCGTCCGCCGGACTGCTTGCGTACCGCGCTTCTGGACGGGTCTTCTTCGACGTGAGCTGTGGTGCATCACCCCCGGCGTCGAGGGTACACGGTGACGTGTTCGTGTGCGAACACTAACACAATATCTATTAGCTAGCTAACACAAAATATGAAACCCCTAAATTAAACCTACAAAACCCCCCGAACCCCCTCCCCCCTTTCAGAAAAAACAAAAACCCTAACCCCTAAACTGCTGACGCGTGGACGCTTATTTGTCCCGGTTGGTGCTACCAACTGGGACAAAAGGCCCCCCTGCCTGGGCAAGCCACAATGGTCACGTGGAGCCTCATTTGTCCCGGTTGATATAAGAACCGGGACTAAAGGTCTTGGGCATTTGTATCAACCGTTTAGTCCCGGTTACCGAACCGGGACAAATGGGCCTTATAAACCGGGACAAATTGGCCTTATTCTACTAGTGTATTGAGACTAAATTTAGGGAGGATATGAGGGTTCGTAAATGTGCCCGGTCAGTCCGCCACGTAGGGCACGGCCCACTCGGACCTCCTTTTGTCTTTTTATTCTTTATTTTCTTTCTCTTTTTTCATCTCCATCAATCACATGCAAGTGACAAGACATATAAGAAAGAAAATGAGGAACATGGCTGCATACACGGACAAATAGGGGCTCACGGGAGCACTAGTGCTCCTGTTATATGGGCTCCCGGGACGTCGGATCTTTGATCCAACGGCATCTATGAAGCAGTTGCAGCTATTGTATCTGTGTGAATTTTTCGCATTCCTTGAGGGCTTTTTGGTAAAAAAAAATGTGATCTCATTCGAGCTCTTGGATCTGAAATCCAATGGCGGAGTACGCACAGCAGCACCCGAGCATAGGTTCTACTGGAGCACCAAATATTTTCCCGGTGTTCTTAGTATGCCGGATCTTTCTCGAGTACTACTCCATCCTGCTAGAAAGAGTACTAGCATATTTTAGTTTGTACTCCGTATATTTTTCGACCCTACTTATTAGTTCTAGTTGGGACAAACCTTTAACCACCTATTCCACTGGAAGTAGGTACTCCTAGCATTATTATTTACCACGCTAAGAGCATCTACAACCGTGACCTCCCCTCCATACCCACCCCAAACACGTGGACAGCCTACCGGTCAGTGACCGCATAGAAAAACGTCACCCAACCGAACGCCCAATTTCTGGTGCAAAGGCCCAGACTGATCGGCACTCCTCATATCCAGCCCATATGTGGGGCGGATATGTGGCGGCCCGAGCATGCCTGGGCATGCCCTTCATGTCTGCTCTATCAAGGCGGACCTATTCAAAATCGGAACCAAATTGACTAGTTCTCCGTGTCGGCCAAACTCCTCCTGCCTTAGTACTTCATTTCTCCCGCCGCCGCATATCCGTCCACCGCCCCCTTGCCAGTGGTGCTCGTCCCGCCTTGCTGATGTCGTTGCCAAAGGTCGTGCCCGCCTCCATGGCCACAGATGATGCCTCGGCGGAATAAGTTGGTGTCCCAGGCTTGGCTTTGGATCCGCAAAAGGCAGAGAACCTTGCCCGGAAGGAGTGCCACCAAAGGCAGCATGAGCGTGAGGTGACAAAGAAGATAGCGGCAGGGAAGGCAGCTGCGAATGCGGCCTTGGTGGCAGCGGAGGCCGCTGCTGAGGACATGGAAGCGGTGCTCTTTCATCCATCGATTGTGGCCACACAGACAATGAACTTGCCGTCGTGGCCTGATACGTCTCAAACGTATCTACTTTTCCAAACACTTTTGATATTGTTTTGACCTCATTCTTGCATGATTTGAACTAAACTAACCCGGACTGACGCTGTTTTCAGCAGAGCTGCCTGTATGGTTTAATTGTGTGCAGGAAAACGGATTTTTAGGTATCTCAGAAAAATCCACGAAAAATCACAGAAAATCCACGCACCCGAAGGAACCAGGAGCCAAAAGGGGGCCCAGGGGGGCCCAGGCGCCCTGGTGGCGCGGCCCAGCCCCTGGCCGCGCCGGGGGGTCGCCTGGGTGGGCCCCACGCCCCCTGGTGCCCTACTTTGACTCGTATTTTTACCCGTGACGGGGAAACCCCAGATCATAAGTTCTTTTCGTAGTTTTCGTCGCGGAGCCGCCGCCACCCTCTGTTCTTCTTCAGGAGGGCTAATCTGGAGGCTGAATTGGCCTCCGGAGAGGGGAGATCGGCGCCATCGTCATCATCATCACCACTTCATCATCCCTCCATGACTTCTCCTTCCATGTGTGAGTAATCCCCTGCTGTAGGCGAAGGGGATGGTAGGGATTGGATGAGTTAGATCATGTAATAGTTTGTCAGATCGTTGGGGGCATGTTGCCTATCATCTACTATGGTGTTTATCATCTTTGCTTCAACTTGTTATTCTTAATGCTTGACACTTAGGGCCCGAGTGCCATGATTTCAGATCTGAACCATATGTGTTTGCATGAATATATTTGTGTTCTTGATCCTATCTATGAGTTGTTTGCACCTGTTACGGTTCGGAACCGGCGATCCCAAAAGTGACAGCTTGGGACACCAAAGGGGATGGTCCGTAGTTTGAGGATTACATGTATCCATTGAGTTCATTGCTTCGTTCCGGTGCTCTTTGACAGGAGCACCTTAATCTCCATAAGTTCCTTTTGGCCCCGTTCGTAGCGGGATGGTAGGACAAAAGATGTTGTGCAAGTTCTTATTGCAAGCACGCACAACTACCTACGGGATACATGCCTAATGTTTGATATTTGCCTAGATGATCATTACTTTTCCGTGTGCCGTGCCCCAAGTTAGAATCATGATATATCTCATCCATGCAGCGCCCAACCATCCATCTCCCTAGCCTACAGTGTTTTAAATCCTGCTTGTCACTAGTTGCTACTTTTGCCATTTACCTTTACTATTTACTTTTGCTGTTTACTTTTACTATCACTATCATCACTATCATATCACTGTTACCATTTATCTTTTGTTGGAAGTAAGTATATTTCAGGTGCGGTTGAATTGACAACTCAACTATCAAAGCTTATAAATACTCTTTGGCTCCCCGTGTGTCGAATCAATAAATTGGGTTATTCTTACCCGCGAAGACTATATCGATCCCTTACGGTTGAGGGTTATCATGGCCCGACACCTTCACGCCCCCCTAGTGGAAGGTCATCCTGGATTTGAGTTTTTCTGAAGCCGTCCCCAACACGGACATGATGGTGGACTGGCTAGAGCTCGAAGTGCATCAAGTATCCTCAGGAAATGCCGGTTCTGGTCATACCTACTTCGTGTTCGACTGAATATCCAAAGACTCGGTATAAAATTTGACCCTTTCACATTTGCATCCATAGTTTCTTTTGTTGCACATATCATCAGATCGTATTAGTAGGATGATAGTTAAATCTTGATGCATATTATAAGAACAAATATTACATGATAAATCATGGTCAAGACTCTTTGCAATTTAGTATGGAGGATACCAATTCCTCGGTGTTTGAAGTTGGACAAACATCACACAGTAAAAAGAAGAAGAAAAGTTGCAATGTTTACGAGCCTAGGGGTCCAACATCCGCACAATTTGAGGATGTTTTGTTGTGTGAAAATTTCTGCAACACTAGCATGGATCCAATTTATGGAACTGAGAAAAAAAGGGGCGAACATTTGGAAACTTTATCATGAGCAAAAACACTATGTGCAACCACTCCCGATATGCACCAGCCGTGTCGCGTGTTCTTTTCAACATAGATGGTCGTCCATTCAAGAGGCCGTTAGCAAATTTATTGCTTATCTCAAACAAGTTGTAGGCCAAATGGTGACAATGTGTGGTACTGACCTCGAGAAAGAGAGGTTGCTCCTTGCGAGAGAGACGGTGGAGTCAAGGATCATGATGCAGGACATCAACCTCTTGGATGATGGAGGGGAAAAGTGGTTGATCCGCATGAAGAATCGGATTAATGACTGCGAGGAGTGAAGTAATTGATTCATTCGCGTATTGTTTATCTATGTATGAACTATTCAATTTTATTTTGTCATGTACTAAATTTATTTGGACTACACTATCGTTATATCGTTGAATGTATGATGAATTTAATGTATGGTGAAGTTGGGTTTGTATGATCGTCATGCATGGATTTGCATGGATTTGATCGAGATTTGAGCAGTGTAGTTGTGGAGAGGGCAAAATAAGGACATGTCGGCACCGTCTGGGCGTAAGGGGCCCAGATTAGGCAATTTTGATTGTAGATGCTATAAGACATAAGAGCATCTACAGCCGGACATAGCAAATATGACCTCTTAAACGCAAATGGACGCGTCCGGTCATTGACCGGACGTCTCCGTTTTAAGCCCCTATTTGTCTGTTTGCGCAGCCATCCTCCTCATTTTCTTTCTCACATGTCCGGTCACTTACATGTGCTTGGTGGAGATGAAGAGACATGGTCTTGGTGGAGATGAAGAGAGACAAAGAAAAGAATTGATAAACAAAAAAATGACGGTCCGAGATGGGGCCACGTCCCTTCCTACATTTGCCATGGATATGAGGATTCACGGATAACCCGGACGTATAGAGTTGATATGAAGGATCCGGTTGGGATAGGTTTTTTTCCTTCTCCTGTCTGGTCACTGACCGGACACGTCCGCGGACGTTTGAGGTATTGTTTGTGGCGTCCGGCCTTAGATGCTCTAACCGTAGTACTCTCAAACCTCACAAAAAGAAAACAGTAGTACTCGCAGGTCAGCAGATACTACACTCACCTGTCTGCACAAAAACAGCACGTACGTTCGAGTTGGCAGGACAGCGAGAGATCAGAGACTGCATGCTGCTCAATGAACGCGCACCCCATCTTCTAGAGATGCACAATTCACGTGCTGCTCCAGGTGAAGACACACACGAGATGAGATGAGATGAGATCGACCGGGTACGCTCGTACGCAGGCAATGCATGCATGCAGGCACGAGTCCAGACACCGGCGAGAACGACAATTTTTCCGGCTATTCAGGCACACACACCCTGTCGCGCGCTTGCTCATGTGCGCCAAGGGCTTGGCTGGCGCCGGAAACATGCTACGCGGCGCGCAGATTGCATCGCGTGCATGCAGACCGGTCACTGTTGAAAGCGGGCACCGGGCAGCGCAGCTGACTCGGGCGGGTTGCCGTCGCCGCGCCACCATGCTGTCGGGGAACTTCGGGCAGGGCCGAGCCGGCAAAATCGGAGGCCCCGTGCGGAACTCTAAAGCGGGCCCTTTCTTGCTTAAAAAACTATATAAGTAGAACAATAATAATAATGTAAAGATCATAGAATCTTACATACCAGTTCTTGGCTGTATAGACTTCACTTAAACAACACCATTCTTTCAGTATTATTTGTAATACAATCTTCAACAATATCCTCATAACCAATCTTCTAAAATACATGTTTTCGAAGTTAAACCCTCAATTTTTTTGTTTCTAATTACACTTTTGGTAATCATATTTAAGTTTTATAAGTGAAGACTTAACTTGGATCTTGCAAAACCAATGCCGAATAGATGAAAAAAGCTAGATTTGAGCAAAACTAGATACTATGTGGAAATCAGAATGCGCAGTTATAGCCTGACGGGATTGCCGATTATCTTCTAAAGACGATGCTTAAGAAATTGGACATGGCTTCAACATGAATAAACTTACCTGCTGGCGGACAAAAGTTGAGAAGAATCCCTCGTCTCGGTCACTCGCTGGTGGTTCCTGTCTTCCTGGACCAGTCTGGATCCCTCGTCTGGATCCGTCGCTGGACAGAAGAATCCTGACCTAATCTGCGTCGATGGCCGCCGGAGGAAGAAACGATCTCGATCGATGGAGGATTGGAGGAGGCGAGGAGACGCACGATACGCTGGATCGATGGTCTGCTTCAGTACGTCAGGCGCACAACGGCCAGAGAGCACAGGCCCATCTATGAAGGAGCGTTTCAACCAATTGGGCTGAGGCTAGTAGCCGTTCGACATGCAAAAAATCTGGGGCCCCTAAGAATCATGGGCCCTGTGCGGGGGCACATGTTGCACCCCCATGGGCTCGGGCCTGACTTCGGGCTACCGGGGTGTCCGCGCGCGCCCCTCCGGCACCTTCTCCGTCGAGATCCGGTTCGACGAGATGCGCCTCGGCCTCGGCACTTTTGACTCCGCCCACGAAGCCGCCAGCGTGTACGACGCGGCGGCGTGGCGCCTCCGGCGGCCTCGTAGGGACATGAACTTCCCCGATGTGCCGACGCGGGAGTGGGCGCAAGACCTCCCCCTCCCCCCATGGCTTATTACCGACGAGGATCGTCGCGACAACCGAAGGAGGGAGCACCTTCTTGGCATCGCCGAGATGGACGAGGAAGCCATGGCGCTGTGGCGCCAACGCTTACCGTAGGACATCATCAAGGAGCGCGCAAGTTTTACGCGCAAAGAAGGGCGGAGAGGGAGGAGAGTAGGGCGGAGCGAGCCGCCTATCATCGACCTGTGACTCCGACGATGGTCGGTATCTTGACGCCTTCATTGAGACATCGGAGAAGGACATTACCGAGGCGAAGTCGGAGTCAGAGAAGGAGGACGACCAGGAGTAGTTGAACTATCTGTCTATGCTAAAGTATCTATGCTACGAACTATCTATGTATCGCTTTTTATTTATCTATGTATGCCTATCTATGAGTATTGAGTTGGAGTCGAATGTGTATCGAGTCGGAGTAGAAGGAGAAGACGACGAGTAGTAAACAAATATAGCAACGTCTGCTGGAGCGACGTGCACGCACTTTTTTGCAGCGGCCGTTGTAGGCAGCGCTTCGCGACGCGCAAAAACTGGTTATTCCGACGCTGTAAATGCATTTTTGGCGCGCCACATGTTGCGCACGCGTTGGAGATGATCTTAGTACAGCGTCGATTAGATCGTGCGCACATGTTGCTTCGGGGACATATGTGCATTTGTGCGTGTTCGTACGTGGCCAGCACCACTGTGATTGCAAGTGGTCGATCGTGCGATAGGGTGTGTGTGCCTGAATAGCCGGAAAAATTGTCGTTCTCTCCGGTGTCTGCACTCGTGCCTGCATGCATGCATTGCCTGCCCGGTCGATCTCATCTCATCTCGTGTGTGTGCTCACCTGGAGCAGCGCGTGAATTGTGCATCTCTAGACGATGGGGTGCGCGTTCATTGAGCAGCATGCAGTCTTTGATCTCTCACTGTCCTGCCAACTCGGACGTACGTGCTGCTTTTGTGCAGACAGGCGAGTGTAGTACCTGCTGACCTGAGAGTACTACTGTTTTCATTTTGGGAGGTTTGAGAGTACTACCGTTAGAGCATCTAAGGAGAAGGGAAAAAAACTGACCCAACCAGTCCTTCATATCAACTCTATATGTTCGGGTTGTCCGTAAATCGTCGTATTCATGGCAAATGTAGGAAGGGACATGGCCCCATCTCGGACCATCTTTTCTTTTTGTTTATTCATTTTTTTGTCTCTCTTCATCTCCACATAGCACATGCAGATGACGGGACATGTGATAAAGAAAATGAGGAGGGTGGCTGCGCGAATGGATAAATAGGGGCTTAAAACGGAGGCGTCCGGACAGTGATCGGGCGCGTCCACTTGCGTTTAATGGGTCATATTTGCTACGTCCATCTGTAGATGCTCTTATGTCTTATAGCATCTATGTAGATGCTCTTATGTCTTATAGCATCTACAATCTGGATTGCCTAATCCGGGCCCTGTACGCCCAGACGGTGCCGACACATCCTTATTTTGCCCTCTTCACAACTACACTGCTCAAATCTCGATAACCAATTCCATGAAAATCCATGCAGGAGGATGGGACAAATGCAAATTCAGCATAGATTAAATTTATCATACATTAAATTCATCATACATTCAACGATATAATGATACTGTGGCCCAAATAAATTTAGTACATGTTAAAATAAAATTGAATAGTTCACACATAGATAAACGATACGCGAATGAATCAATTACTTCACTCCTCGCAGTCATTAATCATATTCTTCATGCGGATCAACCACTTTTTCCCTTCATCATTCAAGAGGTTGATGTCCTGCATCATGATCCTTGACTCCACAGTCTCTCTCGCAAGGAGCAACCTCTCTTTCTCGAGGTCAATACCACGCATTGTCACCATTTGGCCTACACCATGTTTGAGATAAGCAATAAATTTGCTAACGGACTCTTGAATGGACGACCATCTATGTTGAAAAGAACACGTGACACGGTTGGTGCATATCGGGAGTGGGTGCACATAGTGTTTTTGCTCGTGATAAAGTTTCCAAATGTTCACCCCTTTTTTTCTCAGTTCCATAAACTGGATCCATGCTAGTGTTGCACCAACTTTCACACAACAAAACATCCTCAAATTGTGCGGATGTTAGACCCCTAGGCTTGTAAACTTTGCAACTTTTCTTCTTCTTTTTACTGTGTGATGTTTGTCCAACTTCAAACACCGAGGAATTCGTATCCTCCATACTAAATTTTAAAGACTCTTGACCATGATTTATCATGTAATATTTGTTCCTATAATATGCATCAAGATTTAACTATCATCCTACTAATACGATCTGATGATATATGCAACAAAAGAAACTATGGATGCAAATGTGAAAGGGTAAAATTTTATACCGAGTCTTCGGGCGTTCAGTCGAACACGAAGTGGGTATGACCAGAACCGACTTTGCCTAAGGATGCCTGATGCACTTCGAGCTCTGGCGAGTCCGCCATCATGTCCGTGTTGGGGACAGCTTCAGAAAAACTCAAATCCAGGATGACCTTCCACTAGGGGGGTGTGACGGTGTCGGGCCACGACGGCAAGTTCATTGTCTCCATGGCCACAATCGATGGATGGGAGAGCGTCGCGTCCATGTCCTCAGCATCGGCCTCCGCGGCCACCAAGGCCGCATTCGCAGCTGCCTTCGCCATCGCTATCTTCTCTGTCGCCTCACGCTCATGCTGCCTCTGTCGGCACTCCTTCTGGGCAAGGTTCTCTGCCTTTTGCGGATCCAAAGCCAAGCCGGGGACACTGACTTATTCCTCCGAGGCATCATCTATAACCATGGAGGCGGGCACGACCTTTGGCAACGACATCAGCAAGGTGGGGCGAGCACCACCGGCAAGGGTGCGGTGGACGGATGCGCGGTGGCGGGAGAAATGAAGTGTGAAGGCATGAGGAGTTGGGTCGACACGGCGAACTAGTCAATTTGGCTCCGATTTTAAATGGGTCCTCCTTGACAGAGCCGACATGACGGGCATGCCCAGGCATGCTCGGACCGCCCCATATCCGCCCCAAATATGGGCTGGATATGAGGAGTGCTGGTCAGTCTAGGCGTTTGGGCCAGAAATGAGGCGTTCGGTTGGGTGATGTTTTTCTGTGTGGTCACTGACCGGGCAGGCTGTCCACGTGTTCGGGGTTGGTATGGAGGGGAGGTCACGTACAATAATGCTAGGAGTACGTATTTTAAGTGGAATTGGTGGTTAAAGGTTTGTCCCAACTAGAACTAATGAGTAGGGTCAAAAAATATAGGGAGTACAAACTAAAATATGCTAGTACTCTCTCTAGCAGGATGGAGTAGTACACGAGAAAGATCCGACATACTAAGAACATCGGGAAAATATTTGGTGCTTCGGTAGAACCTATGCTCGGGTGCTGCCGTGCGAACTCGGCCGTTGGATTTCAGATCCAAGAGCTCGAATGAGATGACAATGTTTTTTTTACCAAAAAGCCCTCAAGGAGTCCAAAAAATTCACACGAGTACAACAGCTACAACAGCTTCTTAGATGCCGTTGGATCAAAGATCCGACGGCCCGGGAGCCCATATCATGGGAGCACTAGTGCTCCCGTAAGCCCCTATTTGTCCGTGTATGCAGCCATTTTTCTCATTTTGTTTCTTATATGTCTTGTTACTTGCATGTGATTGGTGGAGATGAAAAAAGAGAAATAAAATAAAGAATAAAAAATACAAAAGGAGGTCTGGGTGGGCCATGTCCTACGTGGCGGACTGACCTGGCATGTTTGCGAGCCCTCGTATCCTCCTAAAATTTGGTCTCAATATGAGTGTTTGTGAATAGCTCGGACGCATATGCATGATATGATGGCTCTAATTATGTCATTTCCCTTCTGTTCGGTAACTGATCGGTTGCGTCATCGGATGTTTAAGGAGGATTTGAGAAATCTAGTTGTAGATTCTCTAAGGCCTATTAGGGAGGCTGATAGTTAATTTTGCTACCTGGGATAATTAGTGATGTAAGAAAAACTGATTCGACTCAGGCTAAGTATTAGTCTTCTTAACTCAGTACCTTGCTGCGTCTTTTTATTAGAGGAGTACCTTGTTGCATCCAATGATAACTCTTTGTGTATAGCTGGTCGAAGACAAAGCCTACTTTGCTAAACATAATGCAAACGCAGATGCTCACAACATGCATATATATTCACCCATATGAGCACCTTCGAGATCTAGCCGCCACAACATTTTAAAATTGATGAAATCAACATAAATGCCTTTGTAGTTGACGGAAACGTCTCCTCTTACTGAAGGAACATCGCGGAAAGAACCTTGATGAGCTGGTTACGCCACAAGGAACCTAACCATCTGAGCTATGCTCAGCTCGCAGACCTACGTCCTACTACTATGTGGGTCGAATCTACTTCCTCCGTTCCTAAATATAAGTCTTTTCAGAGATTTCAATGCGGGCTACATACATATGTATTTAGATATAATTTACAGTGTAGATTCACTCATTTTGCTCCGTATGTAGTTCATAGTGAAATCTTCTTTTTGTGAGTAAAAATTTGTATTACTCAAACCATCAAGGTGTTACAATCAGCAGCAGCTAGCTCAAGCGCGCACAAGACGGTCCAGAGCGCATCCATGGCATTATTCTTCCCTCTACACGAGCAAAATTCGCTAGGGTATATTTTGGAACGGATGGAGTAGATAATTGTGGAGGGACGGAAGA
Source organism: Secale cereale (assembly GCA_902687465.1). Classification (NCBI taxonomy): domain Eukaryota; kingdom Viridiplantae; phylum Streptophyta; class Magnoliopsida; order Poales; family Poaceae; genus Secale; species Secale cereale. Next base: position 32,213,299 of record LR738715.1, on the reverse strand, counting down.
ATCAAATACAGGATGTACCACTTTGGACGCCTTGATTCTGTACTCACACTTGTGGGTGCACCAAAAGACCCCTAACATGCTAATTGATGATATGCCGAGATTCTGAAAATAGACTATCGGTATGCTTTATAGATTAAGCACCAAAATTCATACAAGTCATCCAAGTATGAGGAAAATATATAAAAGGTCTGCTGGGACAACAACAGAAGACCTGCCCAAAAGCGGAAAAAAATTGAAACATGACTCATAAGATCCTAGGAACATCCTAGAGAACATCCAACATGCCGCCATATACACAATGTGGCCCGTGGGGTATTTATTAACTCGTCAATATGTCTGCCAAAAGTTCAATAAATAAATCATACGGTGCATCCCTTACACTCAGGTGCCACACACCATGCGCGCGTGCACACACGACCACACACATCACATCATATGAGCTGATTGGTTGCTGCTTCTTAAGCTATAGCGGCTTCATGTTTAAAGATCCTCTCCCAACAGTATCATCTGCCACTATGATATGGGCGCAAGGCAGAGTCGAGCTTCCATAGAATGTCTTCCGCCGTGACCGTGAAGCCCTCATCCAGCTGAAAATAAAATAGTATAGATTAGTTAAAAAAAGGATGTATATTTGTTCCATTTTCATCGTTTAAAAATATAACATGCAAATACTTTTGATGGCCGACTTTATGTATAAGTAGGTTGTGTTACTCTGAATTGGTACCACTGATAAATTGTTTTCATAAGTTTTTCCTCATGGCTGTGATCTTATAATAAGTAGTAATCCCACTGAAAATACACATAAAGTTTATGAAAAAAAATGCTACTATGGATGTAAGGTAGTAATTTACTTATTTTTCCAATTTCTTTTTCTTTTAGTCCATACAAAGATTAGTACAACTTTTCATAGGGGTTACAGATTATTTTTTTATCACTAGTTTAGGAAGAGATGACCAACTAAAAATGCTTTATATTCTTTATTGACATCAAATGTCACATAATAAAGAACAAAACATTTGCTCCGTCGGTGACTACTACTAATCTACAAATGGCTGGTCATAGTGGGAAGTAAGTTAAACTACTACTAATCAGTAAATCTCTCTCTCTCTCTCTCTCTCTCTCTCTCTCTCTCTCTATATATATATATATATATATATATATATATATATATATATATATATATATATATATATATATATATATATATATATATATATATCTCACACACACACACAGACTTACCTGACGAGAAGACACATCCTTGCAAATGGTCTCCGAACCCCCCCTCAAGCTGTTACTTATTTCATGGGTGGCATGTATATATAGCCAAGTTCCGGCAAGGGCAGGGCCGGTCGGGTTGGGGTTCTTGCTAGCTACTGTACTATGGGAAACAAGAAGCATCTTCTATATATGTGAAACAAGAAGATACCCCTATCACGTGCACCTCACCTCAGCAAACCTCCTTTTAGTGTACGATTAGTCATTTCCATGCTTATCTCCTTTGCATGCGTAGCTTAATCCTTGATTATTTTTGGAGGTCCCATGCATGGATGCTTTTGTGAGATATTGCATGCCCCGTTTATCTCCCATGCTTTTTAGATTGACTTTCAATCTTAAATACATTATAGCTTTCGAGTAAAACTAAAAAACTTGTTTCCATATTTGCATTCCTTGTGACGAGGACTCGAATACATTTGATACTATGTTTTAAAATTTCACCAAGGCAACTATTAAAAAATGATAACAACTAAGGATACTTACAAATCGTAAATATTAAGTTTCTGTCAACTTTGCAAAGTGCCTTGAACAAACAGAGTCGAACTTGCCCATAGCATGGCATTGTTGCCATCGCATCGTCATGCAGCACTATAACTCTGAATTCACACTTAGGGACAAAACAACTATCCGCGATGGACGAGCTGTCAGGACCCCGCTATATTCGCCACCATAATCATTGCCACTAGAGTCGCAACGTTACTCGATTTGAATCATACGCCTAGACATCCGTAGCCACATCGCTTGTCTCCACCTATTGACTGCAATGTCATGTGCGGCCAGCCCCATGGAAGCTAGGTCGGGATAACCCTTCTTCAAGATGATGCCTCAAAGAAGGAACCTTCATGGTAGCATTGGCCTCTCCCGGCCGAACCAAATCATAGGCTTTCGCCCGAAGAAGAAGATCCAAGAGTGGATGAGATAAAAATCACCATGGTGGTGCCCATAATGAGGAGAGCGGAGCCTGAGGGCGCCGCTATCGTCGGCTGAATGCGAAACATGCTTAAACCAGGGGCAACTCAAACCAATTACCCTCGCATAGCCGCCACCACTGGCCCTCATATGCAATCACTGTGTCGCCGCCACGGTCGATGGAGCATGCCTAATCTTTGTCATCCACATCATTAAGCGCACGCAATCTATCCATTTGCAATTTTTAAATTTTCACCATATACAAGCCATTCACATCATGAAACACATATGCAAGTATTGTACTTTTCACTTTCCATCATATGCAAGCTCTCCATGTTATTATTTTATTTTGCTTCTACCTTTTAGCAACAAATAATTGAACTTGAATGTCACAGCGTAATATAATATGCATCCATCCGCCATTTACCTTTAGATTTCCTACCGTCATATGATGGTGTGGTAATATTGTCATATGTTCTGATTTTAATTTTGATAATTTCAATGCTATAAATTTTCACAGCAACGCGTGGAGCGTTATCTAGTTATTAGGAAAAAATAGCCATTTGTTCAAAAATAAAATGAAATAGCCGTTGATTGAGTAAGGCCTAGACGTGGCTCACTCACGGCCAGGTAATGTTTGCCTTTGCGAGCAGAATGTTTCTTGTAATCTTGTAAACACGTGGACAAATGTGTTTGTACCATTGTTTTAGGAGTATGTGTGACAGCAGATACAATGCCAAGGACATTGTCTTAATCATGTGGACCCTCCTGCACTTATATTATCGTAGCCACGCACGTACTACTGGCATATATTTGCACTAGGCAAGGCACTGCCAGCGACGGTTCCTGTTGTTGCATGCATGGCGATATGTCTTTGAGCGACTGTTGCACCCAACCCTGTCAGTGCCTCACCAATTCCCATCTGTATTTCAAAATGAAGATGTTAGCGTGCGTTCATACTAGCTTCTTTATCACTGAGCACCAATTTTTTTTTTTTTGGCATGAAGAGCGTTAAAATTCCCGCAAAAAAAATATCAATTAATTAATGATGAGGAATTAGTACATCCATTTACATATACAAGACATATTTCTAAACGAAAATGCTACATCGATGGGAAGGTACAAAAGGGTTAACGTAAATTGCCTAACTAAGAGCATCTATAGCCGGATTTGGCAAATTTGACCCCCTCAAACGTCTGTGGACAGTGACCGGTCACGTCTTAAAAAATGCATTTCACATCCAGATACCTCAAATTAGAAACCTAAAATCCATATTATTACATGCAAAATGAAACCTAATCTAAGAGAAGCTCGCCCGTCTCCGCCGTGGCCATGTCCGGCGGCTGGCTGTGCTCCTCAGAATGTTGGTTCGGTCGCTGACAAGGTAGAGTAGGGCATGGGACACAAGCCGGCCCACGGGACTCAAGGCGCAGCCGTCTCCCATGCCCTACTCTTCCTCGTTGGAACCCAAAACCGGAACGGTGCCGGTGAACGTCAGATCAATGAAGGATCCTAACTGGGACGAGCCGCAAACGTCCACCACGATGCGGTTGTGGCGCCCGGACTGATGCGCCACACGAGGCGCCAGAGAATGCGACTCCGCCTCGCCGACGTCCACCGCCGCCGTCTCCCTCGCCCTATGCCTTGGACGGCGGGCACGTCGTGCCATGGCCTCGTCAGACGAGGCCCATGGTGCGGCCCATGCTTCGCGTGCCAACGGGGGGTTGCACGTCCGCCAATGCGTTCGGACGCCAGACGGACCGCACGGCCTTCGGCGAGGCAGCTACGACTGGCGTAGCGCGGGATCCATGCACCATTTGAGCGAACGCAATGGATTCCCGAGGGAAGGAGTCCGAGCATTGCCTCGCACGGGCCTCCTCCCGGGAGCTGTGGAGCGCAAGACGGACGGCCATCTCCACCTCGGAGACGCGTGGGATGAGCTTGGGGTCGAGAGGTCTAGAGGTGAAGGACTCAGATCCGCTGCCTGTCATGCCGGAGACGAGGTTGGTTGGCGGAGGGGAGCGGAGCGGAGGGGACAAAATTGACTAGGGTTTAGTTCGGCGAGCGGATGAGGAGGAAATTATGTAGGGTCGGATGGGCCAGCGTGGGCTTGGACCGACGTGGCGGGCATGCCTGGGCGCCCCCATATCCGCCCCATATTTGGGCTGGATATGAGGGGTTCCGGTAAGACCGGGCGTTTGAGTGCCATTTGAGGGGGCCGTCTAGGTGACCCGTCCGGATGTATGAGACGGGTTTGAGAGGTTCGGATGTAGATGCTCTAACCCACCCCTTCCCATATTCATGGGGTGGGCCCCTCCCTCCCCCAATCTCCAATCAACAGCTCACACGTTGCACATTTCTAAAACGAAAAGTTGTGAATGTGCTACACGGCAGGTACACTCTTTATTTTGACCGGAGTAACTTTCTCCCAAACGGAAATGATCCAAACCTGAAACTTTGAACCTAAAGCTAGGGTGGACGCTCATGCGCGCATGTGGGTGCTGGCTGCTGGGCCCTGGCCGAGTCAGCTCATCGTGCATTGCATGATCCGCTAATTACGGGTGATCGGCTAGTACTCAGCAGCCTTCGCGCCGCGTACCATGTTGTGGCAGCCGAAACACATGCATGCGTATGACGTACTGCAGTAATTAATTTGTAATTTGTGTAGTAATCACGGTAATAAAAAGCGGTTGCAGTGCCTGGCCAGGCACCTGGGACGGCAATTACTGCGGCCTGGTTAAAGTACTGTACTCCTGATCTCACTGTTTTGCTTGCATCTGTTCAGCTCACCCAGGTACGTAGCACATGAGTTGTCTATGGACGAATTATTGCTGACAACTAAGACTGAGTACCCGACCGATCGTTGCGTGTCATGCCAACTCCGACATGCTCCTCGTCTGCAGACGAGCAGTACTAACATAAGTTGCATGATATAATATCTACGTAACATCAGGGGAGCCCATATGCCATGCATACATGGCAAGCATGTTGTCCCGGCAGGACACTGAGAGACCGAGGACACGGAGCATATCCTATTTAGATGCGCTTGCTTGCTGAATTCTGGTCGACTTGTGCTCGCTCATAGCTAAATGTTACTTGGGACCTAAGGGCGTCTCTAACCTAACCCTTAAAAACATATAATTCCTCAAAAAAGATTTCCTTCGGAGGAGTTAAGCCCGAACTAACTAAACCCCAAATGTTTACCTCCTCAAAAATTTGAGGAGTTAAGCCTCAAATTTTGCTCCTCCAGCTCAAATTTGAGTAGCCACCTAGTCTCATCAAAAGATTCATTTCATTTCATCTCACTCATCCTCCGACGCCCAGTAGTACACACCACCACCCATGTGACTCTTCCAACATCCCCGGCATCCGCAATGACCACGCCCTTGTAGCCCCGCTGAAATCCAGAGAGATTCCAGTGAGACTCCGGCGAGAATTCGACGAAGCTGAACTTTGATTTCTTCTCCTTCTGGTCCTCCCCGGCCACGGCCGCGCTCCTCCTCCTCATCCTCGGCCATGGCCACATTCCTTCGCATTGTCACTGTCCATGAACACACTTACCACACCTACATGAAGTTATTACAAAGAAGCACGTGCACAGAACATGGATGTCGGCTGAATAGTTCTGTCCCAGGCCACACCTCGTGCCACCAGGAGAGCATAGATGAGAAGAACTCATTCAGATGAAGAAGTGCCTAGATCAAGGCCGGTGGTTTGATTTTTTTGCCAACTTTTTGGACTCCTTCCTAAAAATTGTACGTCACGCTCCGTGAGCCTTTTTCAAATTAATTTTGTAGATCATCTACCCTAGGCCCTAGATAGCTCCCAAACATCATCTACAGCCGAGAAATTATCGTTGTTTCTGTGGACAGAAGAAGAAGGAAGAAAGAAGAGAGACTTCCACGTGAGGTGTAGTGCATTTTAGGAGTTAAGTTTAAGGTTTTGGTTAGCTCCATAATTTTTTTCTAACTTCTGTTATCTAAGGAGTTAAGGTTTGAGGAGAAATTTGAAGTGTTAATTTTTTAGGGTTCGTCTAGAGATGCCCTAATAACTTCTCGGATCTTTTCAATATTACTGCAAGCCTTTGTGGTCTCTTGCCTCGTGTCTTTTGGTTTGCATTTTTGCCGCGCATTGTTGAACTTCATGGACTAATCGCCACAAGTTTACCATTGAGCTTTTATTCCCTAAATGTCCCACTGATCGCCCGTTCAAAATGAATGATTTCTGGTGCCGTTGGCCATGAGTGCTGAAGTTATTGCCATTGAAGACTTGAGGCTCAAGATCCACGCCACTTCTCATATATTTCTTCCTGGCGATGCTCCCTTAAATAATCTTATCTCCCTTTTATTTTGTACCTACGGGCTGTCCTACACGTCTCTATTTTGTTTATGTTGCTACTTATACACCTTGGCTCGCGATATTGGTGTATCGTGGTCAGCTAGAGACTTGTTGGATGATTTCCCTAATGTATGGTGGTACTGTGTCATATTGATTTTATCTATAAAGTCGGATGCTAATGTCTTTTCTCTAAAATATATGGAAACACATTGGCATGGTAGGATATCTTCGGACATGGACAGACCGTGAATGCGTAAAATAGCACAATCAATTAATAAGCAAGAATAGATCCAACAAATAAGGATGTCAATAAAGACTGTCACTTAATTTGGAAATATAAGATAATCTATAGTTTAAGACATACCTGATTGTATGAACTAAGTATTCGTAATCCTGGAAGGACCGAAGAGTACTAACAAGATCTGACCTACTCTTGCTTATTAATTTATAATATTGTATTGACAAGTATAGATACATCAAATCAAATGGGTAACATAGCTACTAATTCAAGATGTCGGAGATTCTCGTTGACATTTTTCATTGTACTCGCAAAGCAAGCCTACTGGATGTAGAAAAACCTACCGCGTGGTGCAACTGTTACATCTTTGCGCCACTACAACTTATTGGCATGGAAATAGAGGGGAAACTTTTCTCTTCGGGTTTGCTCCAAGCACGCTACACACATAAATCATATGTGATATTTGCTGCTTCTTAGTTCTTAATTAACACATCTTCATGTTCATTTGACCCTCCATATTATTATTCTCCGCTATGGTGACACCGTCTCAACGCAGAGTCGAGCTTGCACACAATGTCTTCCGCTGTGATATTGAATCCTCCGTCCACCTAAAATGAAAATAATATCGTCTAGTTACTATAAAATGATGTTTATTGGTTTGTTTTTTCTTGGTTAAAATTATAAGATGTATCAGCGAAGTTTAAGGTTGTCAGGCAATAATATGCATGTAGTTTATATGACTCATAATTTGCACCGTTGATCAGTTTAATCAGAAGTATATTCTTATGGCAGCAATTTTATAACCGTTACTGGATATATGTTTAATGCAAAGAATACACGCTCCCAAAACAATATAAGTGGAATTCTGGTTTGCCACCATAAATATGAAACAATGAAATATTCAATATTCGTACAGAAAAGCTAACAAAATGTGAAGTTTGTATATATAATCAATGTTAGACGTAGCATTTGCGGCAAATTTACTACTCCAGTTTACTTATTTTTCCAATTTCCTTTTCTTAGTCCATTCATAAATTTCTAGTTCTTCGTACGTAGGGGTCAAAGAATTGTCATCACTAGTTTTAGCAAGAAACGCAAGATGGTTTTATTACATCTTGACATCATGCATCGTCATTAATTAAATGTCACATATTTAAACAAGTAAGCACCTAATAGTCAGCAACAAGTATAATAATTTAGAAATAACAAAATGTGCAGATTAAGGTAATGAAGTTGCCTTTGCCATGAGGTTTATGATGAGAGTGGAGGCTCGGAAGGACATGACATTGGTGTGTGTGATGCTAAGGTGGAGCCCCTCGACCTCTGCGAGCAACGTGACAAGGACCCCCTTGCCGTCCTCGCAGTGGATCCTCACCATCACGTTTTGGGAGCCGAAGAGTACTAACAAGATCTGACCTATTCTTGCTTATTAATTTATAATATTGTATTAACAAGTATAGATACATCAAATCAAATCGGTAACATAGCTACTAATTCAAGATGTCGGAGATTCTCGTTGACATTTTTCATTGTACTCGCAAAGCAAACCTACTTGAAGTAGAAAAGCCTACCTCGTGGTGCATCTGTTGCATCTTTGGGCCACTACAACTTATTGGCATGGAAAAAGTGGGGAGACTTTTCTCTTCGGGTTTCTCCAAACACGCTACACACATAAATCATATGTGATATTTGCTGCTTCTTACTCCCTCCGTTCCTAAATATAAGTCTTTTTAGATATTCCACTATGGACTACATACGAAGTAAAATGAGTGAATCTACACTCTAAAATATGTCTATATACATCCGTATGAAGTTTGTAGTGGAATCTCTAAAAAGACTTATATTTAGAAACGGAGGGAGTAGTTCTTAATTGACACATCTTCATGTTCATTTGACCCTCCAAATTATTATTCTCCGCTATGGTGACACCGTCTCAACGCAGAGTCGAGCTTGCACACAATGTCTTCCGCTGTGATATTGAATCCTTCGTCCACCTAAAATGAAAATAATATCGACTAGTTAGTATGAAAAATGATGTTTATTAGTTTGTTTTTTCTTGGTTAAAATTATAAGATGTATCAGCGAAGCTTAAGGTTGTCTGGCAATAATATGTAGTTTATATGACTCATAATTTGCACCGTTGATCAGTTTAATCAGAAGTATATTCTTGTGGCGGCAATTTTATAACCGTTATTGGGTATATGTTTAATGCAAAGAATACACTTTGCTCCCAAAACAATATAAGTGGAATTCTGGTTTGCCACCATAAATATCAAACAATGAAATATTCAATATTCATACAGAAAAGCTAACAAAATGTGAAGTTTGTATAATCAATGTTAGACGTAGCATTTGCAGCAAATTTACTACTCCAGTTTACTTATTTTTCCAATTTCCTTTTCTTAGTCCATTCATAAATTTCTAGTTCTTCGTACGTAGAAGTCAAAGAATTGTTATCACTAGTTTTAGCAAGAAATGCAAGATGGTTTTATTACATCTTGACATCATGCATCGTCATTAATTAAATGTCATATATTTAAACAATTAAGCACCTAATAGTCAGCAACAAGTATAATAATTTAGAAATAACAAAATGTGCAGATTAAGGTAATGAAGTTGCCTTTGCCATGAGGTTTATGATGAGAGTGGAGGCTCGGAAGGACATGACATTGGTGTGTGTGATGCTAAGGTGGAGCCCCTCGACCTCTGCGAGCAACGTGACAAGGACCCCCTTGCCGTCCTCGCAGTGGATCCTCACCATCACGTTCCTCTCCAAGATCCTTGCATCGATCTCCGGCAGCGAGATCTTTATTGCTGGAGTCGGACTTGGACTTGTTCGAGCTACTGCTGATGGCGGCGGTGACGGCCTGCCAATGCACGGCCTCTTGACGAGCACCACCGAATCGATGGTCCTAGCGTCGCGGTCCTCGAATGCCTTGAGCTTCTCGTGTTGCTCCTTGACGTACCTCACCGCGTCGGAAAGGATGGTCGCCTTGTCCATCTGAGATGGTTAATTAATTACTCCCTCCGTCCCAAAATTCTTGTCTTAGATTTGTCTAAATACGAAAATATCTAACACTAAAAAGTGACAAGATACATCCATATTCGAACAAATGTAAGACAAGAATTTTGGGATGGAGGGAGTAATTTATTAGTCCATGAGCTGGTCGATCGACAGCTGAGCAGTGAGCTGAACTACCTTCTTGAGGCCGGGTATGACGGTGGAGAGCTCGATGAAGTGGCGGTTCAGCTTCTCCCGGCGCTTCCGCTCCGCCATGACGTGTTCTTGCCCGGTCGACGCCGTCCCGTTGCTGGAGGGGGAGGATTTCCTCGACGGCCGCGACCTGTGCGCCGGCTCCGGCACACCGTGCCTCGGGGCAGCGACCGAGCCCGAGGTGAAGTTCCAGCTCACGGCTGGGTAGTTGGTGCTGCAGTTGGACGACCAGCCGTCGTTCTCCATGGCCATCGCGGCGCCACTGTTGCCTGAGCTCCGGCTGTCCGTGGCTCCGTACCGGTGGGCCGCCATGTCCGTGCCACCCTGTAGCGCCGCCGAGTGGTGGAGCTCTAGGAGTGACGATGACGAGAATGCGTCTCCGGCAACGGGAGCGTGCTGCCCCTGCCCCAACGTCTCCATGGCCCACTGGATGAAGATGCTCGAGTCGTCCATGCTCGCTCGATCTCCAATGGCCGGTTGGTGGTTGGTGTTCTAGCTAGTTATGTTCTTATGGTAAGCCAGATGTAACATATAACCTCACCTCGGCAGGGTCTCTTTTAAGCATATGATTTGTCCTATTGTCTGAAAGCATGAGTACAAAATCTACTCTTTAATTAGGTGCAATGAACACATCAAGTTTATCTAGATGAACCACGTATTCACGTGTCGCATGAGGTAGAAGGCAGCAAAATTGTCCCCGGAGGAGTTCCGGTGGTGGCCTACCATGGCGACTACCATGGCTTTTGTTTGAACAATGGGGGGTGTATCTCTCACGAAGGATCCAATGCTGAGATGGTGACTTAAACACCGTACCTATATATCTTGACAATGGTGAAAACTAGTCATCTGAAGCAAGAATGTGTCTTTGAGCCAGGCGAGGAGGTAGGGGCCTTTTTTGGCAGTGGAGCTGGGAGGACATGGCATGTCGGGGCCGCTGGTGATTTGGCGACGGCATGCCCTTCCTCGCCGTCGGAAGCGCTCTCCTGTGCTGCCATTATCTTTCCATTTGATGATTTGGTGAAAACTAGTCATCTGAAGCAAGAATGTGTCTATCATTTCCTTATTGAAGGTTGTTTAGACGCGACAGCGATGGTTTTGTAACCTCCAGGACGAATAATCTTGATTGGACCTCAACGATTGAATGCACCAATGTTAGCTTCTTGGATACGTGGTGGACAGTCAGTTTGATATTCCTTTTAGGCGGCGGGTCTACTCTAAGTCGTCGGTCCTGTGGCAATAATTAGTGGACCTGGAAAACTCGTCTCCCTTTGAAAAATTATATATTCCAGTGGCAATTATTCCAAGATGACATTTTTACAAGATTTAACTCGAGAAAAAGTATGGCCCGTTTCCGTGTGTGATCCTTCCGTGAACAAATTGAAACTACTCCTTCCTTCATGTGTCCCTTGTAATTTCCCGGCTCTGCCGGTTCTCCTTCTAAATGAATGAAATTTAGCGCTGCTACTTTCTTCAATTTTTTTAAAAAAAAACATATGTGTTGAGATCTCCTTTGGAAGTGGTATATGTTATGTGCTTGTTCACATTGGTAGAAGGAAGAAGACAAGTCGACGTTGATGGATGGTGCTACGAAGTTCATGTGTGGTGAGTCTATGAGACCATCTAGAGATGGTCATGGCCGACCTAACGATGGCAGCCCACTTCTGCTTTCAAGGGCCTGATGATTGTACCTTCTGCTACTCTATGTCTCTATTACATGCTAGTTTCCCTCGCTGAACTTTTGTTATTAGTACTATACTAATTTCTTTTGCCATTTTTTTTCAAAAAAAGATCACCCTCGGCCCCAACATCAGAATGACGCATCCAGCCCTATTATTAAGAAAAGTATCCAACAGGTCTACGGTCTAATAGAAGCTCGCTTGGAGCTAAAAATATATAAAGAAAAGGTAAAAGTTGCCACAACCGATAAAAATAGGATGAGATGACTAAACACCTAGCCTATTATTGGACCGTCATCCAAACCGGTTGTAGATATCCGGAGCTACCATCTCTCATCGGGTAGACCCAGTAACCAAAGGCTCCATGGTTTCCGCGACCACGTACGAATTCATGTAGTGACCATGTCGATAACTTGGAAATAATTATATGAGTTTGTCTGTTAAAAATCATATCATTTCTGCAGTTTCATATAGCCAAACTAATGCACATGCTTCTATCCAAATATGCCTCGCAGTATTTGGCTCTACTCCATTTAGCCACGTTCCAAATAGCGTGTGAATACTATTTGAAGAGGTAATATTAAAGGCTATATGAATTGAAAGCCATAATAGTTTGGCAAGCGGACAATCAAGAAAGTGGTGTTTAATAGTTTCATCTTGATCACAAAAGCAGCATGTTGACTATTCTTCCAACTTCGCTTTGCCAAGTTATCTTTAGTCAGGATCACCTCCTTGTAAACAAACCACATGAAGACTTCTATTCGCGAGCATCGCTAGCGAGTTTCTTATTAGTGCACCAACTTATTCCCCTTCTTTCCCACCCCTTATTGTCCTGGTAATCAGACCGTGTATCTATTATGGCTGACAACATTCACCTCTCTATGAACCCCACCAACCTTAGATTCGTCCAAGCATTTGAGCAAGCCCTTGGCTTCTTCGATCATAGACCATATATAGATGGACAGGGCCCTATCCTCCATGTTGAGCTTACTTGTTGTTGGTTGGTACTCGAGATGTGGTTTAGTCCCGGCCAGGTATTGCTTGGGTTTTTATGTACATCCGCAACAAACTGTTATGTCCCTTTTGTTGCCATAAAAGTCTCGCGCCCGTTTTATAGATACAACAACGATCAATCATACTACCTCCGTTTCTAAATATAAGTCTTTTTAGAGATTTTATTATAAACTACATACTAAGCAAAATGAGTGAGCATATACTCTAAAGGACGTTTATATACATCCGAATGTAGTTCCTATAAAAAAACTTATATTTAGGAACAGAGAAAGTACATCTCAACATGCGCAACTCAACACCACAAACATTCAAGGCAAGAGACAATGGCGATTGAGAACAGCGTCCCTTTTTTTTTGCAGGTGAAGCGTCCCTTTTGTTACGAGCACATGTCATCTGCCTGGTGTAATGTTTGTCACATGAAACAACATGCCAAAAGATTAGCCATGCATGTGCCATCAGCCGCATTTAGGCTTGCTTAGGCCAGCCAGACCTTACTAAATTTCAGCCAGCACAATATCTCTCGTGAGTCGTGAACCCTGGACAAATGTGTAGGTACCAGCGAATCAACCTATGGTTGAGTTGGTTAGGTGGATAGTGGCATCCTAGCCCACCAGGGTTCAGATCCCGGTGCTCGCATATATCCTGAATTTATTTCAAGATTTTCGACGATATGCTTTCAGTGGGAGGAGACGTTCCCGTCGACTACCAGGCGCCTACGGTGACTTCGTAAAATCTCAAAATAATATGCCGGCTCAGTCTATCGAAGGTGCTCATAGGGGTAGGGTGTGCGTGTGTGTGTTCATAGGGTTGAGTGTATGCGCTTATGTATGAGCGCTTGCGTCTGTACTGTGTTCAGAAAAAAAAAGTGTAGGTACCAGTTTCGGGCAGCACGTACAACGTTGTGGACAATATTTTGGGTGCCCTCTTATAAAGTTGCAATCATATCGTATGTTGTGTACACGGGTGCACAGAGCACCCATGTAGGTCCAAACGTTTTCTCTGCCCACATTGGCACCGTTGCGACTTGTTGGTCCGTTTATTATGTTGGTACGTACTGTCTCGTATGGTGCTACTGTTTATGTTCTTGTTACAATTAGAACTCGCTTGCCTTTTTCTTTAAAAAATTGTGCCTTTGCAGGTTTTTTTAAGAATAACTTCAGATCTATTCATCAACTGTCAAAGTAGTACAAAGAACACCAGAAGTAAAAAATACGTCTAGGTCCGTAGACCACTTAGCGATGACTACTAGCACTGGAGCGAGCCGAAGGCACGCCGCCGTCTTCGCCTCTCCCTCATCGGAGTCGGGCAAACATTGTTGTAGTAGACAGTCGGGAAGTCGTTGTGCTAAGACCATATAGGACCAGCGCACTAGAACAAGATCCGCCACCGATAAAGAGAAGTATAGATCATAAGGGTCCAACCTTTAGACACACGAACACAGACGAACGAAGACAAGATCCACGTGGATCCACCGAAAACAAACACCGACTGAATCCTGCGATATCTGTCAGAGACAAATCTCCACACACGCTCCTACGATGCTAGAAACACCAGCGGGACAGGGACAAGGCGGCGAGAACCTTATTCCATCGACAGAGAGCCGCCGCTGCCTCGCCTCTATGAGCAGGACACAAACCCTAACAAAATCAAAACAGTATGAAAAAGACGAAGCCCTCCGGCTGGCAAGGGCCGGGATCCATCATGCCTTCCATAGCCCTAAGATCACAGAAGACGAGGTAGACCGGCGGCGGAGGGTTTCTCTTTCTTCCCATGGAAGAAAGAAAAACTCGCTGGTGTTTTTTGTCCGTTCACAGTTGGTGGGGCATGTTTGCTCCTTCCAGACTTGGGATCTAATTATTATATATTGTGATAAAGTTGGGATCCAAATTTACTCGTCAAAGGTTCAATTAATGCACTAGTGTCTAGCAGTAACAAATTTCACATCCTCCTCGTTACCCCAAACATTCACCATCACCTCGCAACATCGTCATCATTCAATTGCAAACAATTTGTTGTCATAAAAATGTTTTGTGTGGATGGTGCCACATAGGCCGGTGTCGGTGATACTTCATTCATTTGGCTTGCTTCACTATTCTCTAACGACATGCCGCCTACACCCTGCCAATGGGTCTCGACGTCGGTACGATGATACGAGACTTTGTCATGAGAGAAAGAGGAGCGGTGGTGAGAAGCAAGAGGAGGTCAACGGAAGAACGAAAAGGGTTGGGTCAAACTGTCAACAGTAAGCATCTTAAAAGTTCTATGCGGCAGTGGATGGAGAGGAAGGCATCGGCGCAGTGTTGATCTCGGCCCTGTCTGCCTCGCAGGCACGGTGAGAGCCCCATGGACGTGGTGGCAGACAATTGATGGGGAGGGGTCGAAGAAGGCATCAGGCATGTTAAACGAAAGTAGAGGGAGGTGTCGGGGTGGACGCGAGAGATGGGGGCACCGCCCACCGCGTGGTTCATGTCAGGGGAGAGAGAGAGCCCTCGAGGTGGAGTTGGTAAGGTGCGAGGATGTGGAGCTGGAAAAGGAGACGAAACAAAAGAAGAAGAAAAACCCGGAGAAAACTAGCTGGAATCGCCTCAAGTAGGCCGCACTCGCACCCCTACTACTTACCACAAACGGGAAGCAGGCGGAATGGCTAGCAGGGATGCCCATCTCCCTGGAGACCAGGGATTGATCCCTGGGTTCTTCCCTTTTTTGTTTTCTTTTTCGCGGATGCGCTGACCCAAGTACGGTAGATGCTTCAGCGAGACATCCTACCGTGTCGCTGAATGCATGATATAATCGCTGGATTGAAGAACCGCTCCTCTCAAATTCAAAATGAATAATTAAGGAGTACTCCTTCCAAAAATCACTCCCCCCTTATTAGGTTGCGACAAGTGACGTATTGCATGTGTGCCATTTATCACAACCAATGAGTTTTATCTTTTTTCGTAGATTAGTTTATTCAAGACGTTTTATCTCGAAAACCATGCGCCCAAATCTCGAACCATTTTCACCGTTCGACCCCTCGCGTCGAGATCTTCAAAATTAGATCTCATACAATAGATTTTGAAGAACTTATTTTTTTGACAAAAAAAGCGAACGAAAAAACGTACCGAAAGCACGCTTTTACCCTTTACGATGAGGCACACATTTTTTCCCTTTCCGTCAGGGCCGTGCCTCTCGGGGAAGTAAATCCGTGCTTCCACAAGAAGTAAATCCATGCCTCTCGTAGAATGAAAAAGAAAAACCATATCCAATAGGCACGATCGTGCCTCTCGCGAAAGCAAATCCTTGCTTCCGCGAGAAGTAAATCCGTGTCTCTCGCGGAACGAAACAAATGTGTTTTTCTCCTTATGTGCCTCTTGGGGAGGGAACAAAACAAAATGTGTTTTCTTCTCTTTCCGAGAGGCAAGATTGTGCTTCTCGCAGAAGAAAATACATGCCTCCATGCGGAGTAAATCCGTTCCTCACGTCGAAAAAAAGAAAACATGTTTTTTTTTCGAGAGGCACGACCGTGCCTCTCGCGGAAGCAATTCTGTGCCTCCACCAGAAGTAAATCCGTGCCTCTCGCGGAATGAATAAAAAGAAAATACGGTTTTTCCCTTTTCGAGAGGCATGACTGTGGCTCTCGCGGAAACAAATTCGTGCCTCCACGAAATGTAAATCTGCGCCTCTTGCGGAAGGGAAAAAAATCACGCAAATTTTTCTCTCAAATATTTTTGGACCCAAATCCTAAAACGCATAAAGAAAAACTAAAATTTGAAGAAAGCGTCCATAACGCGACACATGACGGTGGCTGAGAGCGCGCCCACCCCAAGTGCGCGTTGCAGGGGCTAACAAAGAAGCACTCTTCTATTAGTTGCTCTCTTTAAAGTATTCCAACAAAAGCGACCCAACATTGAGCGCCAGAGGCGAGGCGGTGCTAGCTTACCCAATAAGCAAGATATAGCCCAGTGTAGTAGGACGTGGATTTTTAGAGCACCTGCACCCCTGCCCTGCTATCCCAGCTCTCCAATTTTGGTTTAAGATCTGTACGACACAACTAATTTTCAATATGATTTTTTTCTCCTCCTCTTATCTAGAACATGTCTTGATGTGCAAACCTTTGCAGTGTGGCAAAACTTTCTAACTAGAATATAGGATAAATCATTCAGGATTTTTTGTACGACATAAATACTGAAAAATATTTCTTTTAATCAAACAAAACGTATTTTGTATATTTATGTTTGAAAAAAAATGAAAGATTTATCCTAGATTCTAGATAGAAAGCTCTGCCATGGTGAAAAGGTTGGAACTTCAAAATATGTTCTACTTGAGAGAAATAAAAAAGAAAAATGTACCTACACGAATCGCGATGCAGAAAAAATATAACAAGATAGGAGGGCCGGGTGCGTGCAGTAAAGGCTTATTCCGTTTTGTTGGACGGCCGTGAGAAGTCCCGAACTGAGTCGGATTCGGACACGTGAGCTTTCCGGATTCACCCACAGGATGCTATACCTATATATGTGCTGCACGCTGCGACGCTGGGTAGGTCATCGTGCGCGCTTCCATGGCGGCCGGTTCCAGGAGCGGCAGTGACGCGGGGCAGGCCGAGAAGCTCCACAGGATCGCCGAGGAGCGCTTCCTCGCCGGCGACGTCGCCGGGTCGCTCCGGGTAGCCAGGGAGGCCGAGGCGCGGTGCGGGTCGCTCCAAGGCTTCCACGCCCTGGCCGCCTACGAGGTCCACGCCGCCGCGGCCGTGAGGAACTGGTACAGCGTCCTCGGCGTCGGCGTCGGCTCCCGCGGCGGCGTCACGCACGAGGACATGAAGCGGCGGTACCGCCGGCTCTGCCTCGTCCTGCACCCCGACAAGAACCGCTCCGCCGCCGCGGAGGGCGCGTTCAAGCTGCTGCAGGAGGCGTGGACCGTGCTCTCGGCCCGCCACCCGCCCCTCAAACCGCGCACTGCTCCGACGCCGCAGTCCCCGCGCGAGCCGTCGACTACCGCCGGCGCACGACGGCCCCGATCACCGGCTTCCGCGGCCGAGAAGCCCGGTACTCACAACAATCCACCGCCACCGGTCGCCTCCGACACGTTTCACAACGGCAGGAAGCCTCGGCGGGGAGCACCGCCGCCGCCGCCGCGCACGTTCCGGAGCGTAATTAATCATATTTTCTATCCACATATTACACATTTGTAATTAACTATTTTTGCTTTGTTGTGCTAGAGTAATTGAACAAGCATGTAAAATGTCATCTGGTTTTGTTACAATCTGGACTTGATCCATATTGCAGCCGGCACGGAGACGCTGGATTTGAGCCATATTCTCACGTTATGTATCTATTTTAAATCTTGACAGTAGCCTCACGTTTTTTTGCGGGTGAAAACTTTGTATTACACGATTAGAAATATTGTTACAATGTGGATTTGAGCCATATTCTCACGTTGGCACTCAAGTATGTCATCTTTACTACTCCCTCCGTCCGAAAAAACTTGTCATCAAAATGGACAAAAAGAGATGTATCTAAAACTAAAATACATCTAGATACATCTCCTTTTATTCATTTTGATGACAAGTATTTCCGGACGGAGGGAGTATCTCACAACTAAGAGCTGATGAGGTGCAGTTCATGAACATTTGACACTCTTGCTACAAAGGCTCTATCAGTAAGTATGCACAATTATCCCTTTTTGCCTCAAAAATGAAAAGCTAACTATTTGAGGTACGACAAATTTCTCTCTTAGAAACCAACTAGCAGGTGCTCGCTGCCTTTTCATGAAGCAGGGAGTAAACCACCATAGTTCCATCAGGAGGTGAAAACAAATTAAGTGAAATTAACTAACCCAACAACCATTGAAAAATCTCTAACAGGAACAAGGACGACCCGGAGCACGAATGGGGAGACGTGAGCTCAGATAAGCATTACAATCTAAGCTGAAGTCTGAAACGGATTGAGTAAGTCAGATTAGCATTTAAGAGCAACTCTAGCAGACCCCGTATACTTGAGCATTTTTTTTACGGTGGCCCGCAAATCACCCCTCCCCCCTCTCGACGCAGTCTATCTATGGGTTTGCCATCCGGATATGGACCGAAACCCTATCCCCTGCCTCCGCGTCTCACCCATTCCCCTCTCCATTTCTCGTTGCCGGTGAGAAATCAGCTGCGCCCCACCCCCCCAATCCACGAGGATGTGGAGCTCTAGCTGGCGCGGTGGCGGCGAAGACCTGGAGCGCAAATGTTGCGTCACCTCCGACGCGGCGTGCAAGCGCTACACCAAGTATGGGCTGCCGGTGCCGGAGTCCCTCCTCCGCCACGAGACGGAGAAGTACGACCTCTGCCATGCGAGGCGCTCTAGAGCGGGGAGCTCTTCGGGCATGGGGCTACTACCGGTGATGAGGGAGAGGGAGTCCGGCGACCTCCCCGCCATCAAGATCGAGCTGGGGGAGGAGCGCCCGCGCGGCGTCATCGGGCCGGAGGACTACCTCGTAGGGCTTGACGCGGACGCCTTCGGGGTGGCGCTCATCAAGCGCACTGCGTGCGAGCAGCGCAAGAGGAGGACATGCGTCGTCGGCGGGACGACGAGCTCGGCGACCTCCTCTTCGAGCAGTCGCTCGCTGCCGACGGCGAGCTCCACGAGAAGCTGCCCGCATGGCGCCGCGAGCAGGAGGAGCAGAACAAGAAATACATCGATTTTGTCTCCTCCGACTCCGACGCTGGCGAGTGAGCGCCGCCGCCGCCGCACCCGGAGAGCTCTGGTGAGCTCAGATTTTGCTTAGTTAGGGTACCGCGGTGTGGCATTGTAGTATAATGTAGGGATAAACGATCTATGTACCCATTATCAAACTATGAATATGCTATGTGTTCTTCAATTTCGCCTGCGAGTGATTTGTTTTGAAATTTACGGTTCAAAATATGTGTCTGCTCGGCTGCAACAGAAATGGCCCCTCAAACCCCTGCTTTCACGACCCTTATACCACGTTTACAATTCGCGAGTATAAAGGGTTTGCTAGAGATGCTCTAACACTGCTTATCTTCTTTATCCGTAGAAAAGTGGGCAGTGAACTCGTGGCATGGTTTTGCGTACCCCCCGAGTAAAACGGTTACCGGGTGGTTATCGAGTTTCTCAGCCCCACGAGAAAGACATGTCCCGAGCAAAAAATCCCGAATTTTCTGAATTTTTACCTTCAGTATATACCACTGGAAAAAATAGCGCGCTATACCGCCGCTAATAGCACGCTATAGCGTGTAGAGAATTGTATCGCTAAATTGATCAGTGTACAATGTCTCGCTAATAGCACATTATAGCGCGCTATAGCACGCTAATAGCATATTTTCAAGGGTCACCCTATTTTTGTATAGCGCGTTATTTTTTCATTGGTATATACTAGAAGAAGGTAACATCTCAAAAATATTACTACAGCCGGCTCTGGCGTGGTGGTTACCATGTACTCCCTACGTCCCATATTATAAGACGTTTTTGCAAGCTAACATAGTTTGCAAAAATGCCTTACATTATGGGACGGAGGAGTACTTCCTTCATCAGTAGAACAAAGGTTCGAGTCCCCTTCTTTGCATAACCATTTTTCACTGCCTGGCAGGTGTAGATGTTCCATTGTGATACTATCGCTTTTGTGATCAATACCGGTTCAAGTGTTATCTATATCGTCTAGGCCAAAAGAATTCGAATTCAAAATTCAATAATAAATTTCATCCGAAATATATTCGGTATTTCTCGGTAACCGTGGTAACCGAGAATCTCGTCCCCCACGAGAAAATCCGTCCATTCGAAATCCAAAACCTTAACTCGTGGCTGCTTTATCATCTTCTATTATTTATGCCTGTTACAAATATCAAAGACAAACTTAACTTGCTATAACATGATAGCAGGACCATCGTAAACCTCTCTAATGAAGCAGGACATGATCTCGCCTGGTTGTCTTAATGTATGACATTCTGATTGAATGCAACCTAGTGGCCACTTCTCATATGTCCATTCGCTCCCTTGGGATCAGACGCGTACAAGAAAGGGTGACTTGCATGAGCGATAACAAGCATCCATAGGCCGCATCTTCTGTTCCAATGTTTGCTTGGATATAGGCCTTGCATTCTCCATCGAGATGAGCATCAACAATATGTAGTATCTGATCTGGATAGTTTCTCTCTGCAAAGTTGACTATGTTGAGTTCATTCTCAAACAAAGGATCCGTTGGCCTTTTGCCAATCAACATCTCTAGGAGTACTATTCCAAAACTGTAAACATCCGCATTGATCGACGCCCGGCCACTTTGAGAATACTCTGTGAAAAGATGAAATTGCTGTAATTACTACACGGTGACATTTATTTTAATGTAAATAACTGATGGCCATGAAGAAAAGGAAAGTGTGTGAATAACTGTACCAGGAGCTATATACCATATCGTCCCCTTCACTCCAACTGAAGTATTTGAGCCCAAATGTCCAATGAAACTTGAAATGCAAAAGTCTCCCAAATAAGAATTCATGTCATCATCAAGAAGGATATTTGTTGGCTTCAAATTACAATGAACAATCTGCTCGTCACAGTCATGGTGTAAATAAGCCAGTGCATCGGCTATCCCAACAGCTATGCTTGCTCTTTGAGCTAAGCTCAGTTGTTTTGCAAAACTACCCAAAAATCAGTTGTGCAGCCATGTGTCCAAATTCCCGTTAGGCATGAATTCATAGACTAGAGCTTTGAAAGTGCCACCATTGTTGTCTATCGTTGAACATGCAGTTAGGATAGGTACAAGGTTTCGATGTCGGATGCTTCTTAAAACCGCACATTCCATTACAAAACTTTTGTGTGCACATTTCATATCAAGGTTAAAAACCTCCTTGATGGCTACTTGTAACTTAGCTTGAGTTAACTTTCCTCTGTATACTGAACCATAGCTTCCTTTTCCAATGATGTTTGCCTCTGAGAAGTTCCACGTTACTCGACTTAGGTCACTGTAAGAAACTCTTGGGAATTTCTTACCAAATGAAAGAAACGATACATATGGTCTATGTGATGTATTCTTCCCTATGATTACAATGTAAGCCAGCATTATGAGTGAAGTGAAGCCAAGTATTGGAACCAATATTCTGACCAAATAATACTCTGTTTCTGATCTCTGAGAAACAGAAGAACATAGCAGCATTTGGAGATCTGCCACGCCTCCGCACAGTCCCCAATTTCCTTCAAGATAAATGGAAGTGGCATTTCTGAAAACTCCATTTCTCGGAATTTTCACATGCAGATGATTGCGAGAAAGATCCAGCTTACTGAGGAGTTGTAAGTTAGTTAAAGTTGCTGGGATGGTGCCCGACAAGTTATTCTGAGAAAGATTAAGCACGTTCAAGGCTATTAGATTACCAAAAGATGTTGGGATTTCCCGTATTAGCATGTTCTGGTCGATTTGGATAGTTATCAAATTGTCACATTGATCCAAATTATTAGGTATTTCCCCAGTAAGCTTGTTCGATGAAAGGTGTAGTTCCGTGAGTTGTTTAAGTGTAGAAATCTGTAGAGGTATGCTGCCTTGGATATTGTTGTAACTAAGATCCAATTGTGTGAGCTGTGACAAATTTCCTAGGTTGGATGGCATAACACCATCAAACTGATTTTCGGAAAGATAGAGGGATGTCAACCTTTTCAGATTGCCAAGGGAGTTCGGTATTGGTCCAACAAAGTTATTTCCTTCAAGATCTAAACCTTGTAGGTTCTTTAGAGTCCTGACCCATTTTTCAATTGTGCCTGTAAGATTATTGTAGCTCAGTGTCAGCCTAATTAAGTCACGGAATTGTCCTATTCTCGGTGGAACTATCCCGAACAAGTTGTTTTGACCTAAATTTAGGTGTTGAAGCTTGATGGATAGGTTACCAACAGAACTGGGTAGAAGTCCCTCTAGTTGATTTGCATGTAATGAGAGTTTTTCTAGAGGGCAATGGCTTAGTGCACATAAAAATTCCCAGCCTTGACTGTCTGTTGCTTCAAGTTTGTTTGTGCCCAGGTTTAGATAGGTTAATTTATGTAGTTTACCCAAATAACTAGGAATCCGGCCACTGAAAGAATTAGATGAAAAATATATCCTTTCGAGCTTTGAAGCATTGCCTAGTGAATCTGGGATCTGGCCGTTAAACTTGTTTCTACCCAAGAAAAGTATTCGGAGGCTAGGGAGCGTATCACCAACGCTGAATGGTAGTGTGTTGCTTAACATATCCGTGTCCAAGTCAAGTATTATAAGTTCGGACAGATTAAACATCATTCCCGGAAGTCTACCCGATAGATTATTTCCACCAAGAAACATCTGGGTCATACTTTTCAATTGCCCGAGTTCTTCAGGAATGCTTCCCACGAGCAGGTTGTCTGCAAGTGCTATTACTATTAAACGAGTTATGTTTCTAAAGGTTTGTGGAATGTTTCCCGAAAAATTATTTCTGGAAAGGTCGATACCCAGTAGATTAGAGAGAAAACCTATGTTTCGGGGAATTGAACCTACTAATATGTTTGAAGAGAGGGCTAGAACCGTGAGTTTGCTACAGTTTGTAAGTGCATCTGGAATGCCCCCCAGCCTGTGTTTTGACTTTCGGTTCGCATTTTTTTCCACTGCTGAACGAGATGGCCGAAATTCAGTCATTTTAAAAATTTCGGTAAAATCTTGGATGAAATTACAAAACCAAAATTTGAATTTTAAATGAATTTTAACAAAAAATTGGCCGAAATTTTTGAAAACAAGCAGAGCAAAAGTACGGCAGTCAAACAACACCGAGGAGTATGGCACAGCAAAAGCTTTGTGGATTAAAAACCGTGTATCAGTCCAACATCATCATCAGCTCCAAGAGAAAAATATTGAAACATGGACAGGGAGAGGTGCTTCAGAGTTGAAGAGGAGTTGCCAATGGATTCAGCCGCAGCTCACAGCGAGCAGCATGCAGCCTGCAGCCCGCAGAGGTCGGCAGCAGGGGCATGGCCGTCGGGAAGGCGCGAACAGGGCAGCAGCGACAGGCTCGAGCGGGGAGGCAGGCGGCGACGAGCGGAGGAGCCGCGTCTGGGCTTAGCGTCGCCGCCACGCAGACAGGTCGACCATGGGTCGTTATTTGTTTATTAGGGTTAGGGCGTTCTGGTTCGATCATTTTATCTTGGGCAAAGCGTGGGGAGGCTTCATAAGTTGTACTGGACCAAAAAGAGTTCAAACTGGGCCGAAAATTTTGGCCGGTACAGGTATTTACTGGGCCGGGGCGAGATGGATGGAATTCGGCCGAAAATTACTTTTTTCGGCCGAAAATCGAAACACAGCCCCAGCAGCAAGTTGGTGCCTAGAGAAAGCTCCTCTAATCTTGTAAGACGATTAAGAGGGGGCAATTGCCCAGACAAGCGATTTGAATCTAGCGCAAGTTTTTCTAAGAGAGGTTAGGTTTCCAAGAGAGGGGGTGATTTGGCCTGCCAAGCCCATGTTGTATAGGGACAACACCGTAACGCGCCCTGGGTGCCTTCTGCTGCAGTTGACGCCCGGCCACAGACAATGGTGGATGCTGTCATTCCAGGACCGCAAGACTCCCGTCGGATCCACTGTGATGGACTCTTTAAAATCAAGCAGTGCACGTCGGTCCGTGCTGTTATGAACCGCAGAACAATGAGCGGCCCCGGATCCATAAAATAGCAGTAAGAGTGCCGTTAGCACAAGCGTGCTGCTGAATTTCAGGGACCGCCAAGCATCCATCCGGTAGATCTTGGAATATTTGCCAGTAAAGGATAAAATATATGCATATTCAACGAAATAAGCTCCAGCAAAGCAAGTATGTGTATGTACATCAGTTTACACCGCCAGCATATACACACGAACAATTAGAACAGACAGCACATAAGAGCAATATTTGTTTCAATGCAAGAAGGGTGCTTCTAAAAATTTGTAGAAAAAACAAAATCATCATGTTTCACAAACATCGCTGCACACAAAGTGACAAACAGGGGCGGATAGTCTCATGGTCATAGGCGCGCGCCACGCACTCCAAATAATTTGCTACACGGGACGCGGAGAATCAGCTATTTTTATGAAGGTCGTGCTATTTCAAAGCACAAAAGCTAGCGTGGCACAGTCAAATATTCACGCTTCATTCGAGACTCTAGATCTCTTTGAATTTTCATTTTTTGAGACTGTAAAAATATGATGACAGGCAAATTTGGAGAAGACGTATGCGCGCTCCAAAAAACTAGGACGAGAGATAGTGGCGCACCTCTGCTCGATCGGACGGAGCGCAGAGCACGACGATCGACGTGCGGTTCTGCCGGGGCGACGGTGTGTGAGAGCTCTGGAGGTGTGTGAGTACCGAGTTGGATGCTCAGCAGGCCGAGGACCCAGGGGTTTATAAACACTCGTACACCATCGTCACATCCACACACTTTCGGTTGCATTTGGCATCACCACGCCTTAGTTATCTCAATTCTTTTTTTCTTTTTCTTTTCCTTTTTTGCGGGGGGATTGCAGTGAAGACCTTGACTCGATGGTCTGGTCGAGCTTCATCTTCTCACGCCCGTCGCTTGCGTGCTCGAATCCTAGTGGTAGTGGGTCTATCGCTTGTCCCGGCTTAATGCTTTTCCGCAGCGGAGTGCGACCTGTCTCGGCGATTTCCACACGGACAAACTTATTTTTTTACAATCTTTGCACGTACATGCAACGGTTTACTAGTCCAAGATTCTCGTTTGTTTTCCGGTTGGGTTGTGATTTTCTTTGTGAACTTTTTCTTATCTTGAGAAACTTTCAATCTATTTATCACTCATGACAGTACAACACCAGAGGTAATAAAAATTAGAACCAGGTCCATGGATCACCTAGCGACGACTACAAGCATTGGAGCGAGCGAAGGCGCGCCGCCGTCATCGCCCATCCCTCATCGGATCCAGGCAGACCTTGTTGTAGTAGCAGTCGGAAAGTCATCGTGCTAAGGCCCCAAAGGACCAACACATGAGAGCAACAAATCATCACCGGTGAAAAGAGTTGTAGATCGGAAATATTAAACCTATAACCACACGAACGTTGACGAACAAAAACTGAATCCTAATAGATCAACCGAGGACCAACTGGATCCAAATAGAAAGATCCAGCTTACTAAGGAGTTGTAAGTCACTTAGAGTTGCTGGGATGGTGCCAGACAAGTTATTCTGAGAAAGATTAAGCACATTCAAGGCTAATAGATTGCCAAAAGGTGTTGGGATTTCCCCTATTAGCATGTTCTGGTCGATTTGGATAGTTATCAAATTGTCACATTGATCCAAATTATTAGGTATTTCCCCAGTAAGCTTGTTCGATGAAAGGTGTAGTTCTGTGAGTTGTTTAAGTCTAGAAATCTGTAGAGGTATGCTGCCTTGGATATTGTTGTAACCAAGATCCAACTGTGTGAGTTGTGACGAATTTTCTAGCAGGTTGGATGTCAAAACACCATCAAACTGATTTTTGGAAAGATAGAGGGATATTAACTTGTTCAGATTGCCAAGGGAGTTTGGTATTGGTCCAACAAAGTTATTCCCTTCAAGATCTAAATCTTGTAGGTTCTTTAGAGTCCCGACCCATTTTTCAATTGTGCCTGCAAGATTATTGTATCTCAGTGTCAGACTAATTAAGTCATGGAATTGTCCTATTCTCGGTGGAACTATCCCGAACAAGTTGTTTTGACCTAAATTTAGGTGTTGAAGCTTGATGGATAGGTTACCAACAGAATTGGGTAGAGGTCCCTCTAGTTGATTTGCATGTAATGAGAGTTTTTCGAGAGGGCAATGGCTTAGTGCACTTAAAAATTCCCAGCCTTGACCGTCTATTGCTTCAAGTTTGTTTGTGCCGAGGTTTAGATAGGTTAATTTATGTAGTTTACCCAAATAAGTAGGAATCCAGCCACTGAAAGAATTAGATGAAAAATCTATCCTTTCGAGCTTTGAAGCATTGCCTAGTGAATCTCGGATCTGGTCTTTAAACTTGTTTCTACCCAAGAAAAGTATTCGGAGGCTAGGGAGCGTATCACCAACGCTGAATGGTAGTGTGCTGCTTAACATATTCGTGTCCAAGTCAAGTATTATAAGTTTGGACAGATTAAACATCGTTCCCGGAACTCTACCCGATAGATTATTTCCACCAAGTAACATCTGGGACATACTTTTCAATTGCCCGAGCTCTTCAGGAATGCTTCCCACGAGCAGGTTGTCTGCAAGTGCTATTACTATTAAACGAGTTATGTTTCTGAAGGTTTGTGGAATGTTTCCCGAAAAATTATTTCTGAAAAGGTCGATACCCAGTAGATTAGAGAGAAAACCTATGTTTCGGGGAATTGAACCTACTAACTTGTTAGAAGAGAGGTCTAGAACCCTGAGTTTGCTACAGTTTGTAAGTGCATCTGGAATGCCCCCCTGCAGCAAGTTGGTGCCTAGAGAAAGCTGCTCTAATCTTGTAAGACGATTAAGAGGGGGCAATTGTCCAGACAAGCGATTAGAATCTAGCGTAAGTTTTCTAAGAGAGGTTAGGTTTCCAAGAGAGGGAGTGATTTGGCCTGCCAAACCCATGTTGTATAGGTCCAACACCGTAACACGCCCTGGATGCCTTCTGCTGCAGTTGACGCCCGGCCACATACAGTGGTGGATGCTGTCATTCCAGGAGCGCAAGACTCCTGTCGGATCCTCCGTGATGGCCTCTTTAAAATCCAGCAGTGCACGTCGGTCCGTGCTGTTATGAACCACTGAACAATGGGCGGCCCCGGATCCATAAAATAGCAGTAAGAGTGCCGTTAGCACAAGCGTGCTGCTGAATTTCAGGGATTGCCAGGTACCCATCAGGCAGGAATATTGCCTGCAAAGGATAAAGCATATGCATATTCAACAAAATAAGCTCCAACAAAGTAAGTGTGTGTATGTACATCAGTTTACACCGCCAGCATATACACACGAACAGTTAGAACAGACGGCACATAAGAGCAATATTTGTTTCAATGCAAGAAGGGTGCTTCTAAAAATTTGTAGAAAAAACAAAATCATCATGTTTCATAAACATCGCTGCACACAAAGTGACAAACAGGGGCGGATAGTCTCATAGTCATAGGCGCGCGCCGCGCACTCCAAATAATTTCCTACACGGATACACGGAGAATCAGCTATTTTTATGAAGGTCGTGCTATTTCAAAGCACAAAAGCTAGCGTGGCACAGTCAAATATTCACGCTTCATTCGGGACTCTAGATCTCTTTGAATTTTCATTTTTTGAGACTGTAAAAATATGATGACAGGCAAATTTGGAAAAGACGTATGCGCGCTCCAAAAAGCTAGGACGAGAGATAGTGGCGCACCTCTGCTCGATCGGCCGGAGCGCAGAGCACGACGATCGACCTTCCCTCCAAGGCTCCAATGTGCGGTTCTGCCGGGGCGGCGGTGTGTGAGAGCTCTGGAAGTGTGTGAGTTGGATGCGCCTAGGCCCCAGGGGTTTATAAACGCTCGTACACCATCGTCACATCCACACACTTTCGGTTGCATTTGGCATCACCACGCCTTAATTATCTCCATTCTTTTATTTTTATTTTTGCGGGGAATTAATTGCAGCGACGACCTTGACTCGATCGTTGAGCTGGACAGGATTGTTGCCTCATGTCCACGCTCAATGCTTTTCCGCAGCGGGATGCGATCTGTCTCGGCGATTTCCAAACGGACAAACTTATCTTTTTACAACCTTTGCACGTACATGCAACGGTTTACTAGTCCAAGATTCTTGTTTGTTTTCCAGTTGGGTTGTGATTTTCTTTGTGAATCTTTTTTTTTTCTTGAGAAACTTTCAATCTAACATCTGAGGTACTCCAAGCACTGGAGGGAGGCGAAGGTGCGCCGTCATCATCGCCCACAGAGAAAAATAATAATGTTGAAGATTAGTTAGTGCGCAACAATAATTATGTGTTAGGTAAGTTGACTTCCCTACTTGTTGCGAGCGTGCAACAATAAATTGTCAGAAAATGATCCAACATAATAGGGACTAGTTCCAAGAGCAAAATCTGAATGCACACAGTAAGTTTCGTGACAAAATATCCCTATCGTACAAGAGAAAAAAAAATGTTAGCAATGACAATGAAATCAAATAATACAAAAAAGCAGTGCACTTTGAAGAACATAACTGAAATTATATCTCCTAGGGCAAAAGTCATAACTATTGTATCGAAGTGTTTTCACAAATCAATATTTGACGGTAGAAGAATGCGAGCATTGAAGAATAGAAGGGTACAATGAGGCAAGAGAAGAGAAAAGTTGGGAAAGGAACAACATCGAGTTTGCATGGGAAGAACGTTGCATCAAACAAACTACACATAGAACAACACGAATGGATGAACGAATATCACATAAAATAAAATATTGGATAAGGAAAAGGAATATAAAAGAAGAGAAGAAAACAGAAATGAAATAACATAAGAATAGGGCAGGGATGAAGGAAGAAGAAGATGAACAGTGATCGAAGCTCGTGAAACATGGTTCGTAACAGAACGGGAGTGTAGAATACAGACAGGTAGACAGACGTATTTGAATAAACATGTATGTTGTTTCGTATTCAGAGACTTAATAGTTTCCAGCCATTTTTCAACCATTTTCTGTGCAAACATGTGCACGGATCACGGCGCAAATGCACATCAGCAAGCGTTTCCGCATGTGCGTGCCCCGCACCTGGGAATTTCCGGTAGGATGAGGAGCATTAATCTTGACACTTCCAAAGCACAACTACTCCGGCTAGATAGAGACATACAGAGTGCTGGCTAGTCCGCTAGACAAGATACCGATTCCTCCTCTTCTTCGCTACACTTCATCCGCCATTACATACAATCAAAACCCTTAACTAGAGTACACTTGTTGAGCTGTCCATGCATCATTCCCCGGGCTTGTATATATAGGGAGCCAAAGCATCGATGAGGGGAACACACACACCGCAACAAAGAAACTAAGAAAGAAAAACAATGGCATCCAAAGCATTGGCAGCTCTGGCGATCCTTGTTGCACTGCTCGCCGGCAGCGAGCTTGGCCACGCCGTGCTGGTCAGTGGCCGTCCCCCGGTTTCCACTCTGCCGCACCCATCGCCATCCAGTACTGCTGGTCAGGCGAGCAACATGAACGCCATGGATGGAGCATCAGCATCCACTACTCAGCGCCACACCAGGATCGGTAACGGCCTCAACTTACTAATCCTCCAATTTCTTGCATAATGTAGATCATTCCGATGTGGCATGCTAATTCTATGTTTACTTATCTATGCGGCGAACTGGAAAATAATTAGCTGTGCTCATCTTGTTTGTTTGCAATGATATATATCAGGAGAAGGCGAGGAAAAATCCATTTCTGTGAACAGCCTGCCGCCGGTGCACATGAAGGTGCCGGTTATTATCCCCAAATCCGCCTAATCCCATGCAGTACGTACGTGCAGCCAAGCTGAAGATCGATCGACCTCGACAACAAATATATATCATGATTTTGAGAAGAATAAAATGGTGGCGAAAGATTGATAAGAATAAGTCGTGAAGCAAGTTAGTTGGCTGCTGTGCTGTGTTACCATGGAGAGACTGGAAGTTGTAAGTTCTAAGTAATGGCTCCATAATAACGAATCTACTCTCCCTTATTTTGTGTGTGTAAGAAAAACTCTGCTCTTCAGTACATAGATAGCACAAACTGCGCATGGTCCGTTCAGCGATTACCTGTGGCACCAGTCGTGCCTGGTTTTGTTCTTCGTAGTTCTTTGTCAGTATCGGAGCTGCACCGTCTGATCGCAGCTGGCTGAATTTTATCCACTACAGGAATCATCGAAAATGCCTACGGCTGAAGATATGCCTACGGGCCCCGTAGGCATAGTGCGAGCTAAGCCGACGGCCCAACCGGCACCGTCGGCAAATTCCAGCCGTCGGCAAACCTAGATCTATGCCTACGGTGCCCGTAGGCATAGGTCGACCGTCGGCAAATAGTACATCCGAACCGACGGGCCCCGTCGGCAACAATATCCCGTCGGCAAAGCTCGTAACTACGTCTACGGCCCCGTAGGCATATCACGGGCCCTAGTCATAGAGACCTGAGGCTAACGGGAGGCTGACCCCGTTAAAGCTATGCCTACGGCCCTAATGGCGGCCGTAGGCATACCGCCACGTGTCCCCTGTATGCCTACGGTTAAACCGTAGGCATATATCATATGTATGCCTACGGTTAAACCGTAGGCGTATATATGGTAGCGGCACCACGCCTCGAACGTACCCTATTGTTTTCATTTGTTTGTATATTTTCATTCCTTTCCAAATGAGGCAAATTTTATCTCTATTTGCATCGAAAAGTTTCAAGGATTTCAAAATTCATGTGTTTAGTTTAAAATGTTTAATTATTTATTACTTTCATGCTTTGCTGCAATAGAGAAAGCTACCCCTCCCTCCCCCTCAAATTTTCGAGTCAACCGACCTAGGGTTAGGCCGCTCGAGGTCTTCGCGTGGGTGGGGAGGGGGGTAGCCATCCCACCAAAACTTGCATTGAGACCTCATACATGTCTAGAAGTGTGGTGGTAGGTTCCGAGGGTGACCCCCTTCACGAACGGCACTACCACCAGCACTTAGAGGGGGGAACTACGACGAAAGTTCGACTTGGAGGGAATCTTGTGATGGGTTGGGCTCGAACTTGGTTTTAAAATGTTCCCAGGGGCTGGCCTATCACAACCATGTAGCAAAGTCCATTGGACAAAGGCCATCCGGTGGAAGTCAAAGGGGTAGCTTTTGGATCAATCGGGCTAGGGTTAGGCCGGTCCAAGGCCGGAGAGGGGTAGCTATGCGAGCAAAACTTGCATTGGGCCATCATACATATCTGAGAGTGTGGTGAGATATTTAAAGAGGCAATATGCAGCTACAGAGTGTGGCTCCCTTCACGGACGGTGATGGCACCGAAGTAAGAGGTTCAACATTTTTGTCTTCGTGAATTCATTGCTTACTTGTCTGATCTGTTTTGACTTCACTGAGTGAAGACTATTTCCAGTTTGGCTTCATACTATCTTCCATCCTGATCCATACTACCTATCTGCTGATAGTCTTCGTGCTTTCACTACATTGCTTACTTGACTATGGCTTGTCTAGTGTAGTCTACCTTCCGCTGCATATCAATATGTTCATTTCTACTGTTTGTCTTCAAAGACCTCGTGTTTTGAAGACTTTCATAAAAATCGCCTATTCACCCCCCCTCTAGTCGATAACTAGCACTTTCAACTTTGATGCTTTGCTGCAATAGAGAAAGCTACCCTCATAGATTTCCAGGTCAACCGGACCAGGGTTAGGCCGCTCGGGGGCCTTCGAGGGGTAACAATCCCACCAAAACTTGCAATGGGTCCTCACACATGTGTACTAGTGTGGTGGCTGGATATAACACCCAACACGCAACTCCGAAGTGTGACCCCCTTCAAGAACGGCACTGCCGCCAACACTTATAAGGGAAACTGCGACAGAGGTTTAATACAGAGGGAATCTTGTGGTGGGTTCGACCC
This sequence comes from Secale cereale, assembly GCA_902687465.1. Taxonomy (NCBI): domain Eukaryota; kingdom Viridiplantae; phylum Streptophyta; class Magnoliopsida; order Poales; family Poaceae; genus Secale; species Secale cereale. Next base: position 32,181,154 of record LR738715.1, on the reverse strand, counting down.
AGACTTTGTTCTGAAATGTTCCTATGGGCCTTCGACGGGTAGCAATGCCTCCAGCACTTACAGGGGGAAACTGCGCCATCGCCGGAGAGACCTGCCGTCGCCGCGTGCACTGCCTTCATTTTTTGCATTCCATCATGTCATCATGCTCATCTAATTAATTTTTGTAACCCAACTAAAACTCACTTAATTAAAGTGAATGGAACTTCTATCCATTTAAACCGAGGGAATTCACTTGTGATTTCTCTTTATAACATATAAGAGCCTCTCAATATTATAGGGAGCTATAATAAAATATTCCATTAGTTTGGAATAAACCGTAATTCCGTGCCTCAAACGTTTCCAACAATTCTTTTGTCACTTTTCCGAGCTCCACCTTAATTCTTAACATTTTTGGACACCCCTAAAGCCTAGACTCCATTCGAACTCCTTTGGCACAAGTTAAATAATTTTGGATTCAACTTCCCCTAATTTGTTGGAACCACTTTTGTTGCGTTAGAGAATATTCCATAAAGCCTTACAAAATGTCCCACCATTTAATTCTTTGCATTTCCTCTTCTCTTAATTCAATTGGACTCTATCTCTTTTTTTTCGGATAAGAGAATGGAGAATAGAGAGAGAGAGAGAGCCTGCAACCTGAGCCCATCTGGCCCTAGCCCACCTAACCCCTTTCTAACCCTAGCCCCAACCCGCTCCTCTCGCTTTCTCCCTCGTTCCCTCAGCGCCGCCAGCGGGCATGTTGCTCAGCCCGACCCCCCTCGGCTCGATCCCTCGACCCCCCTCGTTCCCTCGTCCCCCTCCACTCGTCTCCCTTCTCCTGCACCTCCGCCACCAAGGAAATCCCCAATCCCACTCACCTCCCTCCTTCACTCCCACGCCGCCGCCGCCGCCGCCACCGATGCCGCCTCCTCCTCCTCCATCTCCAAGCAATGGCGACGGCGGTGCCCGCGGCCGCGGTCTTCTCCCCCACCCACCATGGCTGCACCTCCACCCCCGGCCGGCCATCTAAGCTACAAGCGTGGATGGATTGATGGATCCAGGAAGGTCTCTTTCCGTCCTGGGTGGAGCAGGCTGCAGATTCCGTCCCGTCCCGTATGGCCATCGGATGCCGCCGCCGCCGGGGCTATTCGTGGGGATCACGTCGTCACCAAGCGCGACCTCCCGCCCCATCTGTCCAACCGCAAAGGGAGGGGTGAGTTTTCTTCCTCCCGAATCCCTCTTGCTTTGCTTGCTGTATTATCATATAAATGGTGGAGCTCAAGCTTTTCTTCTTTACAGAGGAGAAGGTGGAGACAAAACCCCACGGATCCACGTTCATCCTCACGCGGGTTTGATTGGATTGGATTGGATGAAGGCCTCCTTTACTCTCCTCTCCACCGCGCGCTGCGCTGGGGATGACGAGCTGCTTCCTCCCTCCTCCACTTTTTTATTTTGTTTGGCATCTGAAAACTGAAACGTACGTATTTGCTTGTAATGCAGTTCAGTTCCCTAAAAAATGTAGACTTTTGGATGCAGATTTTATACCTGCAAACGCAAACGTAACTAGTAGAAAATGATCCTGCTTTTGAGCACCTCTTCTCTCCAGTTTGCTTACTGCACTTGGTAGCTTCTACTAGGTTTGATATGGATGGATTACAGAAACTGCAGTCTGTAACACTTGCCCATCTCTAATTATCTCAAACTACAAATTGAACAGATAACTGCATTCTCATTCTACATGTCGATCGCGAGCATTAGTCTTTCTGGTCATATGCATATCACAGAGATGGTGTGTTGGGGATAGCATTTGCAGTTGTGCGTACAGACATACGAATATGCATCGCTATTTAATTTGTTTGGCGTGTGAAAACTGAAACGTATTTATTTGTAAGGACCTCTGACGCACATCAGTTCCTAATGTCTATAGATTTGAATCCAGATTAGGCGTGTGTGTTGAGCTTTAGGATGCAGATCTCGTGCCTGTAAATGTAACGAGTAGTATCTGCTCCCGAATTTGACACCTTATTATCTGCAGCTTGCCGATGCAGGTCCCTGTCAAGATGCTTGCCTGCACGCTCCCATCCTCCTCACGCACAGTGGATGGACGAAGGCCTCCTTTTGCTCTCCTTCCTCTCCTTATGTCTGTGCTGAATTGTAGTATGCTGGTAAGCATGTTCTATGTTGCAAGAATGTTGGATTTGCTCATTTTGGGCATAAAAAAATTCTGAATTTATCAATTGCAGACTTGTTTGAAGTGAAATGAGAACTGGTTATAAGAATTGGTGTTGGCTGTGTACTAGTTGCATTTGATGTTTGGAATCAGTATTCATTTTGGAATCAAAGGGACATACATAAACCAAACCCTGATGGTTCTATCTCCACTCAACATTTGCGATTTTTGTACTAGTGCATGTCAGGTTGCGTGCCTGGGTTGTTTTGTCTGTGCATGGCACTCACAAGTTTCTGCTGCTCTTTGACTAATTGACTTGTTTCGTGCTCCAGGTAGATTACACATGGTGGAGAATTAAGCTTGCCATCGACACCCTCGAGCTCTGAATCATCCGCTACAAGCATCAGGGAAGGAACCATGATACGTCCAAAATGCATCACTATTTTATATCGTAATTTATCCTTATTCATTGATATATTTCACATTACGATGATGTTCTTATGTTGTTTTGGCTTATTTTACACAGTTTGCAACTTTCCGGTGCCGAAGCAGCAGGCGCAGGATTCAGCGGTAAAAAGTGGACGCTGAGTTGCTGAAGAAGAATACCTCCAAATTTCCAAAAAATCGACGGAGGGTATTTTCCAGACGGACCACGAAGGCACGCAAAAGTGCAACCAAAGGGGGGCCACAGGGCGTCCAGGCGCCCATGGGGGGCGGCCCCACCCCTGGCCGCGCCGGGGGGGCGCCTGGAGCCCCTGGCCCACCTCCGGCTGCCCCCTTTTGCCTATGTACTCCTCGTTATCCGAAAACCCTAAAAAGCAGAGTTTTGACGGAGTTCCGCCGCCGCTCCGTGGCGGAAACCTACAGAGAAGAAAAAGCCATCTCCGGCGGGCAGATTCCGCCGGGGAGATCACCTCCCGGAAGGGGAGATCATCGCCATCGTCATCACCATCGTCACGGGCATCATCGAGATCATCATCAACATCATCCCCAACATCAGCACCATCTCCATCTTCATCCAAATCTCATCTCACCATTGCAACTTTTGTTGTAACCCGTACTATCTATCCTCTCTACTCCATCGGTGTTGATTACTACTTTGTGGTGAATGCTATTGAGTTTTGTTGGAGAAATATCATTATGTCCAGATTGTTTATCATCCATTTATCTCCACTGATCATGATCTCTTTTATGTCTTGTGAGTAGTTACCTTAGTTCTTGAGGACATGGGAAAAGTCTTGTTGTTAGTAGTCATATGCTGTTGAAGTAATATGTGTTGTTTGATACTTAAGTTGTGTTGTTATTCTACTAGTGGTGTTGTGTGAGTCGAACACTCAACACTTCGCCTTATTAAGGACCTAGGGGAATACATTGTGTACAAAGAATGCTTACGGTGGGTTGCCGGGGTGACAGAAACTTGAACCCCAGTTCGCACGCTTTTGCACAAGGGAACAATGGATCCTCGATCGTATTGCTATGGTTAGGCTTTTGCCTTAAATACTATCTTGTATTTGCGGATGCTTGCAAGGTGTTTAATCATAAGAGTGCACTCATCTTAGTCTAGAGAGTGTACTAGCATAGATCCACCCACTCAACACTTATCAACACATAACATAGTACCAATACGGAATATGGCGAAAGCACATGACTACCTCTCCCGTGTGTCCTCAAGAACACTTTAGCCTTTATAAGTTCAGTTGCTAGGCCTCTCCTTTGCTCAGAAAGGATTGAGCCACTTGTTACTCTTCAGTGCCTTTTACTTTGCTCGCTTTTACTTTCCTGTTGCTTATATCAAGAAAACCCTTAAAAAGTTATCTTTCAGTGTTTGCAGTAATTCCTTGCTCAGAATCGCTTATCAATACCTTCTGCTCCTCGTTGGGTTCGACACTCTTACTTATCGAAAACGCTGCAATAGATCCCTTACGGTTGTGGGTCATCAAGTACCGTTTTCTGGCGCCGTTGCCGGGGAGTGTAGCGCTATTGGTAAAGTGAAACTGGTAAGGAAGTTTTTATATTTCTGTTTTTATTTTTGCTATTGCTGCTCTTTGTCCTTATGGACAACCTTGCTATTGGATCGTTGCTTGTGGGAAGATGCCCCACACCTGTGGTGGTTGCTCCTCCCCCTACTGAAATTGTGCCCTATAAAATACCAGCTGGTATTATCGATTATGTTTTGGCTAATCGTTATGCAGGAGACAGACATCCCGGTGAACACTTGCTATATCTGTCACAACTATGTTCATTATTTAAGCTTGCAGGTGTATCAATGGAGTTTGTCATGAGGAAATTGTTCGCCGTATCGCTTATAGATAAAGCTTTAGATTGGTATAAGCTTCTCGATAACTCGCACTTGCTTGATTGGCAAGAGCTTATGTCTCTCTTTTATACTAAGTTTTATCCTCTTCATGAAATTCATCGAGACAGGAACTATATCTATAACTTCAGGTCTCGTGACGAAGAAAGCATTGCTCAAGCTTGGGGGAGATTGAAATCCCTAATGCTCAAATGTCCTATTCATGAGCTCCCCAAGGAAATTATACTTACAAATTTTTATGTCAGGCTTTCTCGTCAGGATAAGGAGATGCTGGATGCCTCCTCTAGTGGGGTATTTCAGACGAAGAGTGTTGAAGAAAGGTGGGATCTCATTGAAAGGATCCAGAGGAATACCGAAGATTGGGAAATCGATAAAGTTATATATGAAAAGCCTCCTTTTCCCGCAAGGATAAGGGAGCACTCTCTTGTGACAGGCGTAATAAATAAAAGTGAGAGAAGAATTGATGAGCCTGAGGACCAGATCAAGGTCAATCCTCAAGTTGCATTGTTTAAAGACCTTGTTACTAATGATGTTTTGGATTCCAATGTAAATTTTTGTGCTGTTTCCACTAACCTTGTCACAGCCAAGAATAAAGGCCCAATTTCAGGTACTCCAGTAGTATCTGTTAAAATAGGAGATCACAATTATTATGGGCTATGCGATTTGGGATCGAGTGCTAGTGCTATCCCCTATTCACTTTATGAAGAGATCATCGGTGAGATTTCCCCTTGTGAACTTGAAGGAGTTGATGTTACCATTCATCTTGCAAACAGAACAACTATCTCTCCTATCGGAATTGTGAGGGACGTTGAAGTCCTATGTGGAAAGGTAAAATACCCTACCGACTTTATAGTACTTGGTTCAGAGAGGGACAATTTTTGTCCTATTATTTTTGGTAGACCTTTTCTTAGAACTTGTGGAGCTATAATAGATTGCAAGAAAGGTAAAGTTTCTGTTGAATTCAATGGTGAGCCATATGAATTTAATTTTTCTAAGTTCTCTAAGCAGCCTCGTGGTACCGATTTACCTAGTGATGATAAAATTATTGAAAGTATTGCTTCTATTGCTATTCCCCCTAATGATCCTTTGCAGCAATATATGGAGGACCACGAGAATGATTTGCATATGCGGGAAAGAAATGAACTAGATGAAATATTCTTGAGGCAACCTGCTATCCTGAAGCACAACCTTCGAGTTGAACCTTTGGGAATTTTATCAAAACCAAAAGAAGACCCGGTGTTCGATCTTAAACCTCTTCCCGATACGCTCAAGTATGCTTATTTAGATGAAAAGAAAGTATATCCTGTTATTATCAACTCTAACCTTTCAGGATATGAAGAAGAGTGACTATTGGAAGTACTTCGTAAACACCGAGGTGCAATTGGCTATACCCTTGATGACCTTAAGGGGATTAGTCCATCTATCTGTCAACATACTATCAACCTTGAGCCTGATTCTAAACCAGTTGTTGATCATCAACGAGGGTTGAACCCAAAGATGATGGATGTTGTAAGAACTGAGATTCTCAAGCTTCTAGCCGCATGTATTATCTACCCTATAGCTGATAGTAAGTGGGTAAGCCCGGAAGGACCGAAGAGTACTAATAAGATCTGACCTATTCTTGCTTATTAATTTATAATATTGTATTAACAAGTATAGATACATCAAATCAAATCCGTAACCAAAGACAAGTATTGTATTAACAAGTATAGATACATAAAAAAAACGGCGGGAGGTGAAGACGATGAGCAGTAACCAAAGACAAGCAATGCGCTCGAACGCCTGCAACGTACACACGCCGCAGTCTCTATTCCTTTGCCACACTTACAAAACGAACAGTACATGGGGTTTATACCCGAGCCTACGCTGTTGCATGAACTCCATGCTGCCACCCCACTCTGGCGCGCGATCCGCTCGCGGCCACTCTCACTACTGTCGCCAACTGCCTCCGACTCGACCTAGCCCTACATTGCGGACTCGAATGTGAGCACGGGCTAGCGCGCGCGCGCGCGCGCGAGAGAGAGAGAGAGAGAGAGAGAGAGAGAGAGAGATAATTGCCATTATATTCCAAATGCATCATCTGCCATGTCTGGTGTAGTGCATTTGAGGAGTTAAGTTTAAGGTTTTGGTTAGCTCCATAATTTTTTTCTAACTTCTGTTATCTAAGGAGTTAAGGTTTGAGGAGAAATTTGAAGAGTTGATTTTTGAGGGTTCGTCTAGAGATGCCCTAATAACTTTTCGGATCTTTTCGATATTACTGCAAGCCTTTGTGGTCTCTCGCCTCGTGTATTTTGGTTTGCATTTTTGCCGTGCATTGTTGAACTTCATGGACTACTCGCCACAAGTTTACCATTGAGCTTTTATTCCCTAAATGTCCCACTGATCATCTGTTCAAAATGAATGATTTCTGGTGCCGCTGGCCATGAGTGCTGAAGTTGTTGCCATTGAAGACTTGAGGCTCAAGATCCACGCCACTTCTCATATATTTCTTCCTGGCGATGCTCCCTTAAATAATCTTATCTCCCTTTTATTTTGTACCTATGGGCTGGCATACACGTCTCTATTTTGTTTATGTTGCTACTTATACCTTGGCTCGCGATATTGGTGTACTGTGGTCAGCTAGAGACTTGTTGGATGATTTCCCTAATGTATGGTGGTACTGTGCCATATTGGTTTTATCTATAAAGTCGGATGCTAATGTCTTTTCTCTAAAATATATGGAAACACATTGGCATGGTAGGATATCATCGGTCGTGGACAGACCGTGTATGCGTAAAATAGCACAATCAATTAATAAGCAATAATAGATCCAACAACTAAAGATGTCAATAAAGACTGTCACTTAATTTGGAAATATAGGATAATCTATAGTTTAAGACATACCTGATTGTATGAACTAAGTATTCGTAATCCCGGAAGGACCGAAGAGTACTAATAAGATCTGACCTATTCTTGCTTATTAATTTATAATATTGTATTAACAAGTATAGATACATCAAATCAAATCCGTAACCAAAGACAAGTATTGTATTAACAAGTATAGATACATTAAAAAAAACGGCGGGAGGTGAAGACGATGAGCAGTAACCAAAGACAAGCAATGCGCTCGAACGCCTGCAACGTACACACGCCGCAGTCTCTATTCCTTTGCCACACTTACAAAACGAACAGTACATGGGGTTTATACCCGAGCCTACGCTGTTGCATGAACTCCATGCTGCCACCCCACTCAGGCGCGCGATCCGCTCACGGCCACTCTCACTACTGTCGCCAACGGCCTCCGACTCGACCTAGCCCTACATTGCGGACTCGAATGTGAGCACGGGCTAGCGCGCGCGCGCGCGAGAGAGAGAGAGAGAGAGAGAGAGAGAGAGAGAGAGAGAGAGAGAGAGAGAGAGAGAGAGAGAGAGAGAGATAATTGCCATTATATTCCAAATGCATCATCTGCCTAGTTTTCTACTAGTGAGGACCGAAGAGTACTAACAAGATCTGACCTATTCTTGCTTATTAATTTATAATATTGTATTAACAAGTATAGATACATCAAATCAAATCGGTAACATAGCTACTAATTCAAGATGTCGGAGATTCTCGTTGACATTTTTCATTGTACTCGCAAAGCAAACCTACTTGAAGTAGAAAAGCCTACCTCGTGGTGCATCTGTTGCATCTTTGGGCCACTACAACTTATTGGCATGGAAAAAGTGGGGAGACTTTTCTCTTCGGGTTTCTCCAAACACGCTACACACATAAATCATATGTGATATTTGCTGCTTCTTACTCCCTCCGTTCCTAAATATAAGTCTTTTTAGATATTCCACTATGGACTACATACGAAGTAAAATGAGTGAATCTACACTCTAAAATATGTCTATATACATCCGTATGAAGTTTGTAGTGGAATCTCTAAAAAGACTTATATTTAGAAACGGAGGGAGTAGTTCTTAATTGACACATCTTCATGTTCATTTGACCCTCCAAATTATTATTCTCCGCTATGGTGACACCGTCTCAACGCAGAGTCGAGCTTGCACACAATGTCTTCCGCTGTGATATTGAATCCTTCGTCCACCTAAAATGAAAATAATATCGACTAGTTAGTATGAAAAATGATGTTTATTAGTTTGTTTTTTCTTGGTTAAAATTATAAGATGTATCAGCGAAGCTTAAGGTTGTCTGGCAATAATATGTAGTTTATATGACTCATAATTTGCACCGTTGATCAGTTTAATCAGAAGTATATTCTTGTGGCGGCAATTTTATAACCGTTATTGGGTATATGTTTAATGCAAAGAATACACTTTGCTCCCAAAACAATATAAGTGGAATTCTGGTTTGCCACCATAAATATCAAACAATGAAATATTCAATATTCATACAGAAAAGCTAACAAAATGTGAAGTTTGTATAATCAATGTTAGACGTAGCATTTGCAGCAAATTTACTACTCCAGTTTACTTATTTTTCCAATTTCCTTTTCTTAGTCCATTCATAAATTTCTAGTTCTTCGTACGTAGAAGTCAAAGAATTGTTATCACTAGTTTTAGCAAGAAATGCAAGATGGTTTTATTACATCTTGACATCATGCATCGTCATTAATTAAATGTCATATATTTAAACAATTAAGCACCTAATAGTCAGCAACAAGTATAATAATTTAGAAATAACAAAATGTGCAGATTAAGGTAATGAAGTTGCCTTTGCCATGAGGTTTATGATGAGAGTGGAGGCTCGGAAGGACATGACATTGGTGTGTGTGATGCTAAGGTGGAGCCCCTCGACCTCTGCGAGCAACGTGACAAGGACCCCCTTGCCGTCCTCGCAGTGGATCCTCACCATCACGTTCCTCTCCAAGATCCTTGCATCGATCTCCGGCAGCGAGATCTTTATTGCTGGAGTCGGACTTGGACTTGTTCGAGCTACTGCTGATGGCGGCGGTGACGGCCTGCCAATGCACGGCCTCTTGACGAGCACCACCGAATCGATGGTCCTAGCGTCGCGGTCCTCGAATGCCTTGAGCTTCTCGTGTTGCTCCTTGACGTACCTCACCGCGTCGGAAAGGATGGTCGCCTTGTCCATCTGAGATGGTTAATTAATTACTCCCTCCGTCCCAAAATTCTTGTCTTAGATTTGTCTAAATACGAAAATATCTAACACTAAAAAGTGACAAGATACATCCATATTCGAACAAATGTAAGACAAGAATTTTGGGATGGAGGGAGTAATTTATTAGTCCATGAGCTGGTCGATCGACAGCTGAGCAGTGAGCTGAACTACCTTCTTGAGGCCGGGTATGACGGTGGAGAGCTCGATGAAGTGGCGGTTCAGCTTCTCCCGGCGCTTCCGCTCCGCCATGACGTGTTCTTGCCCGGTCGACGCCGTCCCGTTGCTGGAGGGGGAGGATTTCCTCGACGGCCGCGACCTGTGCGCCGGCTCCGGCACACCGTGCCTCGGGGCAGCGACCGAGCCCGAGGTGAAGTTCCAGCTCACGGCTGGGTAGTTGGTGCTGCAGTTGGACGACCAGCCGTCGTTCTCCATGGCCATCGCGGCGCCACTGTTGCCTGAGCTCCGGCTGTCCGTGGCTCCGTACCGGTGGGCCGCCATGTCCGTGCCACCCTGTAGCGCCGCCGAGTGGTGGAGCTCTAGGAGTGACGATGACGAGAATGCGTCTCCGGCAACGGGAGCGTGCTGCCCCTGCCCCAACGTCTCCATGGCCCACTGGATGAAGATGCTCGAGTCGTCCATGCTCGCTCGATCTCCAATGGCCGGTTGGTGGTTGGTGTTCTAGCTAGTTATGTTCTTATGGTAAGCCAGATGTAACATATAACCTCACCTCGGCAGGGTCTCTTTTAAGCATATGATTTGTCCTATTGTCTGAAAGCATGAGTACAAAATCTACTCTTTAATTAGGTGCAATGAACACATCAAGTTTATCTAGATGAACCACGTATTCACGTGTCGCATGAGGTAGAAGGCAGCAAAATTGTCCCCGGAGGAGTTCCGGTGGTGGCCTACCATGGCGACTACCATGGCTTTTGTTTGAACAATGGGGGGTGTATCTCTCACGAAGGATCCAATGCTGAGATGGTGACTTAAACACCGTACCTATATATCTTGACAATGGTGAAAACTAGTCATCTGAAGCAAGAATGTGTCTTTGAGCCAGGCGAGGAGGTAGGGGCCTTTTTTGGCAGTGGAGCTGGGAGGACATGGCATGTCGGGGCCGCTGGTGATTTGGCGACGGCATGCCCTTCCTCGCCGTCGGAAGCGCTCTCCTGTGCTGCCATTATCTTTCCATTTGATGATTTGGTGAAAACTAGTCATCTGAAGCAAGAATGTGTCTATCATTTCCTTATTGAAGGTTGTTTAGACGCGACAGCGATGGTTTTGTAACCTCCAGGACGAATAATCTTGATTGGACCTCAACGATTGAATGCACCAATGTTAGCTTCTTGGATACGTGGTGGACAGTCAGTTTGATATTCCTTTTAGGCGGCGGGTCTACTCTAAGTCGTCGGTCCTGTGGCAATAATTAGTGGACCTGGAAAACTCGTCTCCCTTTGAAAAATTATATATTCCAGTGGCAATTATTCCAAGATGACATTTTTACAAGATTTAACTCGAGAAAAAGTATGGCCCGTTTCCGTGTGTGATCCTTCCGTGAACAAATTGAAACTACTCCTTCCTTCATGTGTCCCTTGTAATTTCCCGGCTCTGCCGGTTCTCCTTCTAAATGAATGAAATTTAGCGCTGCTACTTTCTTCAATTTTTTTTAAAAAAAACATATGTGTTGAGATCTCCTTTGGAAGTGGTATATGTTATGTGCTTGTTCACATTGGTAGAAGGAAGAAGACAAGTCGACGTTGATGGATGGTGCTACGAAGTTCATGTGTGGTGAGTCTATGAGACCATCTAGAGATGGTCATGGCCGACCTAACGATGGCAGCCCACTTCTGCTTTCCAGGGCCTGATGATTGTACCTTCTGCTACTCTATGTCTCTATTACATGCTAGTTTCCCTCGCTGAACTTTTGTTATTAGTACTATACTAATTTATTTTGCCATTTTTTTTCAAAAAAAGATCACCCTCGGCCCCAACATCAGAATGACGCATCCAGCCCTATTATTAAGAAAAGTATCCAACAGGTCTACGGTCTAATAGAAGCTCTCTTGGAGCTAAAAATATATAAAGAAAAGGTAAAAGTTGCCACAACCGATAAAAATAGGATGAGATGACTAAACACCTAGCCTATTATTGGACCGTCATCCAAACCGGTTGTAGATATCCAGAGCTACCATCTCTCATCGGGTAGACACAGTAACCAAAGGCTCCATGGTTTCCGCGACCACGTACGAATTCATGTAGTGACCATGTAGATAACCTGGAAATAATTATATGAGTTTGTCTGTTAAAAATCATATCATTTCTGCAGTTTCATATAGCCAAACTAATGCACATGCTTCTATCCAAATATGCCTCGCAGTATTTGGCTCTACTCCATTTAGCCACGTTCCAAATAGCGTGTGAATACTATTTGAAGAGGTAATATTAAAGGCTATATGAATTGAAAGCCATAATAGTTTGGCAAGCGGACAATCAAGAAAGTGGTGTTTAATAGTTTCATCTTGATCACAAAAGCAGCATGTTGACTATCCTTCCAACTTCGCTTTGCCAAGTTATCTTTAGTCAGGATCACCTCCTTGTAAACAAACCACATGAAGACTTTTATTCGCGAGCATCGCTAGTGAGTTTCTTATTAGTGCACCAACTTATTCCCCTTCTTTCCCACCCCTTATTGTCCTGGTAATCAGACCGTGTATCTATTATGGCTGACAACATTCACCTCTCTATGAACCCCACCAACCTTAGATTCGTCCAAGCATTTGAGCAAGCCCTTGGCTTCTTCGATCATAGACCATATATAGATGGACAGGGCCCTATCCTCCATGTTGAGCTTACTTGTTGTTGGTTGGTACTCGAGATGTGGTTTAGTCCCGGCCAGGTATTGCTTGGGTTTTTATGTACATCCGCAACAAACTGTTATGTCCCTTTTGTTGCCATAAAAGTCTCGCGCCCGTTTTATAGATACAACAACGATCAATCATACTACCTCCGTTTCTAAATATAAGTCTTTTTAGAGATTTTATTATAAACTACATACTAAGCAAAATGAGTGAGCATATACTCTAAAGGACGTTTATATACATCCGAATGTAGTTCCTATAAAAAAACTTATATTTAGGAACAGAGAAAGTACATCTCAACATGCGCAACTCAACACCACAAACATTCAAGGCAAGAGACAATGGCGATTGAGAACAGCGTCCCTTTTTTTTTGCAGGTGAAGCGTCCCTTTTGTTACGAGCACATGTCATCTGCCTGGTGTAATGTTTGTCACATGAAACAACATGCCAAAAGATTAGCCATGCATGTGCCATCAGCCGCATTTAGGCTTGCTTAGGCCAGCCAGACCTTACTAAATTTCAGCCAGCACAATATCTCTCGTGAGTCGTGAACCCTGGACAAATGTGTAGGTACCAGCGAATCAACCTATGGTTGAGTTGGTTAGGTGGATAGTGGCATCCTAGCCCACCAGGGTTCAGATCCCGGTGCTCGCATATATCCTGAATTTATTTCAAGATTTTCGACGATATGCTTTCAGTGGGAGGAGACGTTCCCGTCGACTACCAGGCGCCTACGGTGACTTCGTAAAATCTCAAAATAATATGCCGGCTCAGTCTATCGGAGGTGCTCATAGGGGTAGGGTGTGCGTGTGTGTGTTCATAGGGTTGAGTGTATGCGCTTATGTATGAGCGCTTGCGTCTGTACTGTGTTCAGAAGAAAAAAAGTGTAGGTACCAGTTTCGGGCAGCACGTACAACGTTGTGGACAATATTTTGGGTGCCCTCTTATAAAGTTGCAATCATATCGTATGTTGTGTACACGAGTGCACAGAGCACCCATGTAGGTCCAAACGTTTTCTCTGCCCACATTGGCACCGTTGCGACTTGTTGGTCCGTTTATTATGTTGGTACGTACTGTCTCGTATGGTGCTACTGTTTATGTTCTTGTTACAATTAGAACTCGCTTGCCTTTTTCTTTAAAAAATTGTGCCTTTGCAGGTTTTTTTAAGAATAACTTCAGATCTATTCATCAACTGTCAAAGTAGTACAAAGAACACCAGAAGTAAAAAATACGTCTAGGTCCGTAGACCACTTAGCGATGACTACTAGCACTGGAGCGAGCCGAAGGCACGCCGCCGTCTTCGCCTCTCCCTCATCGGAGTCGGGCAAACATTGTTGTAGTAGACAGTCGGGAAGTCGTTGTGCTAAGACCATATAGGACCAGCGCACTAGAACAAGATCCGCCACCGATAAAGAGAAGTATAGATCATAAGGGTCCAACCTTTAGACATACGAACACAGACGAACGAAGACAAGATCCACGTGGATCCACCGAAAACAAACACCGACTGAATCCTGCGATATCTGTCAGAGACAAATCTCCACACACGCTCCTACGATGCTAGAAACACCAGCGGGACAGGGACAAGGCGGCGAGAACCTTATTCCATCGACAGAGAGCCGCCGCTGCCTCGCCTCTATGAGCAGGACACAAACCCTAACAAAATCAAAACAGTATGAAAAAGACGAAGCCCTCCGGCTGGCAAGGGCCGGGATCCATCATGCCTTCCATAGCCCTAAGATCACAGAAGACGAGGTAGACCACCGGCGGAGGGTTTCTCTTTCTTCCCATGGAAGAAAGAAAAACTCGCTGGTGTTTTTTGTCCGTTCACAGTTGGTGGGGCATGTTTGCTCCTTCCAGACTTGGGATCTAATTATTATATATTGTGATAAAGTTGGGATCCAAATTTACTCGTCAAAGGTTCAATTAATGCACTAGTGTCTAGCAGTAACAAATTTCACATCCTCCTCGTTACCCCAAACATTCACCATCACCTCGCAACATCGTCATCATTCAATTGCAAACAATTTGTTGTCATAAAAATGTTTTGTGTGGATGGTGCCACATAGGCCGGTGTCGGTGATACTTCATTCATTTGGCTTGCTTCACTATTCTCTAACGACATGCCGCCTACACCCTGCCAATGGGTCTCGACGTCGGTACGATGATACGAGACTTTGTCATGAGAGAAAGAGGAGCGGTGGTGAGAAGCAAGAGGAGGTCAACGGAAGAACGAAAAGGGTTGGGTCAAACTGTCAACAGTAAGCATCTTAAAAGTTCTATGCGGCAGTGGATGGAGAGGAAGGCATCGGCGCAGTGTTGATCTCGGCCCTGTCTGCCTCGCAGGCACGGTGAGAGCCCCATGGACGTGGTGGCAGACAATTGATGGGGAGGGGGATTGGGTCGAAGAAGGCATCAGGCATGTTAAACGAAAGTAGAGGGAGGTGTCGGGGTGGACGCGAGAGATGGGGGCACCGCCCACCGCGTGGTTCATGTCAGGGAAGAGAGAGAGCCCTCGAGGTGGAGTTGGTAAGGTGCGAGGATGTGGAGCCGGAAAAGGAGACGAAACAAAAGAAGAAGAAAAACCCGGAGAAAACTAGCTCGAATCGCCTCAAGTAGGCCACACTCGCACCCCTACTACTTACCACAAACGGGAAGCAGGCGGAATGGCTAGCAGGGATGCCCATCTCCCTGGAGACCAGGGATTGATCCCTGGGTTCTTCCCTTTTTTGTTTTCTTTTTCGCGGATGCGCTGACCCAAGTACGGTAGATGCTTCAGCGAGACATCCTACCGTGTCGCTGAATGCATGATATAATCGCTGGATTGAAGAACCGCTCCTCTCAAATTCAAAATGAATAATTAAGGAGTACTCCTTCCAAAAATCACTCCCCCCTTATTAGGTTGCGACAAGTGACGTATTGCATGTGTGCCATTTATCACAACCAATGAGTTTTATCTTTTTTCGTAGATTAGTTTATTCAAGACGTTTTATCTCGAAAACCATGCGCCCAAATCTCGAACCATTTTCACCATTCGACCCCTCGCGTCGAGATCTTCAAAATTAGATCTCATACAATAGATTTTGAAGAACTTATTTTTTTGACAAAAAAAGCGAACGAAAAAACGTACCGAAAGCACGCTTTTACCCTTTACGATGAGGCACACATTTTTTCCCTTTCCGTCAGGGCCGTGCCTCTCGGGGAAGTAAATCCGTGCTTCCACAAGAAGTAAATCCATGCCTCTCGTAGAATGAAAAAGAAAAACCATATCCAATAGGCACGATCGTGCCTCTCGCGAAAGCAAATCCTTGCTTCCGCGAGAAGTAAATCCGTGTCTCTCGCGGAACGAAACAAATGTGTTTTTCTCCTTATGTGCCTCTTGGGGAGGGAACAAAACAAAATGTGTTTTCTTCTCTTTCCGAGAGGCAAGATTGTGCTTCTCGCAGAAGAAAATACATGCCTCCATGCGGAGTAAATCCGTTCCTCACGTCGAAAAAAAGAAAACATGTTTTTTTTTCGAGAGGCACGACCGTGCCTCTCGCGGAAGCAATTCTGTGCCTCCACCAGAAGTAAATCCGTGCCTCTCGCGGAATGAATAAAAAGAAAACACGGTTTTTCCCTTTCCGAGAGGCATGACTGTGGCTCTCGCGGAAACAAATTCGTGCCTCCACGAAATGTAAATCTGCGCCTCTTGCGGAAGGGAAAAAAATCACGCAAATTTTTCTCTCAAATATTTTTGGACCCAAATCCTAAAACGCATAAAGAAAAACTAAAATTTGAAGAAAGCGTCCATAACGCGACACATGACGGTGGCTGAGAGCGCGCCCACCCCAAGTGCGCGTTGCAGGGGCTAACGAAGAAGCACTCTTCTATTAGTTGCTCTCTTTAAAGTATTCCAACAAAAGCGACCCAACATTGAGCGCCAGAGGCGAGGCGGTGCTAGCTTACCCAATAAGCAAGATATAGCCCAGTGTAGTAGGACGTGGATTTTTAGAGCACCTGCACCCCTGCCCTGCTATCCCAGCTCTCCAATTTTGGTTTAAGATCTGTATGACACAACTAATTTTCAATATGATTTTTTTTTCTCCTCCTCTTATCTAGAACATGTCTTGAAGTGCAAACCTTTGCAGTGTGGCAAAACTTTCTAACTAGAATATAGGATAAATCATTCAGGATTTTTTGTACGACATAAATACTGAAAAATATTTCTTTTAATCAAACAAAACGTATTTTGTATATTTATGTTTGAAAAAAAACTGAAAGATTTATCCTAGATTCTAGATAGAAAGCTCTGCCATGGTGAAAAGGTTGGAACTTCAAAATATGTTCTACTTGAGAGAAACAAAAAAGAAAAATGTACTTACACGAATGGCGATGCAGAAAATATATAACTAGATAGGAGGGCCGGGTGCGTGCAGTAAAGGCTTATTCCGTTTTGTTGGATGGCCGTGAGAAGTCCCGAACTGAGTCGGATTCGGACACGTGACCTTTCCGGATTCACCCACAGGATGCTATACCTATATATGTGCTGCACGCTGGCCATCGACGAAGATGTCACGCAACGCTGGGTAGGTCAACGTGCGCGCTTCCATGGCGGCCGGTGGCAGGAGCGGCAGTGACGCGGGGCAGGCCGAGAAGCTCCACAGGATCGCCGAGGAGCGCTTCCTCGCCGGCGACGTTGCCGGGTCGCTCCGGGTAGCCAGGGAGGCCGAGGCGCGGTGCGGGTCGCTCCAAGGCTTCCACGCCCTCGCCGCGTACGAGATCCACGCCGCCGCGGCCGTGAGGAACTGGTACAGCGTCCTCGGCGTCGGCGTCGGCTCCCGCGGCGGCGTCACGCACGAGGACATGAAGCGGCGGTACCGCCGGCTCTGCCTCGTCCTGCACCCCGACAAGAACCGCTCCGCCGCCGCGGAGGGCGCGTTCAAGCTGCTGCAGGAGGCGTGGACCGTGCTCTCGGCCCGCCACCCGCCCCTCAAACCGCGCACTGCTCCGACGCCGCAGTCCCCGCGCGAACCGTCGACCACCGCCGGCGCGCGACGACCCCGGTCACCGGCTTCCACGGCCGAGAAGCCCGGTACTCACAACAATCCACCGCCACCGGCCGCCTCCGACACGTTTCACAACGGCAGGAAGCCTCGGCGGGGAGCACCGCCGCCGCGCACGTTCCGGAGCGTCTACTGCGGCCACTGCGAGCGGGAGTTCTACGCGGGAGACGACGACGACGACGGGAAACAGGAGGAGTGCTGCGTCCTGTGCGGCGACCGGCTGAGCGACCCTAGGCGGCCTACTGCAGCCGGCACGGAGACGCCGCGCCGCCGGCGCCGGGAGAAGGGCAGCTTCTCGTGGCCGGGGCAGTGCCCGCGGTGCGGCGAGCGGGGCGTGTACAAGCCATGCATGGTGTCCGTCCTCAGATGGCAACTCCGGTGCGTGTCCTGCCACCATCAGGGGCCAAAATCGAGTCGGGGCGGTCTGTATTATACTAGCTAGTGTGCATAATTAGGTTTGCTTCATCTCCAGCGGATTTGATTCACAAACGAGTCGGAGCGATCTGATGAGGACATTTTTCAGCCAGGCATATTACACACTAGATCATCGATGACGCGCGTTGCTGCGCCCTTCCATTTTGACACTACAATGATGGTGATCTGATGGTAAAAAAAGGATCAGCGATGAGACCTGGTGGCCAAAATCGCTTAGTGCATGAGAGGGCTAAAAAATGATTCAGTGGCGCGCGTTGCTACTCCCATCTATTTCTAAAATTTGCGGTAGAAATTTTAGGAAATATATGAAAAGATGGATTGGTCGGTATAAATACTACTCCCTCCGTTCCATAATGTAGTGCCTATAGATTTTTTCAAAAGTCAAACATTACAAACTTTGACCATATCTATAGAGAAAAGTAGGTACATCTAGACTACGAAATTCACATCATTGGATACATCGTGAGTTATATTTTCAGAATGTACCTGTTTGGTATTGTAGATGTAGATAATTTTCTCTATACACTTGGTCAAAGTTGACAAAGTTTGACTTTCACAAAAATCTATAGGCACTACATTGTGAAATGGAGGGAGTATATGGAACCAACACTATTTTAGTTAATACTAAGAGGCCCGTGATGCAAAAGAAACCAGCAGTGGCCAACAATATTAGGAACCAATGAGGCTATGCTTGAATCAATTGTTGTTATCTCCACAAATGTGAAGCTTTGAAAGATTAAAGGCAAAAAATTGCAAGACAGTTGGAAGTTTACGTGTTGGATCTAGCTTTGGATAATTTTCTAAATAATACTAATAAGGTCGTTTTACAGAGGAAGTAGTTAGTAAAACACACCTGGTGAAATTTTTACTACAGATTTGTGAGGCTAAATGGTCACATATTAATGCTTCTTAATGGTAAAATTCTTTATGATATTGTATGTG
The DNA here is from genome assembly GCA_902687465.1 of Secale cereale. Lineage (NCBI taxonomy): Eukaryota > Viridiplantae > Streptophyta > Magnoliopsida > Poales > Poaceae > Secale > Secale cereale. Next base: position 32,162,308 of record LR738715.1, on the reverse strand, counting down.
ACCAAAAATTTGACATGGACGGCCGGGACTTTGGCTGCTGCTTGGTTGAACTCCAAAATTTTGGCTAGCCAAACACTTACAAAAAATGGGCAGAAAATTAATGGATGATGTACATGCATGTTTAGATGACCAGGAATAATGAAACTGTAGAATGCATGTACCACATTTATCATCGAGAAGATGGCCTGTATCTACAGCTTGATTCAGCAAATAGGATAGGATTGGAAAGTACCCAAACAGCCGGAAATAAAATGCACCAAACCGAAGAAGCAAGTTCTGGAAAGACCATGCATCTAATTTAGGATAACGAAGTGTAGATACAATGTCAAGTACCAAATAATATCTCATGACAACATTTGGGTGAAGGACCAGGAATCAATTAAGAGAACAGCAAAAATATGTTGAGATGGCCAAAAGGAAGTAAACCAACATCTAGCTTAGCCTAACATAACAGTAGGAGCCCAAGGTTTATCCCTTGGAGCATATACACCATCGGTTTTCAGAACGGTTCCGGGTATGTACAAGAAAACAATATTGATCTATCATGCATCCAACACACCCAGCATTTTGTAGCGCCAGTCATGCTAGTGGAAAGTATGTGCAAGGTCTGATGGTGTAAAGCTGCATGAGAAGGAACACTTTTTCTGATCGAAGGGAATAGTAATTTGCAGACTGAAAGAACACCTTGACCTCATCATTAATGAAATGTCACCATGTGCACCAGATGAAAATTAATTACCGATTCGTGTAAGTACTAATATAAAATAAAAACATCAGCTTGCCAACATAAATGCAAGCAAAAGCGTAGCGATATCCCAAAGAATGTAAGCACATGTACTTCTGATTTGGAGTTCTATCTCTAACATGCAGAGGGGATGATATGGATGTGTGCATGATATGATGCAGATGCCGGGGTCATCCCCTTCTCGAAAATTAAGCAAACGAATGATGTTAGACATCTATAAGTTTTCAAGAAAAAATGGCGATATAGCAATCTGATCATTCATATGTACTCCCTCCGTTCCAAAATAGATGACTCAACTTGGAGGGAGTATCAAATTAGCCACCAGTCCATCAAATCCAACCTTCGCTAACAAGTGTGCTACAGGAGTGCTTTCAGATTCCTTTGAACTCCAGAGACCACAGGGTGTACCTGTAGATGCAGAATCCGAGAATAGAATTTCAGTTCATAATAAATCGGATAACATACTGATTTGACTAATCCTTTGTTAAACATTCAGCATGCAAAAGCACCAAAAGCAATCAACTAACATCAAATTCCAGTAGAAGCATGCCGTATAGGCAGAAAAACTCATAAGCGACGGACGGATCAAATTACAGGGTGTACCTATGATTGGACTAATCCAGGAGGCATGGATGAATCGGTTAGGCCTGCTGCAACCTACAGTAGTTGAATGGTGACCGCCAAAATCATGCACGGAAAGTGAGCCTATTCAAGTTAAATCCTACTCACAAACAAACAAATTGTAAACTAACCCATATCAAGAATGTATCACAATGGAGGCAAATTAGCTATTTATACAATGGATTAAGGAGGGGTCCGGGGCTGGGCAGCCCGAAAGATTTATTTGAACTCCCGGGATCTGTGGTAACGCCCAGACCACCCATCAGGCTAATTGAAATCAGGATTGTGGTGACCATGATGAAAGATGCTTGCTGCCGGGATAGAGAGGATGGGTGAGGAGTATCAGGAAGGAAGAATATATAGACGTATCACTCTGCAGCGGAAAGGACTGGCACATCAATCGCCATCAATGAGCGCTTAGAAACTGAATTATGATTGCGAGCAGTTCAGCAGATGAGGCGCCGGCAATCATCACCCGTGTCACCCTTTCCACTTCGCATGCGGATCGACCGCATCGGCTGGATCGGGCGGCCACTGATTCGTCCGCATCATGCGTGTCCGCTGGATCACCTGATCGGCTACCCTCGCGCGCATCACGCTGGATCCCCTCGCTCGCCTCATCGCGCGCCTCGGCTGCCCTCGCAGGCGCTAGATCCCCTCGCGCACCTCGACTGCCACGAGCATCTCCTCTCTTCGAGTCCCACATCTCCTCGACCACACAGTTTTTTTTCTGTAGGTACGCGAGCCAGCGACAGATCAAAGTCGGGCCTTCATTGTTTAAATAGGCTGTCTCGATCGGCCCAATTAAACAGAGAGCTCGGTTTTTTCTTTCAGAGTAGCAGCCCCTTAGGACTGGGCCCTGAACGCTACAGGAGTTAGGCCGGGACGCTAGAAAATGCCTCATGGAGGAGATCTAACGGTCACAGACGACCAGATCGTCAAAACGAACGGCCAGGAAAGCTAATAACGTGAGAGAGCTCGGATTAGGCTCGGTTTTACTGTCTTTAATAACTAGATCATGATGGGCACGCATTGCCGTGCCCGTCTATTTGTACGGTAATATAGTTGAAGTTTACATAAATATATCAATGCATGACAAACAGAGATTAATTTTAGGAAAAATTGTCCATATATTTGCCGATTTTACAAAACATAGATAATACAAATGTGATACAACTTGCAAATGATAGTTTTTGCTTGTTATTTTATCACGTTATTTGACGAAAATGTACCAACGTGAAAAAGTTAATGTTATTTCTTAGTAGCCCTTCCAACGATGGAAATATTGCATGTAAGGATGTCAACAACTAAGTGATGTTCAACATAGGATTAATGTGATAATTTGCAAACTAATTTAGAAGAATAAAGATTCTTCTATGGCATAGTTGTGCAAATGAAAAATTACAAGGAAAGGAACAAGGAGGCTTGGAAAATCTTCACTTTTGCTTTGCCACTCTTGCTCACTCGTTCAAACCTAACATTGTAGATGTCGCTTGAATGAAATCCATTCACAACGTTTGAACTACGGATTTGCTTTGGCTCAAATCATTTGAACTGTGGGTGGTACTGGAAAGAACAGAAAACAATACTTAGAGAGTTGTAACAGTGGCAAGACCATGCCAAAGTAAACAACCTGTACATGATGAAGATGGAGCTCACTTATGATTAGCATGAAGGATTCATCTGCAATGCCACCCACTCCAGTATAAAGTGGATTATTAGTTCGGCTGATAAAATAATCAAAATAGAACAGATAATCAAAGGCATGAACAGCTAAGAGCGCACAAATAACTGTTTGTAAATAAACAAAGAGACCGATTCCCGATCCGGTTCATCTAGGAATATGCAGCGTCCCTTAATAATCACTTAATTGTTGATAGATAGTATGTAAGTTTAGCATAACTAAAAAGGATCCTAAGAATTCAATGCTTCCTAGCAGTGAGAAGGATATGATCAGCAATGGGAAAAACAAATCTGCACATACTAAATGACCTGATACAATTGGACTATACACTAAGAAAAGCTAGAATAAAATGATCCGCAAAGTTTACAAACTTAACTCTTCAGCATCCGGAGCAGGCTATAAAAAACTAAAAATATGTATGTTCTCTTGCTGCAGAGGCTCTACTTGGGTTGCATGAGTGAATTTATTTTCTGCACTTTTCCTCAACTTCAGTAAGTCTGAAGGTTTCATTTGCATCCTACTGATGCACTTCCACAGATCTATTTTATATTCAGCGCTACATCTTTGCATCGGCCATCCATGGATGCCGGATTGATTTTCACTTCACGGGTCAGACATTCATCTTACACACCGCAATGAAATCCTCCTTTCCACTGCCGTAGTAGACATTAATAGCAAGGCACTGCCTAGTAGGATTGAAACATTAGCAGCTACCTCAAGCCTCCACCTCTCCTCGTCGATGGTGCTTGATCCCATTAGATTGCACATCCTGCCGCCGGGGTTCCCGAGCCCGACGAACAGCCACAGCTTCTGGGCTGTTCCGCGACCACCAGCCGTGGCTGATGAAGAGGACGAGGAGGTGGGGGTGCTGCTAGGGAGGCCGTTCGCCCCATGCTTCTATGGCTCCTGCAGGCTATACTGAAGATTTGTGATGCTGGATCAGAAAGGATGAGCGAAAAGGGGCAGGGGAGGAAGCAACCCTATATACACGTACCAATTGGAAACTGATGTGTCCAGCACATGAGACGTCAGCCTCGGCCATGAATGTGTGCTTAGAAACTGAAGTATGATTGTGTGTTTGAAATCTGAGTGCAGCAGTTTCCAGGAGACGAGGCGCCATTATGGCCGATGTCTCCCCACCTTCCTACCTCGCAGCCGGGTCTCCTGACGGCTGGATTGACCGCCCCCGATTCGCCCGCATCCGGCGCTTTGCTGGATCCCCATCCAATTGCGCCTCGGCTGGATTCCATCGCAGGCTACCCACGTCGTCTGCATTGATCGCCCGCCGCATCCTCTATGTATCGAATGCCCTCGATTGATTCCTCTCTTGAGAGTTTTTTTTCTTTTATGGAGACGAGTGTTGTGTCCGAGAGGACCGCTCGCTTCCTTGGGCCGAGACGAGAACGAGCCCAATTAACCACGGGGCTCCAAAAAAGCTACGGGAGTAGCTGCCCATGCGACGCGTGGCCCATTTAGCGCTAAACGCACCATGAGACAGTGATCCAACGTTCAGAAATGTCTACCGAACAAAATCCAACGGCCAAGAATGCCCAATTCGTGAGAGAGCAGGGATTAGGTGCAGTTTTGATCCTGATTATTAAAACCCCAACGAAGATGGCGAGTGAATTTCAATTGACAGCGGCTTTTCGCGGCCCTGGCCACCGCCCTATTGCATCACCGACCCGGGCGCCGTTCGGTCGCCCGACAAGGAGCGGCGTGTCGGTAGGACCTAAAGCATGGTGGCCATGAGACACCATCGTCCGCGTCGATCCGACCCCAACACGGTCTCCATCACTACCTCCCAGATGCTGCAGACAGCAGCAACCGTGCCAAACTGCGAACCAAAAGGATCTGGCGACGACGTGCCCAAGGACTACAGATATTGCTTGAAACCCGACAAATGCTTCAGGGATGTAGTGGGTCACTGACCTGGGGATGGAGCTCGTCTCCGGCTGGAGAAAAAGACTCTCCCTGCTGCACTTTTGGGGAAGACAGGAAATGTAGAAGAATGAGCCAATCCAGTGAATCCAGTGGAACTCAATGGAACCTGCACTCATTTGGGAGCACAAAGAACAATATCAATTGGAAAAAATCCATGCAGAATTTGGGGGAGAGTAGAGCTACCAACGAGGGAACACTTGTAAAAGGCCAAAAACGGAGACTAATAGTCGACCTGAGTGTCAACCATGGCCGCCGGCGAAGGATTTGCGGAAGTAAAAGGAGGAGAATGGGGAAGGAGTAAATGGACGCAATTGAATGGATATTGTAAGTTTTGTAACTGACCCCTAGTTATTGGCCACCACTGAGTGGGCCCCATCGATTGCCAATTTGCCATTACAATGGTCCGCTGCATTGATTATGGAATCGCCGGCAACTGGAGGGCGAATCGACAGGGGAGGACCCGCTGCCCCGGGTACCGCCTGGTGGCGTCGCCCAGCGAGGCAACCCGGCCGGCCGCGTCGGTCGCCATGTGAGCACCACCGCCCTAGCCTACCACCGGATCTCGATCCCGCACCTTCGGTTGGTCCAATCGACCTCGCATCAGGTCTGGGTTTTTTCCTCTCGCATCGGACTGGATGAACGCTCACCGGTCGATCGTGTGTAACCCTAGTCGATGGAACCGCACAGCGAAGCGCGTGGGCTGGAGTCTTCCTGATGGCCCAGTTAACCACAGGGCTACGTTTCAGCCCGCGGAGCAGCAGCCCACAGGACAGCCGGCCCAGTTTTTATCAGATGCGGGACAACGGGAGATCCAACGATCGAAAACGTTCAGATCATGTAAACGGACGGCTAGAAACGCGAAGCGCTGAGAGGACTACAATTGTGCGAGGATGTGGTGATTGGCGCGCGTTGCCGCGCCCGTCTGTTTTGGCAATAAAATGATAGAAATTTCTATAAATGCAAGGAGACAAAAGGTAAACATAATTGAATCACAAAATATTGAAAATGATACAAATAGTCTGACAAAAGTTGTTTCATAGAAGTTGTGTATACAATCTAAGTTCTAAATGTGAATTTCTATATAAGAGAAAATCATGCATGTGTGCACCTCTGATAAATGATATCATAATAATTTCCACATGGAAAGAAAATCATACATGGTTATTCTTATGTTTCAGGAAATCATATAAATGATTCATCTTTGGTTTCTGATGTCTAGATTGACTTATATTTTTCTGGTGTGTCTTGGCCAGTCTATGGTGAAGATGTGTACAGCATATTAGCGAAAATCATTCGTAAAATCCAGAAGACAAATAATTTACTTAACAGAGAACAAAACTTGCAATTAATTAAACTGTAAGAAGTTGCAGAAATAGAGTAGACAATATGTGCAAGAATCCATGCAATGGTTTGCAAGTAAATGTGCCTGAAATGGAAATACATAAGCTTGCATGACCTCTCGGCAGATTAAAATCTATATTATCTTCCTTAAACTTGGATTGGTATTTAGTTCAACACCTATAGGCACTACTTTTGCGGATGATTCATAAGCATTTGAAAATTAAAGGAAGAAAAACATGCATATGATGTGAGCATATACATGTATTAACTTTTGAAGGGTCTTCTTTTTTGGCAAGAAAGCTTCTGAAGAGCCTATGCTTTTCTAATTCTCTAATAAAAGGTAGACATTAAATTTAATTTTAAAAGGATAATTAAGAGACTATACTACTACTGCCCAGTAATAAATGTGTGGTTTAGTACAGCCTCGGCAACTGATCTTTTATCATAATTTGGATCAAGCAATGTCTACAAAACTCAAAAGAAATGAGAGTCAATGTACCCTTGCTGAAGATTATTGGACCAATAGTAGAATTACTGAATCATGATATTAGAATCAAAATACCCATGATGCATGATCTGCAATACCCATGCGTCATTTGCAGCAGGTGATGGTTTGTCTATAGGCAAGTTTTAACTACTCATGGTAGAACCATCATTGGAATATATGGACTTTACAGCTTACAGTAACTGATCATCTCCGAAATAATACCTATAGATAGAACACATGTTCTAATCTTCCTGACCTATTTTTGATTAACTAAGAAACATCAACTTAGCTTCAACCTTTTGCATCCCAAGAAGATGAGTCCTCGCGAAGCTTTTGTATCTTCCCATAAACCTCATTGACCAAACCTGTATAGAATAAGAGAAAATTTAAGGGAAGATGGATGGCGATTGAGATGGTGTTCAGAAGTGGAAAAAAACATACCTAGAATAAACTCAGGCACATATTAATACTGGTGGTCATTAACAATCTCTTAATTCTGTTAATGAAGTAAATACTTTTTGTTGAAGAAGAGCGCAAAGCACAGAGAAGCCAATGCATAGTCATCTATGGTGAAATTTTTCGTCCCTGGTCACTCAAAAATCTGGAAACTGATGCCCGCACGACGTCCCTTGTAACTAGGAGATGAAGCCAGAGAAGATCGAGTGTGGGAGATGGAAGATCAGGTAGATAGCAGTACCTAAGTTTCCTGCACATTTTTTCTTGAGTTCACCAAAGTGATCGTGCTACACAAGTTAAGGCACCGACAGTGTATTTAACTCTTTTTTCTTAGCAGAGATTATGGGGGGAAATTTAATTCGATATTGATCTCTTTGGCATCATTGAGCCATTCACCTCAAACCATCATGATAGGAGGGGTTTGTCACCGTCACCTCATACCTTCATGAAAGTAAACTGCTGCATACAGCAAAAAACAATACCATTGCATGAATGATGCAGAAACACAAACTAAGCAATCGTACATCCTCAATGTATGTATACTGGTAATCCATGTGTACTAATTGAATGAGCGGCAGCCATATAATCTCTTTGTAGCACATGCACCGATATACGTAGGTGTAACAAAACAAAGAAGAACATGTACAAAAATGAGCAATCAACTATTTCTTCAGAGCAAGTGAACATGCTGTATCACACCATGTCATGCTTATGAATTGAACATCAGGAAGGAAGAAAATACCGTATGCCAGTGTTGAGACTAACGCCACAGTGGACCACCAAGACACACATGCTTATGAATTGAACATCAGGAAGGAAGAAAATATAACACGAATGGGGCATTGGGCTGCGAACCTATAGATGCAGCAGACAACGCGGAGACGGGATCTTGGAGGGAGAGAGCATGCGCAGGTACGGGCGGCGTCACCGAGGGAGAGGGGATCCATCCGTTGTGACATTCCGTCGAGCAGCTGCCGTGCGCGGCGTGCACTGAGCAGATGCCTGATCTAGGGGAGAAGGGAAGGGGATCCATCAGCAGTCAGGTCAAACATGAGATTGGAGAGGAAGGCATCTCACAAGGGTTAGAGATGGCGGATGTGGCGCAAGGTTGCAAGGTTGGGAGGGAGAATGGCGGCGGCGGCGACGAGGTGGCGGAGGGCTGGATCGACGCAAACCGATCCTGTCGAGAATTGCATCCTCGCACGCGTCGGCGTCGCCTCGGGCCGATCCCCTCCCGCACCGGATCACTGGCAAGCCTCACCTCGGATTGATCGACACCCGCGCTGGAATCCCTCGCGAGGCTCGCCTAGGCTGGAAGGAGGAAAACCGCCGCGTCCGCGCATCCTTGGTATCGAGCCGCTCGGATCCCCTCGTGCGATTTTTTTAGCGCAGCGACGCATCGGTCGGCCCATAGAGGCCCAATCAACCACAAGCCTTCAAAAAAGTCCCCAGAGTAGCGGCCTATTAGGACAGGCAGCCCAGATCGCGATAATCTGCCACTTAGAGGAAGATCTGACGGCCAAAAACTATTCTAACGCGAATCCGACGGCCGAAAATGCTGAGGGCCTGAGAGCGCTCGCTTTAGGTGCGGTTATACTGTCCTAAATTTGTAATTAACTATTTTTGATTTGTTGTGCTAGAGTAATTGAACAAGCATGTAAAAACATAAATATGTTTTTATAAAAGACAATTCATAATAGATGTGTCATTAAATAATATTAAATCTTGACAGTAGCCTCATGTTTTTTTGCGGGTGAAAACTTTGTATTACTCGATCACAAAAACTGTTTTTTTAGCATCAGTACAGACGCAAGCGCTCATATACACGCGCATACACTCACCCCTATGAACGCATACACGCACACCCTATCCCTATGAGCACATCGCCGGAAATCCTGAAATAAATCCAGGAATAGTGCGAGCATCAGGATTTGAACCCTGATGGGTTGGGGATACCATTGTCCACCTAACCATCTCAACCACAGGTTGGTTCGCGATCACAAATATTGTTACAATTTGGATTTGAGCCATATTCTCACGTTGGCACTCAAGTATGTCATCTTTACGCCCACGGGTGTTGGGGCCGTCGATCGTGCCGACTAGCTGCACACTCAATCCAGTTTTTCTTTAACACGGGAAGGGAAGGGAGCATCATATCGGCCTCCTCCCAATACAATACTCCAGAAAAGCAACTCTTGCGCTCCGTATTCCGACGGTCAGATCTGCGCCTCTCTCCCTCCGGACGGCCTCGCCGTCGTCGGGAGAGAAGAGGGCGCCGGTCTGGCCGGGCGGATCCGTGTACAGTAAGGTAGGTAGCTAGCTAGCTTAGCTGTTGGTATTTCGGGCCGGTGCTGCTGTTTCTCGGAGGCGATGGCGGCGGCCGCGAATAGGAGTGTGGGTGGCGCTCTCCAGCTGGTGGCGTTACATCCAATATGTGTCCTGCGGCTCCTCTTTGGAGCGGCAAGCTTGCTGTATCCTGGTGTGGTCGGCGTGGCGGCGTCGTCGACTTCGCTATGGATCTTTTGTTCCTCCGGCTGCGTCGTTCTCACAGCGGTTCTGGCTCCTGGGCTGCTGTGTTGCCGGGTGGGTATGTACAGGAGGTTGCCGGCTGGCGTTGCTTCTGTTGGCCACGGCGACGGCGGCTTGCGGAGGTGGCTTGTGTTTCGACACAGGGTTGGTTGGTCATCGGCAGTCAGGTCCGGTGTTTCTCCTCGACGTGGTCGACTGGGGACGGCGGATCTGAGACTCGTCGGGCTCGGGGTGGTCCCCGGCCGATGTGCCACAGCGAGATGTGCCCCGCCGCCCGCGGCGGGTGCTTTCTTCGGCTCTGTAAAGCTTCGATGCGATGGTGTCCGACGAGTCTTTGGTTCAAGGTTCTCGTCGCTACTTCCTTCGATGGCGGCTTCTCCGGCGTGTGAAGGATGGCGGCAGATGCAGGATGGTTCAGCAATCAACCCCCTCAGGGACCTGTTTGTTAATTTTCTTGTTTTGGGGTGTTTTTTGCTGTTGTGTCTGGACAGGTGTCCCCTCTGGTTTGTTCCAGTGAGTGCGGCGTGTGTTGTACCTGGGTTTGTTATATGATGAACACGTACCTACTCTTCAAAAAAAAAAAGTATGTCATCTTTACTATATCTCACAACTAAGAGCTGATGAGGTGCAGTTCATGAACATTTGACACTCTTGCTACAAAGGTTCTATCAGTAAGTATGCACAATTATCCCTTTTTGGGCCGCAAAAAAGAAAAGCTAACTATTTGAGGTGCGACAAATTTCTCTCTTAGAAACCAACTAGCAGGTGCTCTCTGGAGTGCGGGCTTATGGCGGCCGAGCACCAGGCAGGCCTTTATCTTGCTCGTTCTTTTGGGCATTGGGATATGCAATCCGTCAGTTCGGGCCAGTGTTGTGACAGGCCTATGTGGGGAAATACGGTCCGGCATACTCCTAGCGCGCCGATAGGCGTATTCTGTTCGGCCCATGGATGGGTTCTGTTTCGTGCTACTGCCCAATCTCACATGTCGTGGACCAGGGTCATGTGGCCCATGGGCTGTTTCGGAACAGCACAGCTCATCTCATTAGATGCCCCCCATACCAGCGACCCCAAATCGAGTGGATCAGAACAGAGGCACGCGACAGATTTTCTATTCCATCCCCTTCCTCTACGCACCCGCCTGGTCCGCCGACGGCGTCGGCTCGAAGCTCTTCCGGCGCCGCTTCGAATAGGATCTGGCGCCATGTCTACCAATGGCGTCGAGTTAAACTGGTAGGCGTAGTCTAATCCAGCACTTATATCAACGTTGTGATTGCAATGGCGGGGCGTCGCTTCCCCTTGCCAGATCTGTACTCATATATTTGTTTTCTTGCAGGGCCGTTGACGGAGATGTGGTGTGGAGCGCTCCGGTACTTCCTCTGGAGTCTCATGATTCAATTAGCGCTGTGAACGTGGATGGTGTCGCCGCCGGCGAGCCAGCTGCCGTGGGAAAGGAAGGCGCATATGACGTTTGCTCCGAAGCGACCAGCGGGTGGACGAGAAGGTTAGTGCTGGGGACACCATTGCATACATTTTTTCTGTGTAGTGATTAGCATAAACATTTGATTTATTCTTCCATGCTATGCCTCCCTGTTTCCTAGGTATTTCAGTTTTCGCCTGATTTAGCAGTGAGATATTGATACGAGAAAGTAATCTGTCTGTCTCAAAATGAATTTTCGGTGTCTATTTAGGGATGTGTGTGGCTAAACTTGTGCAATATAGAGTTGAATGTCAGCAAAGGGAGTTCACTTGCTTGTAGATGCGTTGCTCCCTTACAGATTTATGGTGTACGGCCATTATAGTGTAATGGTTTTACAGCTGTAATTTGGAACTGCTTTATTCAGTAAAAAAAATTTCACAACTAATGTAGTTGTTGCTGTCGTAGTTGCATCAGTACATCGCTGATTTGTTCAGCCATTTTCAGTTTGCTGGATTCGTTTGTTTGATGCAGTCATCACAGCAAAAATCTTTAAGTAGTATCAGTTTATATGTGATGGGTGCTCACATGAGCTGTGTTCTCTGTTTAAGATTATTATTTCGCTGTTCAACTCGGTTTGAGATAATTTTAAAGTGTCGCCAGCATATGTTTGTGGTGTTATGGTGTTTGGCAATTGAAGGAGATAGTTAGATTTATGGGGTATGTAGTATGATTTGTTTGGAACTAGTTTATAAGTTTATTGTCTTCACAGACGTAAAACTTATTATTTCGTTTTTTATTTTGTGGTCCATTTATTTTTCTGTGTATATTTTTTCCCTGGAGCAGTTGACTATTTCCCTCCATCTGTTTTTTGACCAAACTATGAACACTTTTCTGCAGGGTTAGGATTGGTAATGCGGCTGAGGAGAGGGAGATGAACCCTGATAGGAAAACTGCACTTGAATTGTCAGTTCGCGCCTATGCAGAGAAAAAAACTGGGCCAGTCGTCAATCCAGCAATTGGCACATCTTTTGACTCGTTGGATGAAGCCTATGAGTTCTACAACCTCTATTCATGGGAATATGGTTTCGGTGTGAGGCTTGCAAAAAGCAGACTCAATGTTCATCGGAAGAGATGTATGCAAGAAATACTCTGTGCTTGTGCGGTATGTTCACGCATCTCCCGAAAATAAAATAAAGAATTAGTTATTATTTTGTCTTTTATCTGTTCTGTTGTCTATATAAATTTTGGAATTGTCTTTCTGGAATTTATTATATGCTTGCTGCCGTCTTTTACAGGGCAAACCAATGCGGGAAAACAGTAGATCATCCAGATGCGGGTGCGAAGCCATGATCAGATTGCTCCGTTCAAATGACAATGGTTGGTACATTTCAGAGTTCAAACCTGGCCATAACCACCCACTGTCTGTTACATGTGGGCAAAAAATGCATTGGAAGTCACACAGGCATATCGATAGATACACAAAGGATCTGGTTAAACAACTCCGTGATAATAATGTTGGTCTGGGGAAGGTTTTCAGCATCGTCGGCAGTTTTTTTGGCTCGGTTGAAAACGTGCCATTTACAAAGCGTTCATTGAAGACATTGTGTAGAAAGCTTAACAAGGACCAGTCAGACTCTGACGCTATGAAAACAATGGAAATCCTGGCTGATATGAAGGCTAATGATCCCGACTTCAATTACACAGTGCAGGTAGATGAAGACAGCAGGATAAAAACACTAATGTGGGTTACGAGTAGGGGGTGCGATCAGTATAGGTACTTTGGTGATGCGATTACATTTGACACAACATACAGAACCAATCTGTATGACATGCCATTTGGGTTGTTCGTTGGCGTGAACAATCACTTTCAGAGTATAATTTTTGGAGGTGTCATGATGAGAGATGAGAAAGAGGAATCTTTCAAGTGGGTTTTTCGGGAGTTCATACGTATGGTTGGTGGGAAGCATCCGCAAACTATACTTACCGATCAAGCGCGCTCCATGGAAATTGCAATTCAGGCAGAAATGCCTAACACAATACACCGTTGGTGCAAGTGGCATGTCCTGAAAAAGGCAAAAGAGTCAATGGGTGTGCTTTGGAGCAAGAACAGTGAATT
>LR738715.1:32115802-32148871 GCA_902687465.1 Secale cereale | reverse complement strand
GCCACGCTTACTCCAATAGGCAACAAGAGGCTTGCGCTACCAGATGATGGCCAACTGACTAACCCTGCCCCTCTAGGTTAGTAAAGCACTGACCATATGCAATTTTTTGGGTTACGTGGCGGCACAGCTTACTTATTGCCATGTACTACCAGCTGTGGTTCCAGCAATGCCTCCGTCGCCGCCGCCGACACCACCGCCGCCCGAATATGGATATTCACCGTTTGAGTTGGATCTTCACCATGTTTTTTATCCGGACTACGTGTGCGCTGACTTCTATGAGTCCGTCTCGCTGCTAACCAACCCAGATGAACTCAGCAGGTTAGTTAGCGTACATGCAATATTGCTAGCTATTTACAGCAAGCTGTTACGGCTGAAGTTAAAATGCATATATTGGTGTATGTGTTTAACAGGACTTGGTTTGAGCACCACTCCCCTACTTTGCTGAGGATGGACGGACACAAGATTAAGTACCAGTTCAGTTTGCATGGAGAGATGATGTACACTGGCCTTGACGCTTGGGTGCGTAGTTGGAATGAGAGGGAGAGGAGGATGATGGAGAGGGTACGCCTGCCAAACTGGAGGGTTCTGTCCCCACCAGATGCCGTGGTCAGTGCATACTGAAGAAGGGGTCATCTTAGTGTACCCATAACCTGATTCGTGCCATCTCACTGACATGTGTGCGCATTTATTGTTTTTTTTGTCTGGAAGCTACACATGGAAAACATTGATACTGAGATGGGGCGTGCTATGTTGATGGGCTTGCTTACTGCGCCAAACCTTGGGTTCAGGCTTGCCACTTGTCGCTTGGTGCGTACTCCAAACCTATAAAATTCAGACTTGTTTATGTCACAGAAAGGCTTTCGATCTCATCTCTTAAATCATTTATTTGCAGATCATGTTCCCTGTCTGGCTCAACCAGGAGTGGTGCTTGTACGTCTTCGACATGGAGCGCACTAGGCTCACGGTCTTTGATCCATTGTACACACAGCTTGCTTCGCACGTGTACGAGGCGAAGCATGGGGGGACCGTGCGCATGCTTCTAAGAGGAATGCAAATCCTTGGGACGATACTAGTGGACGGCTGGCACATGGACAATTCTGCATGGACCGTGGTGTACAACAAGGACATGCATGTGGCATGCGGCAGGTACGTAATTTCCGGCGTGAGATGCAGTTCATTATAGCTGTGTTTATTCACTCGCTAAATACGTGTTCGGGAACAAAAATTGTTTCAGCGGCGAATCCCCTGGGTACCTTGCTTATTATGCTGACAACTACAACGGTCACGAACTGGAGGAAGCTGTCCCAGTTGTAAGTTTGCTCCCGTCCCGTCTAACTAGATATCGCACCTCCATTAGATACCGACAGCATTATGATAATTCCTTGATTATTTGCATGAACAAACAAAAAGGTTGGCCTACCTGGGCGACGCCAGAGGATGCTGTATGAGACAATTGCCTGCCACGGCAACACTGCACCTCGGCCAGGATTCATGGAGCAGGTGGAGGAGGAGGAGTAGGATTCTGGCATGGTGTCAAGCTTTTGGCTTTCCGCTGTCACGGGTGTAAAGGCGGGGTTTGTTTTTAATTGTAGGACTTATCCGTGTATCATTTTGTAACTAGCTTGTTGCTGGTTCTGCCTGTTAAATGACCCCTGATTGGCGTGGAAAAATGGTGGTTTGTCGAACCTGTTTAGTTGTAATCATATGTGTCGTTTGCTGCTATGCAGCGCGGCTTGTCAACTTGCAAATTTATGTGTTGTTTGTGATGAACTGAATTTTGTCCTCAGAATAAACTCGTCAAATGACAGCAGGATGGATCGTGCGACTGGATTAGTACCTAAAACACTATGCCTACCTATATCCAGTAGGACACGTGTGTATCTGCAGCACCACATGTACGCCACAGTGATATGGTAGCAGCGAGCACAACGGGCCACAAAATTTGAAAGAATCAGACCGTTGGGATTGAGCCGCTGGATATATAATGACCATGCCAGACACCCTGCGCAACCATTCTACCACCCAAGCAACCAACGAATCCACATCCAACGACAATGTCGTCGTCCATTTCTTCGAGCTCTAGATCTGGTTCTTCCTCCAGACCTGGCTCCCTTGCGCAAAACAGGTCCCCTGTAAGGTACAGGGTCGCTCCTCTGGACTACGAGCCACCGACGAGTTGTGAATGCAAGCACAAGCCAAAAGCAGCCATGTGGATCTCCTGGAGTGACGATAACCCTGGAAGACGGTACAAAACATGTGCCATGTCAAGGGTAAGTGAATCTGACAACCAACGCGTTTCTGTTATTTTTTGGCGTGAGGTTTCTGTTTGATATGATGTGCTATGGCTTGGGATCAGATGGGAGGGTGCAACTTCTACGAGTGGCACGACGATCCAATTGAAGATCCCTTCCTGAAGCAACTGCTTATTGATCTGCGAGACAAGGTACGCCTGCTGGAGAGGATGAATTCCGAACTACGCAAGGGAGCGATGGCTGTGCAAGAGAGGCATGTTTTACAGGCTGAAAATCCTCCAGCTCCAATAGCTAGAGTGCCCGAGGCATCAAGGTGTGGCTACTGGAAGAATGTGGCCCTGTTTGTGTTGGTTGTGGCAGTGCTGTGGAATAGTTTCTTTGTGTAGGATATGGTAGAACAGTTTGGAACATCTCTCACGTCGGTGTCCAACCATGTATCCCCATGACTATCTTGTGACTGCACCATATGGAAGCTTGTTTGTCATAAATTGTTTGCATTCAGCTATAATAATCTTCCGTAAACAATTGCATGGTAAGATGCAACGCACACAGGTGGCATATCTAATAATGTCAGGCACACAACTGACTAACTATTCTTTTAGACAACAATGTTTGCCTACAGAACGACAAACGACCCTTTGATTGCTTCGAGCGAGTCGCTTGCAGCTTTTGTTTGATTTCCTTGCATTCTCATCAACTCGTACAACATGAGGTTGCTGTGCGATATGATTGTTTCCTAGGCGATAAGATAGTATGCTAATGATTAGTCATTTTGCAAAATTAAAATCATACTCGTGGCTTGGAGTTCCATTTAATGTGAAGCGCTTACTTTGTTGAGTGGGATTTGCAACTTGTCACCGTCATAGTTCCTTGCAAAAAAAGTGGCACACAATCCGGCCTCGTCCCTGCATATCGAATTAAAGAATGAAATCCAAGACGTGAGAACTACTTGGCAAAAAAGTGGATGTTCATGTATAGGCAGTAGCGAATCAGTGGTGCTTACTTGTGAAATTGTTCTGTCATTATGATTGGGAATGTACGTTTCCAGTGACTTGATTCACAATGCCATGAACTGAAAAAACTGTAGAGGCAGTTGAACAGAGCAGCATGAAGTTTGTTGCTCACGAATTCGTGCATGCTGACTCGGCGATTACTGTATCCGAACGGGCCAACAGCAGGGTCGAAAACGATGATTCGCTTGCGCAGCATGTCAAATGCATAAACTACCCAGCCATCTGGGAGAATTGCTGGAATAAACCACTACCAAAATGGACATATAAAAAGTATGTGATTCACAAGGGGGTAGTAACGTTGCAACAAAGAGGAAAGTATTTGAATGATGTCGGATTACCATGCGGCATGATGCTGGGTTGCAAGAGGCGGTTCCCTCCTGGAAGCTAGCCCTAATGGAGTGCACGGTCAATGGGTCGGCGTTGGACAGAACAGTTGTCTTCATATTCAGAAAAAAAATGTGGTCAGTAAAATCGTGTAACAGTTCTAAAATTTGGGGCTTTGTATGATCCTGGCACTCACCGCAAAATCGGGCTCGATGTATTTCCTCCATATCATCCCGGGAGTGTCTTTTGAAAATAACATGTCAAGTTGGGCAAGCCTGCGGAAGATGGATGTGAACATTTCATGTGACATTTTCTCTTGTGACACAAGCTGTTGCTGAATATCTAAGCCTTCCATAGAGATGAAACGAGGTTTGGGGTGTACAACCCATGGCCTGTTAATTAGAAACGATGAATGGCAAAGGTTAGTGATTGAATGAGGAAATTTGCAGAATACATCAGTGTATGTTTGCTGAGTGGTTATGCTTGCCTCTGGAGATTTAAGGTAGAAGCTGCTGCCATCCAGTCTCTTATAGCCCTGAGAGCGGTATCAGGTGGTGGTGCAGAGACTGTACCAACAACCCATGGGTCTCTGCCGAAATTGCACTTAGGAAGGTCGATCTTCAAAGGTGCGCCTTCTGTGGTTGATCCAAACAAGATGAACTCAGGAGATGGCCGGATCTCAGCATAATGTGTTACAAGAATGGCCGTTAGATCATCGTGCATGCTGGCAATCGTGCTAGCAATCTCCATAATGGAATCGTCCTGTGCTATGGCCATCTGACTTTGCTTGTCAATCTCATGTGTTGGTGCCAGTGATGATACCGGTTGTGCATCGCGCGAGCATGGCTTCTTTTCTAACCCAGAGTGCAAACTAGATGATATACTTCCTTCCCTTTTTCTAGACGCTGTGCTGGTAGCAGACATAGCTCCTGCGAAAGTAATAACATGGTGTTAATTGGGATTATTTTGTTACTTGTGTAATGGAAACATTTTTTTGAAAGCCGTACCTTCATGGTTGCCTGGTGCAGGCAACCGTGGGCCAACCTTGCTTACTAAAGGAGTGCTGAATTGGTTATGGTCTGTTGATGTTGTAGGATGTGGCTGGCAGTTGGTTGTGCTTTCACCATTCAAAATGCAAGATTTGTGGCCTAATGCCTTGCAGCAGGTACAACTTTCTGCTAGGCAGGTCATAAGCTTGTCTGTGAAAGTGAACATGTTTGTCTGGAATGCTTGGCGCATTTCTGATATATTAGCTAGACCACGTGCATTCTGCTCGCGTAGAAGAATACCCAACTTCTCTGCTGACTAGATGATTGTTAGAGAGCTAACTTGTTAGTAACATTGCATGAGTATATATCATCGCAGTGGCAAAATAAAACTTGTATGTACTGGTAGTGTTTCGGCAGACTTACTATGCTCGGGTATTTTGTGCGGATATAATTTGAAAATTCTTGTGGGCCAGTCCTTGTGTAATTACACCGTAACATGGGGGTGGATGGTGTGCTTGCTCTTTTGGGTGTTGTTGTTCGTTTGGGGAGATTTATGGAGCATGTACCTTTGGCATGGAGTTCAATCGTCTGGCTAACAGATAACTCGGGCCGAACCTAAAGAAAACAGTCAGATAATTGAGTATGGTTCGTTGGAAACCTAGAACAAAAAATTATATGATAATACACAAACTTGATTAATTAAGAATATGATGATTACCGCTCCTCCGTGGTATGAAATCTCTCCAGGAGATATGTTCACTGCAATTTTCTCAACCATCTTCCTCATTGATTCATAATCATACAAACCTATGCGGGGGGTTATTTCTCGTGGCTTGTTTAGTATACCAAGGTCGAGACAGTCGAGAACAAAAATCTGATTTGTATGCAACGACAACATATGACAAATGCATTAGCATAGGCGTGGGATTGGCACAGTAGGAAGTTTGGAAAAATAAGAAGACTAACTGGTTTGTGCAAACTGTATCACATTTACCTGCAGAAACAAGTGACAACCAACTATGTGGATGGTTGGGTTTCTCTTTGAAACATCTGCCTTGAACTTTCTGACGGCTTGAAACAGGTGCTTCAGTACATACCGTCCCCAGTTCCAACTTTTGGTCTTGCTAATGTCATTCAGAGCAGCCCAGAAGTCTATGGATATATAATCATGCTTGGACGTGGGAGCAAGCACATGACCAATTATAAAAATGACAAATGCAATCTTGAAACAGTCCTGCTGAATTTGGGGTGAAGATTCTGATATCGCTCCAAGCAAAACATTTTCAGCTGCTTTTAGACTATGCGTGCCTTTGTCGCTGAATGTTGCTGCCATTCGTGTGTACTCGATGCACGCTTCCGATGGTTCGACGCCTTCGCCATTTATATCGAAGCCAACGGCGGGGATGCCAAAAACGTAATTAAGCTTCTGTTCGCACAGATCAAGCACACCCTGTGCTTCAAGGTTGATTTTGCTGGATTCAGCATCCACTCGGTCCATCAAAAAAGCACTATATTTCAGATTAATCTTCTGCCATGCCTTCACCTCTAGAAACCCCCCGAATCCAGTGTCCATAACTAGCTGCCGCTTGAAAGAACTGAACTTTGCAACAACAGAACCAACTTTGAGCAATGAGAGCCTGGAGGTGAAACATGGTGCCCCTGGTAATCCAGTGGACCCACCTGAACCATCCTCATCACTAACCCAGTCTTCAGGGGATTGGTCACTGTTTTCTACACGATTAATCACCATAGCAGCTTGTATCCCACTAAATAAATCTGTCATCCTAACTTCTCTTGAACTGCCTAACGGCAAAAAACTTCTACCTATGCAAACAGAATCGATCTAGGGATGAGCAAAACATTAAGAACAGTGCGGGATAGGGCAGAACATAACAAAAAACAGAGTGGAGCGAGAGTCCGTACTTTTGGGTAGAACTCTTCCTCCGTATCGCGCACGCCGCCGGCCAATAATCAACCTCGCCGTCGCCTGGACATCCGGGGGCGAGGGAGGAGGTGCTGATGGTTGCTCCTTCAGGACAAAAGCTGGGGAAGAACAGGGGGGTTGAGAAGTGAATGCCGATGCCAGGGGTAGATGGAGACAACTGTACCTAAAGGAAAACAACTTGCGTGATGGCTGGTCGTCATACTGCCACGTCCCGCGAACGGACGGAATTGTGGTTGTGAATCAGCAACGTTGCTCCACACCGGATTCTGGCATCGTACATGTCTCGTCCATTCCCGCTGGCACATGTACATCTAGCCAACGTTGCTTGTACATGTCAGATGCGAGACAGCGGCCTATGAACTTTTGCATGTGCGTGGGGCCTGGCTCTTCCAATACAGCGCGAAAATAAATCAAATACGCGAGGGATACGGGGCCAGCGGGAATCCACATGGCCTTTTCACGGCCTCGATACCGGCCTGCCTGCAGGACGGCCTCCGTTCGCATTTTCCGGTGCTCTCTGCCTTTTCGTGAAGCAGGGAGTAAACCACCATAGTTCCATCAGGAGGTGAAACAAATTAAGTGAAATTAACTAACCCAACAACCATTGAAAAAAATCTCTAACAGGAATAAGGACGACCCGGAGCACGAATGGGGAGACGTGAGCTCAGATAGGCATTACTTCCTCCGTCCCTAAATATAAGTCTTTCTAAAGATTCTTCAACAAGTGACTACATACGAAACAAAATGTATGAATCTACAGGGAGTGATGTTTTGGCTCCCGAGTCCAGTTGGTCCTGATATCCCAACCGCTAAGAGTTGCATCGTGATCTGGGCTACCCATCATTGCCTCCCCAATACGTGAATATAAAATGTGGAATACACTATTGCTGCCGTTTGTGTACGAATGGTGGAAAGCAACTCAGACGGTGGCGCCAAGGCGCGGTTACAGGTGGAGACGGACCCGTACCTGGACATGTGGTACAGGTAGTTGGCTTGGACGGCCCTCGCGTCAGCCGTCCCGTCATGTCAGTGAAAATAAATGAAGGATGATACATAGATATTTCCGTTTCCTTAAAACAATGATTCAGTTTTGGTTCAAATAAATAAACAAATATAAACATGATCGAGTATGGATCAAGACATAAAAACTACTCTCTCTCCGTCCAGAAAAGTAGTTCATTGTGTTTTTTGCAAACAAAAAAAAACTCATACGTTCAACCCCCTTGAAAAATCAACCCGTCTCCTTCCTTCCTCCTCCTCCACCGGCGGGAGCCACCGTCGGGTCGAACGCCGCCGCCCGCCTGTGTAGCTGCCACGGAGGCGACCACAGCCGCCCGTCTGCGCAACTCGACCACCGCAACCCACCTGCACTGCCCCACCACCGCCGCCCACGGAAGCGACCAGCGCATCAACCGTCCGGCGCAGCGCCACCACCCACATGCGCCGCTGCCACAGAGGCGACCACAGCCGCCACTCGCAGGACCAGCCACTTCATCCGCTTCGGCCACCAGCGACGCGAAATTTTCTGGCCACTCCGGCCTCTGCTACGGCTGTTATCTTCCTCGCCACTGTTGCAGCTGGTGCTGCTGGGGTGGTGTAGAGCCCCTGATCATCGACTTTGATTTACTCAAGCGCTCCCGCCTCTGCTGCTTGGTGGTGGTGGATGAAAGGTACAATACCTGCTGAAATTGGTGTCATGTGGTGAAATTAAATTAGAGCAGATCATCCAGTTTTGAACAAATGTGGTGGTTTAGATCATACAATTTGAACATATTCACTGTACCTTTGAACAAATTCATCCAAATTGCGGTGTTGCAGATCATCCCATTTCACTTTCAATTACTGAAATTGGATGATACTCCTTGCTTGTTCTCTAATTTGATCATATGCAGTACATGACCTCCGATGTGTGCCAAACACAGTTTCTGCAGCCGAACATGACCTCTGATGAAATTGATCTGAAGATCCCTGAGCAAATTTCCCTGATCAACTAATGCCAGCTACTCCAGTAATTTCCCTACTTCAGAGACGGTGACATGAGAAAAACGAGAATTGTCATTGTCAGATGAGAACAACCAGAGTTGGTTGTGGCTTGCAAGAGTACATCCTACTGGACATATATAGCCAGCAGAGGTTATTTAGAACCATTAAATATATGTTCTTCAGAACCAAAATGTCATTGTAGTTTCGGTACAAGAATTGAGTGGTAGTGAGACGAGAACAGCCACAAGAATTGTCATTGTGATTGTGGTTTCAGCAAATAAAGTTTCAGCTGGCTAACTGAACCAGCAAACAAATAAAGGTTTCTTGAGTTTCACTAGTATTGTCATTTTGCAATTAAAGTTAGATGAGAACAAGTCAATTACTGAATGTGTTTGCATGATTCAGTCAAGTTTCACCTATACCATTGTCATTATCATTGAATGATTCACTCAAGTTTCACTATAATTTGATTTTGTAGTAAACCTTGTGATTTTGTCAAGTTTCGCCCAGAATAACAAGTTAAATTTGACTGTCAAGTTTCACTCGTTTCTGTGTGTGCATGATTCAGTCAAGGTTCACTAGAATTTGATTTTGCAGGACCAGTTTCAAACAAGTTTCCGTGATTCTGTTAAATTGTCATTATCATTTTGCTGCAATCTTGTTTGAAACTAGTACCCCACCCATATCAACAGCTCTAAATTTGTGAAGGTACTGAATCGATCCACAGCAACTTTGACAAAAATGTGAAGGTACTTAATCCTAAGAGGTTGTTGTGTTAATATCAACAGCTCTGAAATGTACTCCCTCCGTCCAAAAATACTTGTCATCAAAATGAATAAAAGGGGATGTATCTAGATGTATTTTAGTTCTAGATACATCCCTTTTTATCCATTTTGATGACAAGTATTTTCGGACGGAGGGAGTATGAAGGTACTGAACTGAACGCTACCTGAATAAGTGATTGTTTGTACTGGAGAGCATGCCCGGTTATGTTGGGGAACGTTGCATGGGAAACAAAAATTTTCCTACCGTTCACCAAGATCAATCTAGTAGATGCAACTACGAGGGGAGAGTGTGATCTACGTACCCTTGTAGATCGCTAAGCGGAAGCGTTATGAACGCGGATGATGGAGTCGTACTCGTCGCGATTCAGATCGCCGAAGACCTAGCACCGAAGCAACGGTGCCTCCGCGTTCTTCACACGTACGGCTCGGGGACGTCTCCTCCTTCTTGATCCAGCAAGGGGTGGAGGAGAGGTTGATGGAGAACCGGCAGCACGACGGCGTGGTGGTGATGGTGGAGAAGAACTCCAGCAGGGCTTCGCCTAAGCACCACGGGAGAAGAAGATGTAACGGGAGAGGGAGGGCAGCACCGAGGCACAAACTATGTTGGCTGCCCTCCCTTTGCCCCACTATATATAGGGGGGGGTGGAGAGGTGAGGGCGCCCTAGGGTTTCCCCCTAGGGGCCGGCGGCCAGGGCAAGGGGAGGGGGCGGCGGCCAGGGCAGGGGGGGGGCGGCCAGGCCCTAGGGTTTCCCCCCCTAGGTGCCTTGCCCCCCAAGGCCAAGGGGTGCGGCCAGCCCTAGGGGGTCCCACCCCCTTAGCCGCATGAGGAGAGGGCCCAGGGGGGCGCACAGCCCCCTGAGGGCTGTGGTGTTCCCCCTTGTGGCCCACTAGGCCCAGAACCACTTCCGGACCCTCCAAAACCCCTTCCGGTACTCCGCCGATTTCCCGATGCTCCCCGGAACACTTCCGGTACTCCGAAACCTTTCATCCTATATATCAATCTTCGTCTCCGGACCATTCCGGAGACCCTCGTCATGTCCGGGATCTCATCCGGGACTCCGAACAACCTTCGGTAACCATATACTTTTCTCACTAACAACCCTAGCGTCACCGAACGTTAAGTGTGTAGACCCTGCGGGTTCGGAAACCATGTAGACATGACCGAGACACTCCCAGGTCAATAACCAATAGCGGGATCTGGATACCCATATTGGTTCCTACATGTTTCTCGATGATCTCATCGGATGAACCACGATGTCAAGGATTCAGGCAATCCCGTATACAGTTCCCTTTGTCTCGTCGGTATGTTACTTGCCCGAGATTCGATCGTCGGTATCTCTATACCTAGTTCAATCTCGTTACCGGCAAGTCTCTTTACTCGTTACCGTAATACATAATCCGTGACCAACTACTTAGTCACTTTGAGCTCATTGAGATGACGTATTACCGAGTGGGCCCGGAGATACCTCTCCGTCACACGGAGTGACAAATCCCAGTCTCGATCCATGTCAACTCAACAGACACCCTCGGAGATACCTGTAGAGTACCTTTATAGTCACCCAGTTACGTTGTGACGTTTGGCACACACAAAGCACTCCTACGGTGTCAGTGAGTTACATGATCTCATGGTCATAGGAACTTACACTTGACATGCAGAAAACTATAGCGATAACTGACACGATCAAAAGCTATGTTTACGTTTGGGTCTCGTCCATCACATCATTCTCCTAATGATGTGATCCCGTTATCAAATGACAACTCATGTCTATGACCTGGAAACCGCGGTCATCTTTGATCAACGAGCTAGTCCTGTAGAGGCTCACTAGGGACACAAAGTCTGTCTATTCATCCACACGTGTATTTGAGTTTCCAATCAATACAGTTATAGCATGGATAATAAACGATTATCATGAGCAAGGAAATATAATAATAACTCTTTTATTATTGCCTCTAGGGCATATTTCCAACAGTCTCCCACTTGCACTAGAGTCAATAATCTAGCATTACAAGGTAATGAATCTAACACCCATAGAGTCTTGGTGTTGATCGTGCTTAGCCCGTGGAAGAGGCTTAGTCAACGGATCTGCAACATTCAAATCCGTGTGTACTTTGCAAATGTTTATGTCCTCCTCCTTGACCGAATCGCGGATGGAATTGAAGCGTCGCTTTATGTGTCTGGTCCTCTTGTGAAACCTTGGTTCCTTGGCTAGAGCAATGGCACCAGTGTTGTCACATAACAGAGTCATTGGGTTCAGTGCACTAGGCACAACTCCAAGATCTGTCATGAACTCCTTCATCCAGACACCTTCCTTCGCCGCCTCCGAGGCAGCTATATACTCCGCTTCACATGTAGAATCAGCTACCACGCTCTGCTTGGAACTGCACCAGCTTACCGCTCCCCCGTTGAGAATATATACGTATCCGGTTTGTGACTTAGAGTCATCCGGATCTGTGTCAAAGCTTGCATCGACGTAACCCTTTACGACGAGCTCTTGATCACCTCCATAAACGAGAAACATATCCTTAGTCCTTTTCAGGTACTTTAGGATATTCTTGACCGCTGTCCAGTGATCCATACCAGGATTACTCTGAAACCTTCCGGCCATACTTATGGCAAGGCTGACATCTGGTCTTGTGCACAGCATTGCATACATGATAGAGCCTATGGCTGAAGCATAGGGGACGACACTCATCTTTTCTCTGTCATTCGCAGTCACTGGGCATTGAGTCTTACTCAACTTCGTACCTTGCAATACCGGCAAGAACCCCTTCTTGGATTGATCCATTTTGAACTTCTTCAAAACTTTATCAAGGTATGTGCTTTGTGAAAGTCCTATCAAGCGTCTTGATCTATCTCTATAGATCTTGATGCCCAATATGAAAGCAGCTTCACCGAGATCTTTCATCGAAAAACTCTTGTTCAAATACCCCTTCACGCTATCCAAAAATTCTATATTGTTTCCAATCAGCAATATGTCATCCACATATAATATTAGAAACGCTATAGAGCTCCCACTCACTTTCTTGTAAATACAAGCTTCATTGTAAACTTGTATAAACCCAAACGCTTTGATCACCTCATCAAAGCGAAGATTCCAACTCCGAGATGCTTGCACCAGCCCATAAATGGAACGCTGGAGCTTGCATACTTTGTCAGCATTCTCTGGATCGACAAAACCCTCTGGTTGCATCATATACAACTCTTCCTTAAGAAAACCGTTAAGGAACGCTGTTTTGACATCCATCTGCCAAATTTCATAATCGAAATATGCAGCTATTGCTAACATGATTCGGACGGATTTAAGCATCGCTACGGGTGAGAAA
Organism: Secale cereale; assembly: GCA_902687465.1. NCBI lineage: Eukaryota > Viridiplantae > Streptophyta > Magnoliopsida > Poales > Poaceae > Secale > Secale cereale. Next base: position 32,136,256 of record LR738715.1, on the reverse strand, counting down.
GTCTCATCATAGTCAATCCCTTGAACTTGTGAAAAACCCTTTGCCACAAGTCGAGCTTTATACACGGTGACGTTACCGTCAGCGTCCGTCTTCCTCTTAAAAATCCATTTATTCTGAATGGCCTTCCGCCCTTCAGGTAATACTTCCAAAGTCCATACTTTGTTTTCATACATGGATCCCATCTCGGATTTCATGGCCTCTAACCATTTGTCGGAATCTGGGCCCACCATTGCTTCTCCATAGCTCGTAGGTTCACCGTTGTCTAACAACATGACCTCCAAGACAGGGTTACCATACCACTCAGGTGCAGTGCGTACCCTTGTCGACCTACGAGGTTCGGAAGTAACTTGATCAGTAGCTTCTTGATCATCATCATTGGCTTCCTCTTCAACCTCTGCAGGCTCCACAAAAACATCTTTCTGTGCTGCGCTACTTTCTGGTTGAAGCAGAGGTTCAATAACCTCATCAAGTTCTACCTTCCTCCCACTCAATTCTTTCGAGAGAAACTCTTTCTCGAGAAAGGACCCGTTCTTAGCGACAAACACTTTGCCCTCGGATCTGAGATAGAAGGTGTACCCAACTGTTTCTTTTGGGTATCCTATGAAGACACATTTGTCCGCTTTGGGTTCGAGCTTTTCTGGCTGAAGCCGTTTGACATAAGCATCGCAACCCCAAACCTTGAGAAAAGACAACTTCGGTTTCTTACTAAACCATAGTTCATACGGTGTTGTCTCAACGGACTTAGATGGAGCCCTATTTAAAGTGAATGCAGCTGTCTCTAACGCATATCCCCAAAACGATAGTGGCAAATCGGCAAGAGACATCATAGAACGTACCATATCTAATAGGGTTCGATTACGACGTTCGGACACACCATTACGCTGTGGTGTTCCAGGTGGCGTCAACTGTGAAACAATTCCACATTTTCTTAAGTAATCACCAAACTCATAACTCAGATATTCTCCCCCTCGATCAGATCGTAGGAACTTGATCTTCTTGTTACGATGATTTTCAACTTCACTCTGAAATTGCTTGAACTTTTCAAAAGTTTCAGACTTATGCTTCATTAAGTAAATATACCCATATCTACTTAAGTCGTTAGTGAAGGTGAGGAAATAACGATATCCACCGCGCGCCGTTACACTCATCGGACCGCACACATCAGTATGTATGATTTCCAATAAGTCACTTGCCCGTTCCATTGTCCCTGAAAACGGGGTCCTTGTCATCTTGCCCATGAGGCACGGCTCGCACGTGTCAAGTGATTCAAAATCAAGAGACTCCAAAAGTCCATTAGCATGGAGCTTCCTCATGCGTTTCACGCCGATATGACCGAGACGGCAGTGCCACAAGAAAGTGGTATTATCATTATCTACTCTACATCTTTTGGCATCAATGTTATGAACATGTGTATCATCACTATCGAGATTCAATAAGAATAAACCCCTAACTTCGGGTGCATGACCATAAAAGATATTACTCATATAAATAGAACAACCATTATTCTCTGACTTAAATGAGTAACCGTCTCGCAATAAACAAGATCCAGATATAATGTTCATGCTTAACGCAGGCACTAAATAACAATTATTCAGGTTCATAACTAATCTCGATGGTAATCGAAGAGCGAGCGTGCCGACGGCGATCACATCAACCTTGGAACCGTTTCCCACGCGCATCGTCACTTCGTCCTTCGCCAGCCTCCGTTTATTCCGCAGTTCCTGTTTAGAGTTGCAAATGTGAGCAACCGAACCGGTATCAAATACCCAGGCACTACAACGAGAGTTGGTAAGGTACACATCAATAACATGTATATCACATATACCTTTGTTGTTGTTGGCCCCCTTCTTGTCCGCCAGATACTTGGGGCAGTTCCTCTTCCAGTGGCCATTCCCCTTGCAATAGAAACACTCAGTCTCTGGCTTGGGCCCAGCCTTGGGTTTCTTCACTGGATTGGCAACTGCTTTGCCACCCTTCTTAGAGTTACCCTTCTTGCCCTTGCCATTCTTCTTGAAACTGGTGGTTTTATTGACCATCAACACTTGATACTCCTTCTGGATGTCTGCCTCAGCGACTTTCAGCATCGAGAACAGCTCGGCGATGGTTTTGTTCATCCCTTGCATGTTATACTGCTGCACGAAGCTCTTGTAGCTTGGAGGGAGTGACTGGAGAATTCTGTCAATGATAGCCTCATCCGGGAACACAAGTCCCAGATCAGCTATGCGGGTATAGTACCCAGACATCTTCAGCAAGTGCTCACTGACAGACGAATTCTCCTCCATCTTACAAGCGAAGAATTTATCGGTGGTCTCATACCTCTTGATCTTAGCATTCTTCTCAAAGATGAACTTCAACTCCGTGTACATCTCATATGCACCATGACGTTCAAAACGCCTTTGAAGTCCTCCTTCCAAGCCGTACAACATGGCACACTGCACTATCGAATAGTCATCCGAACGCGTCTGCCAGACGTTCATAACGTCCGCAGGGGCTCCAGGAGCGGGGGGTTCACCTAGCGGTGCATTTAGGACATAAACCTTTTGGGCAGCTGTGAGGATGATCCTCAGATTGCGGAGCCAGTCCACAAAGTTGCTCCCATCATCTTTCAGTTTAGCTTTCTCTAGGAACGCATTAAAATTCAGGGGAACTCCTGCGCGAGCCATCTACAACATAAGATTTGTAAAGACAATTTTTTTAGACTATTGTTCATGATAAGTGAGTTATTACCTAATCAAATTAATTATAACTCCCACTCAAATTGACATCCCTCTGGTCATTCGAGCGTGACATGATCCAAATTCACCAACCCAAGTCCGATCATCACGTGAGATGAGGTGGTGTCAATGGTGAACATCAATATGTTGATCATATCTACTATATGACTCATGCTCGACCTTTCGGTCCTCCGTGTTCCGAGGCCATGTCTGTACATGCTAGGCTCGTCAAGTCTAACCCGAGTGTTCTGCACGTGCAAAACTGGCTTGCACCCGTTGTATGCGAACGTAGAGTCTATCACACCCGATCATCACGTGGTGCTTCGAAACGACGAACCTTCGCAACGGCGCACACTCGGGGGGAACACAATTTTATCTTGAAATTTTAGTGAAGGATCATCTTATAATGCTACCGTCGTCCTAAGCAAAATAAGATGCATAAAAGGATTAACATCACATGCAAATCATAAGTGACATGATATGGCCATCAACTCGTGCTTTTGATCTCCATCTCCAAAGCACCGGCATGATCTCCATCGTCACCGGCGCCACACCATGATCTCCATCATCATGATCTCCATCATCGTGTCGCCATCGGGGTTGTCGGCGCCACCATGCTCTTACTACTATTGCTACCGTTTAGCGATAAAGTAAAGCATTACAAAGCGCTTAATGATTGACACGCAGGTCATACAAAAATTAAAGACAACCCTATGGCTCCTGCCGGTTGCCGTATGCATCGACATGCAAGTCGATATTAACTATTACAACATGATCATCTCATACATCAAATATATTTCATCATGTCATTGGCCATATCATATCACATACATACCCTGCAAAAACAAGTTAGACGTCCTCTAATTTGTTGTTGCATGTTTTACGTGGCTGCTATGGGTATCTAGCAAGAACGCTTCTTACCTACGCAAAACCACAACGGTGATATTCAAGTTGCTATTTAACCTTCTACAAGGACCGCCTTGTTCTATTCCGATTCAACTAAGATAGGAGAGACAGACACCCGCCAGCCATCTTATGCAACAAAAGTCACATGTCTGTCGATGGAACCGGTCTCATGTACGTGGACATGTAAAGTTGGTCCGGGCCGCTTCATCCCATAATACCGCTGAATCAAGAAAGACTAAGGAGGGCAGCAATTTAAACATCAACGCCACAAACTCCTTTGTGTTCTACTCGAGAAAGCATCTACGCAAGATCCTAGCTCTGATACCACTGTTGGGGAACGTTGCATGGGAAACAAAAATTTTCCTACCGTTCACCAAGATCAATCTAGTAGATGCAACTACGAGGGGAGAGTGTGATCTACGTACCCTTGTAGATCGCTAAGCGGAAGCGTTATGAACGCGGATGATGGAGTCGTACTCGTCGCGATTCAGATCGCCGAAGACCTAGCACCGAAGCAACGGTGCCTCCGCGTTCTTCACACGTACGGCTCGGGGACGTCTCCTCCTTCTTGATCCAGCAAGGGGTGGAGGAGAGGTTGATGGAGAACCGGCAGCACGACGGCGTGGTGGTGATGGTGGAGAAGAACTCCAGCAGGGCTTCGCCTAAGCACCGCGGGAGAAGAAGATGTAACGGGAGAGGGAGGGCAGCACCGAGGCACAAACTATGTTGGCTGCCCTCCCTTTGCCCCACTATATATAGGGGGGGGTGGAGAGGTGAGGGCGCCCTAGGGTTTCCCCCTAGGGGCCGGCGGCCAGGGCAAGGGGAGGGGGCGGCGGCCAGGGCAGGGGGGGGGGCGGCCAGGCCCTAGGGTTTCCCCCCCTAGGTGCCTTGCCCCCCAAGGCCAAGGGGTGCGGCCAGCCCTAGGGGGTCCCACCCCCTTAGCCGCATGAGGAGAGGGCCCAGGGGGGGCGCACAGCCCCCTGAGGGCTGTGGTGTTCCCCCTTGTGGCCCACTAGGCCCAGAACCACTTGCGGACCCTCCGAAACCCCTTCCGGTACTCCGCCGATTTCCCGATGCTCCCCGGAACACTTCCGGTACTCCGAAACCTTTCATCCTATATATCAATCTTCGTCTCCGGACCATTCCGGAGACCCTCGTCATGTCCGGGATCTCATCCGGGACTCCGAACAACCTTCGGTAACCATATACTTTTCTCACTAACAACCCTAGCGTCACCGAACGTTAAGTGTGTAGACCCTGCGGGTTCGGAAACCATGTAGACATGACCGAGACACTCCCAGGTCAATAACCAATAGCGGGATCTGGATACCCATATTGGTTCCTACATGTTTCTCGATGATCTCATCGGATGAACCACGATGTCAAGGATTCAGGCAATCCCGTATACAGTTCCCTTTGTCTCGTCGGTATGTTACTTGCCCGAGATTCGATCGTCGGTATCTCTATACCTAGTTCAATCTCGTTACCGGCAAGTCTCTTTACTCGTTACTGTAATACATAATCCCGTGACCAACTACTTAGTCACTTTTGAGCTCATTGAGATGACGTATTACCGAGTGGGCCCGGAGATACCTCTCCGTCACACGGAGTGACAAATCCCAGTCTTGATCCATGTCAACTCAACAGACACCCTCGGAGATACCTGTAGAGCACCTTTATAGTCACCCAGTTACGTTGTGACGTTTGGTACACACAAAGCACTCCTACGGTGTCAGTGAGTTACATGATCTCATGGTCATAGGAACTTATACTTGACATGCAGAAAAACTATAGCAATAACTGACACGATCAAAAGCTATGTTAACGTTTGGGTCTCGTCCATCACATCATTCTCCTAATGATGTGATCCCGTTATCAAATGACAACTCATGTCTATGACCTGGAAACCGCGGTCATCTTTGATCAACGAGCTAGTCCTGTAGAGGCTCACTAGGGACACAAAATCTGTCTATTCATCCACACGTGTATCTGAGTTTCCAATCAATACAGTTATAGCATGGATAATAAACGATTATCATGAACAAAGAAATATAATAATAACTCTTTTATTATTGCCTCTAGGGCATATTTCCAACAGGTTAATGCTGGAGAAGCCTGAAAAGCATCCAAGTAATCTTCCTAACCTGGTATAGAAGAGATGCAATGTGTACAAAAAATCCAGCCTTTCATCAAATTGTATGTCCCAAATATGGTGAACTGAACTGAGACTAAATGGCCTGAGGGAGAAGTGGGCCGACCTGCACGAAGTGGAGGTGTGCGCGGGGGTCGTCGACGGCACCAGCTTGTAGAAGGTGAACACCAAGAGCTCCTCACTCAGCGAGGTGCTATGCGGGGAGGGAGGAGCGGAGTCGGCTGCTATGGCCAGGGGCCCTCGGGGTTGGGCGGCCACGAAAAAAACCAAGCTTGAGATGTGGAACCAGGATGACATGGGGGAAGAAGGCAGTGTCGGCGTCAGAGAGGAGAGTGAGGAAGTGATACGTCCGAAACGTATCTATAATTTCTGCTTGCTCCATGCCTCTTTTGTGTGATATTGCTAAGTTATTTATACACTTCCATACACTTTTGATCATATTTGGACTAATCTATTAACTCAGTGCACCCCAGTGCCAGTTTCTGTTTTCTGCTGTTTTTGTATTTCAGGTTTTCCCATTACGTAAATTGCCAGAAAAATTCCGGGAAAAATATATAAAAAATCAGCGTTCCGGAAGCTTCCATGCGGCCAAAGTAGGGCCGGAGGGGACCCACAGGGGCTCCAGGCGGCCTGCCCACGCGCCCCCTCCTGGCCGCGCCGGGGGGGCGCCTGGGCCCCCCTGACCCCCTCTGATGCCCCCTTTGGCATATATTTACACCGTGTCGCGGAAACCCAGATTCCGGACCCCTTTTCTCCAGACGCAATTCCGATCTCCGCCGCCATCACCATCAAGCTTCGGGGGACCAGAATTTCTGTGCCGGCACCCTGCCGAGACGGGGAAGTGCCCTCGGATTCATCTCCATCGACGTTGCTTCCTCCCTCCATGAGGCGGGAGTAGTTCCTCCTCGGGGCTGAGGTTCTTACCAGTAGCTATGTGGTCAATTCTCTCTCCCATGATGTGATCTTCGTTGTGATCATAGGCTATGTTAATCTAGGGTGATCCCATGATATTTCCCCTTCCTCTATGTATTGGATTGATGTACTCACTTGTCTTTATCTAGTATAATCCCCGAGACCAAGGTGACAGCGGTCTATTGGACATGGATTAGAAAAATATTTTCATGAGTGATTTCCTCTCTTGTGTGTTGATTGAAGATTGAGAGTCTCTTGGTGCTTGTCTTTGACTATCCTTTAGATATGTTGTGGTGATTGTGGGACTCTCTTTGGATGGCCGCGGTGACATTGGGAAATCCTTAGATTGAGAACTACGAACTTTGAGGTGTGCTTTTGTAACCCTACATAATTCTCGTCCTCTCTTGACCACGAAGGAATGACCTCCGGGTGCGTCTGCATTGCATGTTTTATGGGAAATATCATGTGATTCGATTATGTTAATGTTGTTAGGAGTTGCCACTAGTGAAAGTATGAACCCCTAGGCCTTGTTTCCACCATTGCAATACCATTTGTGCTCATGTTTACCACTTGTTTGCTTGCTGCACTTTTCATTACAGATTTATATTACTTTGTTTTGCCATCCATATCACTTGCCATTTAACATCTCTTCGCCGAACTAGTGCACCTATACATCTGACAAGTGTATTAGGTGTGTTGGGGACACAAGAGACTTCTTGTATCTTAGTTGCAGGGTTGCTTGAGAGAGACCATCTTCAACCTCTACTTCCCTGAGTTCGATAAACCTTAGGTCATCCACTTGATGGAAATTGCTGCTGTCCTACAAACCTCTACGCTTGGAGGCCCAACATAGTCTACAAGAGTAGAAGCGTGTGTAGACATCAAGCTATTTCTGACGCCGTTGCCGGGGAGGTGAGCGCTTGAAGGTATATCTTTAGATCTTGCAATTAAATCTTTTTGTTTCTTGTTTTTATTTCACTAGTTATGTTTATGGAAAACCTTGCTATTGGATCGTTGCTTGCGGGAAGACGCCCCACACCTGTGGTGGTTGCTCCTCCCCCTACTGAAATTGTGCCCTACAAAATACCAGCTGGTATTATCAATTATGTGTTGGCTAATCGTTATGCAGGAGACAGACATCCCGGTGAACACTTGCTATATCTGTCACAATTATGTTCATTATTTAAGCTTGCAGGTGTATCAAGGGAGTTTGTCATGAGGAAATTGTTCGCCGTATCACTTATAGATAAAGCTTCAGATTGGTATAAGCTTCTCGATAACTCGCACTTGCTTGATTGGCAAGAGCTTATGTCTCTCTTTTACTCTAAGTTTATCCTCTTCATGAAGTCCATAAGAATAGGAATTATGTTTATAATTTCTATCCTCATGACGGAGAGAGCATAGCTCAAGCTTGGGGGAGACTGAAAACTTTAATGCTAAAATGTCCTAACCATGGGCTCCCCAAAGATATGATTATTACTAATTTCTATGCGAGGCTCTCTCGACAGGATAAAGATTTGCTCGATGCTTCCTCTATGGGTTCTTTCACAAACGAAAAGATTGATGCTAAATGGGAACTCCTTGAAAGAATTCAACGCAACACTGAAGATTGGGAGATCGACAAAGGTAAAGAGTCAGGTATAATTTTTGAGTATGATTGCATTAAGTCCTTTGTTGAAACTACAAGTTTTAATAAGTTTAGTGCTAAGTTTGGGCTTGATTCTCAACTCCTTGTTGATTTCCTCAAATCTTTTTCTTCACATCTTAATATGCCTAAGAAGGATTGGATCAAGTATCATAAACCTTTTAAAGAGACTTGCAAAGAAAATGAAATTGTTCATGATGATTGCAACATGCACGATCCAATTCCTAAAAATGAAGTTTTATATAAGCATGTTAATTTTTGTGGAGTGGATAGACCTTGTGAAAGGCCTATGATTGAAGAAGAGAAGTATTGTAAGCAACATAAGCATGAAAGAACAATCACTTGGGTCAGAGATTTAAATGAAATTGTTAGAGAATTGTGTGACCTTTATCCTTTTACTTGTGAACTTTGCCGTATAGAGGGTCACTTTAATTTTCAATGCATGAACTTTCAAAACATAACTGTTAACCGGTTGTGTGATAACATGATCACCTCTGATCTTTATGATGAGCTTATGTTATTTTTGATGTGTGAAGAGTTATCAGAAAAGACTTTTTGGCTAGATGTTAATGCCATAGGAATAAAAAACACTTTGCAAAATTGCCATCTCTATTGTGTTGTTAATTGCCATGAAAATGATTACATAAGTAAGATTAGAAAGGAGAGAACTTTACCAAAGTATAAAAATGTCTCTTATATTTCTGCTAATAAAAAGGAGAGTTTCTCCCAAGTTTCCCCTATTGTTTCTAATGATAAACCAGGATATGTGGAGAAGCTTCATCTCCAACCACTCCCTCCTAAGGTGAAGAAGAAGAAAAAGAAGAAGAGGAGGAAGAGGAGCAAGAAGGAAGAAGAATGGGTATCAACCTGGCCTGAGCATATTCCTTCCATCAACTTTTATCCTAACGATTGTAAGTTTAAAGAAGAAAGTGAAGTTTATTGCCTTAATTATCATCTTGATGATACGTCCGTAGGTACTATTGAAGATGATTTAGATTATGATATGCATGTTACTTATTGTGATTGGGAAAATGATGATAATGCTACTTATGATCTTGAAAATCTTTTTGGTACCAACTCTGAAAGTGATGATATGGAAAGCTCTAAGCTTGGGGATGATAGGATTGCAAATCCTTTACCCACTAGTGATGTGATAATTGATAATTCTTTTGCTAGTAAGAATAAAGACAACATGTTTACAAATATAGTTGCTAGCAATGATAATGCTCTTCTCTACTATGATGATGTTATAACTCCAATCTATAGTGATTATAAAGGTACCTATGACATAAGGAGAAATTATCCTTATGAAACTTGTCATACTCTTGGAGGGAATTACTCCCTTGTTGAACACCATCTTCCTAATACACAATTAATCTATAGTGTTCAAGTTGTTTATGATAGTCCTACTCCCACTATTACCAATGAGAAAGATTATGCTTATGTGGAGAGTAAGAGTACCTTTTTGCATGTGGATCATGGTAACAATGCTTTATGTGATGCTTATATTGTTGAGTTCATCCATGATGCCACTGAAATTTATAATGAGAGAGGGAGACTTGGTTCTAAATATCTTAATAATGAGAAGTTTCCTCTCTTTATGGTGAATATTTTGAAGTTATGCTTGTTTTGCCTTCCTATGCTAGTTGCTTTGTGCTTCAATGAATTATTCTATTACAATATTCCTATGCATAGGAAGCATGTTAGGCTTAAATATATTTGGTATTTGCTTCTTGATGCCCTCTTTTGTTCTTCAACTCTTATTCCTACGAGAGCATCATTAAAGTCTTAAGCCTATGTTTATGGCTATAAAGAAAGAGCTCTAGGGAGACAACCCTTGTTATCTTTACCTTCAGTTTGTTCTTTCAGTTTTTAGTGTTCTTGATGTTTGTTACTACTGTAGCAACATCATTGTATCTTTATTTTTCAGCTTTGTGCCAAGTTTAGCCTCTGATTGCAAAGAAGTTCAAAAGTTGTGACGTGCTGTCCAGGAAACAGATTCTGTCCTTGGACAGAAAAATTCGTATAAAATCACCAGATCATCTTTTTGGTCTGAATTTTTTCGACAGCGTGCTCTATACAATTGTCCTTCGTGCGTATGTTCTGAGGTTTTTGATTAGAGTTGCAGAAGTGCCCTGAAAAAATCATTTACTACCTGCTGTTCTGTTTTTCACAGATTCTGTCCTGTTTTGCCTTTCCTTCATTTTGCAAACCTTGAGCTTGCTTTTTCTTTGCAAAAACCTTTTGGCAATCTTGAGAAATAGTAGACCTTCAAGAATATCCTTATTTCCAGCAAGGAACAATTATTTTATTATGGGTACTAACCTCGCTAATCAGATTATGATGAGTTATGTATGAAGGGAGTTTTCAAGTGTGCGAGGGAAGATGATAAAAAGATTCAGGAGTGTCAAACGCTCAAGCTTGGGGATGCCCCCATGCACCCCCAAGAAATATTCAAGGAGACTCAAGCGTCTAAGCTTGGGGATGCCCCCGTGCATCCCCTTCTCCATCAACATTATCAGTTCGTCTTTCGTTCCACTATATTTTTATCACTTCATGTGTTATGTGCTATGCTTGGAGCGTCTTGCTTTAGTTTCCTTTTTAGTTTTCTTTAGCTTTGCTTGCTGTTCATAACGAGTTGGAACTCAGCTTTCTTTGTGTGGGGAGAGAAACACGCTCCACTTCAACCTAGAGCACAACATAGAATTTTCATGTCTATCCTTGCTGTGTGTGTTCTTTGTCTTTCAATAGCTACTATCATGTTCAGCTCTTAGTTTCCATGCTTATCTTTTTAAAGAGCTTTTGTTTAGTTGGTCGCTGGAACTCTCTTTAGTATCATGCTTATCTTGTTAAGAGAGTTGGCTTCTGTTGCACTGGTCGATATGTCTATGATAAAAATGCTATGTGCATAATGATGCTTAGTAGTTCATGTTTTCTTATGGTTAGTCTCAAATAGCTGGGGGGTTCTCAATGTGTTATTGGAGTACCAACATGATTTGTTTGCCTATGATGTGGTATGGTCTAGTGATATCTTCCTTCAAGAATTTATTTTGATTGACTTGGCGTATGCTCACGCATATTTAAGACTGTAAAGAAAGTCTATCAAGCCTTGATGATCTTTAGTTTCTGAGTAGCGATATAACTTCCATGCATGATTCAATGTTGCTTTGTCGCTCTGCATGATTATGACCGTCATTGCTCTTTTAGTTGGTCGCTCCCAGTCTTTTGCTAATCTTCGCCTGTACTAAGCGGACTGACTGCTTGTGCATCCAAAATCCTTTAAACCAGTTATGCCATATGAGTCCACCATACCTTCCCATACATGGTATTTACCTGCCATTCCTAACGAAAACTTTCATGTACCATCTCGAAATTATTCAAAAAAAGCATTTCTCTTTTGTGCCTCTGTTTTAGCTCATGAGGAAGTAGTAGTTAATTCATGATCTTTTTAAGTTGGACAAGTTTCAGCCCGGGATTGCATGTCTAATGTGCAAACCCATAATACGAGAAGGAATTGGCATAGAGTGCGCCCGGCTCATTAAAAAATATACAAGCAAACAAACCCTCCTTCACGCTTTGTTCATGAGAAATCAGATAACTTTGGCAGTGATAAACAAAGGAGATTAAGAGGATGTGATCTTCCTCATTCGGGAGCCGTTCCTCGAAACTTGTCCATCTCAAGAAGTGATTGAGTTGTCTGCTAGCATTCGTTGACGGAACATGCATAATCTAAAAAAATAATTATTACCTCTTGTTTTAAAACCAAGAGCTCTGGTACATGTTTTGTCTTTGTTTCCGACTACGGGTTTTCAACCTTGCCAACAAAAGCCACGGTTCGAGAGTCTCCACCTTCTTTTAAAGCACCAACTACTGAGAGCATGATTGTCATTCTGAGTGTAATGTGCATTGTCCCAAAGTAGCATTGTCTTTTGCATGATTATGATATCGTTTATTTTGAAATCATTGTATCTAGTCATCACTTAAACCTCGGAGGTGCCCCTGCATTTATGTTTTGCTTCACTAAAGGGGGCAAGCGAGATATCACTTTATCATATTTGCACACCATGCTCATTACAAATCTATTTGATGTTTCTGTATCATATTGTAAAACTTTCAGTTCTTTGTGATTTTCTCATAAGGCAACTTAATTACTACAGATTCATTGTCTCAGTAAGCTTTTGTCATGTGACTATGAAAAGTCCTTATATGGTTAATAGCATGTCACCATAGAAATTATGCTTGTTATCATTTACCTACTCGAGGACGAGCAGGAATTAAGCTTGGGGATGTTGATACGTCCAAAACGTATCTATAATTTCTGCTTGCTCCAAGCCTCTTTTGTGTGATATTGCTATGTTATTTATACACTTCCATACACTTTTGATCATATTTGGACTAACCTATTAACTCAGTGCACCCCAGTGCCAGTTTCTGTTTTCTGCTGTTTTTGTATTTCAGGTTTTCCCATTACGTAAATTGCCAGAAAAATTCCGGGAAAAATATATAAAAAATCAGCGTTCCGGAAGCTTCCATGCGGCCAAAGTAGGGCCGGAGGGGACCCACAGGGGCTCCAGGCGTCCTGCCCACGCGGCCCCCCTCCTGGCCGCGCCGGGGGGGCGCCTGGGCCACCCTGACCCCCTCTGATGCCCCCTTTGGCATATATTTACACCGTGTCGCGGAAACAATGATTCCGGACCCCTTTTCTCCAGATGCAATTCCGATCTCCGCCGCCATCGCCATCATGCTTCGGGGGACCAGAATTCCTGTGCCGGCACCCTGCCGGGACGGGGAAGTGCCCCCGGATTCATCTCCATCGACGTTGCTTCCTCCCTCCATGAGGCGGGAGTAGTTCCTCCTCGGGGCTGAGGTTCTTACCAGTAGCTATGTGGTCAATTCTCTCTCCCATGATGTGATCTTCGTTGTGATCATAGGCTATGTTAATCTAGGGTGATCCCATGATATTTCCCCTTCCTCTATGTATTGGATTGATGTACTCACTTGTCTTTATCTAGTATAATCCCCGAGACCAAGGTGACAGCGGTCTATTGGACATGGATTAGAAAAATATTTTCATGAGTGATTTCCTCTCTTGTGTGTTGATTGAAGATTGAGAGTCTCTTGGTGCTTGTCTTTGACTATCCTTTAGATATGTTGTGGTGATTGTGGGACTCTCTTTGGATGGCCGCAGTGACATTGGGAAATCCTTAGATTGAGAACTACGAACTTTGAGGTGTGCTTTTGTAGCCCTACATAATTCTCGTCCTCTCTTGACCACGAAGGAATGACCTCCGGGTGCGTCTCCATTGCATGTTTTATGGGAAATATCATGTGATTCGATTATGTTAATGTTGTTGGGAGTTGCCACTAGTGAAAGTATGAACCCTAGGCCTTGTTTCCACCATTGCAATACCATTTGTGCTCACGTTTACCACTTGTTTGCTTGCTGCACTTTTCATTACAGATTTATATTACTTTGTTTTGCCATCCATATCACTTTCCATTTAACATCTCTTCGCCGAACTAGTGCACCTATACATCTGACAAGTGTATTAGGTGTGTTGGGGACACAAGAGACTTCTTGTATCTTAGTTGCAGGGTTGCTTGAGAGAGACCATCTTCAACCTCTACTTCCCTGAGTTCGATAAACCTTAGGTCATCCACTTGAGGGAAATTGCTGCTGTCCTACAAATCTCTGCGCTTGGAGGCCCAACATAGTCTACAAGAGTAGAAGCGTGTGTAGACATCAGGAAGCTGGGCGAGTCGGACATGGCTGCTAGAGGAAAAAAAAATCAACAGGTGTGGTGGGTTAGTAAGATGAGCGCTGCTAGTTCTATGGAAATGGCAGGTGCTAGGGATAGGAGGTGGTGAGGGGATTTGTTTACCTTGTAGATTGCGCCGCTCAAAGGAGCCTTATACGCGGCGGCCTGATCAGTACGGCGGCACCCGGGATGAGATCTTCTCCTTCTGGCGAAGGAGTAGTGAGATCCGTATGGCGGCCTGGAAGAGTACGGCGGTGGCCGGGATGAGAGCTTCTTTTGGCCAAGGAGTGATGAGATCCGTGTGGTGGGGGTCGGCGGTGGAGGTGGAGTAGTGAGGCGAAATGCGTGCCGGGGGGAGAAGAGTCGAGAACGATCAACGTGTCCGTCAAACTCCGTCTGTGCCGACACGGCGTTAACTGTTTGCACCGGTCGGACGTGGGCCAGGGGTCCATTCTCTAAATCCAAATACGCCAGAGAATACTTTTCTACATGCGAATCGCGAGGCACATGTGTGGTCCAGATTCCAGGTGCATCTGCACCCGAGAGCCAAATTGCTTTTCCGGAATCTACATTCTTAAATATGTCTACATATATCCGTATGTTGTAGTCCATTTGAAATGTCTAAAAAGACTTATATTTAGGAACGAAGGGAGTACAATCTAAGCTGAAGTCTGAAACGGATTGAGTCAATCTCTACTCCTAATGGAGCTGTTGGTAGTCTTTGTTCCAGGTTTTTTTTCGTCCCACCTCGTTTGGTTATTTTTCGTCACACCTCGTCTGGTTTTTTTTCAACCGGTTTTTTTTCGCTACAATTAACCCACCCAACCCCACCTCACTCACCGCATGCATGACAATCAATTCTTTCCAAACGCAATAATGCATGACAATCAATTCTTTCTAAACGCAATCAATTAACTTAAGGTAACCAGACACAATCAATTCTTTCCAAACGAAATAAAACTTTTCTAATTTTTCCAAAGTTTCCTAACTAGACACGTTATAAATGGGCAGGAACCGATAACACGTTACCAATTAATAAAGTTTAGTTTTATGACCATCAATTCCAAATTCTAATTTTCCTAATGCATTGACAATCAATTCTTTTCAAACTCAATAATGCATGACAATAAATTATTTCCAAACGCAATCAATTAACTTAAGGTAACCAGACACAATCAATTCATTCATAACGCAATAAAATCTTTCCTAATTTTCCCAAAGTTTCCTAACTAGACACGTTATAAACGGGCAGGAACCGATAACACGTTACCAATTAATAAAGTTTAGTTTCATGACCATCAATTCCAAATCCTAATTTTTCGTCCCACCACTTTTTCGTTGGTTTTTTTTCGTCCCCTCCCCCACCCCACCGGTTTAGTTTCACGTCACCCTCTCACAAAACGAAAAAAATCTGAATGGATCAGAACTTTCCATGCTGTCGCAATTTATTTTGTAATGTATTTATGTGAAAGAATCAATCACAATCAATCTCTACAAATCAATTCTAAATTAATTAATATTACCTTAAATCGCTCAATCACATTAATTAATAAGAAATAAAATAACCGATTTTAAGAAAAATAATGTGTAAAGCATAACAAAAAATATATTATCTCTTATACTATCTAAGGTTCCCTTTCCTGACCGCGTCCTGCCAGCCTTCGTCACACTTCCCCTTGGTTTTTCACGTCCCGGATTTTCTCACGTCCCGGATTTTCCGCCATGGGTTTATGGTAAAACTTTTAAAACCGGCCAAATAGCCAATCAATCAACGACAATCATGCACCGCCCATACTGCGTTAAAAGCCCATCTACGTCCCTGCACTGGATGGTAACCGCCGCATCGTGCTTGTGCACATCGCCACCGGCACCTGGGTCGCGTCGCGGTCGCCGCCGCCATCCAACAGGTCACGTCCGCCTCACCTTATCTTCCAGGAGGCCTCCGTAAGCACCGTCGTCTTCTGTCGGATCGTGCCGTCTCCCGCCGACGCAGTCCACAATAGGACGCCTCCACCCTGCCTTGCCCCATCTTCTAGCTTGCGCAATCAGTGCGTGCAAACGTACGCATATCAATCTTGCAAGGTACGCAGCAGCAGCATCACTAGGGATATCTTAAGCTAACTGGACTTTATCAATGCATGCAAGCCTACGCAGATCCATATTCTCGAACTGCTGGACGCCCTTGTGTTGCTGCTGTGAGGCGAGGAGGAGAAGTGGCCAATGATGAGGCAGTGCAGGAGACGGTCGCGAAGGTCCAAGCTATTGACACAGGATCCAGGCCGCTGGCGGAGGCCGCTGCGCCACGAGGACACAGAGAAATCGAGGCGGCTGAACGACGGCGACCACAACTGGTTTGCTCCAATGGTGGGTGGCGGCGGATCCAGTCGTGCTCTTCCTCGAGCTCCCCGTCGTCGTGCTACCAAGCGCGCCCACATCTCCCCCCGCCAAGTGAGCTTGTCCTCCCTGATCTCGTGTTTTTTTTGTGGGTGATCCGTGATCTCGTGTTCCTCTCCAACACGACCTCACATTGCATTGTTTGGACATGTGAACTCAAATGCTAGAGCCAGCCGTCAGGTGCAGTGGGTAGATAATTTCAGATTTCAGACTTTCAGTTTCCACTAGCTCTGTTCTGCTTCGACCTGCCATAATGGCAAATCCCTACATTTTTTCCAACATGAAATTCTAATCGAATTCGGCAAATCCCTTTCTGGACAACTAGGTTGTTGCTAGCATTGTATAGTCCTAATTGCTTCGTTTTATCTATCTATTCAATCTATCTTGACTGAATTTCTGAACAACCGAGTTGCTAGAATGGGGTGTGGTGGATTTTGTCTCTGGAAATTGTTTCACAATTGTTTGAGTGCTTTTGTTCTTTTTTTTCTTAAGTTCTTTCTGGTGTAGGGACTCTGAAGTTATTCTTCTACAAAGTGGCGAGCTCTTTATCAGGCCAGACTCCAGAAAAAGAGACAATTGGTATGTTTCTAATTCTAAAGTTTTTTCTAAGCAGCTGAACATAATCTGTACCACTCAGAATCCTGTGTACAAGTCCAGCCATGCAAGTGCAAGTACAAGTACGTCGGCTGCTGCGTACAAAGGGTGGGTTCAAGGCAAGTTGACCACATGAAGCCAGTATGACTACAAGGATCTGCAGTACTGACAAAACTTAGTCTGCACAAGGTGAAAATCAGTGTACCGATTCTCTTATGAGATGTTTTTCATTGGATTAGTCTGTGAGCTGAGAGTGTACCGATTTTCTTATGTGCTAATCTGAATTGCACGTGGCTGATTGGTTAATTGTTGTACATGTGATTTCCATGATTTTTGTTTGGATGCAAGGTAGACAAGGAATACGAACAAGAAATATACTGGGGCCAAGGAAACGTGTGCTACTAGGTCATATCAAGGGTGGTTTCAGAAATTATAGGCTATATATGTTTATGTGTGAGAGATTGGGAGATTAGTAAAAGAAATTAACAGTTGCTGTCGCTTTGTATAGATAGATTAATGTTTTTCTGCTTAGTATAATGCAGAGGAAGTACAAATCATAATGTATAACATATTCATCCCTTTTTGTCTAACAATAATAACAGAACATGAAAAAAAGTATATGTCTCAGCAGACCAGTTATCAGTAGAACTACGTGCTTTGTGGTCTGCACCTCAATTGACTACATCACTTGTTGAAAAAGAAAAATAAGGCCGAATGCATATTATGAAGTAAGTACTATCTGTCACAGAAATTCGTTTGTGCTCCCGGGAGCGCGCGCTCCTACACGCGAAAAAATTATTTCAAAGTGTGAAAAAATTTCAAACAAAAAATTGGCGCATACATCTCGACATTATATATGTGCACGTCATGTTTCGGAGAAAACCGACATTTCTTGTAGCTTGTGTAAAAAAGACAAGGATGTCTTGTGAAAAACATTTTTTAACACCGCATTTTGTCTTTTTCACACGTGGCGCAAATGTTGTCGGTTTTTTGTGAAACGACTTTGTGAGCATGTACAATATCGAGATGTACACGTCAAGTTTTTTTTTTTTGCAATTTTTTACATTTCAAAATATGTTTAATACACATTTTAAAAACCAGGAGCGTGCGCTCCCATGTGCCAAAACGTCAAATTCGTTGGTGCTCCCGGGAGCGCGCGCTCCTGCACGCGAAAAATATATTTCAAAGGGATTATCGGTGAAACCCTGACAATATTGTATGGTGTGCATGAGGATCCTAAAGATATTTATGTTCGACATGATGTGTATGAAGCCTAAATATATACTCCCAGGTGGGGGTACAAATATCTATGCTCCCGTTGCGGTGTACAAGCATTGTCCTATTATCTAAAAAGCATGTAAGGTTACTTTTCTTGCCAATGACCGCGTCCTGCCCTCCCTTCGGCGACCCACCCCCGCGATCGGTTCCGTCCCTCCTCGCCCCCAAGTCGATAGCCCCTCGTGAAAAAAGCCCTCCAAGAAAAATAGGATCCCTCCCGATCCAACTTTCTCTCGCTCACCAAGCCCTATCCCCGTCCCAATATGGCCGCTGCCAGGATTGTCCACGTCGCCTCCTCTCCTCCATCTTGGAGGCCCGACACGATTCTATAAGAACAAGTTGTGTAGTAGACACCCTGTTATCTAAAAAGCACGTAATGCTCCAACATCCAAGGATGATCAACTCATGGTGAAAATGTTTCTTCAGAGAGCCCTTTAGAGCAATGATCCATTGACTGGCAGAAGACAAATTGGTTTGTGATCAAGGGTGGGGCATAAATATTCCTAGCAAAGCTTTCCAAACGAAAACTCGGGTATTGTTCATGTGGCTATTCAAAGTGAAATTACTTGGCTTGATTTGATTCTTTTGGAAAACTAATTAGTCACACTTTTGACTCGAAGCGGACACAACATGAGTGTTGTAGTTCATCAACTATACCATGGCTTCCATAAGCGAGGTCTGCTAACAGTCCAATTACATGCTATTGTATTTGGGGTACACAAGATGACGAGAAGGGTCACTGACAACATAAGTGATTGGATGGCCGAGAGCCTTATTCATGGGCGTTGGTGGCAAATCTATCACATCATGTGAGTATATTGCATGCATAGTCCTGACATATACGCATGTTACTTTCGAACGGTTGAATTTTTAGATGCTATTATTCAACTAATGATGATGATGTAACATGTACAGTTCTCTAATTTGGCTTCACTTTCACTGAATTATTCCAAACTGTGCACTGACATTTTTTTTATGAATCTCACAATTTGTGCATTGAAATTGGAACTTGAACATGGCACATCTCATGAGGAGAGGAAAAGATGACTCGCATGCTCTGTCGACAAGTAGTGGGTTAGCATTGTGACAGATCATGGCTCTACAAGATGTATCTGCCCCTTCCCTTATACATCTTAGTTTTGCCTAGGGGAGCCCGCGGGCAGGAGCGGAACCGGATGAAGCTCCGGTCCAAGATCGATGTGTAGTATGTAATAATATGGATTTGAGGTATCCGAATGTAGAATGCATTTTTTGAGGGGTGACCGGTCACTATGCGCGGACACGTCCAGGCGCTTCCGCGGACGTTTGAGGGGTCGTATTTGCCATGTCCGATTGTAGATGCTCTTAGTGGATCCAGAACATGTCGATGTTTGTTGGGTTGTGGTGTAGGTTGGGATTATGGACTTAAAATGCATGAGCCTTGGCACTTGTCGTCGTTGTGGACTAACGAATTGCTTATTGCCTCTAGGTATGAACATCTCTAGATCCTTCTCTTCTTTGGATCCTTTGATTTTTGTGCATATAGAAAAGAGAAGTCAAGAGAAAGCACTTCAAAAATAATGGGCCAAAAAAGAAGATTGATTTTGTGGTACAAAAAGATTGGCTATGTTTCATTGAAATATGTCATTTGATGTGCTTTATCCGTTCAAAGCTTTATGTTTGACATATAATATATATTGCTTGTGCAGGATGGTTATAAGTTGAGAAATAGTTTTTTATTACATTTGCTAAAGTACCGTGCAAATGAAGTTTAAGATAACATACCTGACGTTGTAAGGTACTCCCTCCGTCCGAAAATACTTGTCATCAAAATGAATAAAAGGGGATGTATTTAGATGTATTTTAGTTATAGATACATCCCTTTTTGTCCATTTTGATGACAAGTATTTCCGGACGGAGGGAGTAACATCTTAATCACATAAAGTAGATCTTAGTTCGTAACATATAATTATTTGGATCATTGTTCTCTATTTATATATCATCGAGTTATGTTGCACGTGAAATGGATTACAATTATTTTTTAGTTGTTGCGGGCTATCTTTTCTCTACATACAATATATATATATATATATATATATATATATATATATATATATATAT